>OX376643.1:2500-602500 GCA_947386135.1 Melanchra persicariae
GTCGCTGAAAACACGTTTTTTGCCTGAAAAAAGTGGTTTTTTGACCACCCTCAAAAATTTTCTTCATCCCTTATTCCTGAAAACGTCCCAGTTACCTGGCCCGCGCCGAGACGCTTCTCCTGACACCTCGCACGCGCGTCTAGCACCAGGGAATCTGCAAATAAATTCAAATAATTTTGCCCTCCCACCCGCCCTGTTCTATATAGGGAAGAAGGGAGGAAATTTTGACGAAATAATTTTAGAAATTTATTAGTACTTTACCGCCAATTGGTCACTTGTAGAGTGACAAGGAACAAAAATAACCATCCATCTTGCGTAAATTACTACATTTTCGGTTTTTCGGACTGTTATAGTTTATTAATTAAACTTTTATTATTCGGACTTATAGTTTATCAAACTATTTTAAATTATTAGTCTCATTGTCTTTTTAATTTTACAGTAAACGGATCCCCCCTTTACAGGGATCAGTACTGAGTGTCCTCTGACAAGCCTCTTAGGACTTCTCGATTCAAAATGTTCGGGATAAGGACACCGGTCCCAAAAAAGACCAAGGCTGGGGATGATAGCTCGGATGCGGGGATGTCTCATTCTGTACAGGCGGGTCCATCAGTGAGACGCAGTATTGGGGAGTGGGAGGCGGATAGGTCTAAGACAGCACGGCCTCTCAAGACGCCAACCCCTCCGAAGAAGGCCCTAACGACATCTCCCCCCAAACTGAAGTCCAAGGCGGTACTCTCACAAGAGGCAAAGTCTGCTGGGCAGCAGCAGACTGTTGATGGCTCGCCGCCCAACTCGCAACCCACTCGGTACCTTAGCAGAACTTCGGAAGCGAAAGCCTGCCTCTCTAAGGCAAAAATCCAGCTGTTGAGCTCTCGAAACCTCAAGAAAGAGATAAAAGATGAGATCACTAAAGCGGTGGAGAGGCTGTACCAGCTGGTGAAAGAGGCAGAGGCCGAGAGGGGAACCGGTACCGAGTTGGAAGATCGTCCAAAGGACCCGACACCAAGCGCAGATGTTCCGACAGAGCTCGTGAAACAGCTCATGGGGAACCTCCAGCAGCACAACAAGGCGCTGGAGGAATGCCAACAGCATACGCGGGCTCTGTCGGAGCAACTGAGAGAGTCGCCTCGCTTTGTCGCGGGCCAAGGGCCCTCTTTCGCGGAAAAGGCCGCAACCCCAAAGCAGCGCTTCCAAGAGCCTCTTCACTCGGTGATTGTGTCGTCAGTCGTCGAAACGGACACCGGGGAAGAGGTTCTTGAAAAACTCAGGACGGTGGTAGACGCCAGGAATGAGGGCACCAGGGTGGAGAGAGTGCGGAAAGTGAGAGACCAGAAGGTGGTAGTTGGCTTCAGGACCAGAGAGGAGCTGACCAGCGTGGCCGAGAGGATCAAGAAGGCCGGAAATTTGATGGTGGAAGAGGTGAAGAATAAGGATCCTCTCATCATCGCCAAGGACGTCCTCTCGTGCCACACGGACGAGGAGCTGCTGGAGGCTTTAAAGCGCCAAAACGGCCATCTGATTGGGGACGTGCCTGCGGATGACCTAAGGCTAAGGGTGAAGTACCGTCGCAGGACGAAGAATCCCCACATGTGCCACGTCATCTTGCAGGTATCGCCTGCTCTGTGGCAGAGGCTGACGCACGCGGGTCGAGTGCACATCGACTTGCAGCGGGTGCGTGTGCAAGATCAATCGCCGCTGATACAGTGCACTCGCTGTTTGCGCTTTGGTCATAGCCGAAAGATGTGCACGGAAACCGCAGACCTCTGTACGCACTGTGGGGACCCCCACATGAGGGTAGACTGCCCCTCCAGGATGGCTGCGGAACCACCAAAGTGCCATAACTGCGCCTCCGCCAGGATGAGCAAGACCGAGCACAACGCCTTCGACAGCGAGTGTCCAGTCCGCGTCAAATGGGATGGACTGGCGCGGCTGTCGGTGGCGTACTGCTAAGGTGGTCCCTGGCTGGGGCGCGGAAATGGCCAATGGCAGACCACACCAGTATCGCGTCGTTCAGGCAAACCTCCAAAGGAGTATACTAGCCACGGCTGAGCTGTTTTTGGAGGTCTGCCAAAACAAAAGGGCGTTTGCAAAATGGGTTCAATTCCATGAGGAACATGAAGAAAATTGGGAGCAAAATAACATAAATAGGGCGGAAATAGACAGAGCACAAATTAAGGAAGATCTGGAAAAGAAAACTGAAAAATTTACGGAGTCGAAAGGTAGCGCGTGCGGAGAGACCACACCGACTGTTGATGGAAGGAACCAGACAGGACTGCTTTGGTGGACCGAAAAGTTGGGGCTGACACGAAAGAAGGAGGTCAAGAGACGGAAGCGGATGACGTTTTATCCTGAGGATAAGACAGAGGATAGCAATGCGGACCACAGCAGGTTAAGGGAGTTGGTGAATAGAGGGAACAAAAGCGAGAATGGTGTGACATTCGATCCTCTATTCACAACGGAGGAGCTAAAGTGGGCCGCATATAGTTTTAATCCTCGAAAAGCTCCGGGAATTGACGGACTTACCGCAAAAATATTTAGGTCGGATGTTATCCACAGCCCACAATTGTTCCTGGCAGTCCTAAAGTCAATAAAAATAATGAATAAAAGCTTAAAGAAAATGATATACTTTTTAAATATTATGAGAATATATAAAAAGTAATCGCCATAATATAAAGAAATAAAAATTAAAAATATTGTTAGTAAAATCAGTCATCAAAATTACAGACAAATTCACAAAACATAAGGTCATTAAAGTTAATTTTCGAAATAGTAGTCACTGTCTTAAGTAAATTAAAAGAAACATGTCTCAATAAGAACTCTGATGACACATGTCAGAGGACACTAGCAGAGCAGGAGTGGGTTTTAGTCGGTTCGAGTCCGACACTACCTGGACTGTCCTACAGCAGTTCAGGTGTCCGTGGGGATTTCCCTCTCCTGCCAAAAAAAAAAAAAAAAAAAAAAAAAAAAAAAAAAAAAAAAAAAAAAACCTAACCTAACCTAACCTAACCTAACCTAACCTTTTTTTTTTTTTTTTTTTTTTTTTGTTTGCGCTGGGAAAAAATGCATTACGCATACCCTCCCATTGGGGGAATGGGAGGGGTATGTGGGACTCCCCGGGCTAACCCGGTATACCCACTAAAACAACCCAGCGGCATTCCCGCGTCGTCAGAGTGGAGGGGGACTGGGAGATCGGCATAGCCTTTACGTCCAGTCCCTCTCCGACGTACGCCCGCCTGCACGGCGGGCCCTTCACGCCCTCCCCGTTGGGGGAGGGCCGGGAATGATCGGCGAGGATGGTGTAGAGTGCAGTGCGGGTGGAGGCGCCCCCGCGCCTGTCGCCCGCCTACACCACCATGAGGAGGGAGAAGACGGCGTCTTCTCCGACCTCTTCTCCGCCTTCGGAGCGGCGCAGCGAGAGGTTCCTCCTCCCGCGCGCGCTCCGTCGCCCCCTTTTGCGAGATGACGTCCTCGCAAAAGGAGGCGAATGCTGCCGCGGCGGCCACGTATCCCGGTCCCCTCTCTAAAGCGAGAGGGGAGGGGAGTCCGTGGAAGACCGCGACATTATTGGGAGGATGCGATGTTCGACCTAATTAAGTCGACATCGCATCCCCCTCCTCCGCTGCCACCGCCGTTCCAGACTCGCGAACGACGGTGCTAGCAGCAGGCACGACCGTCGCCTGTGCTTTACCCCTCTTGGGGGGAGGATTGCACATCCTCCCCCTCGTCACGTGGCCTGCCGGGCAGCCGCTGGCAGCACAAACTGTGCAGTGCGGCGTGGCGACCGTGCAGGAGGCGGCTTTGTGGCTCTCCTTGCCGCAGCGGTAGCAGCTCAGAGACCGGTCGACCGCTGACGGGCACAGGGCTCGGGTGTGCCCGATGCCGCAGCACCTGTAGCAGCGCAGGGGCTGGTCGGCCAGTGCTCGGACTGCACCCGAGCTGAACCCGACAAGAAGCCGTCCCTTTTCAAGGACGGCTTTGGCAGCGGGGACTGGGCACTCGAGCCTGATAGTGCCCATGCCGCCGCGGCCGGGTCTGATGTCCCGGCCTTGCACCGCCGTGACGCCGCAGCCCCCAATGGCTGCGACCGCCGCCACCACCTCCTCCTTGGTGACCGAATCGTCGAGGTCGGTCACCTCGATGGCCGCCGACTTGACTGGTCGGGCCACCTTGGCAGCGTCCGCGATGACCTCTTGCAGCTTGGCTGCAAAGAGGTCAGCGTTGGCGCTGCCCTCCGCTCCTGGGAACTCAAAAATACGAGCCCCGGCTTGGGTCCTCCGGCAAGAGACTTTGCCGATCCCCAGTTGGGTGGGATCGGCATTCGCACGCGCCCGCATCAAGATCGACATATAGGTCTCCCCTCGCTCCGCGGCCTCCGCAGTGAGCGTCACCACGACGGCCGCGGTTTTTGGGGGAACCAGTTTCCCCTTCCTCTGCTCCCTGCCGGTCGCCTGCGACTGGCTGGGCGGCGTGATGGCGGGGACGGCAGGGGCGGCCGTTGCCGCCTTTCTGCCCCTGCCCCTCCTCTTTCCCTTCCCAGTCGCCTGCGACTGGCTGGGCTGCGTGGTGGCGGTGACGGCAGGGACGGCCGTCGCCGTCTTCTTCCCCTTGCCCTTGCCCTTCCGGACCACTTCGGTCCAACCCTGCTGGTCGGACGGAGTAGCCGAAGGGAGAAGGGCGTCCTCCCCTTGCGAGGACGGACCCGGCTCGCCTCGCCTCTCGTCCGCGGCAAGCGGCGGCCGGAGGCGCTTCTCCGGCAAGAGCCGGTCTTCAATTCCTGCCAAGCAGGCTCTGGTGAAGGCCCTCTCCTCCAAAACCACCTTGCGGATGACGTCCTCAAGGTTGGAGGCGGGGGCCTCTGCCGCAGGTGTCGGTTCGGCCCGAATTGGCCGAGCCGTGACGTCGGCCAACTTCTGATGAAGCTGGCTGACCTCCAACTGCAGGCGATCGACTGTCGCCTGCAGTTGTTGCGTTTCGTCGGTCGTCTTCCGCTTGACCAGCTCCGACACGATGCCGCGCATGCTCGCGGCCCGACATTTTAGGGCCTTCTGAAAAGTCCCTTTCAGATTTGAGGACTTTGAGGCGACCTCCACGATCTCCTCCTCGTCCTCCTCCGCCATTCGCTCCAGCTCGACCAGGGAATGGTCTGCGTACAGAACGCGGGACGCGCCGAACCCGGACTTGGCCCGAGCAGCACGCGCCCGTTGCTCCTTCGCGACGACCCGCTCCTCCAGCTCCTGCTGGTGCAGCTCCCGCCGAGCCAGGTCGAGCTGGCGTTGGGCGTCCGCAAGACCAAAGTCGTGGGTGTCCGCGGCTATCGTCGGCTTTTTGGCCTTCGACTGCCTGCCTGAGCCCGAAGAGCCCTCGGACCCCTCCTTACGGAAGGCCCGCTTCCGCGACCGTGAATCGACGCTGATGACGGACTCGTCATCGGAGTCCAGAAACTGGTCTACTCCTTCAAAGAAGCTAGCCGCAGACGGCGCGCGGCTAGCCTCTGACTCCGAGGCTTCGGAGTGGCCCTGAAAAGGGCCTTTTGGTTGGCCCTGAGAAGGGCCTTTGGGTTGGCCCTGAGAAGGGCCTTTTGGTTGGCCCTGAGAAGGGCCTTTTGGTTGGCCCTGAGAAGGGCCTTTGGCTTGGCCCTGAGAAGGGCCTTTTGTTTGGCCCTGAGAAGGGCCTCTTGGTTGGCCCTGAGAAGGGCCTTTGGGTTTTAAAAAACGCCCGAAGGCGTCCCGCGGGGTTGAAGGCATAGCCACCGCAAGATCGCAGTTAAAACAAGGCAAGGATAAAAAGATAACTACGAAGCACAGAGCACTTTGGCCGAACCCCAGTCTGCCACTCCGTTACGGTGACAGAACTGGGTCGTTTCCAGGGGACGCGACGTGGACGCAAGCTCTGTGGGGGGTCCCCCAACCTAACCTAACCTAACCTAACCTAACCTAACCTAACCTTTTTTTTTTTTTTTTTTTTTTTTTTTTTTGTTTGCGCTGGGAAAAAATGCATTACGCATACCCTCCCATTGGGGGAATGGGAGGGGTATGTGGGACTCCCCGGGCCAAGGCCCGGTATACCCACTAAAACAACCCAGCGGCATTCCCGCATCGTCTGAGTGGAGGGGGACTGGGAGATCGGCGCAGCCTTTGCGTCCAGTCCCTCTCCGACGTTTGCCCGCCTACACGGCGGGCCCTGCACGCCCTCCCCGTGAGGAGGGAGGGCCGGGAATGACCGGCGGAGGTGGTGTAGAGTGCAATGCGGGCGGAGGCGCCCCCGCGCCTGTCGCCCGCCTATCACCACCATGAGGAGGGAGAAGACGGCGTCTTCTCCGACCTCTTCTCCGCCTTCGGAGCGGCATGGTCTGCATCAGCAGGTCTTGGGCTGTTCTGCAGTGGTTGGTGTTCGCCTGGAGGATGCGATGATCGACCCTATCCATCAATCGACATCGCACCCTCCTCCTCCGCCGCCACCGCCGTTCCTGCCTCGGGAACGACGGTGCTAGCAGCAGGCCCGACTGGCGCCTGCGCTTTGCCCCTCTTAGGGGGATGATTGCACATCCTCCCCCTCGTCACGTGGCCTGACTGGCTGGGAGGCGTGGTGACGGGGGCGACCGGGACGGCCGTTGCCGCCTTTCTGCCCCTGCCCCTCCTCCTTCCCTTCCCGGTCGTCTGCGACTGGCTGGGAGTCGTGGTGGCCGTGGTTGCTGCGACAGCAGGGGCGGCTGTCACCGTCTTCTTTCCTCTGCCCTTCCCCTTCCCGACCACTTCGGTCCAACCCTGCTGGTTGGACGGAGTAGTGGAAGGGAGAAGGGCGTCCTCCCCTTGCGAGGATGGCCCCGGCTCGCTTTGCCTCTTGTCCGCGGCAAGCGGCGGTCGGAGGCGTTGCTCCGGCAAGAGCCGGTCCTCTATTCCTGCTAAGCAGGCTCGCGTGAAGGCCCTCTCCTCCATAACCACCTTGCGGATGACATCCTCAAGTTTGGAGGCGGGGGCCTCTGCCGCTGGTCTTGGTTCGGTCTGCTGTGGCCGAGCCGTGGCTTCAGCTAGCTTCGTATGAAGCTGGCTGACCTCCAACTGCAGCCGATTGACAGGAGACAATTATGATGGACAGGAGTAAGAGCGAAAAATTTCTAAGTTATTGCCTAAAAGTAGTTAGCCAAACAATCACTAGGAACAAGTAAACAAAAATATGCTCAGGATTAATTTGTACATAATATTTAACAGTAGCATAAGAACAAAGAACGTTGAAAATGTCCGAAACTGTGATAAGCAAAGTGAGCTGTGAGTGTGATGTCAGTGTGATAGATAATAAATAGTGAATAAAGGGTAATAAACGATAAATAATGAATAATAATTAATGAATAATAAATGATAAACAATAAATAATAATAAATAATAAATAATAAGTAATAAATAAAAAATAATAAATAATAAGTAAAAAATGACAAATGATAAATAATAAATAATAAATAAAAAAAAAAAAATAATAAATATTAACTAATAAATAATAAATAATAAATAATAAATAATAAATAATAAATAATAAATAATAAATAATAAATAATAAATAATAAATAATAAATAATAAATAATAAATAATAAATAATAAATAATAAATAATAAATAATAAATAACAAATGATAAATAATACACAATAAACAACAAATAACAAACAACAAATGATAAAAAATACATAACAAGAATTTAAAATAAAAAAAACCGCAAAATAAAGTCTCTGATAATGTCAGAGGACAATAAGCGTGGCAGGAGTGGGTTTTAGCCGGTAAGAATCCGGCACTGCCCCAACCGTCTTATATGGCAAGGCAGTTGGGGCGTCCATGAGGATTTCCCACTCCTGCCAAAACAAAAAAAAAAAAAAAAAAAAACCTAACCTAACCTAACCTAACCTTTTTTTTTTTTTTTTTTAATACTCTCCCATTGGGGGAATGGGAGGGGTATGTGGGACTCCCCGGGCTGACCCGGTATACCCACTAAAACAACCCAGCGGCATTCCCGCATCGTCTGAGTGGAGGGGGACTGGGAGATCGGCACAGCCTTTGCGTCCAGTCCCTCTTCGACGTTTGCCCGCCTACACGGCGGGCCCTTCGCGCCCTCCCCGTGTGGGGGGAGGGCCGGGAATGACCGGCGGAGGTGGTGTAGAGTGCAATGCGGGCGGAGGCGCCCCCGCGCCTGTCGCCCGCCTATCACCACCATGAGGAGGGAGAAGACGCCGTCTTCTCCGCCTTCGGAGCGGCGCTGCGAGAGGGTCGTCCTCACGCGCGCGCTCCGCCGCCTCCTTTTGCGAGATGACGTCCTCGCAAAAGGAGGCGACCGCTGCCCAGGACCCCTCACTCTCCAGCATACAGTTGACCACGCTGGGAAGTGAGAGGTCCTGTCCGATCTCCGCAGTCAGACTACGGCGCGGCTCGGACCAAGCCGGGCACACCTCGAGCGTGTGCTGTGCCGTGTCCTCCGCCGCGCCGCAGTCGTGGCACGCCGGAGTCTCCTCCCTCCCGATCCGGTGCAGGTGCGTGCCGAAACAGCCGTGGCCTGACAGCACCTGCACCAGACGGAATGAGAGGAAACCGTGGGGCCGCTCGAGCCAGTCCCGCAGGACTGGGCCGAGCGCGTCCAGGGTTCGGCGGCCAAAAGTGGCGGAGGCGAGGTCCTGCGTCCAATGGACGATGATGGCGTCCCTCGCCTCCCGCCGCACGGCCTCCCGCTCTTCCGCGACGGGGCGCTCCCCGAGGGCTTTTCGCCGCGCCGTCCATTCGTACACTCTGGCGAGCACCCACGCCTCCAGCTCCCAAGGAGGGGTGCCAGCCAGAGCGCACGCCGCCGAAAAGCCCACCGAGCGGTAGGCCCTCGCCACCCGCAGGGCAATGGCCCTTTGGGGCCGGCGCATTGCCGTCGCATTCTCCCGTCTGTGGAGGGAGTCTGCCCAGATGGGGCCCCGTACAGGGCCATGCTTCTCAGGATCTCGCACACTGGGCCCTCCCAGGTTCGGGAGGAGCCAGGAGAGGGCGTCCGCATCCCTCAGCAGGCGCGTCAACAGCCCGCTGAAATGTGGGCCGAAGCGCCACCTGCTGTCCAACACCAGACCCAGATATTTTAATTGGGTCTGGACACCAACCCTGGCGCCCTCCACGACAATGTGGGCGTCAGGAGGGCAGCACTGCCGAGGCCCGTGAAAGATCACGGCCTCGGTCTTATTTAGCGCCACCCTCAATCCCAGGCTGCGTATCCTCCCCGCCACCAATGACCCGCCAGCCGATGCCAGGCAGGCCGCCTCCCCGAAGTTCCTCCCCCGGGCAGTGAGCAGAGTGTCATCCGCGTAGCAGATGACACTCGTGCCCTGGAGGAGGGCTCCCCGCAGCAGCCAGTCGAAGCCGATGTTCCACAGGGGGGGTCCTAAGACTGACCCCTGCGGAACACCAGACTCCGCGCTGTATCTGCGTAACCTGGCCATTTTGTCGACAAGGAGGACCTCTCGGTCCTCCAGGTAGCTGGCCAGAAGGCTCCGCAAGTATTGGGGCACTCCGTGATATCGGAGTGCCTCCAATATGGTCGAGTGGGGGACGGAGTTGAAGGCGTTGGCTATGTCGAATGACACCGCCAGCACTCCGTCCCCGGCCTCCACCGCCCCCTTCACCTGGCCCTTGAGTAGGGTCAGCGCGTCGATGGTCGAACGCGCCTGTCGGAAACCGAACTGGGCGTCCGACAGGTCCGGCCCTACCCTCCGCAGGTGGCTATTCAGCCGGGAGGCAATGATCCCCTCGAACAATTTACCGACCTCATCGAGCAGAACGATGGGCCGGTATGCCGAGGGGGAATCCGCCGGAACCTTTTTTTTTTTTTATTTTTTTTTATTTAAAAAAAAAAAAAAAAAGATCGGCATTCGCACGCGCCCGCATCAAGATCGACATATAGGTCTCCCCTCGCTCCGCGGCCTCCGCAGTGAGCGTCACCACGACGGCCGCGGTTTTTGGGGGACCCAGTTTCCCCTTCCTCTGCTCCCTGCCGGTCGCCTGCGACTGGCTGGGCGGCGTGATGGCGGGGACGGCAGGGGCGGCCGTTGCTGCCTTTCTGCCCCTGCCCCTCCTCTTTCCCTTACCAGTCGCCTGCGACTGGCTGGGCTGCGTGGTGGCGGTGATGGCAAGGACGGCCGTCGCCGTCTTCTTCCCCTTGCCCTTCCCCTTCCGGACCACTTCGGTCCAACCCTGCTGGTCGGACGGAGTAGCCGAAGGGAGAAGGGCGTCCTCCCCTTGCGAAGACGGACCCGGCTCGCCTCGCCTCTCGTCCGTGGCAAGCGGCGGTCGGAGGCGCTTCTCCGGCAAGAGCCGGTCCTCAATTCCTGCCAAGCAGGCTCTTGTGAAGGCCCTCTCCTCCAAAACCACCTTGCGGATGACGTCCTCAAGGTTGGAGGCGGGGGCCTCTGCCGCAGGTGTCGGTTCGGCCCGAATTGGCCGAGCCGTGACGTCGGCCAGCTTCTGATGAAGCTGGCTGACCTCCAACTGCAGGCGATCGACTGTTGCCTGCAGTTGCTGCGTTTCGTCGGTCGTCTTCCGCTTGACCAGCTCCGACACGATGCCGCGCATGCTCGCGGCCCGACATTTTAGGGCCTTCTGAAAAGTCCTTTTCAGATTTGAGGACTTTGAGGCGACCTCCACGATCTCCTCCTCGTCCTCCTCCGCCATTCGCTCCAGCTCGACCAGGGAATGGTCTGCGTACAGAACGCGGGACGCGCCGTTCCCGGACTTGGCCCGAGCAGCACGCGCCCGTTGCTCCTTCGCGACGACCCGCTCCTCCAGCTCCTGCTGGTGCAGCTCCCGCCGAGCCAGGTCGAGCTGGCGTTGGGCGTCCGCAAGACCGAAGTCGTGGGTGTTCGCGGCTGTCGTCGGCTTTTTGACCTTCGACTGCCTGCCTGAGCCCGAGGAGCCCTCGGACCCCTCCTTACGGAAGGCCCGCTTCCACGACCGTGAATCGACGCTGATGACGGACTCGTCATCGGAGTCCAGAAACTGGTCTACTCCTTCAAAGAAGCTAGCCGCAGACGGCGCGCGGCTAGCCTCTGACTCCGAGGCTTCGGAGTGGCCCTGAAAAGGGCCTTTTGGTTGGCCCTGAGAAGGGCCTTTGGGTTGGCCCTGAGAAGGGCATTTTTGTTGGCCCTGAGAAGGGCCTTTTGGGTGGCCCTGAGAAGGGCCTTTGGGTTTTAAAAAGCGCCCGAAGGCGTCCCGCGGGGGTGTTGGCATAGCCACCGCAGGATCGTAGTTAATAAGGCAAGATGAATATGTGAAGTACGAAAGCACAGAGCACTTTGGCCGAACCCCAGTCTGCACACCGGACACACACACGGACCGCACATATCGGTGGTCCGACAGGGTCTCCACCGTCTCCACCCGCCAGTTCACGATGCGTGCGGCCAGCACGGGGGTGGCAAACGAGACGTCCACCACCGACCCTCCCTGTTGACGCACACATGTGTGGACCGCCCCCCTGTTGAGGAGGGACACACCGCATGACGCCGCCCAGAACTCGACGGCGCGTCCCCGGACGTTGCACGAGGCAGGCGGGTTGCCCCAGGCCACCGACTTGGCGTTCAGGTCGCCCAACACCACGACCTGGCGCGGCGCCGCCCTTTTTTCGCCTCGCTACCGCTCCTTACCTCTAGCCTCGCGCCATCCGCTGACGTTGCGTCAACTTGGGGAAAGTGAGACAGCTAGTAAGTGTACCTAGATATATTTGACCATTTAATATATTTTTATAATTAGCCCCCAAAATCAGGTCACATAGTTTCCAACAAACGTTTGAACGCAACTGTACGGACAACAGCTTAGGTTTAATTCATGTGGTTATTCGAATTTGGTCGGATGACCAGATTAACCAGCCGTCGTTTACATATTTTGTTTTTTTGTTTCATCATATCAGCCGAAACATGTCCACTGCTGGACATAAGCCTCCCTCCCCCAAGTGTCATAAGAACCGGTCATGTGCGTCTCGCATCCATCGGTTACCCGCGACCCTCACCAGGTCATCGGTACACCTAGTGGTGGCCTTCCAACGCTACGTCTTCCAGTTTTTTGTTTATATCTACTTAATGCGAAACATTAAAAGCTGAATATGTTCACGATATATTTTTCACTAAAGGCACTAATTTGCCTATGGCAAACCTCCTTCGTCCTAACGGGTCCTACAGGCTCCGGATGTTGCGAATTGTCATTGAGTCCGGGTGGATCCAATCGGTTCTTAAGTCCGCCTCCGTACATTTATGTGCTAAAGTGTTAAATTAATAAATAATTTTTGGTTTACACCTACACATCTTGGGTAGAGTTGGATTCTTGTATTTTGCCGTCGAAGTTATGACACCGTCGTTTTGACTTTGAGCAATGATATTCAAAAACACATGCATGTACACTTTTGAAACTTTTTATGATTATTATAAGCGTCATGGAGGACCGAATACAGTTTTCAGCGAGCTTATAAGTAGGTTTTCTCATTTAGGCGCAGTGATATTTTTTCGGGTTTTCGTAAAAGTGCGATTACTTGAAAATTGTGAATATTTTCTTAAATCTAATTCTGTCACAAATACGCATAAATTAAGAGCTGCTTGTGTATGTTTATTGTACTTGCGCACATACAGTGGTTTTGCAAAACTTTACTGCAGCAGGAAATGCAATATCTCGAAAACCTTAAGACGCACAAATTATATTTTTGGCGCACATTATGCAAAAGTATAAACTCTCTGCCCATGCACAATATATCTCTCTTCGATCATTCGTTTAGAATTTTTCTGCTGGAACAACGTTACCCCAGCAGGAATTGTTTTTTCCATTTTTTTTTCAAAACGACAAGACGCACAATTTTTTATTTGGTGCACATTTACAGCAGATTACGCACTAATTATACGTTTCACTCATATCACTCCAGGAGTCACTTTCCAGCTGCAATAACGTACTCATTCTTTTCAAGTCGCTTTTGTTAACCGACTTGAAAAAAAGGAAGAGGTTCTCAATTAGATTGTATTTTTTTTTGTCACTTCAACAAACCCCAGTATAAAATTACTTTTTTTTATTACACAGCCAGCACACACAACTCGCCGTTACCTTACTCCGTCAATGCAATTATTGAGATTGTAAAACCTATAGTATTAGGCCGAATTTCCATTGGCTTCTTAGAAAATCTATTAAAATACAGCGACTCATAACTTAATACACTCATTGAATTAACCTGAGCAATTATTCACGTGACGTAGGTACCTAATAAAGTAAAAATTAAAAAAAATGTTCTTCCTAAAGGAAAATTTGTTGGATTATTGATAAATCTGGTTTAAAATAAAATCATATGACTAATAAAGGTATGAAAATGGACGGAGGATTTTTTCACATTACGTAATTTAGCAAAAATAAAAAGTACAAGTTTAAAAAGGAAAATCTTTTGGATAACTATACAAAGCTATGTATTTAGGGACATAAAAGCATATACAAACATAAAAATTGGCAGAGCAATTTTTCAGTAAAAGTTATAGTGCAAAATGTTAAAAGTTAAATTTGGGGTATCACCGAAATCGAAAAAATGTTGGATTCCTTTACCTACATACTTATTCTAACTAGTACATTCATACGTAAACAGAAAGTATTTCAGCCTGAGGAAATATTCACAGAGCCTCATGAGCAATTTTCATGTTTAGGTGAAAATACGTAACTTCTCGTAAAAAAAAATTTTGGATTATTGTACATCTGTAATCTGTATCACCTAATTTCATCATATGCCAAATTTCATAGGCGGAAGAATTTTTCGGAAGTCTCCATACAACCAATATCCTCGTTGATTGGACTACTAGGGGAGCGGAAGGCTAGGTACGCTACCCCGAGGAAGTCCTCGACTGGTTTTGTAGCCTCTTTGGCAACAGCCGCCTTGGTCTGGGGGGGGAAGATGTTTCTTGCCCTTGGGGCTTTGTTTGGGTTGGGGGGGCCTTAGCATGCGCGAGCGCCGCGCGAGTGGCCGTAGGCGGGGAGAATGGAGGTATTGCTACATCCATGAGTGGGGTGATTGCCCTAGCGGGCGAAGCGCTGGGGGAGGCCGGAGGGGCCTGAGAGGCCTGGGAGCCAGTGATCCTCAGGGCCGGGAAGTGGGCCCTGTGGTTCGCTGCACTTCAGGGGTTGGGGCGTTGCTGGGTCGCCGCGGGGGCGTTGTTGGCGGGGGAGGGGCGTTCCCTATTCTGGCGCACGTTCGACCGCTTAGCCAGTTGGGGCGAGGAGGATTTGGGGGCCTTTGGGCAACCTCGGTAGTTCGCCAGGTGCCCAGTCTCGCCACACAGCACATAGCTGGGGTTTTGCTGCACTTTGTGGGTCGACGCAAAGTGTCCTATCTTTAGGTCGTGTGCAGTCTGCAGTGCCATGGTCGCCCAGGCACTTCACACAGCGAGGCTTGCCGTAGCAGTTCCGCTGGGAGTGGCCATATAATTGGCAGCGATGGCACTGCCCTACTGCACCACTCTTGTTGGGAATCTCAGTACGAATCCCAGAAAGTCCACATATGGTGGAGATGTTAAAGATGGGGTTATGCTCCTCGGTGGGGTCGCAAACAACCAACACCATATCAAATGCAGCGCCTCCACGGCGGTGCATGCGGTGGACTTCTGCCACCGGGATTTTTTGAGCTTGGAGGTCGCTGAGGACCTCCTGTACCTTAATTTCTTTTGCGGATGACCACACGTACCTGTTTCTCCTCTTGGAAGGAGAAGGAGTGGAACGGAATGTTCCGCTCCCTGAGGTGTTTGTGCAGGCTACGGAAATCGGTAGCCGTTGGCACAGTAATCTTTACACCCAGGTGGACTGGGTGAGCGCGCGTGTAGCGAATTTGGCGTTCGTTACACGCCGCAGACAGCTCCGTCCACTTCGTCTTATCGTGGACGAAAAGTGGGGGAGGGGGCTTGGTCTTGGGGGGGGAGGGGGCAGCCGGGTTGGCAATCGCCATGGGGCTAGAAGGGTGGCTCGATTGCTGGGAGGTACCAGCGGGGCGAGCGATGGGGGCTGAGGGGGGTGGTGTGGGGGAACCAGGGCCTGAAGAGGCCCTCTTTGTGACCCTCTTTTTAGGAGCTGCCTGAGAGGCAGACCCCACCTGTTTTTCTTCCTCTTCCCTTGGACAACAGTGAAGTTGTCAGAGGAGGAGGAGGCCGAGGTGGAGGCGTTGGAGTCCGAGTCGGAATCCGTCTCGGACTCAAAGTCCATGGGGGGGAAGCCTGCTCGGCGTCGAGCTGGCTGTCCAGACAATCGCTGAAATTCGCGATGTCTGTGGGCATGGGGGTGGCGCCCTGAGAGGGTGAGAGGGAGGATAGCTCTTCCTCGAATGAGTTTAGAGCGGCACTGATGACTGGGTCATTCAGTCGTTGGGCGATGACCTTGAAGGTCGCTAGCATGGCGTCAAATATGTCGCCTTTAGATCGAGTGGGGGGGGAGAGGGCAGCGGCCTGCTTCTTAAGGAAGCCGGCTACTACAGGGGGAGGGGTGGGCATGGCACTTGAGACGTCCATGCTGAGAGAGGGGGGGGGGGGAACTAAGCTCCTGTCCCTAAAGACAGTTCCCAAAAATAGCCCTTCCCTTGAGCGTTTCCTAGTGCTCTAGCCGGGGAGAAGAAAGCCCAAACAAACTCTCCGGCAGCACAACTGTCTTCGGCCTGAAGGGCCACTAAGCCTAACTCCCCGGGTGGGAGCTCCCGGGGATGAGTACCCTCCCTGCCGGGTTCGGTCAGGGAGGTGAGTACCTAGGGTGAGCCCTAAGCTTGAATACCCACTGCCAATCTTAATGTGCAGTGAGGCCCTATGGGTCTTTCGACCAAGCTGGTGACGTAGGGGTAGACACACCCAGCCGTCACCAGGTGCACACTGGATGAGAGCAGGGTTAGAATTTAGGGCGCGACTAGGAGATCCCCCAAGGCCGCGCTCCTAAACCCTTCCGACTTTACCAAGCCCTGAAGGGGCTTGGTAGGTGTGTCGGGTCAACACCACTTGGCTTAGTTGGCACCGTAAGGTATCCACCAAGTACCACAAACAGTGGATTTTACCTGAAGGGCAAAACTCTATCGGTAGCAAGCGAACAAAGTCACTTGCAACCGAAACGAGTCACTTCGTAGCACGCTAAGAGACTGCGTAGCAAATCTCGTAGCACTGCTACAGAGTGGGCGGAGCTACGTAGCACGCGTAGGCGAGCTGTACCTACGCTGTGACGACACGGAGTCCCCGCTGCGGTGCGCGTAGCGGTCGGCGGTGGCCCGAGGCTACGGGGCGTAGCGCCGGGGGTCGGCTGCTACGGTCGTAGCGGAGAGATGCGTGGAGGTGGGAGGCGTGCGACTCGAACGGGCGCTCGAGGCGGAATGACCACTGACCAGTCTAGCCTTATGCACGCTCTTTTATAGTGCGGCTTGCTTGTCAGTGGCGGGGAGTGGGTAGTCAATAGACAAACTTATTATACCGGAAGTTACTCAAAAAAATACGTGAATATTTTAAAATTAACAGAAATTACACTTTTCTCCCACATGCAAATAAGCACTTTGATCGTTTAATAACGTGTAGTTGCCCCTGCACTCGAACTATCAAGTGCAGGGGCAACTACAAGGGCTAAAAATTAATAAAAACCACCAATGGGACTAACGATTGGTGGTTTTTATTGATTTCCGGTCCTTTTTTGTGATTTTCCAAAAGCTCACTTTTCTTTTTTTATGGCTTCTTCTAAACCCAATTTGAATGCCGTTATCGGGCATTTTATTTCAACAATAGTGTCGTCGCTACATAAGCCATCTGGAGTGGTACCTAAAAATGGCAACTCTTCGTCAATAAATAGACCACAAGGTTCAATTTTAATATTTTCTTGCCTTTCTAATTGCTTGATAGTAATGTTTTCATTGTCTTTGCCATGTTTAATTGACGACACATGGTCAATGTTGGTTTTGTACAATAAGTCTCTTACAAAGTTATGACAACGTGTATCATTTCGCCGTTGGACAACTTTTCCAAAGTTGGAAGCGGTTAATAGCGACCTACGCAACTCTAACCAGTCGCTGCATTCACATTGTAAAACGGTTGTCCGTTTGATTAAACATCTCTCCTCATCAGTTTTCTTTAAATTTTCCATAACATTTTGTTTAATTTTATTGAAAACATCGATTGGCATGTCAGGTTTTGTGCAGTCTTGATCATAATTGTGGTCCTGTTTCGATTTTTCTAAGAACAAGGCACACTTTTTTGGTTTCCTATTTAGCTTCATTTTCGCATTTTTGTTTATTCTTTTACTTTCTAGCCGTTATATTTTGCCTAAAGGAGCTCAACGATACGACTCGATGAACAATGCCAATGAAAGGACATTTGGGTTAGGACACAAAAGTAAGTCTTGTACTCAAACTGCCAGACATAGTAAAAAAATACTTGAATATAAAAAAAAAGGAAGTAGTAAGTAATCTGTGTCATTGTAGTCCTCATATTCACAATAGTGAATTAAAATAATTGGACGCAGCAGGTTCTGGAGCTTTTGGATTTGGTATAAAAAAATAAAAACCAGTGGTATTACAAATTGCTATGATCCGTTTAATAAAGTAAAGTGGTCATTGTGAGCGCGTGTAGGGGGACGGGGACGGCGGGGGCGACGTGGACGGCGGGGCAAGTGGCGGGAGCCCGCGCGCGGGCCGGTCCAATGCTCGGTTGAGGCGCTCGATGTGGCGTAGCTGGCGCAGCACGAGGCGCACGTGCGAGTCGCGCAGCGCGCGCACTCCACCCATCCACTCGTCTGCACACACACAAAGGTTTTAGTTGTGCTGGTACGTGCTCACGAAGTTAATGCATTACATTCTAAATCAGTTTGTTTCAACTATAACCGAATAAAATTTTCATCCCATTGCTTCATATGTTTAAAAAATCGTCTGAACGACACAGTACAACACGCAATGAATACAAAACTTTTGAATTGACAAAATTAAATTATGATCCATTGTATGATTTTGTGGTGTGGCGGACTCCACACATATTTGTATTCATCAATTTTTGTGTAGCAAGATTCTAACAAACAGTCTCATAGATTATAATTTAGTATTAGTGAATTAGTTATCGCGCCACAGCGGCCGGTTCCTTATCACCGTAGGAACGGGAATGTTGAGGGGACGGTCCAGGCTGCTCGTGAGCAGCCCCGCGCATCCTAGCTAGTCCCGCTGGTCAACTGAGTCGAGTTGAGCCTTTTTTTTTTTGAGGATAGGAAATCATCAAATAACCCCTTCCGCTCTGGGTGGAGCGGCAGTGAGTGTCAGACTTTTACTGACACCCATAGTCCTCCTAGTGCCTTTTACTTTCCAGGGCCGCGGTAACTCTTTCGAACATATTCCGCAACCCTGGCAGGCTCTGGCCCTGGCGGGCCCCGTCTCCGTTGCTGACTGCTCTTTCCGGCGCGTTTGGAGTGAAACGCGCCGTCGACTCTGGCCTGACCTGATTGGACAGCGAGCTACCCATTGTTCGCTGTCCGCAGGCGTCAGTCACTGCGCCTTGCTCAGGAGCGTCAGTTCCTGAGAGGCGCAGCGACTAACGTACGTCTGGAGGAGGCATAATGGGGCCATTACTGGCACTCCATTTCAGCCCCCTCCGCGCAGCAACCCCACCCTTCCTCTTCCTTCCCGGGGCCGGGTCCAGTTTTCCCGACACCGGCTTCGCGGGTGCCGGCCCGGACTCTTTGTCTTGGCCGGACGTCCCCAGTGTGGCAGCCACGGCGGCCGCGTACGAGGCCACCTTTTTTGGCCTGGGGCCTTCCCACTCGCTGCTAACGGAGGGCGCAGGACGATGCCCTCCAGGACGGAGAACCGCGCCTGGAAGGCAGCCATCTCCTGCTGCACAAGGTCAAGCACCTGGCTCTCCTACGACGCGGGCTGGCTGTCCTTCCTGCGCCCCCCTTTAGGCGCCCCCTGTGGGCCAGCTCCCCGGAGCCTGGCCAGGTCTGCGCGGAGCCCCTCGTTCTCCTTTTGGAGAAGCTCCGTGGCGGCAGCCAAGCGGGCGACCTCCGCCCGCAACTTGGACATCACGTCCCGCGGAGGCCCACCTCGGTTAGCCTCCGCTGCCGCCAGAATGGAGGCCATCGCCGCGCTTATGGCCTTGTTCTTGGAAGATAACTTCCTTTTCAAGGCCACATCGCGGATCGCGGCCTCCACTATCTCCGCAAACCCGGCCCTCCGACATCGTTCCTGTCCGGAGTCATCCGGCTCACTGCCGGAGGACTCCGAGCCAGGAGCCCCACGACCACCTCCGGGGGGTCGTCCAGCATCCTTGGAGGCAAGAACTCTGCCCTTGCCTCCCTCTCGGCCCTTACCCCGCCTGCTGGTGGGGATCTTCCGGGCCGAGGCCACCTCCTCGCTGCAGGACGACTCCCGGTCGTCCTCCGGTCTGGGCCGCTTGCGGAAGGACCTGGAGTCCTCCGCAGCAGCCCCCGCCCCCTCGGGTCCTGAGCTTGCCGAGCTAACGGTCACCAGGTCGTCGGAGTCCAACTCGGACTGCGACTCTTCACCCGCGTGACGCTCAGGCAAGCCCTCTCTCCAAAATAGCGCGCCTCTACCCGCGCTCCGCCCGACCGACACTTTGTCGGGCGAGCTAAAATCGAAGCCGATCAATTCCGCGAAGGATGTTCCGGATCGGGGGCCTCCTCGGCCCTTGTTGCCATCGGCAATCGGATTGTGGACAGCCCTGTTGCCCTCCCCAGAATACGAGGGGCTTGACGCACGAGGCGTGGCGGATTCCCGGACTGCTGTGCAGTCCGGACCGCCCTGGGGTATGTCTTCTCTTTCAAGACTGTCCATTATTGTCCTTTTAAAGGGTGCGGTCCCTATCTCCTCTCCTCTCTCCCTCTCTCTCACTGCTTGCTCGCTGCCCTCACAGTCACGTCTGATGATCAGACGCGTACCAAAGAGCAGCGAGCAAGCCAATGAGACGCACACCGTCCGAGGACCCGAACACTGCTCAAGTCTCCGAACGGTGTGCCCCTCTTGTGTCTCTCTCGGTCTGGTCTCTCACTTGGGACCTTCCGGCATGAGTGGCTCTACCGGCAAAGCCCCCAAGATCACTGAGACACGCAAGCCCCACCACGACGGCAACGTGGAGACACGGTCGGTGGAGAAACATAGTACTCTTAGATTACTATTTGCTTTGTCAGTAAAACTTGGACTCGATATTGTACATTTAGATGTAGTCACAGCATTTTTAGTCGCCTCACAGCACAGATTCAGTTGCACGATGCTCAGTTCGGGTTCAAAACAGGAGTCTCAACAAAGGGCGCTATTTTGAGTTTGAAGCGAACTGTCATGTACTACACAGCGAGGAGGACCCCGGTACTTGCGTGTTTCCTCAACTTGTCAAAAGCATTTGATCTGGTCGTATATGACGTGCTGTGGGGCAAGTTGAGGGACGCGGTGTGCCGGCGGAGTACCCCTTAATCCCTTCTCAAATATTGGTACTCTAACCAAAAGAACCGGGTGAGGTGGGTGGGTACTCTATCGGACGAGTACAGGCTGGAATGCGGAGTCAGACAAGGGGTGTTAAGCTCGCCTCTGCTATTTAACCTCTATATCAACCGGCTCATCGAGCGACTGAGCGATACACATGTCGGCTGCCACATTGATGGAACGAGCGTCAATAATATAAGCTATGCAGATGATATGGTGCTCCTCAGTCCCTCGATGGGTGGGTTGAAGAAGTTGTTATCGACCTGCGAGGCTTATGCGAAGGAGCATGGCTTAATATACAACTCAAAAAAGAGTGAGATTCTTGTATTTAAAGCACCCAAGGAGCAACCACGCAGTGTTCCTTCCTTAAGTCTCAACGGCGTAACACTGAAAATTGTGGATAGTTTTAGGTACCTTGGCCACATTGTCACGAGCGACCTAAGAGATGACGAAGATATAGAGAGAGAGCGCAGGGCGCTGTCTGTGAGGAGCAATATTCTTGCCCGCAGGTTCACTCGTTGTACTACAGACGTCAAAGTAACCCTTTTTAAGGCGTTCTGTCAATCCTTTTACACGAGTGGCCTGTGGGTATCATACACGCGCCGAGCCTACAGCGTCCTGCGTGTTCAATTTAATAATGCTTTTAGGATGTTGTTGGGACTGCCATGCGTTGTAGCGCTTCAGGAATGTTCGCGGAGGCTCGCACAGATGGTTTCCATGCCATCATGCGAAAGAAAGCGGCCTCCTTACTACAACGCTTGCATGGTAGTGACAACAGCATCCTGAAAATGATAGCTGCCAGACCAGACTGTCCCTTTCAGAGACACTGGGTGGGGACAGTCATAGGTCAACCTAAATAATAAGTAAAATTAAAACACTAACTAACCTACTTATTTAAGCACCATTGTTACTAACACCAAAATACTAACTGAATTATGGACCTTATAGTCTGAAATAAAGTTTAATTAATTTATTTATTTAATTCCAGTCATCCTTGGAGTCTGGGTCGCTACCACAGTTTCTAACAACTGGCGTCCCACGGAACTACCTGTCTTATGGAGCAGGTGGGTACCTGCTCCATAAGACAGGTAGTTCCGCGGAACCCAAGAATTGTAGACCGATCACTTGTTTGTCGACGGTCTATAAACTTCTTACATCCATTCTGAGAGTGAAAATTAATGATCACATTGAGAATAACTCAATTATGTCCGCCTCTCAGAACGGTGTAGACAAATATGCAGTCATGCATTTAAAGAAAGGGGAGATTATGGAATCTGAGGGAATTCAAATCTCGGATTCCATAGAGGTTAGATCTCTCAGCTTGACCGAAAAATATAAGTATTTGGGTATGTCGGACGCGTTGGGCATTAACGGTACTGACATGAAGCAATCGCTGAAGGAGCGCTTCTTTGGCCGCCTGAAAAAGGTTTATAACAGCCTTCAACGGTTGGGTCATGCCGGTATTAATGTACTCTTTCGGCATACTCAAATGGACTCAAACCGAACGACGCCCTGGATAGGAGGGTCCGTACACTACTGACCGCAAACCGGATGCATCACCCACGATCGTTGGCGATGAGACTGCACATCCCGCGGAAGTGTGACTTTTAAATGATAAAACTCTTCACAATCGTGAGATGTGCAGTCTCAGAGAATATTTTCTCAAAGTCGATGTGGGTATGCACCAAATTGTGATCGCAGTAGACAAGGGACTCACCCCGTTATCCATGGCTAAAGAGAACTGGCACAAACCTGTGATACTTACTACAGATGACCGCAAAGAGGTATGGAAAGGCAAGGAGCTTCACGGGCTCTTTATGGGTCCGACGTAGACTTCCTGGCATCCGTGGCCTGGCTACGTTTCGGTAATCTCGAAACTGAAGGTTTTGTTTGTGCAATTATGGACGAAGTTATCTTGACGAACAAAAACCGGAGACATATTATGAAGGACGGGACGGTTGACGTGTGTCGGGCATGCCACCGTCCGGGTGAGTTCATCAGACAAATTATCTCTGGTTGTTCTCGTCTGGCTAACGGCGAGTACTTGCACAGACATAACCAAGTGGCCAGGATTATTCACCAGCAACTTGCTTTGAAATACAAACTTGTGGATTCTGACGTACCGTATTACAAGTATGTGCCCGACCCAGTTCTCGAAAATGACCATGTCACGTTGTACTGGGATCGGTCTATCATCACTGATAGGACTATCATTGCTAATAAGCCAGATACAGTGGTGATAGACCGATTAGCGCGCCGCACAATGATAATCGATGTTACCATTCCACATGACGAGAACCTCGTGAAAGCTGAGAAAGAGAAACAAATCAAGTATCTTGACTCAGCGCACACGACGTTGTCGACATGTGGAATGTGGACTCGGCTGTCATTGTGCCGATCGTCGTTACGGCCAATAGCTTGATAGCCAAAAGCTTCGATGACCACCTGTCGAAGCTGGCGTTACGCAGTTGGGTAAAGGGCCTGTCATAGAAGGCAGTACTCCTCGATACGGCTTGTATTATGAGGAGGTTCCTTTCTCTGGAGCCCTAACCACCGGTAGCTTGGACCCCGCTCCCGACACCGGCGGACTACTATTTTTTTTATTTTAATGTTTTTTTTTTTGTAGGAATTTTTAAAAATAAAAAATAATATGTGTAAAAGTGAATAAAGGAAATAATAATAATATTAGTAAAACTAATATTAAACTATAGACCGATAACGTGTTTACCGACATTCTATAAAGTTCTTACATCCATCTTGAGAGCTAAAATTAATAATCACAATAGCAGCAATAACATCATGTCTGCCTCTCAAAATGGATGAAGGAATGGGTGTCCCGCGGTACTAAGGAGCTACTACTCATTAATACGGCCATTAGCCAACAGGTTCGGCGTTCCCGAAAGGATCTGTCGAAATGTTGGATAGACTATAAGAAGGCCTATGACTCGGTGCATCACACATGGCTCATGAGGGTGCTAGAATTGTATAAAATTGATGCGCTACGCACCTTCCTGACGTCATGTATGGGGCAATGGAGGACAGTCCTTCGCTCTCCAGGATGTCGAAATATCCAGAGGAATAGCGAACCGGTAAGGATCGAGCGGGGTATATTTCAGGGCGATAGTTTGAGTCCGCTTTGGTTTTGCCTAGCCTTGAATCCTCTCAGCACACTGCTGGAGAATTCAGGACTAGGCTATCGGTTGAAGAGAGGTGGTCAGGTTATATCTCACCTCCTTTACATGGATGATCTGAAACTCTTTGCCCCCAGTAATATGCAACTGATAAAGCTACTGAAGGTAACTGAAACTTTCAGTTGTGCCATCAGGATGGAGTTTGGTGTGGTCAAATGTGCGGTCATGCATGTAAAGCGTAGAGAGATTATGGAATCCGTGGGATGTCAACTCTCGGATTCCATAAACCTGAGATCCCTCTCTCCTACTGAAGCTTACAAGTATTTGGGTATGTCGGAAGCGTTAGGTATCAATGTTACTGACATGAAGCATTCGTTGTAGGAGCGCTTCTTTGGCTGCCTGAAGAAGGTGTTCAACAGCCTTCTGTCGGGCGGAAACAAGGTGTGCGCTTTCAACGGATGGGTCATGCCGGTATTGATGTACTCTTTCGGCATACTCAAATGTACTCAAACGGAACTTGACTCTCTGGATAGGCGGGTCCGTACACTGCTAACTGCACATCGAATGCATCACCCACAATCGTCGGTAATGAGACTATATATCCCGCGAAAGTGTGGAGGTCGAGGCTTTCTAAATGCTAAGACTCTCCACAATCGCGAGATAATTATGCAGTCTCAGGGAATATTTCCTAGCTGTCGACGTGGGTATGCATCGAGATGTAGTGGCGGTGGACAAGGGACTCATCCCGCTCTCCTTGGCAAATAAGAGAACTGACTCAAACCTACGGTGCTTGACACTAACGATCGCAGGGCGGTATGGCAGAGCAAGGAACTTCACGGAAGCTTTTTCCGGGCCCGACGTGGATCAGTTAGCGTCCGTAGCCTGGCTACGTTTTGGTGACCTCTTTGGGGAAACCGATGGTTTTGTCTGTGCAATTATGAACGAAGTTATCAAGACGAAAAACTATCGAAGATTTATTGTGAAGGACGGCACGGTTGACATATGTCGGGCATATCACCGTCCGGGAGAATCAATTCGCACGTTATCTCTGGTTGTTCTCGTCTTGCTAACGGAGAGACTACAGGTATGTGCCCGACCCAGTTCTCTGGATAATGGCTATATCATATTGTACTGGGATCGGTCCATCATCACTGACAGGACTATTGTTGCAAATAAGCCTGATGTAGTGGTGGTGGATTGAATCGAGAGGCGTGCAATGATTGTAAATATAACCGTTCCGCATGACGAGAACCTCGTGAAAGCCGAGAAAGATAAACAAATAAAATATCTTGACTTGGCTCGCGAGGTTGTCGACATGTGGGATGTGAATTCGGCAATCATTGTACCGATAGTCATCTCAGTCAATAGCCTTGGCTTAATAGCCAAGAGCCTCGACCAACACCTCAGGAGGCTCTCGTTAGGCAGCTGGATCAAGGGCTTGATTCAGAAAGCAGTACTTCTGGACACGGCTCGTATCGTGAGGAGGTTCCTCTCCTTGGAGCCCTGACCGCCGGTAGCTTGGACCCTGTTCCCGATACCGGTGGGCTACTATTTTTTTATATTGAATGTTTTTTTTATTTTTTGTAGGAATATTTAAAAAATGTAATAAATGTGTAAAAGTGAATAAAGGAAATTATAATAATATTCATTTATTTGTTCAGAATGTAGGTATTTACTTCTCCGATGGGTCCTATTGAAATTTCAACGTCGAAAATTCAATCGTTTCGGTAGTTTGGATTTTAAATCCAAATATCTGGTAAAATGACATCCAAATTCCAAGTAAACGAAATAACGTATTTTGCTTTTCTGTGACTTTCCAGTGGTTGATAAGTGTGATTGCCACAAAAAGTGAAAAATAAAAACACTATTTTTTTGTATTAAAGAGTTTATATTTTCTATGATTTTGCCTAAACTGTTACGAGTTTTGTTTTTTGTCAGGATGTTGTTGGGGCTCCCACGTTACTGTAGCGCATCAGGAATGTTTGCAGATGCACGTACTGATGGTTTCAGTACCATCATACGTAAAAAGATTGCTTCCATGATGCGCAGAGTACGTGGGAGCGGCAATGACATCCTGAAGGTCATTAGTGATAAGCCGTGCTGCACCATTATGGCGCATTGGTTACGTGTCCATGTACATGTACCCGGGTGTCCATGTACATGTACCCGGTGTGTCTGGTGGATGCAGCAGATATATGAACTGAACGATAGTTTTTTAATTTTAAAATCTCTTATTCCTTTTGTTACTAACATAGTTTATAAGCAGTGTGTACTACTAACATCATATGGATCAAGGTCTGAAATAAAGTATTTTTTTTTTTTTTTTTTTTTTTTTTTTTTTTTTTTTTTTTTTTTTTTTTTTTTTTTTTTTTTTTGAACATTACATCGCATTCCAAAAAACCTGTGCATTATTGTTTCGTACAACACTCGTTTTCGAACGCAGTTTGTGACGTTTTGGGCGCTGTCACTGTCATGTCATTTGTAATGTCATTGCTGTTTTTTCTACCTATCGCACGGAACGTAAAGATTGAATATGGTTGAGAAAAATTGTAAATCTAATTGAATCTGAGTTGTTTTCGGGATTATTGTTTGAAATTCGAGCTTGTTTGGCCTAACACCCTTTTTGAACGTATTAACCCGGGATAGTTAGTGCATTTGACGGAAATGCCGGTTTTGGGGTTATGTTAACCAACCCGCGTGTGGAATTGATACTTCTTGAAAATACATTGGTGAGGAATGTGAACGACTTAGTTCAGGCCCGGAGCCGCTTGTGATCGTCTTGAACAATGTTATTGTTATGGTGAATTCCGAGCTATTACACGCTCGCTGTAAGGACCAGCGTCCTCCTCGGATTTGACATCAAACTCTCCACTCATTACAAAAACAAAGACACCTACATACATACACAGAAACGACGTGATCTGCAGACAGGACATCATCACCAGCGCTAGGTAAGTGCAAATAAGGCAAGAGGATTGTTAGTTTGGCTCCGCGATTCGCGGACATTCGACGGACCCGAGCTTGCTCTGGTTGGGCGTCGAACAATTATTATTGGAAGTACCCTATACCTACGGCAACGTAAGTCCCCTACATTGGTAACCCCGACGGAGCACAGGATGAGTCAAGGTCAAGCGAAACCAGATGGCGGAGCAAAAACTCCAAGCAACCCCAGTCGGAGAACATTATCACCGACCCGCCAGCCTCTAATAAGTACGAGAGTTCAAAGACATACCTCTGGTCAAATCGTGTCTTTCGTCGTCAAATCGCGGTAAATGAGTCAAACCACTTCATACGGTTATCTGAAACAGCACGTTTTGAGAAGTAAAACGACTGCTTACCACCGCATGCAATGGAGTAGTTGAGCGTTTCCACATGCAGCTGAATTTTTTTTTTTTACATATGACCACTAGGAGACTTCTTTAAACTAGAAAACGACATGGTAGCGAATGCAACTGATTATGTAGAAAGGTTACGCATGTGCACCAGAAAGATACAACTATGACCACGCGGCATGACAATGTAATAAACGAGCAATATTTATCTTTAAGGACATAGCTACAACATCGCACGTTTTTTAAATAAAATACGCTACTTTTGGGCCATTTAAACCCAAATGTTTAAATCATATCTTACATTGAGCCGTTGGGCCTCATTAAGTCTTACGTTTTACGGACGAGGTCAGGATGTAGGCTTTTTTTTTTGGATGGAAAATCATCAAATGACTCCTCCCGCAATGGGCGGAGCGGAAGGGAGTGTCAGACTCTTACTGACTAAAACCCATCCGTGCTCCTCGTAGTGCCCGTTGCTTTCCAGGGCCGCGGTAACTCTTTCGAACAAAATCTGCAACCCTGGCAGGCTCTGACCCTAACAGGCCCCGTCTACTTTGCTGACATCTCTTTGAGGCGCGCGTGGAACACACCGCGCCGTCGACCCGGGCCTGGCTTTGATCGGACGGCGAGCCACCTAAAGCTCGCCGTCTGCAGACCCGCACCTACGGTGGCCGGGAATCGCCCTGCGATTTCCGACGCCCGGGGCGTCTCCCAATGTTGCGGCGGCTGGGGCGTTTGGGTTGTCTCTCCTTCACACAGCCCGCCTCCTCCTTCACTAGCATTAGCTGTTACCGCAGAAGGAGGTGACGGCTTCCCATGCCTCCTCGCTCCGGACCATGGATTGAACCAGGGCCGGATGCGAGAGGTCGCCGCCGCCGATCGCCTTGACGAGGACACGGCGGAGCTCCGCCCAAGCAGGGCAGACCTCCACCGTATGCTCCACCGTGTCCTCCGGGCGATCCTCACAGTGAAAACACCCGGGCGTTTCCTCCCGCCGAATCCGAAACAGGTACCTCCCGAAACAACCGTGTCCGGTGAGTACCTGCGTCAGGTGGAAGGTGAGGACGACGTAGCACCTCTCCAGCCACTTCTCAAAGAGGGGCACTATCGCCGTAATTGTGGCGTGCCCAGCACTGGGTTGCGACAGTCGCTGATACCATACCGCCATGGTATCTTGCCGGAGCTCCGTCCGCCACGCTGCAATTTGCCGCGGCAGCGGAGTTTCACCCCGGCGCCGGCCTCCAAACATACCAGTCTTTGTATTCATCAATTTTTGTAGACAAACAAACAGTCTCACAGATTATAGTTTAGTATTAGTGAATTTCTTATCGCCGCAGGAATGTTGAAGGGAGCGTGCGCCGCAGGAATGTTGAAGGGAGCGTGCGCCGCGGGAGGACGGTCCAGGCTGCGCGCGGGTACTCTCACTAGTCGACTAAGCCGCCTCCGACACGGAACACATGCGGTCTTCTCTCTCACGCTTTGCTTTTGGATATTTCCGCGTGGTTGTATTAAAGTTGCTCACTTACCTGCTGTGCTTTCTGTGCTTAAAAGCTAAATGGATTTTAGCTCTTTATCCTTCTTTTTTCCTGTGCTTTTGCTTTAACTGTTACGGTATTTGTGGAACATTATATTGCATTACAAGAAACCTGTGTATTGTTATTGTACATACTTACGGCAACGTAAGTCCTCTACAGTCTGTAACGCAAGTTTCTACGAGAGCGCAACCATACACTGTATTTTCAAAGATTCTACAATGTCCAATTAATATCTAAGTAAACTTTAAGGCTCACCTGATTCGCAGTCGTCGCGTCGAACATTCCTGCATAGAAAAACAATCGATTCAAATCGCATACTCGTAACGTGTAATGGTACAACCATTACACGTTACGAGTATGCGGAAAGTAGCCATGTTAGGAGACGTACACACATAGTTATGCTTGTGAGCATTAATTTGTTGATACTTTGTTTATTTTATCTTTGACCGATATTCGTACCTATTCTCGTACTACTGTCTGCCCGCGACTTCATCAGCGCTGTCATCAGAATTGAATCCAGAGAAAAACTAAAAATACTTATAGTTAATCGAGGTGTTGAATAGTTGTAGTGAACTAGTGCGCTACTGACACTTCGATCTCAATTACATTCAAGTTAAAGTTAATGAGGTTATGTTGCTCGAGCAAGTGTCACTGTTTTTTGGGTGGGTAGCCCGTGTACAGGACAGTTTTTAGTGAATCCGTTTTTCGCCGTGTCTATGTATTTGCAAATCACATCTAGACATCACACATTTGTAATGTCTTAAACAAAAACGGTCCTGTAAACAGATTGTGTGAACAAGTTGTAAGTAGTCAGGTTCTTCCTGTGCATGTGTGGTGTTCGGCAGGAGACGTGTAGTGGAGGCGCGCACCGCGAAGCCTGCGCCTGTGTGGCCACGTGGTGCGTGATGCCGTCGTGCCACCGCCGCGCTGCTCGCCCCACACTCCCTGTGGACCTCGCACCGCACGCGCCGCCCTCGCTCCCCACGCTTCCCGCGCTCCCCGCGGTGCCGCTGCTCGCAGGGCTGGCCAAGCTACCCAAGCTTTCTGCCTTGTCATCCAGGAGGGATATTTTTCTGTTAAAAATATCATTATTTATTTATTTAAACTTTATGTACAATAGTGGTACATGGGCGAACTTAATGCAACAATGCATTCTTTCTTTCATTTCTTTTTCTCTATTATTATAATAGTTAGTACAAATCAAAATTAATTCTTTGTTCAGTCAAAAATGTTAGTCACTGCTGCTTATGTCCACGCTTAAGTTTTAATATTAAAGACACAATACTGCACCTCCATTCGCAATAAGCAAATCACCAAGATTTTATACTCAGGAACTTAATTGTACTTAATGTACGTAACTGCTTACCAACACTTAGGCACATCTCCACGAGCGAGTGCCCCGAGTCCACCCTACTGTTACTAATATTAGCGACAGCTAAAACGATGAAAATGACATGTTTACATTTGCATCGGCACCATTTTTTATTTTTATTTCGACCTCGTTTTCATTTTTAAACCCGCCACTCTTTAGGTCAAGAGTGAATAGGTTACTTCTAGGCAAGCGTGCTCCATCTTCGACCACATCGTCGCTTACCATCAGGTGAGATAGTGGTCAAGCGCTTACCTATCAATATTTAAACTAAAAAAAAAAAAAGACAATAGAAAGGGGAACAATAGAGAGGGATACGTGGTGGTGGTCGACAGAAATACAGAAAGTGTTGAAAGAAAAAAAAAAGAAATTCAATGAATGGCAGGGTGTAGGATTAGAAAGCGTAAGTTGTGGAAAGCTGAAAAAAGACTGAGTAAGATGTTTTAAAGAAAAAAACCAAGAAAGCAGTGGCAATTATAAGAGCTAAAGCTCAGGACCTTCTATCGGAGATGAAAAGCCTAAGGATAGATGGAAGGGCTATTTATAAATATTTGGAGTGGTGTTTCAGATAACAAACCAGTGAATGAGGGGTTAGTAAGAATGGTTAGTGTGGATGAAGTGAGAATAGCAGTGAATGGAATGAAGAATGGTAAGGCAATTGGTCCAGACGGAATACCAATTGAAGTATGGAAGTCATTACGGGTTGATGGATGAACGTGGTTAGCTTTATTCAGCAGCAACTTATTGAAGAATAAAGCTAACCACGTTAGCTTCATTCTTCAATAAGTTGCTGCTGGAAAAAGCCATACCTGATGAGTGGTGTAACAGTTTGTTGGTGCCCATCTTCAAGAACAAAGGTGGTGTACTGGAGTGCAACAACTATAGAGGAATAAAGTCACACTTGCTTGCTTGAAGCTTGAGAAAAAGTTATTGAAAGGCGGCTGAGAGAACAGAGTGAAATCTCACAGAACCGGTTCGGTTTAATGCCAGGACGGGATACAACGGATGCCATTTTCACTATCTGTCAGCTGTGCGAGGAATACAGAGCTGTGCATAAAAACTTGCTCATGGTGTTTGTTACCTTGAAAGGGGCATATGACCGGGTGCCTCGTGAGGTTTTGTGGTCGGCCCTTTAGGAGAAAGGTGTGCCTGGGAAGAATATGCAGTTGATCCGAGCGATGTACAGTCGATGCAGTACCCAAGTCCGGTCTGCACTGGGCACCACTGACAGCTTCAGTGTGGCAGTCGGTTTGCACCAAGGGTCGGCTCTTAGGTTATCTTATCTTCCTGATGATAATGGACGCTCTGACGTTGGACATCCAGGAAGAGGCTCCTTGGTGTATACTGTTTGCTGATGGCATTGTGCTGGTTGCTGAAAGCGGCCTCGAGGTGAGCAGATTGGAGACGTGTTGGCAGCGACTAGAGAGTGTTGGCCTAAAATTGAGCAGAACCAAAACAGAATACCTGTTCTGCGATTTCGGCGGTCTCTCCAGTTCTATGCCTATAGCTGTCACTGGAACGTCTAAACCAATTTGCTCCAACTTTTGGTACCTCGGGTCGCTTGTCCAGGGGTATGGCGATACCTATAGACCTAGACGTAACCGGATCAACTCAGGACGGATGAAATGGCAACAGGTCACTGGAACAACTTGTGACCCACAAATGCCCCTCAAGTTGAAGGGAAAAATCTATACGTCCGTGATAAAACCTGTCGTACTGTATGGATCAGAATGTTGGGCTATGAAAAAGACAGATGAAAATAGATTGCATGTAGCGGAGATAAGAATGTTGAGATGGATGTGTGGAGTAACGAGAATGGATAAAGTGAGAAATTAGTACATTAGAGGTAGTTTAAAAGTGGCGCCAGTGACGGAAAAGTTCAAAGGTAACTGCTAATATTATGGTCATGTGAAGAGGAGGGATGAAACGCATGTAACTAAAAGGTTTATGAATATAAATGTGGATGGAGGGAGAGAAAGAGGGAGGCCAAAGAAAAGATGGATGGATTGTGTGAGGAGCAATATGAAAGAAAAAGGAGTTAGTGATAGTGTGACGGCTGATAGGACAGAATGGAAGAAATAATCGTATTGCGCCGACCCCAATGGGTTAAGGGCAGGAAGATGATGAAATGGTTTAATTGAAATAAATGCTTTGAGTTTTGAGTTTTACGTCCATTTTGAGAGCAAAGATTAACGAATGTACTAAAGAGCTGCTCCTCATTAATATTGCCATCAGCCAACTTCACCGGCTGTCGACATGTTTGATAAACAGAAGAAGGCCTATGACTGGAGCTATACAAAGTTAACGCAGTTCTACGCACCTTCCTGACATCGTGTATTGGAGGACGGTCCTTTGCCATCCAGGATGTCGACAGATCCAAACAAACAGCGACCCGATAAGTGACGGCTGATAGGACAGAATGGAAGAAAAAAACGTGTTTCGCCGACCCCAAGTAACATGGGTAAAGGGCAGGAAGATGATGAAATGGTTTAATTTAAATAAATACTTTGAGTTTTACGTCCATTTTGAGAGCAAGATTAACGAACGTACTAAGGAGCTGCTCCTCATTAATATTGCTATCAGCCAACTTCACCGTCTGTCGACATGAACGTGTGCGCGGTATGTGTACGGTGAGCAGGAAATAAAAGTCACTATTCACTGCAAATCTAATACCGTGACACGCAGCGCAGCAGTCGACCGCTCAACCACTGCGCCAACCGTGTCGTCATCATCACTTAAAACCTATTTTGATATATAATCAATACCCCCACTATATCAAAATAAAATCATATCAATAACATCACTTTTGTTGTACGCCTATCAGTTTCATAAACTTACAATGTTTCACATGGCTTAAAGATTTTGTAAGTATATCTGCAGGCATCTGAGCTGTCTCTAAGTATTCAACTTTAACTATATTATCATTAACACATTCTCGACTAAAATGATACCTAATATCAATATGTTTTTACCTATGATGAAAAACAGGATTAAGCAACAACTTATGTGCACTCTGGTTATCATTAAAGATTACAATGCACTTTAAATAACCTGTGAGATCCGTATTTAAATTTCTTAGATAAATAGCCTCTTTACAACATTCCGATATACCTATATACTCGGCCTCAGTGCTAGACAATGCTACATTCTTTTGTTTTTTACTTCCCCAAGATATCACACCACCTGAGAGAGTAAAACAGTACCCTGTGTAGGATTTTCTATCTAATATGTCATTACCCCAATCTGCATCTACATAGCCTACTATATCCTTGTTAATATTGTTATCTGTGTCACAATATTTAATATAATAATCGTTAGTTCCTTTAAGATACCTTAGTATACGCTTAGCCTGAGTCCAGTGTTCTTTATTGTAACAATTATTAAATTGACTTAAGTACCCAACTGCAAATGCAATATCTGGACGTGTAAGTATTGCTAGATACATTAAACAGCCAATTAATTGTTGATACGGCAAGTTTTTATCACAACTCTTATCCTTAGTTAATTTTAACCCACATTCCATTGGTGTGTCGACAGATTTACAATCAACTAAATTGAATTTTAACAACAACTGATCAATATAATTACTTTGATCCAACGTTAGAATTCTATTTTGTTTATCATAACAAACTGACATACCAAGACACTGCTTGACTTGCCCCAAATCTTGCAGATTTTAACTTATTAGTTTCATTACAATTGTTTGAAAAAACAAAAAAGTTATCGACATACAATGCGATGATAGTACCTAATATTTTCACCTTCATTCTTTATATACAAACAAGGTTCATATTTGGACTTTGAACATCCATTCTTATGTATGTATGTGATGGTGTTTTGTGTATATGCATTTATGTGCAGATGTAGAAATTTACATTAAATCTTTGAACGATGTCCATTGGTGGTAGTTGCCTTGGAATGTTGAGATATCCATCTGTGGAGTAGATTTGTCGCGATGCGATACAGACCACATTTTAGAGTTGATGGTTTTCTTCAGATCGTTATACATCTTCTCATATCTTTTAAACTCTTCTTGGTACCAGACATCCTCATCTCCGTTTTCACCTTCTATATCCCAGTGCAGGCTATCTATGCTAGTCCAACGACTTTGAAGAGACTTTAATGCATCGTCAAACTCCTACTTGTTCTGCAGTTGGTCGATTTCTATGGTAGCTACTGTTTTTATGAATGCTCTAAAGTGGATAGTCTGCTTTTTTATCATTCCTTCTAGCTTACTGTTTTCACGCGTATCCCTGCGTTGTTGTTGCGATGCCTGTAAATGAGACGAATCCTCTGCTTGCTTTGATGTCTCCGCTTCTTGCTTTTTTGTCAACAAATGCTCCATCACATTGGTGATTATTTGCTTGATCAACTGATATACTTCTTCCGCCTTATCAAAACAACTTCTAGTGAAATACACATGGTTAAATTCGGCAAGTTCACAGCACTTCCTATGATTACGTTGATTCTCTCCCCAATAATTTTCTAATATCTCTAACTTTCGTTTGCAGTAATCTATGGTTTTTCCTTCAGCTCCATCTTTCTTGATATTAGTTAGGAGTTTAACCAAGGAGTCGTAAATCTCCGTTTGACTGACTGCTAACTGCTCCATAATTCTCACGTGCAATTAAAAACGCAAGTGTAGTAAAATGGTTTGGTCTGACCTTATATTCTCTTTCCGTGACAGCTTCTCAATTTCTTCAAATTGATCTCAGTGCCTACTGCAGTGTGGCTGTGGTCACTACATAATTCCTCAAATCACTCCAAGAAATAGGTGGAGGTTTTAAATGCCTTATTATTTTTTCTGTTTGAATCGCGAATCTCCTTGATGATTTTTTCAAATTACATAAGAAGACTTTTGAATGTCATTCGATTTATTTTGACAAGAAAAAATATAGATTTTTGTTTGGCAATTGGTTGTTGACAACGGTGAGGGCAATGTGACGATTTTTATTCGGAAGATTATTCTAAATTGCTGCGAATTTTGAAATGAGTGATTAAGCTGAAGCCATGGTGCTTATTTCCGTGCAATATATTGTTACGAGCTTAGGGTTCGTGACAATAAAAACAGCCGATTAAATAACCAAAATGACACTTTAATTAATCAACACTAATTACAACTTAAACTCACTAATTATAAATCACAATTGCACTACTGATCACTTTAATTCGCAGTCGAAGTTCGCTCTCGAAGTTGTCGCTTGTATCGCAAAATCAATACTGACCCGGTCGCAGGCTATGCGGGCCTTATATAGGTCGGCAGATAATTCCAGAACCTTCTAGTAAAGAAACATCTAGAAAGTTCGAGTACTTACCGGTCCGGACCAACCAGACATTGAAAACTCTAGAATGTTCTAGCATGGAAAAGTGTAGAAGGATCTACTAGTTTTGCTACTCGATACTAGATGGCGCTAGTAGTAACTTTTATCTTTATGTGCCCGGCATTAATTCTGGCGCGTAACAATATCTACTAATTTTTGGTAAGTTTTTCTTAAATTGACTGCAATTTTTGTTTCGTGATCAGGTTTCGTTGACTTCTTGTGTAATGGATATTAATTAGACATTTCTGTGTCGTAGAAACCGGGTTACCAAGCGGGCGAGTTTCTGAGGCTGCCACCCGAGAAGCGAGTAGCAGTGAGGTTCCCCAGATGATATTCCAGCCAGTGCTTCGGGAGGGACCTCCAATAGCCGTCGCCAGGAGGACGACGAGAAGGTTTTTGTAGTATAATACGCCTATAAATTCATTCCCTTTACGGTACCTATTTTGCGGATATATGGATAACGTCGGCCGTCTCCAGTTCGTGCGTGTAAAGACTCTAAACGTATACTTTAAACTTTATGTAAGGTTTCTTTTTTTCTTGTGAGCGAACCAGTCATTACGATTTACTTATCCTTCAGGAATCGGCCTACCAGCTTTAAATAAAACGTGTTGCAACCGTATTTTTTAAATACGCTATATTTGGCCAGAATTTTATTACCATTTCAAATAAAATTACGTAATGATTTTCGAGTAGTAAATTAGGTCTATGTTTTATCAAATTATTATCGCTTTCGTCAACATCCAATTTTTATTTTTTTGTACTTTTGTATACCAGTTTTGCTATTTTTAATCATTTAATTTAGGTTTTTTTTAATTTACGAAATTATACGTGTACCAAGCGTAAAGAGTGTTCATTTCTTTATTCCTTACGCTACACTACCTACTCTCCTTATAAACTGGTAAAACAAAAAAACTGGTTGCAAGGTCCCGGCGCTCTAATACTCGAAGGACCATGTAGAATTTAGCGCCTTCTGGTTTGGCACTAATTTCTGGGTTGGTTGATATCTTGGTTGATTTGGTTGGCTCCAGACTAGCCCGATACTGGTTTGGTTATTGGTTTACGACCGTTAGTTTAATGATATGCAATAATGTGGTTTAACGGCTATATTGAATACTAGCAAACTGTTTAATGGTAATTGGTAAATGTAAGCTAGAGTAGCACTAAGATGGTTTGATTCTAATTTGGTTTGAGTTACGCGATTGATATCCGAATCCGCACTAACTGGCGATAGTTGCGATACATGCATTTATGGAAATGCACGCAGGCTAAAGTGCTGAGCTGTTCGGTTGCCAATATTGTACCGAACAACCCCATTGTAGCCTTGCATCAAGCGTAATCCCCAGGAAAACCGTTCTATCGACGATTTCCAGTTTCTCCCCGTTCAACACTATGTCACAATCACTAGTTTTGACATTAGGTAAGGAAAATCTTATGCACTTCGTTTTTTTCCCATTTAAAATCAAAATATTAGCAGTGAACCAATTTTGAACTTGCATAAGGGTGTTAAACCTATTTATTTTTAAAAATCAAAGAAGTAACGTTGGCAAACAACACCATATTTAGTTTGTTTTGCAATAAATGGGGTAAATCATTTATCTACATCTACACTAATAATAATATTATAAAGAGGAAAGATTTGTCTGTTTGTTGGTTTGAATTGAAAAGGCTCCGAAACTACTGGATTGATTTGAAAAATTCTTTTTATTTTATGTGACTTTTTATGAAACTGTTGTACGAGTATGCCCTAAGGGCGGGACGTAGCTGTTCTCAATTTTATTATTTAAGACCTGTATTATGTGAAACCTACCTATGATCCACAATAAAGATATTGATAAAAAAAAAAAACGAAAATCGTGCTTAATTTTCCAAAAAAATATTTGTCAAACGAAAAAAACAAATGTTCATATTATTGTTGTACATGAATCTACAATACCTAAAATTTATTTTTTTCCAATCATTTGTGATAATTATTAGTACATACCATTTTACTGTTGGGTACTACAACCCCAACAACGATAATATCGCAGCTTTCGCTCGTGGAGTTGGCGCCTAATAGCCAGCAGTGCTGCCAGGCCTGAACCACAGTATTGTGCCTGAACCGACAGCGGTCGGAGCACTTACAATGAGCAACGACCGGCTCGTTGTTCGTTTTTTGCTCAATTCCACGCTCTGACTGCAAGAATGCTTGCTTTGTAATATGTTACATTACGCACCGTAATACAGAGTGCACAAACTCAAGCAATGGTGGCTCCCAGTAGGTGAAAGAGAAGAGCAAACCCATTTTCAAAAGGAGCGAGCATTGCGCTTGCACACGAGATAAGGACACCGCTTTAAATAATAATATGTACATAACATTTTCACTGTTGGGCATTAACCTCAACAACGATAATATCGCAGCTTTTGCTAGTAGAGGTGGCGCCTAATAGCCAGCAGGCTGCTTTCAGGCCTGCCCACCGCAGCTGCTGGCTACATGCCCCACCACTCGCTCACGACAAGAGCGAGCTACCCCGTGAAAGAGTAAATTGAAGAGATTTTTTTTTCAACCAAACATTGGGTGCAAAGAGGTCTGCTGATTCGTATCGTTTGTAGCTGTGGCAAATGACAAAGATTAGCAGAGCGCACTAACTCAAGTAATCGTGGATCCCAGTAGGTGAGAGAGAAGAGCAAACCCACTTAACGAGCGAGCATCGCGCTTGCACACGAGATTAGGAGCCTACTGAAGCAGCTCTCAGTTGCGGCCGGCAGAGAGCTAGCACGGAATATTATGAGGTTTGGTGAGTGATTTGGCGTAACCAAATGTCTACGTCCCTGACAACAGCAACAGCAAAAACTAGCAACAACCAACCTTGTAAAAAAGATAACCATTTCTGTATTATGTTATGAAACCGGCTGTGACTGACCCACCGGTTGTGTCCGTCAGAGTAGAAGGTAGCAGGCGCGTTCGGCGCGTGACTTGCTTGACGCGCGGGTGTGGTGCGGCGCGAGTGGTGCGGCGAGAACGTGCGTTGCGGGGAGGAGGCGAGATGCGGCGGGCACGGCTGGCGCGGCGGGCACGACTGGCGTGGCACTCGGGGATGGCGCGGCGAGCGCGTGCGGCGGGGGGAGATAGTGTGGCGCGGGGAGGGCGTGTGGCGGCGCGGTGACGCAGGCGTCGACAGCGGCAGCACCGCCAGCAACTCGCACAGCACGCTGCGCACCGCGTTCTTACACCTCTCCTGCCATGTATAACATTCGGAGGTGAGTTTGACCAAACTTTGAAACCAAAAATCGACTGCCCCTTACATTTTCGTGCACATAGGTCGACGAAATATACAACAGCTGATTTTTTTTCTCGATTTCGATCTTGGTCCCATAGTAGAGGTATTGCATTTAATCTGTTACACGTTGTAAATGTCACTGGCAAATGGCTAACTCCGTAAGATTATGAAGTTATAAAATATCTTGAGAGATTGTAAAACAGGCAACTGAAAATTTGGAATACTTTTTTACGCATCGTAATTTTATAATCTCTCGAAGTCATTCCAATAAATTGTAGAACTGTACACACTTGGCGACCAATTGTAGAACTGTACACATTGGTCGCCAACATGTCCTCAGTTTATGTCGGTTCACAATTTTTTTATGTCAATTGATTTTCTTACCTAGGCAAGTAGCGGAGCATAGCGCACCGGGAGCTTAGTCCCCAACACGGATGGGTTAAGTTCGAATTGTGCCATTCATGTTAGGTTCCTTTAAACCCTGCAGACACATTTAGGAGACCCGGTCCGCCGAAATCCGCCGTCGAGGTAAGAATGTTGAAATATTCCACAATTTCTCGGAATGACTTCAGAGTAGACGTACCGCGTCATTCTCACCTCCGGTCTAAGCGCACCATTAGTGCGTTTGCTACTAAGGCGAGTCGCGCAAACCATGCTCCTCAAAACAAAATGTTGACTTTCTACAATATAGCCCACGCTATCGACAGCAGCATCAATATATTCTTTGATAGTCTGCTACAATTTAAATCCAAACTAATTAAAATTGACCGGTGATCAGCCGCCTACTTCTACTGCTTTTTCTCCTGCTTATTTTCAAATCTTTTCATGTTATTATCAACTGTCAATCAAATTCATTGGTAGAATCCAAATTGCGTTACAGCCTTATGTTTTGGGGGAGCAGTTACGGGTATTTGCCAAAGAGCATTCATTCTACAGAAACGTGCATTAAGAACGATTGTCAGAATACCACAGCAAGAGTCATGTAAAGAATATTTTAAAAAATTAAGTATATTAACAGTACCAAGTTTATATGTTTTAGTACTACTCAGCTACTTTGCAAAATACATACACGAGTACGAATCACAAGAAGAACGTGAAGTTAGAGAGAACACTAGAAGAAACGTTATAAAAAACAAATTTGCACCTAAACTTAATATTGCCAAACATTGCTCTAAATATCAAGCAGTAGAATTATTTTATAGGTTGCCTGCTGACCTAAGATCACTTATTTACAAAGGTACTCTATTTAAAGCTAAACTTAAGGCATTCCTGTTTTCTCCACCGACCGTGTCTCCACGTTGCCGTCGTGGTGGGGCTTGCGTGTCTCAGTGATCTTGGGGGCTTTGCTGGTAGAGCCACTCAAGCCGGAAGGTCCCAAGTAAGAGACCAGACCAAGAGAGACACAAGAGGGGCACACCGTTTGGAGACTTGAGCAGTGTTCGGGTCCTCGGACGGTGTGCGACTCATTGGCTTGCTCGCTGCTCTCTGGTACGCGTCTGATCATCAGACGTGACTGTGAGGGCAGCGAGCAAGCAGTGGGTAGGAGAGAGAGAGGGGGAGACAGGGACCGTACCCTTTAAAAGGACAAATATGGATAGCGCCCAAAAAGAGAAATTACCCCAGGGCGGTCCGGACTGCACAGCAGTCCGGGAATCCGCCACGCTTTATGCGTCAAGCCCCTCGTATTCTGGGGGGGGGGCAACGGTGCTATCCGCTCTCCATTTGCACATGGCAACAGTGGCCGAGGAGGCCCCCGATCCGAACCGTCCTTTCAGGAGCTGATCGGGTTTGATTTTAGCTCGCCCGACGAAGAGTCGGCCGGGCAGAGCGCGGGCAGAGGCGCGCTGTTCTGGGAGGAGGACCGTTAGCTCGGCGAGCTCTGTACCCGAGGGGGCGGGGGCTGCTTCGGAGGACTCCAGGTCCTTCCGCAAGCGGCCCAGATCAGAGGAGGACCGGGGGTCATCCGGCAGTGAGGAGGTGGCCTCGGCCCGTAAAATCCACACCAGCAGGTGGGGTAAGGGCCGAGAGGGAGGCAAGAGCAGAGTTCTTGCCCCCAAGCAGGCTGGCCAGCGAGCCGAGGAGCTTGCCGATGCTGGACGACCCCCCGGAGATGGCCCCCGCTTGGCTGCCGCCACGGAGCGCCTCCAGAGGGAGAATGCGGGGCTCCGAGCAGACCTGGCCAGGCTCCAGGGAGCCGGTTCACAGGGGGCGCCACAAGGGGGGCGCAGCCCGGGCCGCAGGAGGGCCGTCTGCTGGACCTGGTGCGGCAGGAGATGGCTGCCTTCCAGGCGCGGTTCTCCGTCCTGGAGGGCATCGTCCTGCGGCCCCCCGTTAGCGGCGAGTGGGAAGGTCCCAGCCCAAAAAAAGGTGGCCTCGTACGCGGCCGCCGTGGCTGCCACACCGGGGTCGTCCGGCCAGGACAAAGGGTCCGGGCCGGCACCCGCGAAGCCGGTGCCGGGAAAACCGGACCCGGCCCCGGGAAGAAAGAGGAAGGGTGGGGTGGCTGCACGGACGGCGAAGGCTCCTGCGCCAGCCGTGCAGCAGCTCCCCCCGGGGAGGTAAGCGACACAAATGTTTAACTTCTTACCTTCTTTGATTTTTATGCTCACCCAAAGGTCTTCAGCAGAGGTTTCCCACTGGCAAATTCGCATAGAATTGAATACCTTTGATACAGCTATTAATACTCCACCGCCCTCTTTGCCGTTCCGTGCACTGGAGCACCTATCCCTCCGATAAATGTTGTACTGGTCGTTGAAGATCTCACCGTCATTTATGTTTGTATTGAGCCAGGTTTCAGTAGCCGCAATAATGTCGTATTGGGATATACTAGCTGCCATGCTTATTTCAGAAAGTTTTGTTCTCATGCCTCTAAAATTCTGGTAATAGATGTTGAATTGCAAACTTAGCTCTGGGTTTTATGTTAGCTATTAACCAATATTATATATTATAAAAGTGAGACAGCTTGAAGACTTTTCACCTGTTTAGGACGAGCGCCGTCATCTTTGCGGACCAGTATGCGCCCATCGCGGACCCATACGTATTTGTAACCCTTTTCACGCTACTTTCCTAGTTTCTGCATGGATTGCCTTGTTCATAGGAGATAGGTGCTCGGAGACAAAAACTGAGGACTTGGTGCCTCCGTAACCTAAGAGGCTAGAATTTAACTTCCTGTCCTTATCGAGCGACTTGTTAAATTTCATGACTGAGGCCAAAACTCCATCTCGAATTCTTTTGTTACGCAGTTTTACAACAATTGAACGCGGACGTTTGCTATCCAAGTCTAGCTTCTTGATACGAGTAACAGACTGGATATCTTGCTCTTGAATGTTGCATGACACCACCTTTCCCAGCTGTATTATAGTGCTGACAAGGTTCTCGTTACTGTTCTCAGGTAGCCCACTGATTTCAATATTTTCTTGGCGCGTGTATTGTTCAAGCAGATTCAATCTTGCAGACATTTCAGATACAGTAGTCTTTAACCCTTCATTTTCTGATTTCAATAGTTTTAATGATTCCTTGTTTATTTCACATTCTTTTTTCATTTCATCAAATTTAGCGCTCATGAATTTCACAGATTTCTCTAGTTCTTGCAATGATTGAAGACTTTCCTTTATTCCTTGGAACTCTTGACAAAAGTAATCTTTCAGAGATAACTTCAATTGTGCCGATATAGTGGACTCGATTTCACGGCGGATGACGTCAAATAAATCTTTATTTTTAATCGGATCGGCTTGGGCCAGATCATCATCACTGCCGTCAGTATTGATGGGAGAATTGTCAAGGCGAGGACGCTTTGATCTGACAGCGACGTTAGCTGAGTTGGAATGTAAAGTTTCAGTACCTTGTAACTCAGTTTCTGGTAGTAACTGTGGTGTTCGTTGACCATCTGAGTGAGGTGGAGTTCTCTGTATGTTAGGCATGGTTGATGTAAAACTAGATAGTAACCCTTCCCTAATAGAAACGTGTTGAAAGCGGCAGAAAGTGCTGAGAATATACTCAGCACTTTCTGCCTTGCAAGCGTGACAAAATCAGCAACTCAACTTTATTCAAGTGCCGAGTTTGTTTACATTAATAATTGTGGGTGTCACACAACACAACTGATAACGAGGCGTGTTCCAGTCCTGTAAGGTGGGTTACGCGATAAACGCAGCATGCGCGGGCGCCAGCGCGGTGCGGAACGCTGGCGGTTGCCGGGGGATTACGTGAACAATGGACGCCGTTGTATTGGAATTTTGCAGAAGTTTTTTGGTATTTGCACTGTACAATCCGTTGTAATAAGAAAGTTATATTACACTGATTAATAGTTCACTTCACTAACTTTGTAATAACACCATAGTCAGCAATGAATATTCAACTTTTGTAGTTTTTACGAATTTATAGTTATGGAGCAGAAAAATAACGTCAAGTCATTTAGCGCGTCGCGTTCCAGTCAGTTCCAGGCTTCGTAAGCTTATTTATTTATTTAAAGATCTACGACATTCTGCGGACAAGGAGACAGCCACAATGGTCTACCGCTCCCTATGCGAGTCTATAATTACCTACTGCATTCCAGTATGGGGCGGGACTTTTAAAACTGCTATGCTTAGAGCAGAACGGGCACAACGGGCAGTACTGAAAGTGATGTTTTTCAAAAAACTAATCTACCCCACTAGACAGCTGTACTCGGAAGCCCAAGTCCTTACAGTTCGACAATTATATATCCTACGTACGGTCCTACGTAGACATGCTATGTTACCATTAAGCTTAGATGCATTAAGTAGACGTACTGATTTCCCTGTCTGCAAAGTTACCAAATGTCGCACTATACTCGCGTCCAGACACTTTAGTGCGTTAAGTTCAAAGATCTAACAACCGAGTTAACAAATCTATCTCAATTTACAAGCTTACGTTATATAAGGTAAAACAAATTTTAAGACCATGGCTTCAGTCCTTAAGTTATGATGACACTGAAAAGTTAATTTTATCAGTACAATAAAAAATGCGTATAAATCTAGAAATACATTAAAATACTCACACACACATTCAAGTACTCCCACACGCGTTCACTATCATACACACAGTCAGGTACACACCCGCGCGTTCTCCAACACACACATACACAACACTCTCTCACAGATACACACACTCACAATCTCACGAACTCACTCGCACACAAGTTCGCTTCACTTCTTTTATTGTTAAGTTTTACTATTTCAATACCTACTAGTGTTTACTGGTTTTTTATTTTGTACATAAAAATTTAACTGTGTTTTGATATAAGGCGGAGGACACTGATTCCTGTAACACAGGTTCACCTAGCACAGGAGTCAGGGGCTTAACATGTATGGTTGTATAATTTCTATGTCAAATAAAGTTATTATAATTATCCCAAATCCTCTTGTTAATTTGTTCCTTGCTGAATTCATACAGTTTTTCTAATCTATTATAATCACTTTCAAATGCTTGCGTGTTGACCAACATGTTATCGAGCTTCTAATAAGTGCTATCGACTTTTTCCCAACGTTGCGTAACTGTCCTCAATTTATCTTCAAGTTGCCACTTTTCTTTTAAATTTTCAATGCCCATGTTCCGTACTGTACTCTCAAAAGCCTCGATGTTTGACCGCTGCTGCGTAGTAAGGTCCAGACTTCTTACCTTCAAACAAGGCTAATTGGATATCGTTTTTCTTAAACGCACCCCAATACTGCTCCAGCTTTTCAAGTCTTTCATCATGATACTCAAGTGGTTTTACGTGTAGAACTATCTTTCTTAAAGTTTTCCTTTGTGCGATTTCTAGCATCAAGATTTGTAGATTGAGAGTTAAGTAAAGCCTCGTAAGAAGACATTGTTGTTTACCGGTGGTTAGTTCACACAATAAATCCAAATTTTCAGAAAAGTAAGTAAAATGGAACGTGCTCACCGGATTCGCTGCTTAAGTTTGTTGCTTATACTTGACCCCGATCTGTGTTATTCTCACTCAATGTCACTGTTCACACTGTTTTTAATGTTCTGTTGATTGTTCTGTTTAATGTTCAAATGTTCCCGCGAGTGAAACCGTACCACGGCACTGATTCTACTCTTAACGGCTCGAAGGACCAAAATGTTAGGGCATGAGCCTTTACACTTAATGTTGAATGTTAATAAAATAAATTTTAATGTTTTAAAAAGGTATTTAATACGAAATTGCACTAAAATAACATAATAAAAAAAATTATAAAAAATTACAAAAATGTTAAATGTTGCGTGAGCTCTATATTAAACCGAACACTAACTTAATACTTGCGTACGTGACGATACATTTCATAAATTAACATAATTTGCAGTATTTTACCTAGGCCAAAGTACAATGTGCGGTTGCTGACCGTGCATACGATAAAAATTGTAGTAATAGCTTACTAAAATTTTGATCGTAGGTGGTGCAGTGTGGTCACTACATAATTCCTCAAATCACTCCAAAAAATAGGTGGAGGTTTTAAATGTTTTTTTTTATTTTTCTGTTTGAGACGCAAATCTCCTTGGTGATTTTTTAAAAAATGACAGTGGAGAGACTTTTGGAATGTGAGAGAGATTAATTGAGGAACGAAAAATAAAATGGTAAAAATTCTGGAGTTTGAAATAATCGCGTGTGCACATCAAAATCTATGTGTTGTAGATAAGGAGTGATAAATAAATCGATAGGCACATGTAACGTGCTGCAGGTTATTTTTTCGTGTTGTGATGCACTGTGGAGTGTCGAATGTTTTGGAGTAAGCAAGTTTCGGTTTGAGCAAGAAACCGGGTTACCAATTTCATGGTCTGGCGATATAAATCGCAAATAAGCGGGCGAGGTTCCCAGGCTGCCACCCGAGAAGCGAGTAGCAGGGAGGTTATATCCCCAAAGAATACTGCGGGAGAGACGCCCTATAGCCGTCGTCAGGAGGACGAAGGGAAGGCTTCCTTTAAAATATTCGCCCGAGTATAATATTCTTTTTTCGATACCCATTTTGGGTTGACGTCAGTTGTCTCCAGTTCGTGCGTGTAAAGACATTTATCGTACGCTTTTAAAAACTTTAAGTAATAAGGTTTCCTATTTTTTTCCTTGTGAGCGAACCAATCATTACGAGTTACTTATCCTTTAGGAATCGGCCTACCGGGTTTAAATAAAACGTGTTGCAACCGTATTTTTTTTAAATCCGCTATATTCGGTCAAGAAAATTTTATTACCATCTCAAATTAAAAATGTAATGATTTTCGTACAGTGAATTAGATCTTTGTTGTATAAAATTAACGGTCACGACAACATACAATTCCTATTTTTTTGTACTTTTATATACTAATTTTCCTATTTTTTTTATCATCAAATTTAGTTTTTTTTCATTTACAAAATTATATTATACGTATACGAAGCGTAATGAGTATTTCATTTCTTTCCTCATTATAACGCTACATTTATTATTATTATTATTTATGTTTCAGATTCCTGACTCTTTTGAGGAAGTTCCAGAAGCTATGATAATATTATAAAGTCCGTGACAATATAGAAGACAAAGCAATATTGGTCTTTGTTTTTATTGATTTCTTGTTTGTGTTGTACTTGAGTGCTATGAAAATAATCTTGTAAAACTTTAAACATATAACTCTTTTATTTCTTCCCATCAAATATATATTTTACCCGAATTTCATTTCCTTCCTATAGTTAGATGTAGTTAGAACACGTAGTTTTTATGTTGGTGTTCAACTCTCAATTGTATTTTTCACTATTTTAGTTAGATTCCTTGTTGTGCATGCTTGTATGTATAAATGGTTAGGCGTCGAGTCAAAAGGTTAGCTTGGTTTACTAGGCTGTTTTGCTAGTTATCTACTTATTTTATGGTAACTAGGCCAGCTGATGTTTTTTCCCCTCGTCTATTCCTGGTTTGTCTCATCGTTCTTTTTTCTTTTTGTTCTAACCATTGTACGTTCGCAACACACGTTGAATCTGTCTTCTCCTGTCGAATTTTTAGGTGAGAGTTGCAGAGACACTACTGATGGTTTCTTTCTCCGAAACTCTAAACGTTGTACTAAGGTTTCAAAAGTTTAGAATATTTTTTTTGGAAAACTAGCTTTTAATTTTTTTTTTCTATTATATTCAAACATGGCTGAAGAAGAGTGCCCTAATGAGGCGACACCACGTCGTAGCAGTCCTATTATTTCCAGACCTCCTCCCATTCCGCCTAGAGCATCTCGTGCTTCATCACAGTCGATCTTACCTTCTCCTATAAGATCCGAAGACTGTCCCCAATTTTTTAGGAAACAATTTCTCTTACAAAATGGAGAATTAGCTTTGATGGAATCACTTGCGTTCGTGAGTTTTTTGCTTGCATCAATGATTGTAAAGACGCAGATGATTTACCGGATTATTATGTTGTAAAACGTTTCCATGAGGTTTTATCTGGGGTCGCATTAAAATATTTTAGATTAATTCGCCGACCCGATCTAACATATTCCAAATTAAAACAGAATTTCATTAAAATGTTTGGCCCTATAGATTTTGAATTTAAAACCGAACATGAGGTTAGAAATTTGAAACAAAGACCTGATCAATCTGTGAGAGACTTCTCCATCCAGGTTTCTTATTTAAACCAAACTTTAAACCACCCTATTGAAAAGACGAAGTTTTTAGAAATAATCGTTCACAACATGCATCATAGATATTCTCCATGTTTATCCATCCATAAATTTACTGACCTTGATGCTCTTATTGATTCAGCATCTCATTTTGAAAGTTTTTTGCCTAGTTTCTCAAAGTCGGTTTCCAGTGAAACGATTCAAACGCTGCAATGTTCAAAATGCAACAAAACTGGACATCTATATCGTTCATGTCCAGTCTTTCCTGGTTTGCTATGTTTTAGGTGTCGTAAGCCTGGCTTTATAACACGTGATTGCCCTTATTGCAATCCAAAAGAATGTTTAATTCACCGGCAACACGTTTTATCTCGTACAGTGTCACCGGTGATAGCTTCAGATTCGTCTGATAACAGACCCTTTATTGAGATTTTGTTATGTAATCGTTCAGTTAATGCACTCCTAGATTCAGGCGCTCAAATGTCCCTAGTTAGTGAATGTTTAACCCACGAGCTAGGTATTTCTTTGAGGTCTGATGAGTCGTGTCCACGTGCCGTCTCAGCTAATGACTCGCCTATTGATATTTTAGGAACTGTTTATCTCCCAGTTCAGTTCAATGGTACGACCTTTGTCCATGAGTTTTTGGTAGCACTGTGTATGACGTCTTCTGTGATTTTAGGAATTGAATTTTGGAATTAGTTTGGTCTAACCTCAGTTTTTAGCAAAGCTTTTAACAAAAATATAAAAGGTAACATGTTTCTTCCGACTGTAAGTCATTGTTCCCCCCTAGTATCTAGTGTATGTGAAACCCGTTACATACATCCCCGTAATGTATTATTACCCGAGCAAGAGCTGAGTTTACAGCTGGTCATTGACGAATTCGAAGTCATTTCGTCAGACAAAATCGGTTTAGGAAAAACCACTTGGCTTTCACACAAAATAATCACCACTGGTCAGCCAATTAGGCAAAGGTTTTACCCACTTTCTCCAGTAAAATTGAAAATACTCAATGAGGAAATAGATAAGATGCTGAAATGGAGGTCATTCGTCCTTCACGCTCACCATGGGCGAGTCCTGTTGTTATGGTCACGAAGAAAGATGGTTCTGTACGTTTCTGTGTTGATAGCAGGAAGTTGAACAGCGTAACTATCAGGGAATCTTATCCTCTCCCGCGTATCCATGATATTTTGGATAATCTTCGTGGCGCAAGATATATAAGCTCGCTTGATTTTCGAAGTGCATTTTGGCCGATTCCCTTAGCTGATAAGGATAGCTGTAAGAAAACTGCTTTTATAGTCCCGCAGCGCGGTTTATTTGAGTTTGTTAGAATGCCATTTGGACTTACAAACGCAGCGTCCGAAATGCAACGACTTACTGATTTGATTGTGAATTTTGAATATACAGCGACTAGCGATGACTGTGTTTTTGGTTATGTCGATGACTTAATTTTGATTTCTAAAGACTTTCAGAGTCATCTTGCTCTTCTAAAGAAGGTTCTGGTTTATCAATTAATTTGAAAAAGTGTGAATTTTGTAAAAGCGAGTTGAAATACCTGGGTTATATTGTAAACGAGAAAGGTTTACAAACTGATCCAGGTAAATTAGACGCCATTACAGATTTTCCAACTCCTACTACTGCGAAATCCTTACGCGGTTTTATCGGAATGTGTTCCTACTATAGACGTTTTGTTGATGGATTTTCATCGATTATAGCGCCTTTAACTGCTCTCATTGGTAAGAGAAAGGGTAGAGATCCGATAAGCTGGGATGATTCAGCTGATAAAGCTTTCGTTAAGTTGAAGCAGGTATTGATGAATACTCCTGTTATGTCCTGTCCTGATTTTACCAAACCGTTCGTTTTACAATGTGATGCATCTTCTGTAGGTCTTGGTTCCGTACTTTCACAGATAATTGATAACGTCGAACATCCTATAGCCTATTATTCTCGCCTATTCTCTAAAGCTGAACGTAATTACAGTACTACTGAGCATGAGCTTTTATCTGTTTTAGATTATATAAAACATTTCCGTTGCTACTTGGATGGAATGAAGTTTTCAGTCATTACCGACCATATGGCTTTGAAGTGGTTTCTTACCCTAAACAACCCTTCTGGTCGTTTAGCGCGCTGGGCAACGGTAATTTCGCAATATACCTTTGACATTGTCCATCGTAAGGGGTCACAACACGTTGTTCCAGATGCTCTGTCTAGAATTTATGCTAGTTCAGTCACGTTTGATCAAGGACCTGACCAAACTACTGATAGGTGGTATAAAAAAGTTTATTTAGGTGCCCGTGATACACCCCAAATGTTTCCTGCTTACACCATTCAGAATGGTGTTCTTTAAGACCTGTCACATCTCCTTTAGCTTCAGATCCATGGCGTGTGGTGCTACCAGCCGAGAAGGTTTCTGCGATTTGGTAGGTACATAACAATTTTCCATCGGTACACCCTGGTGTCACTAAATCATATCTCAAAATCAGAGAGGTATTTTACTGGCCAAATATGTTCCAGGATGTTACTGAGACTCTGAGGCAGGCACTCTTGCGAAGTTTGTAAGGCTTACAAAATCGCTAATATCCAACCTCGTGGTCAAATGTTATATCCTAAAGTCGTTACGTTACCTTTACAATTAATTTCTATCGATTTGATCGGTCCGTTATCAATCGCTTACTATGGGTATAAATATATTTTATCCATGGTCGGCGTTTTCTCTAAGTATGTTTGGCTTATTCCCCTAAAGAAGGTTAACGCCAGTTCTATCGTTAAAGCTTTAGAATCAGAATTTTTTTTCAATTTCGGAGTTCCTCGAGCTATACTTTGCGACAATGCTACTGTTTTTCGTAGTAATAATTTTGTAAATTTCCTCAGATCATTTCATATTGATTCAATCTACACTCCTTATTATTCCCCCCAAGCAAATACTGTTGAACGTTATAACCAAAGTGTGGTTACATGTTTAGGTATATTAGTTGGTGAGAACCAGAGAAATTGGTCTAAGATGTTGCCTAAAGTTAAACTCTATCTTAATTCTTGTATTAACTTAGCCACTGGTTTTACTCCCAATTTCCTTATGTTTGGTAGAGAAGTTTGTATGGAAGCAAACCGTGCGTATAATCAGACTCAAAGCGCTAATTTAGCTGACAGTCGTGATAGGCACGCTTCAAATCTGTCCTCTCTAAGTGAAGTTTATGCGAAAGTTGCAGATAATCTATCGTTAGCGTTTATACGTAGGTAACTCGCGTGCTTACAATACGAATCGAAAAGCTATCACTCTGACTACAGGTGAGACTGTGTGGAGACGTAATTTCTATAAGTCGTCTGGGGCTGATTACTTTTCTGGTAAACTTGCTCCACGCTTTATTAAGTGAGGGAGGGCTCTGTATTTATGCTTTTGCGGTTGCACAACGACATGCTTTGCTGGCTTGGTAGTGTAGATACAGGCCTACTCTACCTCCTCCCTCAGAGGCGGTAGGGTGGCGGGGTTTTGAGGGAGAGCGCAACGGTCGTGTAGATCCTCAAAGCAAGTCTGGTGGTGTACCTTCCCGAGGTTGCCGCCCCGTTTTTGGTCTAATTCCCTCAGAACTAGACGCAACTGAAACCACCGGGCGGAATATCACAGGGGTGGCGAGGTCATGCCCCTGGGTGTCCATCATCAAACAAGAGCAGATGGTGGATAGCAATGACCTCCCGCGTGTTTGTGCCGTGCGCGGGGGACCCGTACGGAGGGATGAAGGAATCCTGGTGATTGAGTGGAGCAGGTTGCACACAACACATGACTTTGGTCTGGATTTCCTCTCACACGGGAGGTTGTGGGGTAGCTACCCACGATCAATCGGCTGTGGCGTCCCATAAGCGGGTTGTCAAGCGAGGGCCGGTTTATGGAGGGGGGGCAGCCGGCGTGGCGTGGGGTTGCGGGATGAGTGGCGGCATAGTCTCGTGTCGTTTACAGTCTCGCGATCCTCCGCTGCGTGCGGGCTCGTCTTCTTCTCCATAAGCTGGTCCTATACCGAAGGAGTAGCTCTGGCGTCCACTCGCTGAGCGAGTGGCGTCCCTGACTTGAGGGCTCCGTGGCGGGTGGAGAGCTCCGACGGTGAAAACTTTGAATCCAAACCTATGGACAAAGAGACTTCACACCTACACCAAACCAACACTCAGGCTGCGTCCTCTGATGCGCCAAACAAAACTACCAACAAACCATCTACGGCTGCGTCTTCTGATGCGCCAATTACAACCAAACATAGAGGTGCGTCCCAGGATGCGCCCAAGCGAAAACCGCCTAAGGCTGCGTCCTCGGATGCCCACAGACAACACAAACACAAACCCTCCGCTGCGTCCAAGGATGCGATGGGCAAGGCAATCGCCGGGCATGCGCCAAACCAGGCTGCGTCGAAGGTAACGCCAACCTCATCTGCGTCCAAGGATGCGCGACCTAACACAACCCTGTTGGTAAGGCCTAGGGCAGCTCTCGCACAAGGCGACTCAAAGACGGTTGCTGGCGTGGATGCGCCCACTAGGGCTGCGTCAGCGTCGGGGGCCTCGGAGAGGGACCTAACGAGTCTGACCGAAGCCATATCGACAGGGACAACCAACACGACCGGGATCGACATGTCGTCTCTTAGAGACGCCATTCAATCTCCGGTCAAACAAACCTGGACCACCGTCTCCCGCAAAACATCGTCCTCCAAGAGGCGTTTGTCTGCACCGGTCAAGACTGCGCAGCAAGACGTTGTGGCGGCCCCTGCAGAAGTGTTGGAAACAACACCGACACCAGCAGGTGCGGCAGCCACGGCGATTAAGCGTAAGCGCAGCTCAAGACCAAGGGGACAGAAAAAACATCCAACCAACGACGGGGAACTTCCTGCCAGGGCGCAGAAGCGTGAGCGACCCGAGGATTCCGTCACACCAACCGGGATAGGCAAGAAGAGCAAGCCTGCTCGCTCCCACATGGTAGACGGTTCTTTGGTGAGCTACGCCGAAGCTGCCGCGTCGTACAGGAGCAACGAGCTGTGCGTCGCCGTCATGACGGAACCTTTCGAGGACATGACGCAAGAACAGGCAGAGGGGATACGTCAAAAAATTGAAAAAGAACTGCGGGCGTTGCTTATGGCAGACTCTGACCCGTCCAACCCAACAGTAAACACGGCGATCCACTTCCGAGGCAAGGCCCACTTCGCCGAAGGAGTCCTCAAGACCTGGTGCGAAGACGACTTCACTCTGGCCTGGCTCAAGCGGATCGCAACGACCATGCAGTCCCCGATTCCAGGGACCATTTTAACCGTTCGGCCACAAGCCGAAATACCCAAAAAGGCGCTATGTATGCTGTTCGTGCCGGAGAACACCGAGGACACTCCGGCACTGGTCAAGCTCCTTACCCGCCAGAATCCCAACCTCCTAATCAACACCTGGACCCTGACACATGTGAGGGCTAGACAGGAGCCCCCGGGTACCTGTCTTTTCTTTCGTGTGCCAGAGTCCATGGTCAAAATAATAAAAGACCAGAATAGGCGCGTGTACTACCTCATGGGCAGCATCTACATCCGATTCCTGGATGAGGGTGTCGCTAGTGAGGAGGGTACTGAAAGAAAAGAAAGAAGAAAGAAAGAAAGAAAATTAGTTTATTTGGCACACACAGATACACACAATGTTGGTACAAACAAAAAATAAACTTGAATTTTAAAAACGAAGTAACACTGTGTGCCCCGCGGCTGCGCCAAATAGGTCCAGTTCAGCAAAATGCCAGACAACTAGGCGCTGCTTGACGCTGGTTTTCAACTGAACCTTACGTTGATGTGTACGGATGTAAACCAGCAAGGTGTTAAGTATATAGGTAAATATACACTTCTGGACACACCTATTGGCCCACCTTAGAGTTTAGGTTTCAATGGCCCCTACCGAAATATGATTTCTAGATTGAACAAAAACTGTTGATGCAGTTTTAAACCTGATACATTTTACCATCTTTTTCGATCGTATTGTTTTAAATTTGAATTCAGAATACCATACGACATGGAGCTACGCCTAACAAGTCGGATATGCGCCTTGTTAAAGGCAATTGATTTTTGAATAAAAAACATGTTTTATCAAATAAAGGTTTAATTTAATAACGCGTGTTGCCTCCATGGGCATCTACCACAGCTACGCATACGATTAGGCATAGAGTTTATCAACCGCTCTATGAAATTTTGAGGGATCATCTCCCATTCCTCTTTTATGGCAGTTTTCAACTCCTGCATCGTATGGGCAACTGGCTGACGAGCCCTAACACGTCTTTTTAGCTCGTCCCACATGTGCTCAATGGGGTTCATGTCTGGGCTTCTGGCTGGCCAGTCCATAACTGTGATGTTCACATCCCGAAGATATTCCCTGACGATGCCGGCCGCATGGGCTCTTGCATTATCATGCATAAAAAGGAAATTTGGGCCCACATAGTCCGCGTATGGTATCACGTGAGGTTCTAAGCACTCACGAATGTACCTTTCAGCATTTAATGTTGGCAGCCGTGGTCCTGTAACAACCTCAAGTTGAGTTTTGCCGCTCGCGGATATACCGCCCCAGACAGTCCATGAGCCACCGCCATAAACAACCCTCTCTTCAAAGCAGCATTGTGCGAAACGCTCTCCCTTACGTCGGTAGACCTTCTTCCTTCCATCATTGCCATGTAACACAATTTTAGACTCATCAGAAAAGAGTACACGGCTCCAATCTTGCTGTGTCCAATTTAAATGACTGCGTGCGAAATGAAGGCGCGCTGTTCGGTGGGCTCGCGTTGGTTTGGGCCCATTAGCTGGCTTGTGTGGTACCATATCGCCTTCTTTTAACCTTCTCCGAACAGTTCGAGCGCTCACAGATACTCCGTGGAAGTCGCGAAGTTGGTTTTGTATCTCAATGGAGGTAAGGTGACGATTTCTCAAGCTGGTCGTCACGATGAATCGATCCTGCCTTTCAGTTGTGACCCGAGATCGTGGCTTTCCTTGGCGACGAACAAAGCCGCCAGTCTCTAGGTACCTCCGATAAACATTTCGGACCGCAGATCGACTTAAATTAAGTTGAGCACTCACGTTTCTTTGGCTGTGTCCGGCCTGAATAAGTGCCACAGCTTGGGCGGCGACTTCAGGTGAAGTATCCATAGATTATTGATAGAACCTCACCTTAATGTTAAGAATAAGTAATGTTTGTTGCAAAACCAAAGATATCAATCACTTTTTCAAGAATTAAATCCAAGTAAACCAATAAAACCAAGTTTTCTTAGTATTCGATTGTTTGATATCAACAAACAGGCTCCAAATTGTCTTTTGTTTCTTTAAATTCTGTTTTCGAAATTCAAAAAAAGACTATTGAATGAAATTGTGAATGTGCCAGGTTCAAAACTGCATAAAAACTTTTTGCTCGACCTAATAAAAAATTTTAGCTAGGACCAAACGAAACTGAAAATACAAGGTGGGCCAATAGATGTGTCCAGAAGTGTATATTATATATTGTTAATGTGTAGTGTGATAATTTGGTGTGTAGTGACAGATAATGTGTAGATAATATATAATAGAACATTATATTAATGAAACGTTCAAGTGTATCAAGTCTAGTTTCCGTTGCTCGTCCATTAAAAACTGCCGTAAACGTCTTCTAAAGGAACCTATTGTGTTTATTGCTCTAATGGGCGGCGGTAGATTATTCCATATTTTGGATGCTGCGTAACGGAAACTACCTCTAAATGATGCTGTACTGTGGGGCTGCGATGAAAGTTGTTGTGAACATTTCCTTCTCTCACATTCTCGTCTGCCAGCGATCCAGCTCAGCTTGTTGTAGAGATAGTCTGGCTTTTGGAATCTAACGACACCGCTAAATACTGCGCCTAAAACCACAGCATCCTCCGTCGCACCTGGTTCGGAGCCTGATCCGCCGTCGCCTGTGCGGTCCCCGTCGCCTACCGCGATGGAGACCGTCGAGGAGGAGGGGAAGCGGGCTTCTTCCCCGGTTGTGATGGAGGAAAACAACGAGAAACCACCACAGGATCCACCCTCGCCCGGACTTACTTCGGACGAGGACTGCTTTCCGGCAGGGGAGGAGAGTGAGGACGATGGCAGCAGCCTCTGCTCTTCTCCCATGCGGGGAAACTAGAATCCTGCAGACCAACCTCCAGCACAGCCAAACTGCGTCGGCTACCTTGCGCAGAGTGCTGGACAACCAACAGCAAAAGACCATCGCCCTCATCCAAGAGCCGTGGATTAGGGGTGGCAGAATATGTGGCCTTTCAAATATCGGAGGTAAGTTGCTGCTAGACACCTCCGTAAGTAATCCACGAACCTGCATCTTTATTCCTAAACATGTACCTAACCTATTAATCAACGAATTCTGTTCAAGAGACCTGACAGCAACAAGGCTTTCCAGGACAGGACAGGATCTCCCGGACATTGTACTCGCCTCGGCTTACTTGCCAGGCGACGAGGACGTGCCCCTGCCAGAGCTCGCCTCACTGGTGGAGTACTGTGAAAGGGAGAAACTGGAACTAATCATAGCAACCGACTCCAACGCGCATCACACTCTCTGGGGTAATATCAAAACCAACAACCGAGGTGAGGCAATGCTTGACTTTATTCTTAGCAATAATCTTGTATTACTCAACAAAGGCTCAGAACCAACCTTCATAAACGCACGATCACAAACAGTGATAGATCTAACTTTAGCAACCATAGGTATCTCCAACTCCATCCAGGACTGGCACGTGTCCAGTGAACTATCATGTTCGGACCACAGATGGATCCGTTATACCATCAATTACAACCTACCCAAACCACAACCGAGGAGAATACCTCGTAACACAGACCAACCCAAGTTTATTAGGCTAGTCAAGGCAGAATTTAGTAAATTACCCGCCCTACCAGCTGAAATTCCCATAACCAACTTAGATGAAAACGTAAATAAATTAACATCAATCCTTGTAACCAGCTTTGAGCAGTCATGCCCACTCACCGTGCCTAGGCAGGGAGCAAGGCAACCCTGGTGGGGTCCAGAGTTAGAGAGACACCGTCGCAGGCTGAGAAGGCTGCTTAACAAAGCCATGAACACTCGGTCACCAGGAGACTGGGACCGATATACAACAACCCGCAGAACTTACAAAAAACTAATACGCCTTAGAGGCAAGAACGGATGGAGGCGTTTCTGTACCAACATTGAGAATAGCAACCAGGCAATGAGGGTCAAAACTTGTCTCGCCACTGAGACAGAACTCTCAATAGGATGCCTCAAAAAACCAGACAACACTTACACAACCAAAGATGCGGAAACTAGCGAATTACTTCTCACCACCCACTTCCCAGGCTGCCAAATTGCGACCCAGCACAGCTGGGAACCGCATAGGGAAAGGGCTACGAGCAGCCTGGATTGGGAAGTGGCTTCAGAAGTGATAGACAAAGATAAAATAGGCAGCAGGGTTGGATGGTATCTTTCCAGCTCTGCTTAGGTGGAGCGGTGACTCGCTAGCTGAATACCTTGTTAATATATTCCGAGCCTGTCTGGCTCACCGCTACATCCCCTTGATATGGCGAGAAGTAAAAATAATCTTTATTCCGAAACCAGGTCGAAGCGATTACACTCTGCCCAAATCTTTCAGACCCATCAGCCTCACCTCGTTCTTCCTAAAGACGCTGGAGAGGCTTGGGGATCGAGAGATCAGGAGCCAAATCTCGCTACTGAATCCCTTACACCCAAACCAACATGCCTACTGTGCAGGCAAATCAACTGAGTCCGCACTCCACTGCGTAGTAACACGCATAGGAAATGCTCTCAAAACCAAAAACCCAACACTGGGCGCCTTCATTGACATAGAAGGTGCCTTTGACAAAACAAATTTTGCCAGCATCGGCCAGGCACTAGCCGTGCACGGTGTGGCGCCAACGCTTATACAATGGATACACAACATGCTAAAACACCGCGCTATTCAATTCACTGTTAACACCACCACACGAGGAATCGTAAGTAGGGGCTGCCCGCAGGGTGGGGTGCTGTCACCACTACTGTGGAACTTAGTTGTAAATGAGCTCATCGCTGAGCTCAACGCTAGCAGTCTGTACTCGGTGGGTTACGCAGATGACATAGCAATCCTAATCACGGGGAAATTTGAAGGCATTTTATGTGACCTCATGAGGAAAGCTTTCAAAGTAATCGAGAATTGGTGTACAAAACACGAATTATCGGTCAACCCCCTTAAAACAGAACTAATAATGTTTACCAACAAGAAAGTCCTTGGACCTCATAAACTACCCAAACTCTTCAACACCGAACTAACACTCAAAGAAGAAGTCAAGTACTTAGGAGTGATACTTGATAGCAAATTACTCTGGAACAAGCACCTTGACTACAAATTAAACAAAAGCACAATCACACTTTACCAATGCAAAAAAATGCTAGGAAAAACGTGGGGGCTCTCTCCAAAGATCACGCTGTGGCTCTACACAGCTGTGATCAGACCAATGCTGACCTACGGTGCCTTGGTTTGGTGGACGAGGACTGAACTCTCGACCACCGTCTCTAGGCTCCAGCGGTTCCAAAGGTTAGCCTGTTCCGCTATCACGGGCTGCATGAGGACAACCCCAACTACAGCAATGGAGATAGCCCTACATCTAACTCCCCTCGACATGTACATACAGCAGGAGGCAGCACTAGCAGCCATCAGGCTTATGCACTTAGGCATATGGGGCAAGAACCATACTAGTCCTCACGCTGGCATCCTGGACCGGGCGATCGAGTATCAACCTCTTATCGCTGCCCCGTGTGATAGGACACCGAATAAACTCATGTTTAACAAAAGCTATAGCATACAAACAACAGAGGAAGAGAGGGACCAGTCAGGAGTCAATGAAGTACGCGTCTACACAGACGGCTCAAAAACTCCACAGGGTTCAGGGGCTGGCATACACTCCCTAGACCTCAACATTAACTTTCACTTACCACTAGGCGAACACAGCTCGATATTCCAATGCGAGTGCGTCGCCCTAACACAAGCCGCAACAGCCGTAAAGCGTCTAGGGATACACAGCTACGCAATCAGATTCGTATCTGATAGCCTGGCTTTGCTTAAAGCCCTAGAGAACAAACAAACCAACAGTAAACTAATTTTCGAGTGTCACCTCGCCCTGGAGAGTATATCGCTGTCTAACAGGATCACCCTCCAGTGGATTAAGGGACACAGCGGATCCCTAGGCAATGATGCCGCAGACGAACTTGCGAAGAGAGGTTCCGAGATGGTAGTTTTAGGCCCATACCCACTCCTTCCTCTACCTTTCTCGCAGTTTCGTACATGGATTCGCCAGAGATCAACTGAACTCCACAACAACAAATGGTCACGGGCCACAGACTGCAGGCAGTCAAAAGTGGCAATGCCATGTCTAAACCCGCGACTAACTAAACGACTACTCAGCCTAAGCAGAAACGACCTTAGAACAATAATAGGGACAATTACGGGCCATTGCCCCCTAAACAAACATCTCTATAACATAGGCGCCACGGACAGCCCACTCTGCAGGGGCTGTTTTGACGCCGAAGAATCAACTGCACACGTCATCCTGGAATGCGAGGCTGTGGCTACCCAACGTGAACAAATCCTCGGAACGGTGAGGTCGCTCCGCGAAGCCTGTGAAGCTCCCAGGAAACTTCTGTGCTTCTGGGCGGAGCTAGGCTGGCTAACTTAGCCAGGACATCTACGCACAACGGACCGAATGAGAGTCTAAGTGCGGATAACGGAGTCCCTACTCTACTACTCTCTACTCACTTAAGCTATTGACTTAAGATTTTTTCTTCTGACTTGAGTCTTTGACTTAAGCTTTGACTTGAGCATTTGACTTGAGCCTTTGACTTGAGCCTTTGACTTAAGCCTTTGACTTAGATTTTTTTTTTTTTGACTTAAGTCACAATTTTTGGACTGATATCGTATTCTAGACTTAACTTGTGTCTGAGGCCGAGTTTGTTACTTTGTCTAAGGTTAAACCTAACGTTTTGACCTTGTAAATATTGGGATCTCTGCTTTTTCGTGTTGACAAGTTAGGATAGATTGTTCAATTAGGTTAGGCTAGTTTAACTTAGGTTAATTAATTTCTAGATTCCACTTTGCTTTAAATATAATCAACACATTGCGAGCTCGCTCTGGTACCGTTTAGATGGAGGCACGTCTTCGATTTTATTATGTATCCGTTGCACTTCGATGTTGTTCTTCGGATTTACTTTCGGTTTATCTTTTGGGATTACCTTGTGGTAATTCTTATAGGTTTTTGCTTTTTACTTTATTTTTTTTTCCTTAAGGTTCTTATTATGTTGGTCATTAATTTTGCTTTCTTGTCCTTCTCATTTTCGTTTCTTTTGACTTACTGGTACGGACTTCTTAGAAAGGGGGTACTCGCAAATAAGCGGGCGAGGTTCCCAGGATGCCACCCGAGAAGCGAGTAGCAGGGAGGTTATATCCCCAAAGAATACTGCGGGAGAGACGCCCTATAGCCGTCGTCAGGAGGACGACGGGAAGGCTTCCTTTAAAATATTCGCCCGAGTATAATATTCTTTTTTCGATACCCATTTTGGGTTGACGTCGGTTGTCTCCAGTTCGTGCGTGTAAAGACATTTATCTACACTCACAACGTAATAATCCAAATATGAGTTCAAAACCGAATGCATAAATACATACTTTTTTTTCGTGGATAGGTAAAATTAAAAAAAAAAACCATTACAGTTCAACATTTTCCTTCGATTTTTAAACAACTGCATCATAAAATAACTTTTTAATTTTTAAAGCACACTTTTTCATTTTAATTTTTGGCGCGGGCTGATTGACTTAAGTCAATGAGCCAGCTTTTATCTTTGTCTATGTTTGAGCGCGCTGCGCAGTCATTCGAATACGCAATGAGAATATCCGCCATATTGGAATTAACTATTTTTCCACTTATTTTATTTCAACTGTATGAGTGAAGATAAAATAGTGTATGCAACGGCATATAATTAGGTATTAAAACACTCGTGTGATGCTATTATCACACTCGGCTACGCCTCGCGTGATAAACCCACACTCGTGTTTTAATAACCCTTTTTATATGGTCGTTGCATAAACTACTATTATCGTACGCTTTTAAAAACTTTAAGTAATAAGGTTTCCTTTTTTTTTCCTTGTGAGGGAACCAATCATTACGAGTTACTTATCCTTTAGGAATCGGCCTACCGGGTTTAAATAAAACGTGTTGCAACCGTATTTTTTTTAAATCCGCTATATTCGGTCAAGAAAATTTTATTACCATTTCAAATTAAAAATGTAATGATTTTCGTACAGTGAATTAGATCTTTGTTGTATAAAATTAACGGTCACGACAACATACAATTCCTATTTTTTTTTTATCATGAGATTTAGTTTTGTTCATTTACAAAATTATACGTATACGAAGCGTAATGAGTATTTCATTTCTTTCCTCATTATAACGCTACAGTATGTAGTTGTTTTCTTTTATTACACTCACATAATAAAGACTATACCTGCACACACATATTAAGATCGGTCACGCTTCAGTGAGCTTATCTCTGATTGGTTCGTCATTTATGTCCTCATTTGTAGAGATTTATGCACAGCATGCCATTCTTGCTAGATTAAGCTTATCACTAATTGCGACAATGTAATATTCTGCGTCACCAACATTCGAGTTTCTAGTTAATTACCCTAAATCACTGTTAATCAGCGTCACCAACTCACATATCAGGGGAGTTTACAAATAATAATTAGTTCGCAATCTTGGGCAGACTATAATTAATTGGCTTTAGATGACATCACTTAGCTGACCAATACTAACTATACATTGTCATCCAAACTAAACGTGATGCTGATGAATGAACGCTTGATGATCATAATGAACAGTGTGTTACCTCGTCGAGCTGCGCCGAGACAAGCGCGGGGAGCGCGGAGAGCGCAGGGAGCACGGGGGTCGGCCTCACCGCCACTAGGCGCATGGGCTGCACGGGCGGCCGCAGCGAGTAGTACGCGCCCGCGTCCGCGGGCTGCACGCGCGCCGGCACGTTTACGCGCACCACGCTCCTGTCACAAATTCACAAGTGCAACACGATGCCGGAGCTTGTTTCTCAAGTTCTCTCAACACATTCATTGTTATTAAGCGCGCACCACATTTCACGCGTGATCCTCGCCGAGAATCTCGGCGAGAGCTTCTTTAGGTACACACTCGCAAGGTTCTCACGCTTGATGACGATGGACGCAGAAGTAACTGTTGGTTCTGCTTGAAAATATTCTAGGAATGTCAGTTCTAGTTCGTTACTCCAAATCCGGCTCATATTGTTGCTTGGTAAATACCAAACACTACTGTTCTAATCGGTGAGTCGTCCGCTACTGAGAAACATGCGAGTCAATACAAGTTCTTGTCTGTTCTCGCGTTCTTAGCTCTTTTGTCTCGCGCCATAAAACCGACAAAAACCAGAGAACAAGGCGAGAAACTGCGAAGATTATGTGAATCGGTTCCACATTCACGTTTCTATAGCTATTGAAACTCCGTTGGTTTCAATAGCTGGGTTATTTATAAGGCGCGTGTGATCAGCAAAAACTAAAAAAATGCTGGTTTCCTAACGAAATTTTAGCCAAATCTGTTTAGTTTCAAGCTGCAGCAAAAATACAATCGGCGTCACAAAATTGGTACCTGTTTAAGAATTCCATTCAAAGTCATTTAACCTTATTTTTTATTGGTGGACATTATGATATGGTATCATTGGAAAGGCACTTATTTAAATTTTAGAACAAAGCAATGGATTTGGTTATTGTTTACCGTGATATACAAAAAATGCAAATGATTAGAACTTGTTGTTTTATTTGAATAACAAAAATTACAAGTCCTTAAAATTAACCTAAAACCTATTGTTACCCCCCCAAGCCCTGATGACTGCTTCCATACGTTCTCTCGTGGACCTAATTAATGTCCCAATCTGCAACGACATCTTGAAAGTCATGGAGAGTGGTAGGGGCAGGATCACGTGCTCTTACTCGCCGTTTCAGGTTTCAGTGCATGCCAAAGATGCTCAATAGGATTAAGGTCTGGACTTCGCTCAGGCCAGCGTATAACAGGGATCCCAACTTCTTGCAGGCAGACCCTTACAATTAATGCGATGTGATAACGGGCGTTATCGTGCATTAAGGCCCTACCGCGATTTTAAATGATATTTCGAAAACATCGATTTCACAGCCCGCACGCCCGTGGTCCCCGGCGTGCTTCTACAAGGTTAGTTTGAAATATCGAACCTAGCGCCACAACTTCAAATTAATTCAAATCGTCAACTGATTCAGTGTTGCTCGCAAACTTTGTTATGTCGCCACTTGCGACCACCCATATTCTGTTATGTCGCCACTTGCGACCACCCAAAATGACTAACGCCGCATTCCGGTGTGCACCGTGAGATTCGCCTTCTCAGCAATCTGACGGCGTGGGATCGAAGACTTGCAATGGCAGCGATTTGTGTTAATTTAGTGTTAAGTGATTCACTCTTGTTTCTGACATCGAGCAATTGTCGCGCATCTTAGATTTACCGATCTAATTGTAATAATTGCATTAATTATATTCATTAAGTAAATTATATCGGTTTTATTTGTATCCTCGACCGCAGCCGAACGTAATTGGCGCAGTCGGTAGGATACTCGCGGTCGGTTTCGCGTAAAAAGGAAGATTTCCGTAATCGTAAAGCCGCCCGTGCGGCTATCCAGTCGCTCCAGAGTATCCTGAATCTACACGTCGTGCTGTATCGAGGAATCCAGACATCGATTACGCAAAGGGGCTGATATAATGTTCATGTAAGTACATTAGATTATTTCTAGTGACCGCTTTCTCCTAGCCTGTACTAATATAATTTTCCAAAATTTTCTTTCCACGAAAATCCAGGAATACTAGGGTAGTTAGAAGTAGAGACTTAGTAATAGATTCTAGAAGAGATATTAATTTAGATACTTTATACGAGGACACAGAATCGTTTTCTGGGAAAATGTCTTTGGATTTAGATACCGTTTTTAAAGCATTACGTTTGGTACCCGACTTTGACGGGAACCCGAACGTGCTGACTAGGTTTATTCAATTGTGTGATCATTTAGTTAGAGAATATTATAATGTTCAAGGTGGTTCTGAATTAGTTAACTCTGCACTCATTAATGGTATATTAAAATAAAATTGTAGGGTCTGCTGCTCGCTTAATCAATTCAAATGGTATAGCAACTGATTGGAATGGCATCCGTAAGGCATTAATAAATAATTTTGCTGACCAGAGGGATGAGACCGCTCTTTATAGCGATTTATCTCTTTTAACACAGGGCTCTAGCACTCCACAAGAGTTCTACGAACGTTGTCAGAATCTTTTTAGTACAATTATGACGTATGTTTCTTTACACGACATCTTACAAACCACTGTAGATGCTAAAAGGGATTTATATAAGAAATTAACACTCCAGGCGTTCGTGCGTGGATTAAAAGATCCTTTAGGATCACGCGTGCGTTGTATGCGCCCTCAAAATATAGAACAAGCACTAGAATTTGTTCATGAAGAAACTAATACCATGTATCTGCAAAATCGTAACGACCGTTTGCCTGATAAAATAATTAATAGCAATAACCAACCCGGTAATCATTTTAGAATGCCCTCTCAGCCATTTAATATGCCTGATCCAAGGCTTAATAATTATAGCATGCCAGGACCTGCACGATTCCTATTTCCAGTTCAACAACCTCCTCAGGGGAAACCGATTTATTTTCAATCTCGCCAGTTTGGTCCGACCCGAACTCAGCAAGTGTTCAGGGCACCCCCACCAAATTATAACCGTCAGAATAACCCAGTTCAAGTAGTTCAGCAGAATTCTCCTAACCAGAATAGCGGGTCAGCGCAACCAAGCCCAATGAGTGGGGTTAGTCATTTCGTGAACAGACAATTACCACCTACTAACGCTTTATCTAGGCATGATTGGTACAAATCAGGCAATCCTCCTCCCAATAATTATTTCAAAACTCGGGAGATGCATTTTAGTGATTGTTTTATGGATCCTTCGTTTAATGATTTCATTACCGAATATGACGGAACTTATTACCATTATTATGAGTATCCAGAAAATGTGTACTATGAATATCAACCATCCCCTCAGGAATATGTAGAACATCCCCAGCAGTCCGGAAGCATAAAAGAGGACGCCAAAGAATCCAAGGAGCCGGATTTTCAGAAAATTCAGAAATCCGACAAATTAAAATAGAAATAAATCTCCAAACTCAACGGTACCTTCCATACGTTCAAATTGCGTCACCTCCACTTAAACTTTTAATAGATACAGGTGCAAATCAGTCATTCCTGTGTCCTAATGCTGTTGAAAAATACTTCAGTGATTTTCCATCAAATTATTCTCCATTCGAAGTGCATAGTGTTCACGCTAAAACTAGAAACGACTATTCAATTACTTTACCAATTTTTAATGAATTTAATGATTCAAGCACAGTTTCATTTGATATCTATAAGTTCCACGATTTCTTTGATGGACTTATTGGTACCGATTTGCTAGAACAATGGGAAGCTACAATAGATTATAAAAATAAGTTATTTACAACTAAGTTCGCTTCAAACCCTATTAGAATCTATGATTCACGTAATACTAATTTATATGAGAATATTATTCCGGCAGGTACATCTAAGTTACTAAAGATTCTGATTAACGTTCGCGATGGAGACGCTTATATTCCTGAACAATCTATTTCAAACTGTATCGTACGTGAATGCCTCACTACGGTTAAGCAGAATAGGGGTATATTAGAAGTACAGAATCCTAGTAGAAATGACATAATCTTTTCAATGGATCGTGCAATGCCTGCAGAAGTTCATAATGTCGAGTGCACGCGCACTAAACAACAAAAGGAACGCGCAAAAGACGTGATATCGCGCCTTCATACTGACCATTTAAATGAAGAAGAACGCATTAATCTTGAATCGTTGTGCTCGCAATATGCAGACGTTTTTTATATTGAAGGTGAACAATTAACATTCACAAATAAAATTAAACATTCAGTTAAAACCACAGATGAGGCTCCAGTCTATACAAAGAGTTATGGATATCCATATATTCATAGACAGGAAGTACAAGATCAGATAGGTAAAATGTTAGACCAAGGTATAATTAGGCCTTCCAATTCTGCTTGGAGTTCTCCTATTTGGGTCGTAGCTAAAAAAGCTGATGCATCAGGAAAGGCGAAGTGGCGTATTGTAGTAGATTTCAGGAAACTTAATGAGAAAACCATAGATGACAAATACCCTATCCCCAATATAACTGATGTCTTAGACAAATTAGGTAACTGCCAGTATTTTACTACACTAGACCTAGCTAGTGGATTTTACCAGGTAGAGATGGACCCCAAGGATATCACAAAAACAGCATTTAATGTAGAACATGGGCATTTCGAGTTTCTGAGAATGCCCATGGGACTTAAAAATAGTCCATCCACCTTTCAAAGAGTAATGGACAACGTGTTGCGCGAACTCCAAAATACTATTTGTCTAGTATATCTAGATGACATAATAGTTTTTAGTACATCATTGCAAGAGCACATAGTTAACCTAGAAAAAGTTTTTAAAAGATTACGCGAGTCTAATTTTAAAATACAAATGGATAAATCTGAGTTCCTTAAATTGGAAACAGCATATCTAGGGCATATTATAGGCAAAGATGGGATAAAACCTAACCCAGACAAAATCTCAGCAATACAAAATTACCCTTTACCAAAAACCCCTACCGAAATTAAAAGGTTTTTAGGACTTCTTGGTTATTACAGAAAATGTATCCCTGATTTTGCTAAAATAACCAAACCCTTGACCCAAAGCTTAAAGAAAGGCTCCAAAATTACACTTGATCAAAATTATGTCGAATGCTTTGAAAAATGTAAGACCCTTCTGGTCAATGATCCCATTCTTCAATACCCTGATTTTAAAAAAGAATTTATTCTCACCACGGACGCTTCAAATTTGGCAATTGGAGCAGTACTTTCACAAGGCACTATTGGATCTGATAAACCAATAGCTTATGCCTCGCGCACGCTAAACTCTAGTGAAATAAACTATAGCACTATTGAAAAAGAATTATTGGCTATAGTCTGGGCAACCAAATATTTTAGGCCATATTTATTCGGACGTAAATTTAAAATAGTGACTGACCATCGCCCTTTGCAATGGGTGATGAATATTAAAGAACCGAATTCCCGTTTAACTCGTTGGAGATTACGGTTAAGCGAATTTGAGTTCACAGTTGTCTATAAGCAAGGAAAACATAATACTAATGCAGATGCTTTGTCACGAATAGAAATTCATAATGAGGAAGCTAGTTCGAAAGTAGTTAACACTTCACAAGGTGCACCTTCAGACTCAGATTCTCGAACTGAAAGCGCGGACTCTAGGACTTTAAGCGCCCATAGTGATTTAGAAAGTCCTATATTAGAAATCCCTATTTCCGACGACCCCCTTAATAAGTTTAATAAGCAAATATATCTTAATGTTGTTGGAGACATAAAAAGTAGGCCTAGTGTTTCTAAACCATTCGAAACACATACTAAAACTGTAATACAAATTTCAAAATCTAATTTAGAACAAGACGTTATTAGCGCTATTAAAGAACACGTTAATCCAAAAGTAAAAACAGGTGTGTTTATTAATCCTACATTAGAAATGTATAATATAATACCTATCATTCAAAAATATTTTAAGAACTCTGCAATGAAATTAGTACTTACCAAAACTGAAGTAGAAAATGTTAAAGATTATCTTAAGCAACAAGAAATTATAAAGAAATATCATGAAGGTAAAACCAATCATAGAGGCATTAACGAGTGTTATCTAGCATTATCACGTAGATGCTATTGGCCAAATATGAAAGAGCATGTAACGAAGTATATCAATGAATGTCAAATATGCGGGCAAGCTAAATATGATCGCAATCCAGTTAGACCAAAGTTACAAATTGTACCTCCACCTACAAAGCCTTTTGAGGTTGTACATTTAGATCTGCTTAGTATTGAAACGAATAAGTATCTTATAATAGTAGATGCATTCTCTAAGTATGGTCAAGCATACTTCTTGAAAGATGCTACAGCTATTAGTGTCGTTCAAGCTTTACTAAAGTTTTCCACTCATCACGGAGTGCCTTTAACTATTGTAACAGACAATGGTCCGGAATTCAACAATCAAATATTTTCTGAATTTACTAGATTGCACAAGGTACAACATCATAAAATCTGTCCTAATACACCCAATGAAAATGGAATGGTAGAACGGCTAAATTCTACTCTGTTAGAACATTTGCGTATATTAAAATTAGAACAGCGAGGAGAATCAATTACTAATCTTATAACTTATGCTATATTGGCATATAATAGCTCAATACATAGTTTTACAAAATGTAGGCCTATCGATATAATTACTGGTCATTTTGATCCCCGGGATCCTTTAGATATGAACCTATCGGAACATCTCTTACAACAATATATCCTGGAACACCGTAGACGAGTGTCAAAAGTATACGATATTCTCAACGACACTTCACTTCATCGTCGCACTGAAATTATCGAAAACGTTAATAAGAATCGTGAATCTGAAAAAGATTACGAACCGGAGCAACAAGTTTTTATTAGGAATCCTTTATGCCACAGGCAAAAGTTAGCAGCTCGATATACTCATGATACGGTATTAGCGGATTTGCCTATTCATATCTATACCAAAAAGAAAAGAGGCACCGTACCTAAATCGCGCCTAAAACGGGTGCCTAATAGTGCTCGTTTGTTACAGGACACTGCAAATACTACTCGTCCTGACCCTGGCCCTGGCCCGAGCAGACGAGATAACGCTAGACAGTCTTAACGATGGACCAGGTATTTTGCCCTTCAACCTAGGATCCACAAGAGTCATTTCACATTTCCACTCCTTTCTCCAGATTATAAACCTTGATGATATGCGCAATAGTTTAGAAACAGTTAACGAGCAATTGCAAAATCTTACGCCACAATTGAGTAATATATCACGATCTCTCTATGAACCCCACGTTAGCTATCTAGGTACTAAATTAGAAGAAATATCGGGACAGTTAGAAACACTTGAGGTAAAGCGTGTCAAAAGAGGTCTCATAGATGGTCTTGGTTCAGTAATAAAGAGCATTTCGGGTAATTTAGATTATACTGATGCATTAAAATACGATAATGCCATTACAATCTTAAAACAAAATGAAAATAATTTAGTTGCTGAAATTAATCATCAAATTAGTTTAAGTAAGCAGTGGGTTTCGCGTAGCTCAAATGTTACAGATAAAATAGTAGAAAACCAAGGTAAAATCGAGAAAATCATCAACTCTATTTTAGCTAGCAATGTTAGACATGAAACAGATACCATTAAATATGCTCATTTGGCACAGTTACTTATGATATTAGGAGACAACATAGATAATCTGTCTAAAGAACTTGACAAATTACAAAATTTATTAGCATTTATTAGGGCTAGAAGTATTCATAATTCTATATTGAACTATGCTATGTTTAAGGATATGATGAATAGATTAGGCATGTTATATAGTAAGGATCAACTTCTAGATATTAGTTTTAGAGAATACTTTGATATAATTAGACTAGGATATTATTATAATGGGAATAAAATAGTGATAGTTGTAAAATTTCCGATACTTTATCCTACTAACTTTATCCTATATAAAGTATCCCTGGCCCCTAATTATGACAATAAGGTCCTGATTCCAACTTATCCTTTCATAGCGGTTCACGAAAAAGATCTATTGTACATGGAGACAGAATGTCCGAAGTATAGCCACGGTCACCTTTGCGAGGACAACTTAAGTCACCACCATGGCAAACAATCAGACTGTATCCAGCAGTTTATATTACACCAGAAAATTAATGAGTCCTGTCAATTCACATCTGTCATCTTGTCTTCTGAAGCTATGGAGCAGCTAGACGACCAACACTACATTGTAAGCTTTCCTAGACCTACGAAAGTTCGGTTAACTTGTTCTGAAGATAACTACAGAATGCTGAAAGGGAGCTACTTATCCATCATACCCAAAGGATGCGTGCTAAGAACTACATCATTTACTGCAAGCAATCGTCATGATCAAACCAAGGGAAAGATATTGAAAATCATGGACTTACCAATTATAAAGGAAAATTCGTATAATGTACCAATGAAAACTATAAAACTAGATACCACTGACCTTGGCAGTCTACATTCAAGTAACTCTGAAATCGCTCTACAAGAACCTGTAACGCTAAAGTCGCTGAACACTGAAGCCATATACCACACTACTATACCGGTATACATACTATTATCCGGTGCATGTGTACTCATTATCATCATTATACTTCGACGCCGTAGATTGAAGCAACTACAGAAAGCCACAGATGGAATCGATATCAAAGCTAAGGATAAGGAGGCCTGCAACCCTGAGATTGAACCAGCTTCGCCATCGACACTATTTTCGACTAGAGTTTTCAAATAGTTGCCGATCTCGTGGAGGGAGATGTCATGTCGCCACTTGCGACCACCCATATTCTGTTATGTCGCCACTTGCGACCACCCAAAATGACTAACGCCGCATTCCGGTGTGCACCGTGAGATTCGCCTTCTCAGCAATCTGACGGCGTGGGATCGAAGACTTGCAATGGCAGCGATTTGTGTTAATTTAGTGTTAAGTGATTCACTCTTGTTTCTGACATCGAACAATTGTCGCGCATCTTAGATTTACCGATCTAATTGTAATAATTGCATTAATTATATTCATTAAGTAAATTATATCGGTTTTATTTGTATCCTCGACCGCAGCCGAACGTAATTACTTCATAAACTTCTTTTGTCAAAATATTTACTAAGTTCAGCATTCTTATAAACAATGATTTTATACGTAGAATAAAATAAATATTGAATACAGACAATTGTATCATGTTTTGTATGTCCCCAAATTACTGTGAAAACTACTAATTCAATTGACTATGTATGATGGAAGAGGCCAGATGGGATGAACTTAATGCCTTGGAAATTGGGTAGGCCTTTGGTGTGGGATGCAACATGTGTCGACACCGTTGCGTCATCTCCATCCATCCATCTTCTTAGCACGGCGGGTTGTGCTGGGGCGGCTGCTGCGGGTGCAGAAAATCTCAAACGGCGCAAATACAACAACCTTATTGAAAATTATGTATTTGAGCCGTTTGGGGTTGAAACACTAGGGCCATGGGGTCCGAGTGCTCATCGAGTTTTTTGTGAAATCAGCAAGCAGTTAGTCGACTCTTCACGTGACCAGAGGGCTGGCCTTTTCTTTGGCCAACGAATAAGCATTACCATTCAACGTGGCAATGCGGCCTGTGTGGACGAATTTTTCGATGACCTATGAGTTCTTCCCCTCCCCTTTTACTTTGCTTTCATATTTTCTACTAGTTTGTATTCAGTATCTACAAGTTTTATGTATTAGTGTTCTATTTATCAACAATTTCATCTATAATATGTAAGTATTTATAAATTATATAAGTATGTAGGTATATCAGTTGCCTGGTTACCATAACACAAGCTCTGCTTAGCTTGGGATCAGATGGCTGTGTGAGTTGTTGTGTCCCAAAAAAAAAAATTAATTATGAACATGGCCATAATTGTGCTATACAGATTTTTTAGCACTCGGATGTTATGGAGTAGATCACTTATAAAAAAAATCATAAATTGAAATATGTATAATAATATAAATGGGTAGTATTTAAACGAGTGACTGTAAATTAATGTTTTAAGTGACAAAAATAATTAATTTACGTTATAGTATTACTAAGTGAGCGACTGACAGCGAGTGACGAGAAATCAACAGAACAGCAACTTACAAACATTAATAAATGAGAAGCTTTATAATATTTGAGCGACCTAATATTTGTTTGAGTGTCAACGTTACGTCTGTTCGCTCGCTTCGCTCGCTCACTTGACCCCGCCATCTCCTTCTAACCTAACCTGTCCAAGTAGGAGGCCCCAAATCCCGAACTCGCATTACTCGCTCTTGCGCACCAAATAACATATTTGGTGCGCAAGAGCGAGTGATGCGAGCAAAATGTTAAAACCTCAATTGGAAAAATCGTCTCTATCTTCATATTGAAGTTGCCCTTTCTGTATTTCTAGTCGCTCACTTAGTAATTTAGTCGCACGGCTAGAATTTTAATATCTGAAATGGATTAATCACAACCCACTTTTTGTAAGCTCGTTCTGGATTTTATTATTAATCAATATTCGTCGTTAGTTTAGTTAATTTTTCGCTTACTCAAATTCATACCGCTCAAGTTATTAAAACAATATCTCATCATCAGACGCTACGTTATTATTTTATTCGATCGTTTTATAATTTCCCATATATAATTAGTTTATTTGTTTTTCCCGTGTCTTCACTCACGTAGCCTTTTTCACATAAACTGTTGCTATGGCTATAAAAGAGCGTGCACTCTGTGTGCGAGGCACTTTTTTACTTTAGTCAAAAATTTTTGGATTCGACTCACTAAAAAGCTCCTGCTCCCGACAAAACTATCTGTTTACCTGGTACAGCACTGCTGTATATTTACATAGCTGTATTGGCTTGCTGATACACTTTGTACTTGGGTGGCTTAGGCCTCTGTACGAACTGTGACCTAAAGGACTACCTATTTGAGTGACTGTATTTCTATTACTTATTGTTTTATTTTATTTTATTTATTTATTTATTTAAAAGGTACACCAACGACGTATTCACTAGAAACATTGACATAGTTAAAACATATATGCATTGAGGTATGGTGAATTTGTCTCTTACAGGCGTACACACCATTTACGTAAAAAATAGACTTATAGGTAAGTATAAGTTTTTACAAAATAATTCAAAACAAAGAACAAAACATTGGGTAAAAAAACATTGGGTTAAAACAAAATTAGAATAATCAAAAATTAAGATCAAAAATTAAAATCAAAATCAAAAATTAAAATCAAATTCAAAAATTAAAATCAGAATCAAAAATGCCCCAGATATCAAAATTTTAGAAAAGAGTTCTCGGCACCTCCTAGGTTCACCAATATTGGAAGACAGTTTTTCTTCATTCATTGACGTCAAAATTAAACATTTTAACGATATTTCGGAAAGACTGTCCAAAATCAATTTACATTCCTTTGCTGTGCGCATTATAAAAGACGTTTGGAAACGCTTAGTGCGAATTGGTGGAATAGCTACAAGGTAGGGATGGTAAGATGCAGTGCGTCTGGATGTCCGATGGTAGAAGGGGGCCGGTGGGATGAGGTCGTGGAGTTCTTGGGCACACTCACCGAAGTACAATCTGTAGAAGACCGATAAGCAGGCAACCTTACGGCGATGAGCCAAGTTATGTAGCTTGGCATCCACCAGTTTTGATGAGCCTCTTAGCTCTGCGTTCCACCGAGTCAAGCGCGGCAAGCTGATACTTAGCTGAGCCATCCCAAAGGTGGCTACAATACTCCATGCAGGATCGGATTTGTGCTTTGTAAAGGGTTAAAAGCTGTCCAGGCCTGAAGTATCGCTTCACTTTATTTAGGATGCCCAGCTTTTTGGCCGCAATTTGGGCTTTGTACTCGATGGTGGCGCCGAAGTTGAGACTGGATGTCAACTCCATGCCTAGGAGCTCGAGCCGATCAGTAACGGGAACAGATGCACCCCGAAAAGTAGGAGTTTGGTCAAAACGACTCCTTTTTGCGGTAAAAAGACACGCCTGTATTTTGGTGGCGTTAAAAGTGACCAGATTGTCATCACCCCACTAAGAGACAACGCTTAAGGTCAAATTTGTCCGCTCTACCATGGCCTCTCTCAAGGAACGGACTTCATCCCCGCCGGTTGTTGCGCTAGACAAGTATCTCTCTGAAACCGTACTGTCATCTGCGTACCCAACAAGACCAGGTTAAAGTAGGTCATTGATGTGTAGCAGGAAAAGAGTTGCAGAGAGAACAGACTCTTTTTTTTTTTATTGGATGGGAAATCATCAATTGACCCCTCCCGCTCTGGGTGGAGCGGCAGGGAGTGTCAGACTTCTACTGACTAAAACCCACCCATGCTCCTCTTAGTGCCTTTTACGTTCCAGGGCCGCGGTAACTCTTTCGAACAAATCCGCAACCCTGGTAGGCTCTGGCCCTAACGGGCCCCGACCCATGCTGACGACTGCTGGCTTGGCGCGCGTAGAACACAGCGCGCCGTCAACCCGGGCCTGTTCTGATCGGACGGCGAGCTACCCATTGCTCGCCGTCCACAGGCATCAGTCACTGCGCCATGCTCAGGAGCATCAGTTCCTGGGCGGCGCAGTGGCTGACGTTCAACAGGAGGGGGTGAAATGGGGCCATTACTGGCACTCCATTTCAGCCCCCTCCGGAGCCCGTTGTAGGGGCTCTACTGCGGCTGTTGCAGTAGCAGCAGCCGCAGTGGAACCGGCTATGGCGGCGGAGGAAGCGGCGGCGGTGGCGGCGGTCGCGGCAGAGACGGCGGTGGCGGAGGGCTTTCTCCTATTTCCGGCTTTGGCGGGTGGGGCGCAGGCCCTACCCCCAGCCCAGTGGTCGGCCGGCTTGCCAGTTGCCGCAGAAACTACGCAGTGCGGCGCGGCGTCGCAGGAGCCGGCCCTGTGACCGGGCTGACCGCAGCGGAAACATAGACCGCTGCGGTCCACCTCCGAGGTCCATTGAGCTCCTACATGGTGGCCCACCTGGCACCGGAAGCACCTCAGAGGTCGGGGTTCCAGCAGTTTGACCTGCGCGGAAACCCAACCCACCAAAAACCTACGGCCCTCCGAGATGGTCTTTGCCGCCGACACGGGACTGCTCACCACAATGGTGCGCATGCCCGTATTGTCAGGACGTAGGGTGCCCGCCTTCACCTCCTCTGCTGAGCACCCCCCCGTCCTAACGACGGCGGCCACCACCTCCGCCTCCGTGACGGAGTCGTCCAGGCCCAAGATGCGCATGTCGATGCGCTTGGTGGGCCTGGACACTCGGGCATCGTCCGCGCTTAGGGACGCCCTGAGCCTTTCGGCTAGAGCGTCCGTGGTGGGGCCGCTGGCTGCCCCGGGGATCTCCAGCATCCGGGCCCCAGTCATGGTGACCCTGAGCCGGAGGCCCCCTACGATGCCTAGCTCACCAAGGTTCACCGCCTCCTTCGCCTTGGTGAGCACGTCCGCGTACGTCACGCCCCTCTTCGCCGCGTCCGGCTGTAGTGTGAGCACTACAGCCGCGGTTTTCGGGGGGCGGAGCGCAGCCGCGACGCTTCGCGCCTTCTGCCACCGCTTCCTCTCCCGCCTCTTGGCCGCCCTGGCTGCCTTGCCCGCCTTCTTCTTCTCCCCGGCCACTTGCCATTCGGCTTGAGCCGGGGGAGGATCTGAAGGCGAGCAAGCCGGGGGGAGCTGCTGCACAGACGGCGCAGGAGCCTTCGCCGTCCGCGCAGCAACCCCACCCTTCCTCTTCCTTCCCGGGGCCGGGTCCGGTTTTCCCGGCACCGGCTTCGCGGGTGCCGGCCCGGACCCTTTGTCCTGGCCGGACGACCCCGGTGAGCAAGCCACGGCGGCCGCATACGACGCCTTTTTCTGGCCTGGGGGGGCCTTCCCACTCGCCGCCGAGCTCACTAGCGGGGGGCGCAGGACGATGCCCTCCAGGACGGAGAACCGCGCCTGGAAGGCAGCCATCTCCTGCCGCACCAGGTCCAGCACCTGGCTCTCCTGCGGCACGGGACGGCTGTCCTCTCTGCGCCCCCTTTGAGGCGCCCCCTGTGGGCCGGCTCCCCGGAGCCTGGCCAGGTCTGCGCGTAGCCCCTCGTTCTCCTTCTGGAGTCGCTCCGTGGCGGCAGCCAAGCGGGCGACCTCCGCCCGCAGCTTGGACATCTCGTCCCGCGGAGGCCCACCTGGGTTAGCCTCCGCTGCCGCCAGAATGGAGGCCCTCGCCTCGCTTATGGCCTTGTTCTTCGAGGAGAATTTCCTCTTTAAGGCCACATCGCGAAGCGCGGCCTCCACTACTTCCACAAACCCGGCCCTCCGAGTTCGCTCCTGTCCGGAGTCATCCGGCTCATCGCCGGAAGACTCCGAACCAGGAGCCCCTCGACCGCCCTCTCCGGGGGGTCGTCCGCCAGCGACGAGCTCCTGGACTCGCTGACCAGCCACCTTGGAGGCGGGCAATCTCCCCTTGCCTCCCTCTCGGCCCTTACCCCGCCTACTGGTGGGGATTTTCCGAGCCGAGGCCACCTTCGCTGCAGGACAACCCCCGGTCGTCTGGGTCGCTTGCGGAAGGATCTGGGGTCCTCCGCAGCAGCCCCCGCCCCCTCGGGTCCAGAGCTCGCTGAGCTCACGGTCACCAGGTCGTCGGAGTCCAACTCTGACTCCGACTCTGCACCCGCGTGACGCTCAGGCAAGCCCTCCCTCCGAAGTAGTGCTCCTCTACCCGCGCTCCGCCCGACCGACACTTTGTCGGGCGAGCTAAAATCGAAACCGATCAATTCCTGGAAGGATGTTCCGGATCGGAGGCCTCCTCGGCCCTTGTTGCCATCGGCAATCGGATGGTGGATAGCAACGTTGCCCCCCCCCAGAATACGAGGGGCTTGACGCATAAAGCGTGGCGGATTCCCGGACTGCTGTGCAGTCCGGACCGCCCTGGGGTAGTGTCTCTTTTTTGTTGCTATCCATGTTGTCCTTTTTGAGCAGCGAGCAAGCCAATGAGACGCACACCGTCCGAGGACCCGAACACTGCTCAAGTCTCCGAACGGTGTGCCCCTCTTGTGTCTCTCTTGGTCTGGTCTCTCACTTGGGACCTTCCGGCATGAGTGGCTCTACCGGCAAAGCCCCCAAGATCATTGAGACACGCAAGCCCCACCACGACGACAACGTGGAGACACGGTTGGTGGGGAGAACAGACCCCTGAGGAACTCCGGCATCAATAGCCATGAGGTCAGAGGAGCAGCCGTCAACGACTACTCGGATCGACCGTTCACTTAGGAAGTCTGATATCCAGCTACAAAAACCAGCTGGGATGCCATAAGCAGGAAGCTTGTTGAGTAGACCTGCGTGCCAGACCCTGTCAAAAGCCTTTGAGATTTCGAGCGACACAGCAAGTGCTTCGCCGTGTCTCTCGATGGCTTCGCCCCAGCAGTGCGTGACATACACAAGAAGATCACCAGTTGACCGTCCCCGGCGAAAGCCATATTGACGGTCACTGAGGAGATCATTGTCTTCAAGGTAGGTCAGCAGCTTGCTGTTCAGAACCCTTTCCATAACCTTGCATAGGATGGAGGTGATGGCGATCGGACGGCAATGTGCAGGGTCAGCACGGTCTCCCTTTTTGGGCACCGGTTGCACATTCGCAAGCTTCCATGATTTCGGCACCGTTCTTTTTTCAAGAGAGAGGTGGTACAGGCGTGTCAACAACAGTATTACCATCCGTTGAGGAGTTTCACTCTTCAAATACAGAACCATGTTCCACACCATATTTAAATGGGACCAACAGGAACACATTTCCTATAAAATAAAATAAAATTATAAAATTGGTTCATTAACAACCAACTTAATCTGTAAATAGGTAAGTACACAAAAAATACATACAGACGAATACAGAATCCACCTTTTTTAATGTTTCTTGTAGGTATTTCTTGCATTCGATAATTCATTAATGTATTAAACTCATTAATGTATTGTAACATTTTCTTCCATATGCGAACTATCTTAGTAACAAATAACAGGTTTTTTTACGAGTTTTAAAATAGCAGTAATATTCTTACAATTTGACGCTTCTAAAAAAACCCTAATAAATTTTACACATTTTTAATTTAATTGATCGATAACTTTTTGCTCCATTGAGGGTTTGCTTGGTTGCAGCTTCTTGAAAACGTAGGTCTTAACTGACACCACTTTGACTGATCTGTCACCATTTCCTTTTTACAGCTTTCGCTCAGGGCAGATTAATTCGGCGCACCCCGGGGTGTTGCCGGTGCTTGAGCGGTTAACCGCTCCGGCCCCGGCGACACACCGGTGTGTCGCGAATTAATCGCGAATTTAATGTTTATTTACCTATTACATAAGATTTTTGTTTTTGGGAATTTTCACATGTCGGGGCCGCAGCGGTTAAATATTAACGACATTAATATGTTTAAAAAGCAACTTAATGAGTTACTGTTAAATAAAACGTACTACACAATACACGAGTACATGTCAGACAGAAATCTATCTGTATAGTAATAACAGTACCTACACACTATTGTAATTACTTTAGTCCGATTTATTTTCATTTCTTTAGATTAATAATTTGTTATGTTTTTAATGTACTGACATTACTTTTTGACTCTGACATTAGTTACTTATTATTAATTTTGACATTGATCGTATTAGGACATTAATTTTATTCTTTGACATTACTTTTTCATATCAATTTATGACATTGGAAACATTTTAATTTTTAAATGATAATTGATGACATTGTTTTTATTTGAGTAATTGGTTTGGATCATATTTATGAAATTGTGTGTTTGGAAATTTAATTTACAATAAGGTACCTATGATTTTTATAATAATTAGTGACATTTTTAATTAAAATAATAATTTTGCATGCCTAAATTGTTAAAATACAGTGAACTGCGCATTCACCTAACAGCTGGAATGTATAATCATGTACTGTGTTTCGCAATAAAGATTGAAATTCAAATTCACCGTCTGCAATAAGCCTGCCATAAATAACGTTGTACATTGATATAGAGGATTCAAACCCTTGGCAAATTATTTCATATTCCATACCACTTGAAGATCCTGTGTAATTTGTAAAGCAGTCGTGTTCTCGTGAAGTAATTTGTTTTTTTTTCTGCTCGAGCACATACCAGAAAGTGTTTGTTTTTAATGCCTATATACAGGACTTTGCCAAATCTGCGACCTACGATGGCTGCGGCCCCGGACATAGCCTTATAGTTACTGCCGTGGGAACGCGACGACAAAACGCCGTCGGCATATATGTACGTCTATCATAGGCACACCATCCTTGCTCAATTTCCCTTCTGCTATAGCCGCATCACACTCACGCATAGCAGCTTTTTCCATGGATTCAACTACGGTTGAAGCCCATTTTTTATTTAAGACTTGTATATCCTCTCTGCTGTAAGTATATCCTCACTGCTGAGCGGAAGGGGTCATTTGATGATTTCCCATCCTTGAAAAAAAAGTGGTTGAAACGAGTTTACATGATTGGAAATTGACAGTTTGGACCGTCGGCCTTAAGCCTGGCTTTGATCGGACGGCGAGCCACCCAACGCTCGCCGTCCAATCAAAGCCAGGCTTAAGGCCGACGGCGCGTTGTGTTCCAAGCGCGCCTTAAAGGGATGTCAGCATTGAAGTAGCGGCCCGTTAGGGCCAGAGCCTGCCAGGGTTGCGGATTTTGTTCGAAAGAGTTACCGCGGCCCTGGGACGTAAAAGGCTTAGGACGAGCATGGATGGGTTTTAGTTAGTAAGAATCTGACACTCCCTTCCACTCCACCCAGAGTGAAAGTGGTGATTTGATGATTTCCCATCCTTAAAAAAAAAGTGGTTGAAACGAGTTTACATGCCGTCAAGAGACCCGCACCTACGGTGGCCGGGAATCGCCCAGCGACTCCCGACGCCCGGTGCGTCTCCCTATGCCGCGGCGGCTGTGCCGGGGGGCGGCGTGAGGGTTGTCTCTCCTACACGCGGCCCGCCTCCTCCTTCACTAGCATTACTGCTTCGCAAAAGGAGGTGACGGCTTCCTATGCCTCCTCGCTCCGGACCATGGATTGAACGAAGTTATTTTGTTTTTTGGAAGTTGGTTTCTTTTTTTTGTGAAAAAGTTTTTTATTTTTCACTTTTAGTGGTACCTTACACCTAACAACACCACTGGAAAGTCACAGGAAAGCAAAAATACGCAATTTCGTATACATGGATGATTTTTCCACATATTTTTTCCAGCTACTTTAAAAACCAAACTACTGAACCGATTTTGATAAAATTTCAATGGGACCATTTGGGAAGGATTTTTCCCTTTTCAACAAAAAAAGAATTTTTCAAATCGGTTGGCAAGCGACGGAGTTATGCGCGAACAAACATAAAACAATTAAAAAATACAAACATCCGAATTGAGAACCTACTCCTTTTTTAGAAGTCGGTTAAAAATACAGAATTACTATTATAATTTTGATTATAACTAAGTTATTGAAACAACTATAACACTGATTATTGTGCCTGATGTTAATTATTTTTAAGTATTGAAACTTTTGAACGTTTCTTGATTTAATTTTAATTGTTTTTATAAGAAGTTATAAAAATAATAAATTTTTACTATTGAATTCTCAACCAAAGAACCTGCAATTACCTCATAAATATTTTCTACGTTTTTTATTCCGAATAAGTTATGATAGGATTATTGTTTTTACTAAAACAAATAAATAATTCCTTTGTAAATATTTCATTTAACCTCCTTCTAAATCGTGTACCTTGCAGAGACGTTAAGACGTAGAAATAGATATCTGCGGAATATTGTTCTGAACTTGGTGTACTTAGGATTTAACCACAGTCATTTCCTCTTATTAAACATAATTTTAATAAGAGGAAATGTTGCAGTTTTTGTATTTACTGAAATATATTAAACATACTTCATTAAATCCAGATTTTTGAATTACCATGTAAAAACGACCAAGTGGTAGATAGCACATATTTTTAAGCACAATTTAGATACAGATAACTGCAATATCTCGTAAATTAAACATGAAGTGTTATTAAATAATGAAGCAGTGGTGAAAATCTCAACAAATTTGGTTAAAAATTAACAGAATCGGAGCACTTTTTCCTATTATGTGCTCTCCTGAAAAGTAGCTGTTTTGTATATAACTCTTTTTACTTTGCACACGTCGGTTTGATGTCAACATACCGCATAAAAATCTTGTTTTCGCAATCAATATTATGAAATAAAACTATAATCAAATTAAGAAATATTCTTAGCTCAGGGGGCCTACCACAACCTCTTAAAACAATATTACTTTAATATTACTTTGCGTTCCGCTCTGTTGGATTTTCAACGCTCGGATCAGCGCCGAGAGTTGAAAATGCAACAACAGAAATTACAAAGTAATATTAAAATATTATTGTTTTAAGAGGTTGTGGTAGGCCCCCAGCTGTTGTAATTTAATATTTGAAATGTTCTTCTTATTTTATTATTTTATTTGGCTACTTTTAACAACGGTGAACAGAACGAATTTTGAAAAATTTTGGCCTAGATCCGCCTTGAACAAAGTCCCGCAGGACTGTGAGCGTACAGGAACGCAAGAAACCAGGTATGTTCGCATAAAAACTGTTATAAAACCAAAGGTACATCAAAATGTTTACTTTTTTGGACAAATTGCTTAAGTTCATTAAATTCCTTATTGAATTGTTACAAAAAACATTATAGTTACCACTCAAAATCTTGAGCATTTCGCGACGAAAAATTGTACTATGGGTTTATCTTGTGACGTCTTTTTTTCAATATTCTAGGTTATTTTTATTTAATATCTACGTAAAATGCTTAACTTCAAAGACTAGGCTATACACTGCACCTTTTTCCACTTGAAAATGTATTGGCGTTATGGAAATCTCTGCGACGAAAAAATTTGCATTTTTCGGTACTCTGCCTTCCCACAGCCTCTTAACAAAAAGCGGGTGACTTATCCATAATAGTCCACATATGGTATCGCGGACTTCTTCGTAGATATCGATGACCTCTATAAAACTGTAGTACATCACTTGGCTCTATTGTCAATAGATTCCGCAACGTACGCGATATAAGGATTTTTTCTCACACCTTGGGTTACATTATCGAAGTTTTCATACGGATCCCTAACTTTTTTGAAAATATTCTATAGCCTATGTCCATCAGCGATAGTGTAGAATTTTATTGGTGAAAGAATTTTTCAATTCGGTCCAGTAGTTTCGGAGCCTATTCATTTCAAACATACAAATCTTTCCTCTTTATAATAATAGTCAGTCTCGTCGCGGTAATCGTGCGAGGAAGACGCGTGTTTCGCAATTTAGTATTATTCTTGCGTTATTAGTTGTTAAAGTTATGTGCGCTGCCCGATCTCGCGGCCGACGCGCCGGTGTACTGATATGGTACCGACGTGCGTGTGGCACACGGATAACAAAGACACTCATTAGCGAGTTATAATTCTAATGAATGTAAACAAACCGCATTTAGATAATGTGAATACAGTAATAATGGCGAGCGACATTTCTTTGAGTGAACAGAGTATATCAGATGCTGAAGAGCAGCTAAACAGAGTAGAGAACTTAGTACATTATGGAATGGAAGAAGACCAACAATTTGGGCGGGAGAAAAGGAATAGGGAGGAGGATTTTGTCGGAGATGATGATGATAATGAGGGATGGAATTTAGTCCAAAGTAAAGAGAAAAGATTAAAATCACAACTGAAGGAGGTTATTGAAATGTATTTATCTAGCAATGAAAAGTTGCCTAAACAATTTGCATTAGCTAAGATGCTGAAGGCTTATGGGATAGTTGATGTTACCAAAGTAAAATACATTAACCCGTTCAAGATTCGCGTCGAAGCTGGCAGTGAGTTGAGTGCTGATAAAATGGAAAAATGTTCAGAATTCATAGAAAAAGGTTGGAAGATCTACAGAGCCCTGGAAAGGACTTCATCTTATGGCGTCATAAAAGATGTTGATCTTGATTTATCTGACGAGGATATATTGAGAAATATAATGTGTGATAAACCTGCGGAAATAATATCTGCATACCGGCTTAAACGTCGAGACAGAGAGGGAGAAGGTTGGCAACCAAGTGAAGCGGTACTGGTGTGTTTTAAAGGTTCGTTTATTCCACAGTACATATATGTTCATGGATTACGTATAAAAGTTACTCCTTACGTATTTCCCGTATCGCAATGCTCGAAATGCTGGAAATATGGCCACCCTACAAAGAAATGCCCTTCCAGTAAAATAGTTTGTCTGAAGTGCGGTGATAGTCATGAGAACTGTGAAACACAGAACTTTAAATGTGTTAACTGTGGTGGAAACCATTTGGCCTTGCATAAAGCTTCATGTCCAGCCTTCTTAAAGGAGAAGAGATTGAGAGAGATCATGGTAGAATTTAACTGTACTTATAGGAAAGCATTAACAATATATGTACCGCCCTCGATTTCTTTACCTGGAAAAAGTAGTTCTCGAGAACATTCTGGCGACCTTCCTACCAGCATAAGATCACAACCGGATATTAGGTTTCAACAACGTGATACCCCCACATTTGCAGAGATAGTTAAGGCTGACGTCATAGTGCATAAAGAGGATGATAATAACACTTCTGCCAATACTTCAACGAGATTTCGACGTACTCGTAGCAGAGACACGGCTTATTGTAACTTGCAGCTCCCGATAAACTCAACAACAATGGATATGGATAGTGAGTCAGCAGTTGCAGCAGAGAGAGAAAGAGGATGACAGTGTTCGTTTGGACGAGCTATTAATGAGACTTAAAGAAATTCTATTTTTAAGGGAAATGACGATGGAAAACAAGGTGCATGAGGCTATAAAGTGTTGTTTAGAGTGGTTAATATTATTGAGTGTGCAATTTGTATCAAGGTGGCCTTTATTTAAGACTAGCTTCTACCAGCGGCTTCGCCCGCGTGAAAATCGGAAATAGGGAGGTTTCTTGATTTGTATTGTAACTACACCTACTCTACACCTACTTACACCTACTCTACACCTACCCTACACCTACCCTACACCTACCCTACACTTACCCTACACCTACCCTACACCTACACTACACCTACACTACACCTACACTACACCTACACTACACCTACCCTACACCTATCCTAACCAGCCCAAAAAATACTATGACATGTTTCTTGTTTCCTGGTACTTGATGTTTTTGTCTCCTGGTACTTGTAAATCTGTAGTACTAAGGCAGCAGTGGCTCTGAATTTTCACTTCCTCCTCAGTCTTCATTGATCCATGCCACTTACCGGGATAAAAAGCAGCATATGTCTCATTCCAGGATATGAACTACATGTGTGCCAAATTTCTTAACCTGCCTTTTAACTCATTTAAAGCTAAAGTTTAATCTAACCTTTGTTCAAAGGCATACTATTCTATTAATGACTATTTAGACGATAAGAATAGTTGGTCGCAGTGTTGAACGCAAGACAATGTAATTTTATTATGTTCTTTCTCTATTAGTTAGCTTATGACAGGTTATATGAGTTCATATAATTCTTATTTTTTATACATTTTTTTTTTATTTTTTATTTTAGACTGAATGTCAGTCTGTCTTTTACTTATTGACTTAATTTACTTATTGACTTATTCTACTACTACATTACAATGTTTAAAAATTATTGGTATAACACGTGTGGTTCGAGTCACAGTTCAATCGCAAAATTCTACCATTGCCCGTTTTTTAATGGTACTCGTATAATGGAGTGTGCTAGCTAACATGTTGTAAATAATATTTAATTTTATGATTTCCATGTTGTTGGATACACATTTATTTTTTTGTTCGTGTCTTAAAATACTTTGCGTACTATTGTTTAATTGAAGTTCTTAAAACGTAACAGACAGATGTGTTGCTGGGGAGTTTGTTGCGCCACTTCTTCTTCCCAGCTAAAACACTAGGAAGTGGTGACGGGTGGGCGTTTTGGGGGACTGTCTTTATGTAAAATTTGACGTTCAAAAAGTGCTGGCTCTCAGCCTAATTTGAATAAATGACTTTTGATTTTGATTTTGATTTTTTCATCCAAATCCCTACAGCCGTTTTTGCCTGATTGAAACACAAACATACAAACATACAAACATTCACATTTATAATATTAGTAGGATTATTGTTGATTATTTTGCCCCTAATGGCTCGTAGTCAGAAACCTTTTAGATTAAATATTGTACAATGGAATTGTCAAAGTGTTCGACCAAAATTAATATCATTGGACCATTCTCTGAGTCAATTGAAAATTCACATTGCGGCACTCAGCGAAACGTGGTTAGAACGGGATAGTCGGCTGAAGGTAAATAGTTATACGATATATCGTAAGGATAGGGATGACGGTTATGGTGGGGTGGCGGTCTTAGTTCACAGGTCACTCAAATCAAGTTATGTGTCTTTCGAAAGCCTTAACCCGGGCATTGAGATAGTTTCTGTCAAGATTTGCAACTGTGAGCACGTTCAGTATATATTATCTTTGTATTGTGCCCCGGCAGTTCACACGAGCCAAAGTGACTGGGAACAAATTTTTTCTCGTTTTCACAGTAAGGTAGTGATTCTTGGTGATTTTAATGGACATCACACAAATTGGTCTCATAAATTAGATCAGAGAGGTACCCAAATTTTTGACGCAATTTTAGATACTGAACTCGTAACATTGAATGATGGCAAACCTACTCGTATTAAATCCTACTAATATTATAAATGAGTATGTTTGTATGTTTGTATGTTTGTATGTTTGTATGTTTGTATGTTTGTATGTTTGTGTGTTTGTATGTTTGTATGTTTGTATGTTTGTGTTTCAATCAGGCAAAAACGGCTGTAGGGATTTGGATGAAATTTGGCACACATGTAGTTCATATCCTGGAATGAGACATATGCTGCTTTTTATCCCGGTAAGTGGCATGGATCAATGAAGACTGAGGAGGAAGTGAAAATTCAGAGCCGCTGCTGCCTTAGTACTACAGATTTACAAGTACCAGGAGACAAAAACATCAAGTACCAGGAAATAAGAAACATGTCATAGTATTTTTTGGGCTGGTTAGGATAGGTGTAGGGTAGGTGTAGTGTAGGTGTAGTGTAGGTGTAGGGTAGGTGTAGGGTAAGTATAGGGTAGGTGTAGGGTAGGTGTAGGGTAGGTGTAGAGTAGGTGTAGGTAGGTGTAGAGTAGGTGTAGTTACAATACAAATCAAGAAACCTCCCTATTTCCGATTTTCACGCGGGCGAAGCCGCTGGTAGAAGCTAGTTAGTAGATAATGCAGTACAACAATCTTCTCCAGATATATCATTGGCTTCCTCAGATATAGCGTACAGATTTAATTGGGGCACACTTAATGAAACGTTTGGCAGCGATCACCTTTTGATTAGAATTTCAATGCAGGTTGATAGTCTATCCATACCTCCGGTACGCAGGAATTATAAAAAAGCTGATTGGACTCAGTACCGCAACTTAATAGAAGCGCTTATGCAAAGTTTTGTTATCACGGAAGACTTACAAAAATCATATGATACATTCATTGAGTTTATTAATTTAGCTGCAGATATCCATATTCCATATACTAAAATTAATTCTGACCCCGAGAAAAATTTCACTCCGAAACCTTACTGGAACAGTTCCTTATCAAAATTAGTGGCCGAAAGACGGTTGGCATTGTCAACATTTCGACGTAACCCTACGCCTTTTAATTTAGACAAGTTGCAGGAGAAAATAAGGGAATGTCAGAGGTGTCTTCGTATACCACGAAGTAAGGGTTTTCAAGACTTCTGTACTTCAATAGACGGAACAACATCTCATACTGCTTTATGGAAGAAAATGAAATGGTTTAAGGGATGCTATGTACCCCGATCTGGTATTAGTAAAGAGATGGCGTTTGTATTATTACAAAACCTGGCGCCGGACTGCGTTTGTACTGATGAGCCAATATTTCATTCAAATAACCCTAAGCTTGAGACACAAATTTCTCGACACGAATTTAACAAATGTTTACGCACTAAAGACACTTCTCCTGGTAGTGATAACATTTCCTATTCAATGCTATATAATTTACCAAATAATGCAAAGTTGATTTTAGTCAGTCTTTATAATATATTTTTACGAGGGGTTTTGTTCCCCAACAGTGGCGTAATATCTCTATTATACCTATACCTAAGCCCGGCCGGGATCCTCAGTCTGACTCTTCATGGCGACCTATTTCTATGATTTCCTGTGTGTGTAAAATACTACACAATATATTGATTAAAAGATTAGAATGGTTTGTTGAACATAACAATATGTTATCGGCCGATACTACCGGTTTTCGCAAAGGGCGATCCATTTTAGATAATTTGTCTACCTTGGTGGCCAGAATCCAAATAGGATTTTCTAAAAAACAATCAACGATCGCTTGTTTTGTTGACATTAATAATGCATACAACAATGATAATTTAGAACGTTTATTATATATTTTAGATAGTGTAAGGATAGGTAATAAAATATGTAAATACCTAAGGTGTTTTTTAAAAGAGATAAACTTAAGTATTGAGACAGATAATAACTCAGCCATAAGTAGGAGATGTTGTTTCGGTTTGGCTCAACGCGATCCCTTTTCCCCGCTGTTATTTAATATCCTAACAATGGAGATTTGCAAGTCAATAAATAACGTCTTTATATCACAGTACGCAGATGACTTTGTGCTTTATGTAACCTGTAGTAATATAGAAGAAGGAAGACTCCAATTACAATTAGCTATAAATAGATTTGTTAATATACTTTCTCTTGCTGGATTAGAAATTTCAGGAATCAAAAGTAAAATTTGTGTGTTCCAAAATAAATTTGTACGGGACTCTGTGTCTTTAGTTGTTGGTGATATTTCTTTAGAAGTAGTTGATTGTGTAAAATATTTAGGTGCTTGGCTAGACAGGAAGTAACGATGGTCTAAACAAATAAATGAATTAAGAGAAAGATCCTTAAAAGTGCTAAATGTTTTTAAAGTTTTAGCGGGGACAGGTTGGCGGGGATTAGCTGGGTGAATGCCCATTCACCCAGCTAATTTAAGGCGTTTTATACATTTCGTGCATTCGTAGCAGAATAGATTATGCAAGTTTCCTTTATGGTAGTAGTTGTAAGACACATACAAACAAAGTAGATAAAATACAGAATCAGTGTATGCGGGTAATAGGTGGGTTTATTAAAACGACACCTATACACGTCATGGAATGTGAACTACATCTACCGCCTTTAAGTGTACGAAGACAATACCTTGCCGGAAAGTATTGGTTAAAAGCGAAATCCTTTTCTAACCATAAGATTATAAAATTATTGGACGAATTAATTCTTGTTTGTCAAAATTCTTACTGGAGGTGCAAAGAAAAACCAATTTTTAATTTTAGTTCATAGTTACCTTAAAGATACTGCTGTACATGCTAGTACACAATTAAATATGTTTGCACTTAATACCTGGGTCAGCAATGTGAATATGTCGAATATAATTAAGTTTAACATAGATGCCGTAAGTAAAGCTAAAAGAAGTTATTATCCGTTGGCCTTACAACAATTGTGTAATAGTTTTATTAAAAATTCATATTCAAATTATTATAAAATTTATACGGACGGTTCGAAGGAAAGTAATTGTGGCGGATTAGCTATTTATGACCCGCAAGTTAATAGTTCGGTGAAATTACGTATTGATTCAAACATCTCGATAATGTTGATAGAATTGATAGCAATATCGGAAGCGATTTCGTATATTAAATCTTTTCAGTCGGGTAAATACGTAGTTCTAACAGACTCCAAGAGTGCACTACAACACATTGCTCGATGCACCTCGAATAGTCGAGGCACACCGATAGCATACAGCATCTTGGAGTCACTTTCCACGTTGGCCACTAAAAATTATACAACAGTGTTGCAATGGATACCTTCACACGTAGGCTTGGCAGGGAATGAAGAGGCAGACTATCTCGCTAGACAAGCCCTATCTGATGGTATCCCTATGGTTTGTTTGCCGTAGTATACCGACGTTTTTTATATGATTAAGATTAAATGTAGAAACATGTGGAACGAGTATTTTGATGAGCGCTCTCTAGTTAAAGGCATATGGTATAAAACAATCCAAAATAATTTGTCCCGTTCTCCTTGGTTTATTAATTCCGAATTGTCCAGACACACCATTGTAACTGCTATGAGGCTGCGATCCGGACATATCCCACTGAATAGTTTTGCATTCTTAATGCGCAAAGTTACTTCCAATAAGTGTACTGAGTGTGATTTTATTGAAGATGTTTATCATATTTTAGTGGAATGTGTTCGGAACGAAGCTGAGAGGTTATCTTTTGGGCTTGCTTACGGCATTAACTTACACGACATCGGTGTTTGTAATAGCATACTTGCATTTCCCTTATCAGAGGAAGCGAGATGCATATATAATATGGTTGATTGTGCTTTAAAGCGTAGATAAGATGTAAAGAACTGTAACGTCTGTAACTATGGGGATGACATGATCATGCACGATCAAATCCTCCTTTTCCAATAAAGATTAAAAAAAAAAATATAATAATATTAGTGTAGACTAGGTACATAATTCACGAATTAATATTTCATTAATTCGAGTTAATGTGAGATTCTTAGACATGCTTAGGGCAGTCATTTAGCCATGTCATTTATATAAAATAAAATGTTACCAAACATAAATGACACCTTAACCGTAGGTAAAACGAAATGTTGAATGGTGAGAATTCTATATAATCTGTGGTAGGGATTGACATAAACATTGCAAAAATAATTGACTTTCAATTTTTTTTTCTCAAAAAGTACGCGTCTCCGAATGTTGAAACTGTAGTATAGTTATGTGCGATAACTATACTAACGGTATACGGGAATCTGACCCGTATAGTGAGGCTATTAAAGGCTATAATAGCAAGCGCAGCGTAGCGGGAAGAATGAAGGTGAAAGACGAAGAATGAAGAATATTATTAAAGCGATAGTAAATTATATTGGCAAAGATTATGATTATTACAAAGTGAAACTGAGACTAACATTTAAACATTTAAATAAGCAAAGAAGCAAATAGAAAGCGCGTCGCGATCCGAACTGTTTGGTAGCTAGCTGAATGCCGACTGACGCTCGTTGCTCCGCGCGCGAACTCGTTGTCTTCCGTGCACGCCGTCGCCTCGCAGCCCAAGGTCGCGCGCGCCCTCGCCGGTACAATTATCACGCGCACCGAGAATGTTTGCGGCGCATGTTAGCTGCGTGATCGTCGGCCTCATTAGTGAACAATAGAATCACCTGATCTTCGGATCTGGCGCAATTTCATAAGCGGTAGCGAATTTCTTCAAATCGTAAGGTGGTGTGAATGAATTATTTCCGCCACAAAACTTTGCGTGTGTGCTTATAATAATGTACCTGACGGCGCGCAGCTAAATTAAAAGTAAATCCAAGATTTAAGATGAGAGACTGATTGTGTTATTTGGTTGAATAGTAATTATTGTTAAATTCAAAATTAAAATGGTGATTTATTTCAATTGGTCGAATATAAATGGCGATTTATAAAATATGAGCGGGTAACCCCGAATAGGGTAGCAAGTTTGCGTCTACGCCGTGACAGCTGGCATTCTTTTGACAGACAGCGTACGAAGTGCACGCGTGCTAACCTATTGGCTCGTAATCTAGTTTCATCTTGTGTTTTACCGTATATTTTGTTTACAAATGTAATCGAATGAAACGAGGGACTGTTATGAATCACAAACGTGCTATTATTTCAACGTTTCTTCTATAAAACGCCCATGATGGATGACTATCACAAAGACCGCTACGCTGCCCATTCTGATATTCCGTCATCAGGCGTGGGATGTAACTCACATGGCCCACAAGGAAATTCGTGACAATACTAGTGAAATACGAGGCGTTACGTTTTGAAATGCAAAACACATAGTGACAGTGATAGTGAAAATTGCGGTTCTTTTTGAAACGCGTACGCTAATCCAGACGTTAAAAACTCAATGTGTGCCGTAAAGTGCCCTAAAATTTGATTCGTTGAACCCAATTTGACGCCCGATCATAGTGCGGTAATACGGTGGTATGTTGCGTCGAGGATGCAGTATTGTGCAGTGCAGCTTATTTTTGACCATTAGTAAGGCGCTGAAAAGCTTCGTGCCTTCATCCCTGTCGTAGATAACCTATCTGGGTTCAACGTAGGAAAAATTCAAGGAAAATTACGAGGTCAAGATTTCTTTTTGTCGAGTTTTATGCGACTACCCTCATCAACCTGAACAATGGAAAACCAGTCTAAAACGGAGGCAAGCAACTTCACAGCAACTGGCCAGGTCAAGGAGAAGTGTGTGGGGATATTCACGACAATCTGGTGAGCCATTTTCGTTTAGTTATTGCTGTGGAGGTGAGGTGCTAGTTAGTTAACATTTTTCTGTTCGTTTACGGGTGAACATTTTTATGCTGTGGAGACTGACTCACAGAGGGTTACGGTCTCATGATTGACGACTATCGATATTTGACAGTTGACTTGTCGTTTTATTGCTCTACGCTAAAGTGAGGTTGTTATAGTCGTGTTGGCTATCGCTTTAGTGTAGTAGTAGTTTAAGCGCTATAGCTTTGACGTTGACTGGTTAAGCGATGCTTTATATAATGCTCATGAAGCGATATTATTTTGCTATCGCTATTTGAGTAATAGACTTGATTGTTTAGTGTTATTGTTGTTGGGACTATAGTGGCGTAAATACCTCCATGGGACAATAAAGCGCTATAGTCTCAATACCGTACCCATATAACGCTTTTTCTGAAAACTGTGTTATTCGCAAAAGCCATGTTTTGATTTATCATTACCTTCCATTGCCCGGGCTTTGCCCACTGCTGGGCGTGGGCCTCTTTTCTTGTGCCAAATGTTTTGTTTAGTTGTCGATTTATTGACTTTATTTATTGAGTTCTACTACTACCTGAAAGCTCTATTTTCAGCCACAGCTTTGATAGAACTTGTACCCCCGTAGTGTTTCTCAGTTTTCAGATATCGTATTACGGTGGATGAAGTTAGCAATAGGCTAGCGGTTCGCATGCTGCTATAACTGATGAGCAGTTGCAACTTCCGAGCAGTTTTGAGCGTGATAAACCAAAGGTCAGCAACCAGTTTGCAGACTGCAGTAGCCGAGCATCTTGTCAACATCTGTGGGGTGTAAAAACGTTCAAAGCTGTCTGGAACTGGGTGAGTCGCTCCCATTTTATTTGTATTGTGAGTTTAAAAGCTTCCAAATTCTTCATATTATGTATTCAGTGGTTGGTTTGATAGTGCAAGGTTATTTTGACATACTTAATACAAAGCGAGTACTTAGTTTTCCCATTGGCGGTATTAGTTTCAACATTTTGTTCATTGCGAACTTTAGAATGAGATAGTGCATGGCAAGGTTGCCACAAGGTCATGTTCCGACTTAGACGTTATTGGTGAAAAATTTGACCCAGGCTTATGTACTAACGTGTCGGCGACAGTTTTCCTTACATACGTTTACATTTACGTACGTTTTGCAACAGTTAGCTATTTCGATAGTAAGTAAACCATCATGAACAGCAACTTGATTTTAATGACAATGACTAAAGGCATAGAGAAATTATGCTATTAAAATTTCTTAATAGATTTTTCCATTCTCACTACTGGTTTGCCTACCCGGTATGTGAGTTAATACGGGTGAGATTAAAATAGACGCGTTTTACCTACCAATAAAACGCATATTAATTTACTTACCTTATTCGAAGCTTATTTAATTGAGATAGGCACTACGTTTCCCGCCCTTCACATTTATATATATCTGTCTCTTTCTTGCACGTCACTTCCGCTTGGCAGTGGTAGGGAGGCTATTTAAGCGAGACCCGCCATTTTGCTTTCATTGAGTCTAATTACCAGGCAGAGCTTGCTCATAAGCTTCGAATAAGGTAAGTAAATTAATATGCGTTTTATTGGTAGGTAAAACGCGTCTATTAATTTGACTTGACCGTTATTCGAAGCTTATTTAATTGAGACGTGTTTGTTATCGCCTGGTGGAAGTGACGAAGACGCCAATGTGAGTAAGTATGACTATTACTAAAATGTAATGTTACTATGATGTAGTAAAACAGTAAGTATCTAAATACGCATTAAACATAGATTAAATACTAAGATATAGACAGATTTCTATCAAATATGATCACAGTAGGCATCAAATAAAGAAGGCGTAAATTATTAATTGAAAATATATGACGGCGCGCAGCTAAATTAAAAGTAAATCCAAGATTTAAGATGAGAGACTGATTGTGTTATTTGGTTGAATAGTAATTATTGTTAAATTCAAAATTAAAATGGTGATTTATTTCAATTGGTCGAATATAAACGGCGATTTATAAAATATGAGCGGGTAACCCCGAATAGGGTAGCAAGTTTGCGTCTACGCCGTGACAGCTGGCATTCTTTTGACAGACAGCGTACGAAGTGCACGCGTGCTAACCTATTGGCTCGTAATCTAGTTTCATCTTGTGTTTGCCCGTATATTTTGTTTACAAATGTAATCGAATGAAACGAGGGACTGTTAAGAATCACAAACGTGCTATTATTTCAACGTTTCTTCTACAACACGCCCATGATGGATGACTATCACAAAGATCGCTCCGCTGCCCATTCTGATATTCCGTCATCAGGCGTGGGATGTAACCCACATGGCCCACAAGGAAATTCGTGATAATACTAGTGAAATACGAGGCGTTACGTTTTGAAATGCAAAACACATAGTGACAGAGATAGTGAAAATTGCGGTTCTTTTTGAAACGCGTACGCTAATCCAGACGTTAAAAACTCAATGTGTGCCGTGAAGTGCCCTGAAATTTGATCCGATAAACCCAAGTTTGACGCCCGATCATAGTGCGGTATCACGGTGGTATGTTGCGTCGAGGATGCAGTATTGTGCAGTGCAGCTTATTTTTGACCATTAGTAAGGCGCTGAAAAGCTTCGTGCCTTCATGCCTGTCGTAGATAACCTATCTGGGTTCAACGTAGGAAAAATTCAAGGAATATTACGAGGTCAAGATTTCTTTTTTTCGAGTTTTATGCGACTACCCTCATCAACCTGAACAATGGAAAACCAGTCTAAAACGGAGGCAAGCAACTTCACAGCAACTGGCCAGGTCAAGGAGAAGTGTGTGGGGATATTCACGACAATCTGGTGAGCCATTTTCGTTTAGTTATTGCTGTGGAGGTGAGGTGCTAGTTAGTTAACATTGTTCTGTTTGTTTACGGGTGAACATTTTTATGCTGTGGAGACTGACTCACAGAGGGTTACGGTCTCATGATTGACGACTATCGATATTTGACAGTTGACTTGTCGTTTTATTGCTCTACGCTAAAGTGAGGTTGTTATTGTCGTGTTGGCTATCGCTTTAGTGTAGTAGTAGTTTAAGCGCTATAGCTTTGACGTTGACTGGTTAAGCGATGCTCTATATAATGCTCATGAAGCGATATTATTTTGCTATCGCTATTTGAGTAATAGACTTGATTGTTTAGTGTTATTGTTGTTGGGAATATAGTGGCGTAAATACCTCCATGGGACAATAAAGCGCTATAGTCTCAATACCGTACCCACCTAACGCTTTTTCTGAAAACTGTGTTATTCGCAAAAGCCATGTTTTGATTTATCATTACCTTCCATTGCCCGGGCTTTGCCCACTACTGGGCGTGGGCCTCTATTCTTGTGCCAATGTTTTGTTTAGTTTTCGATTTATTGACTTTATTTATTGACTTCTACTACTACCTGAAAGCTCTATTTTCAGCCACAGCTTTGATAGAACTTGTACTCTCGTAGTGTTTCTCAGTTTTCAGGTATCGTATTACGGTGGATGAAGTTAGCAAGAGGCTAGCGGTTCGCATGCTGCTATAACTGCTGAGCAGCTACAACTTCTGAGCAGTTCTGAGCATGACAAACCAAAGGTCAACAACCAGTTTGCAGACTGCAGTAGCCGAGCATCTTGTCAACATCTGTGGGGTGTAAAAACGTTCAAAGCTGTCTGGAACTGGGTGAGTCGCTCCCATTTTATTTGTATTGTGAGTTTAAAAGCTTCCAAATTCTTCATATTATGTATTCAGTGGTTGGTTTGATAGTGCAAGGTTATTTTGACATACTTAATACAAAGCGAGTACTTAGTTTTCCCATTGGCGGTATTAGTTTCAACATTTTGTTCATTGCGAACTTTAGAATGAGATAGTGCATGGCAAGGTTGCCACAAGGTCATGTTCCGACTTAGACGTTATTGGTGAAAAATTGGACCCAGGCTTATGTACTAACGTGTCGGCGAAAGTTTTCCTTACATACGTTTACATTTACGTACGTTTTCCAACAGTAAGTAATTTCGATAGTAAGTAAACCATCATGAACAGCAACTTGATTTTAATGACAATGATTAAAGGTTTACAGGCATAGAGAAATCATGCTATTAAAATTTCTAAATAGATTTTTCCATTCTCACTACTGGTTTGCCTACCCGGTATGTGAGTTAATACGGGTGAGATTAAAATAAGATTTATTCATTCAAATTGAACAGTGCAGTTATGACCGTGATGTTCGTAGATTAACGTAGAGTAATTCGTGAACGTAGCTCCTTCACATGAACGTTTAACGCAAACATTGTATCTTTTTGGAAGCTCCAATGTGCATAGCTTATCGGTCGGCATGTTTTAAAATCTCTTTATGGAGAAGAAGACACCCGAGGCAAAGTACCAATAGATGTTGTGAAGTAGATGACGAGTTAGTGACAATTTAGTTTATGTGAACAGGTTCTGAGTTCTGTGTGTCAGTGACTGTACTAGAGTATCGTAGCAGTATCCCAGAGTAATACAGACGAAGGAGTCTGTAACAGGGTGTCGGTAGTTCTTTGTCGTACAAAATAAAACTTACTTGATATTATTCCCATGGGGAAGAGCGAGTGTAGTAATTGTGTTGTGTTGAGCTATGATATGATAGCTGTTGACTGTGATGAGATACCTGGTCTTTGATTTTCTTTATTCAAATTATTGTGAGTTTGGTGACTCTTACCGGTTTTTGGACTTGGTAATCACGAATCTTGAATCAAACCGCATTTGTTTCAATTAGGTCATATACAGCCGCTCTTGAACTCTCAAACGGCTAACTGACTGACCAACACTAGTTTGTAGACAATTGCCATAGAATTCAACGACAGCAAATAATGCGTCAAAAATGTTAGACTTCATCTGTAGAGCGTTTGATTTAAGAAACTGCGAGACCCATAGTTGATGTTTGGTTATGTAGGTACTGGAGTCGATTAGATGAGGTCCCTGAGATTTCATAACAGGGTTTAAAACGATGCGTGGTATAAGGTAAAGCTCAATTTGATTGTACAGAAGCAGCTAAAGATTTAGTTTTCTGTTAACGATTTCATGTTATTAGAAGATTATGCGTGAAACCAGATTAGGTACGTAAAATCTTGAATTAAACGGTCCATTTAAGGATCATCGAAGGATCATCGAAGGGTTATTTACCTAGATAGATACCGACTAAAGGCGTTTAACTCTTCATGATTGTGCAAGATTGAGGAAGATTTCCGATCACCAAGTATTCTCGTGTATTAGATGTCTTAGTCGAAGACAATGATGATGAAACGAAATCTTGTTAAGAATAGCTTGTCTACTCATACTCTAAGCTCCGCACCTCAGGTGGTGCCAATGGGTCTGACCGCACCCTATGAGTAACAAACACGTGGCGATAGGCATTTACTGAAGGCTCTAATAATAGAGTAGAACCTATAAGTATGCACATGATCGAATACGACCTATGCCAGATTGCTACGTTCCATTGGAGTTGAACGTACATAGGTTTGAAGGCCTACTAATAGTGTAGAGTCAGAATGTGCCGATAACGGCGCAGGTGAGTTGTGCAGCTGGATTTACTTGTTTACTGTGAAGGTCTTTGCTAATATTAACCATTGGTCACAAGAGCCTGTGTGGCAAGAGCCTGTGTGGCAAGAGCCTGTGTGGCAAGAGCCTGTGTGGCAAGAGCCTGTGTGGCAAGTGCCTGTGTGGCAAGAGCCTGTGTGGCAATAGCCTGTGTGGCAAGTGCCTGTGTGGCAAGAGCCTGTGTGGCAATAGCCTGTGTGGCACCAGCCTGTGTGGCAAGAGCCTGTGTGGCAAGAGCCTGTGTGGCAATAGCCTGTGTGGCAATAGCCTGTGTGGCAATAGCCTGTGTGGCACTAGCCTGTGTGGCACTAGCCTGTGTGGCACTAGCCTGTGTGGCACTAGCCTGTGTGGCACCAGCCTGTGTGGCAATAGCCTGTGTGGCAATAGCCTGTGTGGCGCAAGCCTGTGTGGCACTAGCCTGTGTGGCACCAGTTTGTTTGGTACTAGCCTGTGTGGCACCAGCCTGTGTGGCAATAGCCTTTGTGGCATTAGCCTGTGTGGCACCAGCCTGTGTGGCAATAGCCAGTGTGGCGTTGACTGGCCTGTGTGGCGTTGACTAGCCTGTGTGGCATTGACTAGTCTGAGTAGCATTGACTGACCTGTGTGGCATTGACTAGTCTGAGTAGTATTGACTGACCTGTGTGGCATTGACTAGACTGTGTGGCATTGATTCACTTGTGTGGCATTGACTAGCCTGTGTGGCATTGACTGACCTGTGTGGCATTGACTAGACTGTGTGGCATTGATTCGCTTGTGTGGCATTGACTAGCCTGTGTGACATTGACTAGCCTGTGTGGCACTGACTAGCCTGTGTGGTATTGACGGGCCTGTGTGGCGCCAACCAAACTGTATGACATCGAACAGCTTGGTTGGCACTAACTTGCTGTGGTGGCACTGAGATGTGTTATCTGAGATATTTGGTTATCACTAGTATTGAAAATGATAAATAATCAGATTTAGGTGCCTTATAAGTATTGCTTTAAATATGAGTCAGGGTGACCGAGTGGAGAATAATGTTAATCATTGTGTCTTTCTGTTTGACCGTCGATAGTGAAGATGAGAGCAATACACACGAGGACGTGTGAAGATGCAGGACGGCCGTGACGGCGCGCAGCTAAATTAAAAGTAAATCCAAGATTTAAGATGAGAGACTGATTGTGTTATTTGGTTGAATAGTAATTATTGTTAAATTCAAAATTAAAATGGTGATTTATTTCAATTGGTCGAATATAAACGGCGATTTATAAAATATGAGCGGGTAACCCCGAATAGGGTAGCAAGTTTGCGTCTACGCCGTGACAGCTGGCATTCTTTTGACAGACAGCGTACGAAGTGCACGCGTGCTAACCTATTGGCTCGTAATCTAGTTTCATCTTGTGTTTGCCCGTATATTTTGTTTACAAATGTAATCGAATGAAACGAGGGACTGTTAAGAATCACAAACGTGCTATTATTTCAACGTTTCTTCTACAACACGCCCATGATGGATGACTATCACAAAGATCGCTCCGCTGCCCATTCTGATATTCCGTCATATATATTTGATCTAAACACAAAAACCCTTCTTAGGTAATAATAATAGGTACTTAATTACATAATTTCTAATCAACTGGATTAAATAAAGCGGTTACAGAGAGACGGTTAACACTGGGTCTAACCTCACGTTTATAAAACTTGCAAAAGGTATTTTGTGATCGCCAGTTACCCCTAGCAAGAATCTCCTCAATGGGGTAATTATCTACCCAATTTTTTGAGGCCACAGCTGACCTAAAACTACCAGGAGATGCCTTAATACCGGCTTCTACTAATAAGGATTTGATCCAGCCTGCAATCAGGGTTTTTGATGCAGGTTTAGGTTCACCCCTAATGTTAATAAACAAATTATTACAATTTGCAGCATTTCTACGATTCTCAAGAAGCGAAATCGTATGCTTAGCCCAGTAGACCGGGTCTAAGTTTTGTTATCTTCATTAGAAGTTAACCTCCAACCAGATTGTCTATAATCTACAGAATCAGTTTTCGATCCAAAAACCGGCCAAAAAACTAATACATCATTTTGATTAGAATAATTATTAGAATCAACTCTAAGCAAAATTAAATCATGGATTCTTCTCCCGGAGCATAGGAGAAGTAGAGCAGCTGTATGTCTCTGCACTTGAAAAATATTATTTTCATCAATGCGCTTACTCTCTAGGAAACTAGCGAGGTCATTTATGTTCCAAACCGGGGGCTTGACATGGGTGACCGGTTTATGTAACGCTATAGATTTTAGAAAGAAATAATATTATATTCACATGTGGGTTTGGTTTGGAGGAGCACTTATGACATTTCTCTTGTAAAGAACGGACGTAGGTTCATAAGGTCATTGTGAGCCATTATCTACCGACATAGTAGAAACATTATTTATAAAAATTATAGTGATTGTGCATAACTAAGTGTCATCGAAATAGGGGTAAGTCTTAGTTTTAATGGGTAGCAGCATTTTGTATAGCATCATAATTAGTTACTTACCAGTATTTTGTAATCATTGTTATAGCCTCGCGCAACGCCCTTTAAGTTGGATATAAGTTGATTGAGCGAGCTTTAAGACCCTGAATAAGAGCTAGCAGGCAAAGGTGTTGGCAGAGTTCACCGGAAATCTTAACTCTCCTGGCGTCCAAATTAGATTAGGTTTTAGTTTAAGTCTAGATAGTCTAGATTGTAAGATTGGGTACCCTTTAGATTAAGTCTGGGAAGGTTACAAGTTTATGTAAATAGGTTTATTTGATTACCTAGTTTCATTTATGCATGAAGAACCCGTAACAACATGTTTTACTAGGACATTTGACCTCAACTGGCCGGATAAATCTGGGTTGCAAAGGGTTGCAACCACAGATTTGTGTAGCAAAATAGAATTGTACGATAAATTATTAATTAAATGGAGATCGGATAAAAATCTAGCCAAATCGCTTGCTGTTGGAGTTGAGGGGTTAACCTGGTGTGTTTCGCACCAAACTAGCCATCTCTTCCAAGCAACGCTATAAACTTTACGTGTTGAGGGACGCCATGACTTCTCAAGAAGTTCTAATTGACTACTATTCCAGGTTGTTAACATCCCAGACCACCCCACCCCACATTTCCACCCCACATTTCCACACTTCCAGAGTCATGTCGTGGACGTTCGGTGGTGGCAGTCCTGTTTTTGTGTCGATCAGGACTTTGTCTAGGTGATATAGAGTGAATGGGGCTGCTAGGGCGCGCAATTTGATGTCGGGTCGCCAAAAAACTCGCTCCCATCGTGGAACTACTAATAGGTACGTTCCCTGTGCTTGATTGAGATAACCTAGGACCTTGGGAATCAGAAAGGGTGGAGGGAACACCTACGCTAAGGTGTAATTCCACATCTGGGAGAACGCGTCGTAAAACAGGGCTTGGTTGTCGTTTTGGTCTAAGGACACATAATTCGCTACTACATGTGCTCGGTTTGACGCAAATAGGTCGATCAGTGGAACTCCCCATTTGGAGAAAATTTTGTTCGTGCATTCTGCAGACAGATGCCACTCTGGAGTTACTCGAAGCCTCGACAAGTGATCGGCGTGGCCGTTGAATATACCCGGTATATAAAAGACGTTCATGTGAATTTGATGATTCTCTGTTATTTGGAAAACTTTGTAGGTTAAGTCCAGGAGAGGAGCCGACTTGGTGCCGCCCTCGTGACGGAGATATGCGACTACAGACTTGTTGTCGCTCTGAATCAAAACTGTCTTGTGACTCAGGAGCTGACAATGACCTTCCAAAACTCTTAGGATTGCTAACATTTCCTTTTGGTTGCAATGAAGATCTTTCTCGGCTTCTGACCACAGACCCGAGAGGGAGAGATTGTCCAAACGAGCTCCCCAAGCGATGTCCGACGCATCTGTTGTGAGGAAATGAGAAGGAGGCGGCATGTGTATGGCCGACGGATGCTGACGATTCTGGCGCCACCATATCAGATTGTCTATGGCAGCACGAGGTAAAGGGTGAAGTAACCTGTGATTCAACTTCAAGATTTCGTTCAGTATGTTCAGAAGTGCTCGAAAGTTGAGTCTTCCTTTCGGAACTGTAAAGCAGGCAAAATTGAGTAGACCAACCAGGCTCTGCAGCTCCCTGAGCGTTGTGCGTTGCTTCCACAGCAAATGACAGATTTTGTCTACAAGCCCAGGAATTTTCTCGTCGGGAAGCCGCTTGCGATTTGTCCATGGATCCCAATGAATTCCCAGGAACACTAGGCTTTTCGACGGTGTGATTATCGACTTTCTGTAATTGATCAGCCAACCTAACGTTTCCAGAGTGTTGAGCACAATGTTCACATGACTCCGAAGCTTGTCTTCGTCTTGGTGGGCGATCAAGAAATCGTCGAGAAAAACAATTATTCTGACGCCTCGTTGCCTGAGTGTCTGGGCTAATTTGTAAGTGCAGCAAAGGTCTTGGGCGCTGTGCTCAGGCCAAAAGGTAAGCAGGTCATTTCTAGCAATTCGTTGTGATAAACTAGGCGCAGAAACCTTATGTGGCTGCGAGCCACAGTTATATGAAAATACGCCTGCGAGAGGTCGATTTTGCATAGCCAATCCTGAGGTTGTAGAAAATCGGGGATGCGATACGCATTTATTAGCTTGAATCGATCTGTTATGATGTAAGAATTCAGTGCTTTTAAATTGAATATTGGTCGAGTAAAGCCGTCGCCTTTGGGGACAAGAAACATTGAGGACAGGAAGCTTGGCGATACAACAGTTCGCTCTAGAACTCCCTGTTCTATCATTTTGTTTATGACAGATGTCATTACAGCAGATTCTGGAACATTTAGGTTGGTTCCGACAACGCTTGGGTGAACAAGCGGTGGCTTCTGGCAAAAAGGTATGCGATACCCAGTTATTATTTTTAGAATGTAGTTTGGTGCATTCATTTGTTCCCATTGATCTCGAAACTGTAGAAGACGGCCCGCTCTGAATGAGTCAATACTTACGTCGTTTGTTGCCGTTATTCTGCTGGGGAGGTGATGTCGCGCGTCTTCGCCCGTACCTTGCCTGATTATTTTGCCGAGCATTCGATCGGCCTCGAAAGCTACTGCGATTATTCAGTGCGACCGAATTATACTGAGCAGCCTGACCATGAGCGTTACAGCCACCTTGCGGAGGTGGGTTACCGCTATTGCAACCACCTTGCGTAGGTGGGTTACTGCTTGCACATGGCGAATGCGCATTACTGTGTTGGCAAGCCTGAGCTGTATGAGCAAATCCCTGCGAGGACTTATTGTACGAAACTTTTTCGCATCCACCTGCGAGGCAGAAGACGTATTAGCCTTTTGCAATGGCCAAAAACATTTTCTTACGCCACCAGCTTTTTCTACAGCAGCAGTAAACTTCTCTGCGTTGAACAGGTTGGTACATGTCGGTGGAATTTTCTTTAAGCTGGCCTTCATCAAGGGGTCCTTTGCCTGTTTAATGACACAGTCTCTCCGCATTTGGAGAGTCTCAGCACGATGTCCACAAACGATCTGTAATAAGTCTGAAGAACACTTATTATAATCCCCTGTGGAAAAAAGGTCATTTACTTTTTGAAGTAGAGTGTCATAATTTAATGAGTCACTATTACTTGCCCATAGTAATAGTTCTTGAAGAGTTCCCTGCAAAACCTCCCTTTGTTTGAGCACACACATGGTCAGGGCTGCGAAAGTCTTATCAGCATACACGAGGTGACGAGGAGACTCGTATACTTTAACTTCCTCGTTCATTTCAATGTTTGTATAACCCGGTGAGTGATTGTACAATTTTAGGGTTTCAGAATACCTAATTTCATTCCAGTCACTTTTATCTAAATGTTGCAAATCACATAGCAACTTCAAATTGTTGTCGGAAGTCTTAGGCATCGTAGGCTCCTTCAGCTTAGTTTCAAAAGTTAAAGTAAATTCTTTATCACTACGTGCACTAATATTGTCAGGTTCAACATCAAGCATTTGTTCGTAATGATTTTCACTAACACCGGACATAAGTGAGATGGCATCATAATCCAAATTAGCACTCACGTGTTGATTGGTGTCCTTGCAAGCCATTTGCTGTTGAAGGTTACGTACTTCTTTAGCTAATTTCCGAACCTGACGTTTGGAACGACGCTTGCGTTTGCCCCCCTTTTTCTTGTTGCTGCGACTTCTCTTTGAGTTGCCTCCGCTTGACGAGGAGCTACTACTGAAACTCGAGCTACTGGAACTACTCGACCGGGGTCGCCGCTTCTGCGGCGAAGAAGGTCCTGGAAGAGTATCACTAACCGTCCTTTCGGAATTATCACACGATTTTTCCATACTGGATTTCGAAAGATTACACTTTGTTCACTTTTAATTCGAATAAAAACCGTTAGGATTCTTTTCACTTGTGTACTTTTTAAATTTTAAGACAGCTAAGTGTCGGCACGATACGACCGTTCACAGCGGGAAACAAGACGCCAATGAAAGCAAAATGGCGGGTCTCGCTTAAATAGCCTCCCAACCACTGCCAAGCGGAAGTGACGTGCAAGAAAGAGACAGATATATATAAATGTGAAGGGCGGGAAACGTAGTGCCTATCTCAATTAAATAAGCTTCGAATAACGGTCAAGTCAAATTAATAAGATTTATTAATTCAAATTGAACAGTGCAGTTATGACCGTGATGTTTGTAGATTAACGTAGAGTAATTCGTGAACGTAGCTCCTTCACATGAACGTTTAACGCAAACATTGTACCTATCTTTTTGGAAGCTCCAATGTGCATAGCTTATCGGTCGGCATGTTTTAAAATCTCTTTATGGAGAAGAAGACATCCGAGGCAAAGTACCAATAGATGTTGTGAAGTAGATGATGAGTTAGTGGCAATTTAGTTTATGTGAACAGGTTCTGAAATCTGTGTGTCAGTGACTGTACTGGAGTATCGTAGCAGTATCCCAGAGTGATACAGACGAAGGAGTCTGTAACAGGGTTGCGGTAGCTCTTTGTTGTACAAAATAAAACTTACTTGATATTATTCCCATGGGGAAGAGCGAGTGTAGTAATTGTGTTGGGTTGAGCTATGATATGATAGCTGTTGACTGTGATGAGATACCTGGTCTTTGATTTTCTTGTTAATTAGGTCATATACAGCCGCTCTTGAACTCTCAAACGGCTAACTGACTGACCAACACTAGTTTGTAGACAATTGCCGTAGAATTCAGCGACAGCAAATAATGCGTCAAAAATGTTAGACTTCATCTGTAGAGCGTTTGATTTAAGAAACTGCGAGACCCATAATTGATGTTTGGTTATGTAGGTACTGGAGTCGATTTGATGAGGTCCCTGAAAATTCATTACAGGGTTTAAAACGATGGTATAAGGGAAAGCTCAATTTGATTGTACAGAAGCAGCTAAAGATTAAGTTTTCCGTTAACGATTTCGTGTTATTAGAAGATTATGAGTGAAACCAGATTAGGTACGTAAAATCTTGAATTAAACGGTCCATTTAAGGATCATCGAAGGATCATCGAAGGGTTATTTACCTAGATAGATACCGACTAAAGGCGCTTAACTCTTCATGATTGTGCAAGATTGAGGAAGATTCCCGATCACCAAGTATTCTCGTGTATTAGATGTCTTAGTCGAAGACAATGATAATGAAACGAAATCTTGTTAAGAATAGCTTGTCTACTCATACTCGAAGCTCTTGAACGCACCTCAGGTGGTGCCAATGGGTCTGACCGCACCCCATGAGTAACAAACACGTGGCGATAGGCATTTACTGAAGGCTCTAATAATAGAGTAGAACCTATAAGTATGCACATGATCGAATACGACCTATGCCAGATTGCTACGTTCCATTGGAGTTGAACGTACATAGGTTTGAAGGCCTACTAATAGTGTAGAGTCAGAATGTGCCGATAACGGCGCAGGTGAGTTGTGCAGCTGGATTTACTTGTTTACTGTGAAGGCCTTTGCATATTATTAACCATTGGTCACAAAAGCCTGTGTGGCAAGAGCCTGTGTGGCAATAGCCTGTGTGGCAATAGCCTGTGTGGCACTAGCCTGTGTGGCACTAGCCTGTGTGGCACCAGCCTGTGTGGCAATAGCCTGTGTGGCAATAGCCTGTGTGGCACTAGCCTGTGTGGCACTAGCCTATGTGGCACTAGCCTGTGTGGCACTAGCCTGTGTGGCACTAGCCTGTGTGGCACTAGCCTGTGTGGCACCAGCCTGTGTGGCAATAGCCTGTGTGGCATCAGCCTGTGTGGCATCAGCCTGTGTGGCAATAGCCTGTGTGACAATAGCCTGTGTGGCACTAGCCTGTGTGGCACTAACCTGTGTGGCACTAGCCTGTGTGGCACCAGCCTGTGTGGTACTAGCCTGTGTGGCACCAGCCTGTGTGGCATTAGCCTGTGTGGTACCAGCCTGTGTGGCGTTGACTAGCCTGTGTGGCATTGACTAGTCTGGGTAGCATTGACTGACCTGTGAGGTATTGACTAGTCTGAGTAGCATTGACTGACCTGTGTGGCATTGACTAGACTGTGTGGCATTGATTCGCTTGTGTGGCATTGACTAGCCTGTGTGGCATTGACTAGCATGTGTGGCATTGACTAGCCTGTGTGGTATTGACGAGCCTGTGTGGCGCCAACCAAACTGTATGACATCGAGCAGCTTGGTTGGCTTGGCACTAACTTGCTGTGGTGGCACTGAGTACTATGTAAGATTCGATGTGTTATCTGAGATATTTGGTTATCACTTGTATTGAAAATGATAAATCATCAGATTTAGGTGCCTTATAAGTATTGCTTTAAATATGGGTCAGGGTGACCGAGTGGAGAATAATGTTAATCATTGTGTCTTTCTGTTTGACCGTCGATAGTGAAGATGAGAGCAATACACACGAGGACGTGTGAAGATGCAGGACGGCCGTGACGGCGCGCAGCTAAATTAAAATTAAATCCAAGATTTAAGATGAGAGACTGATTGTGTCATTTGGTTGAATAGTAATTATTGTTAAATTCAAAATTAAAATGGTGATTTATTTAAATTGGTCGAATATAAATGGCGATTTATAAAATATGAGCGGGTAACCCCGAATAGGGTAGCATGTTTGCGTCTACGCCGTGACAGCTGGCATTCTTTTGACAGACAGCGTACGAAGTGCACGCGTGCTAACCTATTGGCTCGTAATCTAGTTTCATCTTGTGTTTTACCGTATATTTTGTTTACAAATGTAATCGAATGAAACGAGGGACTGTTATGAATCACAAACGTGCTATTATTTCAACGTTTCTTCTATAACACGCTCATGATGGATGACTATCACAAAGACCGCTACGCTGCCCATTCTGATATTCCGTCATACCTAACCTTTCTGTCAAAAAAATATCAACTCCCAACTCGGCGGACGTCAATGGAAAGCTATTCCCACGTGTTCATTGTCGCCTTCAGGCATGTACCTACCTGGGGGGTACCTACGTCGTTGGAGTACCTACACCAATGACGTTATACTTTGTTCTTATATTTCATACCATTTTAATACATAATTCAAAAGCTTTCACAGATAGAAACACAATTGCGTTGTATATTGTGCACGGTCATAAGAATACACATTCACGTAGTGCAGACACCTTATTAACACTAAATTTAATTTTTAGCTGATAAACTAATAGGATTAGTATTAAAACAATTATTTAAACTACGAAAATCTGACAGCTCCGATTTACAATAAAAGTGACACAGTTCCTGCCTGGAAGAGCTCCACGGAGCATCTGAGAATTGAACAAACGAGAGAGATGCAAATACTTTTGCAAAACAAAAGAAAAGATAACGATACTAAGAGTGTTGCTCGGAATAAAATAACGTAAGTGCCAAAATGAATTTACGAATGTGATAACTGATAACATAAAAGTTTATCACATCAAAATAGGTTCAGTTGGAACCTCGGTAACGTAATTTTGTATGTTTAAAAGTAATTTTCATAGAACAAAACTAAAGCGTTGCGTCTTGTAGCTAAAAAAGTAAGAAGATATTTCGAAATTAGTTATTTTTTTTCTATTGAGAAAATTTCTTTGTATCGTGTATTCCTTCAGTTGGACAATAGATCATATGGTCAAAAAGCATATACCACAATTTCACATTCCTGTTCCAGGTACGTGCTCTTCTAGGATCTCTGTTATGTATCGAGGAGCAGTCAGCGATCCTTGTCCCTCCACACCCTCGTCTCATCCGAGAAGAGCACAGCCCTCCATTATTCAATCGTCCAAACCACGTGTTCTCGGGAAAATTGTAATCGGTCTCTCCTAGGCTGTGCAGTCAATTTTGGCCCTGTAGCAGCCCTGTGAGCTGCAGTTTTCTTCTCCTGCAATCTTTTTCTAATCGTAGAGACACTTACGGAAGTTCTTCGAGTTGATTGGATTTGTTGTTGCACTTCAACAGCTGGCATTCGAGAACCGATTACGTAAAGAAGTCAAAACAATAAAGCGATCGTCTTTTTCGGATGTGCAGCGTTGTCTTCCAGATCCACGTCTTCCGATATAGCCACCAGTCTCTTGGAAGCGTTGGAACACTCGTCGAACGAAAAAAGCGACTTAAATTCAGTTGCCGAGCAACATCACACTGCCGCATCCCTGATTGCAGTAGTGCAATGACTTGAGCGGCTCCATCTACCGGCCCATCGTGCTGTTTGACGAGGTGGGCAAGCTCTTTGAAAGAGTAATTGCAAATCGCCTTGTCGCGGACCTGGTGACGGTGGGGCCGGACCTGGCGGAGAACCAGGTCGGTTTCACGGGGCGCTCAACGGTGGATGCCATCATGCGCGAGAGAGCTCTCACGACGGGGGAAGGGGTATCACGGCGCAAGGTCGTCTTGGCGGTGTCTCTTGACATCGCCAATGCACCCAACACCCTGCTCTGGAGTTGAATTAGGAAGGTACTCTGGTATCACCGGATGCCGACTTACTTCCGTCGCGCGTTCGAGGCCTATCTGACGGATAGGGCCGTCACTTACCCCGGTCACGAGGGAGAGTGGATTCGGCGAGAGATGTCGTGCGGTATTTTATAGGGCTCTGCAACGCTGACGATATGCTCGTCTTGGCTCAGGGGGGGTCGCACCAGGTGGCGGTCGACCTAATGACACGTCGCGATAGTCGTTGAGAGGATTCCGCAACTGGATCTCGAGGTGGCCTTGCACAAGTCCGAGGCCATGTGCTTTCATGGTCCTCGGAACATGCCACCACCGGGATGCCAAATCATGGTAGAAGGGTTCACATCGGCGTCGGGTCGACGATCAAGAAGTGTCTGGGACTCATTCTTGATAGCCGGTGGAACTTCGTTGAGCACTTCCGACGTTTGGCTCCCAGACTAGAGCGGGCCGGGTCTACTACCTTCAAGCGGGATCTGGAGGCCGGGGCGAAACTCTGCTAGCGCGGCTAATTGCAGCGTGGCGGACGGAGCTCCGGCAAGATACCATGGCGGTATGGAGTCAGCGACTGTCGCAACCCAGTGCTGGGCACGCCTCAATAGCGGCTATAGTGCCCTTCTTTGATGAGTGACTGGAGAGGCGCCACGGTGTCCTCACCTTCCGCCTGACGCAGGTACTCACCGGACAAGTTTGTTTCGGGAGGTACAAGTTTTGGATTCGGCGGGAGGAAACGCCCGGGTGTTTTCACTGTAAGGATCGCCTAGAGAACACGGTGGAGCATACGGTGGAGGTCTGCCCCGCTTGGGCGGAGCACCGCCGTGTCCTCGTTGAGGCGATCGGCGACGGCAACCTCTCGCGTACGGCCCTGGTTCAATCTATGGTCCGGAGCGAGGAGGCATGGGAAGCCGTCAACTCCTTCTGCAAAGCAGTAATGCTAGTGAAGGAGGAGGCGGGCTGCATGAGGGAGAGACAACCCTCACGCTCCAGCCGCTGCAACATAGGAAGACGCACCGGACGTCGGGAGTTGCTGGGCGATTCGCGGCCGCCGTAGGTGAAGGTCTGCGGATGGCGAGCGTTGGGTGGCTCGCCGTCCGATCAAAGCCAAGCCCAGGCTGACTGCGCGATGTGTTCCACGCGCGAGTTAAGGAACCCCAACCTACCAATATTAGCTTTGTCAGACAATAAGTATTTACTAGATTATTATTTCTCAATTTCCCCACTGCGCGATCAGCATTTATAATTATCTAGAACATGCGTCAATCTGATCACGCTGTGGATGTACTACGTTAGCAATTAAGTTAGTATATAAGATCAATATCTTGTTAGATGAATTCAATTACTGTTTCGCTGTAACTCTGTCGGAATAAAGTTATTTTTTAACACTTCCGTTGTCGCTTACTTAATTGGCGCAGCCGGTAGGATCTCTGTAGTCAGTTTGCCGTGTATACAATTCTACGTGAAGTAGCCGACGTCCGTGTCTACGGTTTAGCAGAGATAGCCGAACAAATAAATTCATTAAGGAGCCACTTCGAGTTACGGAAGAGGACCAGCCACAGCAGTAATTCAGGGAGCATGGAGCTAGCTGCGGAATTGTGAGTAAATCTTTTTCACCTTCCTCTCAGCTCTTCCATCTATATCCCAACCTTGTAATAGTCTATGTGTTTGTGTATTATTAGGGATTGGACAACGCCGTAATAATATTTGCATAGATTTTAAACGTACTAATATTTTAGAATAGTGATAGTTTAGTAGCACATTAGTGTGATTTTTTTTTCTCTCCGCGTTTGTTTCTTCCATAACTTTTCACAATGGAAAACGTAACCCGTGTCCCACAGGAATTGGTTAACATCATACCAATATTCAGCGGCGACACTAGAATGTTGCCTTTATTTATAAAAAAATGTGAATACATTTTGTCTACGTTCTTAGGAACCGCAGCCCAAAATGAATATTTATTTCATGTAGTAACTAGTAGGTTATCAGGCGAAGCAGCCAGTTTGGTAGGCGAAAGAGAAGCTATAGGTACGTGGGACGAGCTGAAGAAGTTGTTAAACCAACACTTCGGTGATCCACGCACAGAGGATTGTTTAGCAATGGAATTAGAATCGTGTAGAATAAATAAGGGTGAAAGTTATTTAGATTTTTGCCATAGAATACAGCGGATGAGAAGTGTTTTATTTGCTAAAATATCAGAAACTATCATTGATGAATCTCTACGTAAGGCAAAGCAAATCATTTATAGTAACAGAGCGATGAATGCTTTCTTGTTTAATTTACCGCCATTTTTAGTTAGATTAGTTCGTTTGCGCGACGTCACAACGTTAGAGGATGCATTAAAAATAGTTTTAGAAGAACAAAACTTCCAGGCAGTCTATGAGTCGAAAACAAACGACAGACGTAATTTTAGCAGAAATAACAGACCCAATTTGCCTAATAACCAAAATGCAATTGAATCTAATAATCAAAAGAAAGATTCACATAGCATATCAAGTACACATGTACCGAATAGTGCTACAAACAGCACATCTACACCGAACAATTCGCATCAGCCCAGACATTATAAACAACATAATAATATTCAAAGAAATCAAGACAATTTTAATCGTACAAACAACAATAATGCGTCACCGCAGTCAAGTAGGTCATTTGTTCCGATTGCACAACCGAACCAACAGTTCGCGGCACATGCACCGAGCACGCCGTCTTTTGCAGCGCAAGCATCTACGTCGGGTGCGAATACTGATGTCACCATGCGTACTGCAAGGTCGCGACGTGTTAATTACATAAATAATTCTAATAATAATGAACAGAGTTCAAGTTATTCGTACAATGAGTGCCAAGAATTTTCTCCTGAAGAACCCGGGGCGGGAAATTTTTGCATAACGGCCTCTACCCTAGAGAACGAATAAAAATAAATTGTAATAAACGCTTAAATTTACCACATATAGTTATACCAGAATTAAAGGCAGTTTTTATGATAGATACGGGGAGTGTTAGATCGTTTATAAGCCCGTATATATCGAATAAATATTTTAAAAATTATCTACAGTATGAACCCTTCGAAGTTGTTAGCACTCACGCATCGAGTGTTCATAGTGAAACGGCTATTATTCCATTACCGGTTACCTTTGGAAGTCAAGAGTTCCATAAGTTTTATGTCTATAGTGTCGACGATAGGTATGATGGGTTAATAGGTAGCAATTTGCTGAAGCAATTACAGGCAAAGATTAATATGGAAAATCAGATATTACATTTAAAAAATACTGATATTCCTATCATATATTCACCGCCTATGAGAGAGGTATATAATCTACCATCTCGTAGTGAACTTAGAGTAAGACTCCCAGTCAACTTACTGAACGGGGAAGCTGTGTTAGATTTTAAGCAATTTACGGAAGGGATTCGAATGCCCGCCGCATTAGTTACGTGTATTGAAGGCTATGCAACAACTGTTATTCAGAATTATAGCCATGAAAATAGAAAATTAGTAGTTACGGGACCTTTTCAAGTGGAACCATACATACAGGACCCATCTGTTAGTGTTAATTTCATAGATAATAATATAGAAGTGGACAGCTTGCTAACAGAGAATTTAGACAAATTGCAGTTAAATCATATGAATTCAGAAGAACGAACGGTTATGGAGGGACTTTGTAAAGAATACAAAGATATATTTTATTGTGAAAATATTCCGTTAACCTTCACAAATCAGGTTAAACATAGAATAAGAACAAAAAATGAAGACCCAATAAACATTAAGGCACATAGATTGCCACCTATTCAAACAAAAGAGATCAGTAGTCAAGTCGAGAAAATGTTAAGGGATAACATTATCCAGGAATCTCATTCTCCCTGGAGTGCTCCCGTACATTTAGTGCCGAAAAAATTAGACGCGTCAGGCCAACAAAAATGGAGGATGGTAGTTGACTATAGACGGCTCAATGAAATCACAATTGATGATAAATACCCTTTGCCCAACATTAACGATTTATTCGACATGCTAGGTAATAGTACATACTTTACGACCCTCGATTTAGCTAGCGGGTACCATCAATTAGAGGTTCAGGAGGAAGATAGAGCTAAAACTGCGTTTAGCACACCTTCAGGTCATTATGAATTTAACAGAATGCCGTTTGGGTTAAAGACCGCACCCGCAACTTTTCAGCGAGCGATGGATAACGTCTTACGAGGCCTTCAAGGCTTACATTGCTTAGTATATCTCGATGACGTCATTATTTTTTCTAAAAGCTTGCCTGAACATGTAGAAAAACTTAGGGCAGTTTTTGACCGCTTCCGTCAAACAAATTTAAAAGTTCAATTAGATAAGTCTCACTTTCTTAGAAAGGAAGTACTCTACCTAGGGCATACTATTACAAGTGAAGGTTTGAAACCAAATAATGATAAAATAGACGCTATTCTTAGGTATCCTATACCGGAAACGGTTACACAGATTAAAAGCTTTTTAGGACTAATCGGTTATTATAGGAAATTTATCAAAGATTTTGCCAAAATAACTAGACCATTAACAGCTTGTTTAAAGAAAGGTCGCAAAATTGTAATTAATGGGGAATATAAAGAATGTTTTGAGACATGTAAAAAGCTTTTAACAAATGCACCTTTGTTACAATTTCCTGACTTTAGTAAAACTTTTATTTTAACCACGGATGCATCCAATTTTGCGATTGGGGCTGTATTGTCACAAGGAACGATAGGCTCAGATAAGCCTGTAGCCTATGCTAGTAGAACCTTGAGTGACACAGAAGTAAAATATAGCACTATCGAGAAGGAACTTTTAGCCATAATATGGGCAGTTAAGCACTTTCGACCGTATTTGTATGGTAATAAGTTTACCATATTTACAGACCATAGACCATTAGCTTGGCTGTATTCAAAGTCAAAGTCAAAGTCAAAGTCAAAGCATTTATTTCAAATAAACCATTTACAGGTACTTTTGAATTGTCAGAGTCAGTCAGTCAAAAACATGAAGCTATTTACACGTTCCAAAGCGTAGATCTCTATGGAGAAGAACGTGCAAGAAACTCCACGGACACTCTTTTAAACCATTTTATGATTTACAATAATCCATTCATTGAAAGAGCCCAATAGTAAACTCACGCGATGGCGGTTAAGGTTAGAAGAGTACGATTTCGAAATAAAATATAAGAAAGGCCCTCAAAACACGAATGCAGATGCTTTATCTAGGATTAAGATTAATGCAATTGACGACGATTTAGATTCAATATTCGTAAATATAGGAGATAGGCAGGAACGTATACAAAAAATTATAGAAAGCGAATTGCAAGACCCCGAAACTCCAATAGAAACGATAGAACTTTCGGATTCTGATGATGGGGTCACTGCCAACTCAGTTTCAAATAGAGAACACGAAGGCATTCCTAGTTTAAACGAAGCTGTCGATACTAAACCAAAACAGATTTTAATTCATTCATGGTTTAAAAATAAATTAGACGTAAAAGATATTTCAAATAATAAACAAAAAATTCTCGAAGTTCACTTACCGACAAATAACGATATATTAGTTAAAGACTTTTTGAAAGAGTATATTGATCCAAAACATAAGTACTTTATATACTTCGAACACCCATCTTTTAGAAAAACTTTTTCAAACATGGTAATTAAGTTATTTAAAAAGGATTCAGTTAAGTTAACCGAGTGTACAGAAAGAGTCATAAATTTGACAGGATCTGAAGAAGATCAAAAAGAAGTTATTTTAAAATACCACGACGGGAAAACATGTCATAGAGGTATTAAAGAAACTTTAACCAAACTTAAAAGACATTATTGGTGGGCAAACATGAAAGAGACAGTCACGGCAATCATAAATGCTTGCGAAACATGTAAACGCATGAAATATGATAGAAAGCCGATTAAACCCCACATTCAGTTAACACAAACCCAGGATGCCCCTTTTCAGGAAGCTTTTATGGATTTATTATATATTGAAGGGAAATATTATTTAACTATAGTGGATGCATTTAGTAAGATAGCACAAGCCATAGAGGTACCGAATAGGAGTACACCAGAGATAGTTAGGGCATTGATTAAATATTTCAGCAGGTATGGTCTGCCTAGGAAAATTAGTTGCGATTCCGGTACAGAATTCAACAATACTTTGATTAAAGAAATGTTAAGCTTTTACAAAATTGAACTTCATATTGGGACGCCAAATAATCCCAGTTCAATGGCAATAGTAGAAAGGTTTCATTCTACCATTATTGAGATTTATCGTATAGCAAAATACGATAAAAGCGATTTAGATGCAGCATCAGTTATGACTTATGCCATCATGGCTTATAACAACACCATACATTCAGCAACAGATTTTACGCCTTTTGAACTAGTATTTGGTCACACTTATTCCGAAAATGTATTTAACGTGGATAGAGAGAAGAACTTAACTCAGAAATTATTGTTAGATCATAGAAAACGCCTTAAAATACTCTATGAATTCATAACAGAAAAATTAGAATCCGATAAAATTAAAATAATTAATAAAAAAGGTGGCGAAACGACACCGATACTCGAACCAGACGATAATATTTACATGAAAGACACTAGGATTAGAAAAGCTAAAGAAAAACCTCGATATGAAAAAGCGAAAGTAATAGGTGAAGTTGAAAGAAATATAGTCCCAGTAGATGTAAAGAAAAGGAAAACTAGAGTAGCCTTAAAAAATGTAAAACGTCCTCCACAGATCGTGCCTGGTACTTCTGGTACTAGTGGTGCCAACACTCACGCTGGACCTCCAAAACCTCGGTCAGAATCCGGGGATAGCAGCGATAAAGCGGGGAGTAGCAGTGAAGAGGAATAGTTATTGGACAATATACAAAATTGTAGATTTAGAATCATTACACTTACAAATAGATAATAATATTCGGGATTTTATTAACTTGAAAATTAAAATTAAGGAAAATAGTCTTAGTAACGAAACTATAGGAATAGAAAGCCAAATAGAATATCTTATTAAACTAACTAAGGATAGATTTTTTCAAATCTTACCTTTCCATTATAGAAACAAAAGAGCTTTGTTTAATCCATTAGGCTCACTTGTAAAAGCTATCACAGGAAATTTGGATGAAGACGATGCAATTAAATATGATAGAGAAATCCAAATGATACAGAACAAAGAGCATGTGGTCGAACGTAAAGTATCATCAATGCAAAAAGCTTTTTATAAATTAGTAAATGACTCTGAAATAATAAATTCAAATATTAAAAACTTGGGTTTTCATACCAATGAAATGGAAAAATTAGTTGAACATGAGTTCAGGTTTAACAAACTTTTCCAAATATTAAATACTATGTATCAAATTTTAAATAACTTTCGAACCTGTTACGAAAACATACAAGAGATTGAAACGGCAATAGCCTTTAGCAAACTGAATACATTGCACCAATCCATTATAAATAGTACAGAATTATATAATACGTTAGAAGTCATTGCTAAACATGCTAGAACAATATACCCAGTAAACAAACATAATTTAATAAAATTAGAACGTAATATCATACTTAAATCATATATAAATAACAACAAGTTAGTTTTTGTTTTAGAAGTTCCCCTAATAAATAACGAAACATATAATTATTACAAGGTTATACCCATCCCTATATTCCATTCTCCAAATACCTTTACAATAATACCCAAATATCCTTACCTGATGGTGAATAGATTGAAATACATGCCCGTGGTAAGCCCATGTACTGAGATTGAAAATGGAAAATTCCTTTGCGCTGAAACTAATTTAGCCCAGTTTCCAACCGAGACCTGCATTGAACAAATAATGCTGATGAAGAACAACTACAAAAACTGCATACAGAACCATATTGAAATAGAAAAAACTAAGATACAGAAAATAACCGACAACCAATGGTTGGTTTACTCAGAGGAAAATCTCATCATCACCGAGAATTGCAATACAGAAATCCTGAAGTACACTATCCTTGGGACCTACATCGTGACACCTGGCCAACAATGCGAGACACAAATAGGCGAAGTCATCATTGCCGCCACCACAAACACTACAGTTTCCAGTCTCCAGCTGCCATTGATCCAGATGCCAGACCTACAACAGGACATCCAGAGAAGATCAAAGAAAGTGGATCTAAGAAATGTGGACTTCAGTGATGTGAAAGAAGTGTTACAAAGTGCAAAATTTAGTGAAATAGACGATACGACACAAACAGTGACAATAGAAATTAGTATATGGACCATCTTAGAGTATGTGGTTATTGTAATAGCAATAGTTATCTTTATAATGTATAAATTTCAGTTCATAAACTTTTGTCGAAATTCTCCGAAACCGTCTGCGACACCTTCGGATAATTTCTCTCTTAGGGAGGAAGGAGTTAAGGAACCCCAACCTACCAATATTAGCTTTGTCAGACAATAAGTATTTACTAGATTATTATTTCTCAATTTCCCCACTGCGCGATCAGCATTTATAATTATCTAGAACATGCGTCAATCTGATCACGCTGTGGATGTACTACGTTAGCAATTAAGTTAGTATATAAGATCAATATCTTGTTAGATGAATTCAATTACTGTTTCGCTGTAACTCTGTCGGAATAAAGTTATTTTTTAACACTTCCGTTGTCGCTTACTTAATTCGCGCCTCAAAAAGATGTCAGCATAGGAGTAGGGGCCCGTTAGGGCCAGAGCCTGCCAGGGTTGCAAATTTTGTTCGAAAGAGTTACCGCGGCCCTGGAACGCAAAAGACACTAGGAGGAGCATGGATGGGTTTTAGACAGTAAGAGTATGACACTCCCTCCCGCTCCACCCAGAGCGGAAGGGATCACTTGATGATTTCCCATCCTTAAAAAAAAAAGCTGCTCCATCTGCAGTGGTATCCATCCTCAGGGGTATTTGAGCTGTTGACGTGTGTTCTCTTGAAAGGTCGAATGACACCCATTTGATGGTTGGTGCAATTGGTGGTTGTTGTAATGCGTATTTTGTTGAAAACATTTTTTTAACGTCACGTTCTAATGAGCTTTGTGAGTTCTAGTTGTTGCTTATTTTGCGGTAGTTGAAATGAACTTTCTATTGATACCAATATTGATTGGGTTTAATGTATTTGTTGATGGTGAGACATGCTCAAAACATATTTTCAGAGAGGTGCGATTTTTGTGACGCCGAGTTTATATGTTAATTTTAACTATATTTCAAAGAACAACAAGAACAACTTGTTTCCGAAACATGTTTAAAAATAAAATCCTCGATAGAAATAGTCGTCAAAGTTACCTCTAACTTTGACCTTAGGAAAAAAAAATCACGTATTACTAGCCTACTTATGCCGATAAAATTTATACCAAATAATGAATCGAGTCTTAATGAAAAACATTGTTGTTTTAGATTTTTAATAGCTCAACTTAGTTTCGACTAAATCGATAAAATGCTTCATATTTTTTGCAAGCATTGTGTCGTCGCACTTTTCTTTTTTTTCTATACAGTCCGAGAGTGACCAAGTTTTTGCTGATCACAGCGCCTTAATTACCACTAATGTACGGTAAAATAAGTAAAATATGATTTAGGATGTTGCCAGCATAGGTGATTCGAGGGTATTGTCCGTCTTAGACCGCGCCAAAGTCAGCGGTGGCACTTAGGTGCCCGTTAGTTACTCTTAGCTCTAAGTTCTCTTCAGCTGCAGTAGATACGAGGAGACGAAGATAATATAGAACACTTAGCCTCACCAGAGTCTCAGAAGCCTGCGGCCCCGGGGGTACAGCGGGTAAAGCGGTATGCATGCGCTGGGAGACACTCACCCGACTGGCGAGGAGTGCGGGCGTAGGCGCCGCTCCGGGCTCGTCCCTGCGGACATGTCACTAAGTCAACTCAAGCACCACTACGCCCATTACAATCGGGCACCACCAACATACCTACTATTCCATACAATAATACAACTAAAAGTTCCTACTTTGGACTGGTTATATTTACAGAAGCTCGTTGTACGCAACTTCGTCTGTGCGGATTTTGTAGGTATTGCAGTGTTAATTCACTTCATGATTTGCATGAAAACCTTTTTATAAATCCAAACTCAAAGTCAAAGCATTTTTTTCAATTAAACCATTTACAGGCACTTTTGAATTGTCAAGGTCGGTCAGTCAAAGAGGTGAAGCTATTTGCACGTTCAAAACGTTCGTTCGTTTGTCGTTCCAAAACGTAGATCTCTATTAGACCGACAGCGCTGGGCTATTTTGATGGCATAAGTTTAACAAATTCTAAAGTTGCTTATTTTTTGCCTGTGGATACAGTCGTACCTTAGAAGCTTATTATTGCATTTTGTGTCACATCTGTTACTTGTATTTTCAGTAATTCGATGATTTGTGGTTGATTTTTTAAAATCAAATTAAAACTGGCAAAATTAATTTAAAGTTTAAAATAATTGTGGAATCATATCTAGGATAGCCTGCGGAGTGTGCAAACCCAGTTTGAGTCATATTCGTCCACTACCAGCTGACGTAGGGTCAGACTGTATAAACAGAGCAAAAAAAATATTACAATTGACGAAATAACCATTTCCTTTCTCAGACCACTTCCATAGGCCTATTATATAAATTTGTGCCAAATTAGGCCACGCATTTTAAAGATTTTTAATTATTCGTTTTTCTAAGCTACGTACGCTTCAAAAACATATTACAATCATTAGAGTTCACATATTAAATAACATAAATGCATGAAAAATCGACTTTGTAAAAGAGATTGCTCAGTTTTCTTCTGGCCGTGGTTGCGCATCAAAACATTTTGTATGATAGCATAAATTGGACATAAAAGAGGGGTGATGTCGTACTTTCAAAGGAAATAAAAATTATCCATTTATTTTGTGGGGTAATTCTAGTTTTTTGATTTTCTGTTCGGTTTTGAGGTTAGTTTTGTAACAAACTTTTCACCAAAATAACAGTTCTTTACAACAATGTGATTTGAATTCAGATAAGTCTACAGAGCACAGATTCAAGAAACCAATTAATGATCCCAAATAAATAATATTTCATAGGTAGGGCATGCTAAATGTAGGTTTGTACATAAAATAAAGCAAGTAGAAAAATGCTTGAATAGAGCATAATTTTATTGATCAATATTATCATATTCATAAAACATGTCGTCTAAAAACGGAGCCGGCGGATCAACAGACCTAAATTGAGCCCAACTTAGATATCGCAAAATGGTCATATAACGCGAGCACAGCATCCTTCTGTTCGATTTTCACAGTACAATCACAATGGTCTTCAAAAGTGCTTCTGAAGACTCGACTGGACACGGTTTCAATGCAATGACACAGATTAAATAATAGTTCGCAATGATAAGTTACTTATTAGCACAACAAACTCAACTACTATCAAATAAAACCAAAAGTTCGCTGCCGAGTGCCGATAAGATGCTTTGTTTGATAGACATATTGACAGTGGGGATGAGCAAAAATATCGATATTTTTAAATATCGTTATTTTTACATCCAATTATCGATATTTTTATTCGCGATATATCGATATTTATTTTAGAGTATCGAATCGTATCAATTTCAATATATTTTTAACTAAACTCTGGTTTCGAGTTTAATGTTACAAGATAGGTACTCCTTGCATGCAGGCTCCTCGCGCATCGTCAACTTTAAAAAAAACCAGCCAGAATCTACATTAAATGCATTATTTATTATTTATTTATTTATTTATTTAATCGTAGGAGAACCAACAGCTTTATCAGATGAATAACAATTGTATATGATACAATGAGCCAATTACAGGTTCTCACGGATAAAAACAGAAAAAACAGTAAAGAACTTAGGATCACTAACAAGCACAATAAAATAAAAATGTTACTTAGTTACAAAAAGATTAACAACATTATGCAGTTTTAAAAAAGTCAGCGTTCAGCCGAGTGCGTGCAGTATAGGTTTTAGTGGTAAATGGGTCAAATGAAAACTCTTTACAAAGAATATTATAGTCCTTACTCGCTCGCACTAGATATGAGTTTCGCATGTAGTTAGAAGAGGAAAAAGGGATAGAGATAGGCGGATTAAATCTAACCGATCTCTGAGGGATTAAAGCGCAGTTTATGCAGGAGATCAGGACAGTACGTCAATCTCATTAGATATAATTTTTAATAGAAAAGTGCAATCTGCTAGTCGACGACGATTTATGAGTGGTTGCAAATGAAATTTCTTACAAAGATTTAAGTAATTATCAGAATGGTATGGTATACGTAGCCGAAAACATAGAAAACGAATAAATCTTCTTTGTATACTTTCAATACGATCAATGTATTTGCCATAACAAGGATTCCAAATTTGTGACGCGTATTCTAAGTGCCTTCTCACAAAAGAGCAATAAAGAACTTTAAGAGTTTTGGCCTTCTTGAAACACCCTGCGAGTCTCATAACAAAACCCAGTGACCTCGAAGCTTTGGCCACTATTTGCTCAATGTGCACGTTAAATAAAAGTTTAGAATCATGAAACACGCCTAGGTCGCGTACACCGTCACATCTCTGTAATAGCTGCCCTTTAAGTTTATAAGTTGTAGGGATAGGGACCTGTTTTCTGCTAAAGGAGATCACTGAACATTTAACAGGGTTCAAGTCAAGTTTGTTAATTAAGCAGTAATCATCCAATCGCGCCAGGTCAGATTGGAGAGCATCCATGTCATCCTTAGATGATATTGCAGAAAATATCTTCATATCATCAGCAAAACAAAGTAACTTAGAGTTGTGGAAACACGAGTCGATGTCGCTCACATAAATGATAAAGAGCAACGGACCCATCAAGGAACCTTGGGGAACGCCACTAGGAGCTGAAACCCAGCTCGACACATAGTTACTGATAACGACAGCTTGAGATCTGTTTTCAAGGTATGAAGTAAACCAACGAAGAAGATCCCCTCTAATACCGTTGTTAAAAAGCTTTGATTTAAGAATACTGTGGTCAATTCTATCAAAGGCCTTACTGTAATCAGTGTAAACGACGTCAACCTGTGCCCCATTGTCCATGGTGTCCGTTACAAAGACATTGAGCAGAGCCAGATTTGATACTGTTGAACGGCCCTTAAGAAATCCATGCTGAGAAGGGCTAAAAGACTGACTCAGCGCTGCGTACACTTGGTTGTAGATTACCCTTTCAAAAACTTTAGCTAATATGCACAGTTTAGAAATAGGTCTGTAATTAACTATTTCATTTTTGTGCCCTTTTTTATGCACCGGAGTTATAAAGGCAGACTTCCAGATTGGGGGAACGGAACATGAAGAGAGCGATTTTTTAAACAATAGAGATACTGGCAAGGCAATAGTTTTAGCACACCCAATCAGAAATTTAGGTGATAAGTGATCCGGACCAGCAGACTTAAATGGATCAATTTCACCAATTAGCTTAGCGATAACATTAACGTCAATCTCAATTGAGTGAATATCCGCGGGTATATTGGAACTTAAAGTAGTTAGGGGAGGGCAGTAATTGGTAGGCACATCATTGATAGGATCAAGAAAAGTAGAATAAAAGTGAGAAGAAAATGCGTTACAAATAGACTCGGGAGAAGAAATCGTCACGTCACCATACTTGAGGAAGCTGGGCATTGCATTGGACTTAGATCGCTGCTTCACAAAGCTCCAAAAGCGTTTAGGATTCTTTTCAATTGAGGCCTCTGTAGCAGCTAAGTAGTTGGAGTAACAATCCACTTCAAGTACCCGCTCACGTAGATGCTTAAGGGTCGCCTCGTCAGAAAGTCTGCCGTACGTCTTAAATTTACGGAGATATTTAGCCTTCTCCTTAATCAAGCGTTTGAGTGCCGGAGAGTACCAAATAGGGTATGAGCTGTGAAGAACTGTCCTAGTAGGGACAAACTTATTCTTAATATCTCCTATAGTCACATAAAAGTAGCTCACGGCGTCATTAAGCGACATGTCAGAAAATACGTTCATCCAGTCTATAGCTGCTATTTCTCTGTTAATGGCCGCAAAGTCGGCTTTGCTGTAGATGTAACTAATAAAGGGAGCAGGAGTTAGATAGGTGTACTCAGCAAAGTTCACGTCTATACAGAGGGCCGGATGATATTTGTCTACAGGTGATAAAGGCGCTAAACATTCACACACTGATACAGCTTCATTACATAAAACTAAATCTAGAATCTTACCATATTCATTTAATATTCCATTACATTGCTTTAACCCTAAAACACGCAACTCATCAGTTAGCGTATACTCGTCGCTACTACAAATATTCGTAGGTAATAATGTGTTATTACTTAATTGCCACAAAATTCCACTCAAGTTAAAATCACCAACAACTAAATAATTATCGGTTGGATTGTTAATCACTATACTACTTAAGTTATGGAGAAAATTTGATAACTGATCGGAAAGAGAATAACCTTGGTTTTGCCTACACAGATAGATGACGCAAATGTTCAATTTAAGGTAATTTCTTGTGTTAGGATGACGTACACTCAAAGTTACCCACAAGTCTTCAAAGGCCGCCGAGTGAAATAGTGGCTGGGGAACCGCAGAAATACACTAACGGACAGCCACCAAGACACCACCTCCACGAGACTGACCCGTGAGACAGTAATCTCGGTCGCGACGCCACACAATAAACTGATCACTAAATAACTCCGAGTTAGATATACCGTCAGTTAACCAAGTCTCGGTTAGTATAATAACATCATACGAGCATAGGCATAGTTGTCGAAAGAAGGATTCAGTTTTGAGTGTACGTTTAATGCAATAATGTAAACACAATTGCTAACCGGCACAAAAAAAACAGCAAAATCACAGGTAACTGTGCGAAGAAGCTGGCAGTAAGATTCAATGTTGAGTGCGAGCGAGATAAGCATAAATTGGGATGTTCTAATGGATAGAACAGCGCGATAAGGGAAACAAAAGGCCCATTTGCGAATACAAAAGCGTGGTGACGTAACATCGAGCACGTCAGCGATGCCAAACCTTTTACAAAAATTAAAGTAAGAAACAGTTACGGTTATTAGTACATAACTAAAAATTATTTTACTTCTAGACTTATGATTAAGAACATTTTGATCAAATAATGATAACAGAGGGATGCGCCACTTTAATTTAGCCTGTTTAAATCTTTCTCTTTAGATATTACAAAGACAGCCGATCCTTCCTGCCTGCGGACATGAATCTTCCCGTGTTTGACCCATACGTGCTTATAATCTTTCTCCTTTGCTATTGTTCGGGCTTTGTTCAGCAACTTTTTGGAGTCAGAATTGAGGTGATCAATAATAATAATAATAATAATAAAAATGACCATGTCACGTTGTACTGGGATCGGTCTATCATCACTGATAGGACTATCGTCGCTAATAAGCCCGATATAGTGGTGATAGACCGATTAGCGCGCCGCACAATGATAATCGATGTTACCCATTCCACATGACGAGAACCTCGTGAAAGCTGAGAAAGAGAAACAAATCAAGTATCTTGACTTAGCACACGAGGTTGTCGACATGTGGAATGTGGACTCGGCTGTCATTGTGCCGATGGTCGTTACGGCCAATGGCCTGATGGCCAAAAGCTTCGACGACCATCTGTCGAAGCTGGCGTTGCGCAGTTGGATAAAGGGCCTGATACAGAAGGCAGTACTCCTCGATACGGCTCGTATTGTGAGGAGGTTCCTTTCTCTGAAGCCCTAACCACCGGTAGCTTGGACCTCGCTCCCGACACCGGCGGACTACTATTTTTTATATTTTTAAATGTTTTTTTATGTATTGTTTTTATAGAAATATTTAAAAATGTAAAATATATGTATAATAATGAATAAAGAGAATAATAATAATAATAATAATTTATTCAAATATAAACGTTCACAAAAAATATTAAGTCAACAGTAATAATATTTTCCATACAATTATAGTGCCTAAAAATAAACTAAAAATATTAATAGTATAGGTGCAAGTAATGGTGGTTCGGAATTGCAATGTTAGGTAGCGACCCGCCCGATCTAGGTTAATAAAAACCTGTGTTTCGGGCCATCACTTTACAAACCAATAAACAAGGGACAAAAGATAAACTATAACTTTATACAAAACAATAAAATTATCTATTTTAAACAACTACGAGAAAAAGCTTAATAGTACATTAATACCTAAATCTAAGCCCATGTAATAATACTAAAGTAAACACGAGGGGATCAAATATCTTCATGCCAAAATTTCTAGAAGTTTTTCCGTGTCTGCGTAATTGAGTGTTGCTAAATATTCTGACAACATTTTGCTACATTTTTTATACCTTACACTATAGAAGCTTAGCTCCTTGTTAAGCCTATTACATAGAAAAGGTCCTAAGAACACATAAAAACGACTGGCAAACACATGTTTAGTTTGGGGCTTTATGCAAACCAAGTCCTTTCTTCTCCTGTCAAAAGGTACAGGGTCAAAAGGGTGTAGTACTGTGCTTAAAATAAATAATTGCCGCACAGTAAGCACACTACATGCTATGTAGAGTTGTTGCGTAGGAAATCTAAAAGGGCGAAAGGTAGCAACCTTTAGAATAGCTCTTTGAGCACGCTCTAAGGGGAGTAAAATAGTTTTTGCCGCACCACCCCAAGAAGTTATGCAATATGTAAGAATGGATTGACACAAAGCCAAATAGACCTGTTTAATTAATTTATAGTCGGCTATGTTCCGTAAATTCTTAAAAACATATATTAATTTGCGCACTCTTGTACAGAGTAATTCGATATGTTTACGGAAATTTAGATTTGAGTCAATGGTGACACCTAGATATTTTAAATGGTCAGCTTTAGCTAAAGTGGGGCAAGAACATGCAGTGTCAGCGTACGTGCAATAATTATGTGCGTGAATGTTTAGGTTAGTAAGCGGTATCTTAATATTTCTCATTGTAAATAAAATGTATTTTGTTTTATCTGCATTTAATGTTAGGAGATTATTACGGAGCCAATTAGACACAATGTTAAAACCATTTTGAGCATTTTTATAGACCTCAACTCTTGTTTTAGCTGAAAACAATAGGGCGGTGTCATCCGCATAAGACATTATAACACCATTTTGGAGTGACAGGCTGCATAGTCCATTTATATAGATTAAAAATAAGGTAGGGCCCAAAATGCTACCTTGTGGAATACCAAAACAACTATTTTAAGTTCAGAGCTTGTAAACTGACCCATTTTTAGACATTGATGACGATCGTTGAGATAGTCAGAAAATAGAAGAAGTTGTTTTCCTCTTATTCCAAGTGTTTCAAGCTTGTGCAAAAGCAAAGAACAAGAAATAGTGTCGAAGGCCTTGGCAAGGTCTAGAAAGATCCCAATTGTGTGCATACCATTATCTAGGTTGGTGGTAACATAATTAGTCAATTCGTGGACTGCTTGATTAGTTGATTTTTTGGCCCTAAAACCAAACTGACTATCTGATAGTAGTCGGTTATCTTCTAGATATTTTATTAATCTACTGTTAATGATTTTTTCTAAAATTTTTGAGAGGCCTGTTAACACTGAAATGGGTCTGTAATTATTTACACAGTTCTTGTCTCCAGATTTGAATACAGGTGTGACCACAGCCTTTTTAAGCAATTTAGGGAATATTCCTTTAGATAAGCATAGTTGGAAAATGTGGGTTAGAGGAGGGGCAAGCTGGTATTTAAATCTTTTAAGTATATTATTAGGTATATCATCCCACCCAGTGGCACAAACATCCTTCAACCCGTTTATTATTCTGACTATTTCGTTAACATCGGTATCTAATAAAACAAAAGAATTTAGTGTGGAGGATGTCCTGGTCGGGATTTGTTGGGAAATAATACTTGAGTTTAACGATTTTTCAGCCAGGTTTTTACCAACGTTAACAAAGAAGTTGTTTGCTTTATTGATTGCTTCGGATGGGTTTATTCCTGTAGATAGTATATCAAGCGGAGGTTCGGGGTTTTTTGATCTAAATGTATGAGTTTTTATAAATTTCCACACAAGCTTACTATTTGTCCCCGCCTTTTGTAATTCATTTTTATCATACTGGTTTTTTAGTTTTTTCAAAAGATTATTACAGAAGTTCCGATACCTTTTATAAGTTACAGAAAGTATTTCGTTATCAGGAGCGAGTTTCAATTTTAGGTGAAGTTTGTCTCTATGCCGTATACATCGAACGAGACCGGGTGTGATCCAGGGTTTAATACAACTATACTTTCTCGGCATTGTCTTAGTGAACGTGTTTTTCCTAATTGCAGATTGTAGCGATTTTATAAAATACTTTAAAGAACTATTTGCATCGTCTGAATTATAAACAGGGTCAAAATTAATACCGCGTATGTCATTTTCAAGGTTTGTCATATTGACTTTAGTGTAGCTACGCATGCAGTTTTTTCTAGGTGAACTTATTTGTAATGTTAGTAGAACAGCTTGATGATCGGTAATTGTAGAATTAGTAACCAATGTTTTGGATGAGTATTTTGATTTTAGAATGATATGATCCAAGCATGAGCCGCTCTGATGCGTAGGGTGATAGTGAGCTGGAAGAAGTCCATGAAATGAACAAATATTCAGATAATTATGTACATGGGTATCTGTTTTCCCGGAAGCAATGTTAATGTTAATATCGCCCAAAAGTATTATGTTTTTAAAAGATGTTATGTTTTTTAAGTTTGTGTCGAGTGAGTCTAAAAATCTGTCTATATTTTGAGATGGAGGCCTATAAATAGCCACGACTACCGTGTCTGGAATAATTTTAATTATTAAACAATTACTATCCAGGGATACAGGTTCTTCTTTTACAGTTCTTAAGTTATTTTTGAAATAAACTACTAATCCATCGTTCTGGTTTATGTTTCTTTCAGTTCTGTAGGAATAGTAACCGTCAACAGATGGTAAGTTGACTGTCTGTTTTGATAACCAACATTCTGTTAAAACAATAATATCACAGCTTATGTCAAGATCCTGTAATAACACTTCAAAACCGTTCATGTTTCGATTTATGCTGCGAATATTCTGTGTAAGCAGGGTTAACGTTTTGTCACCAGAAGGAAGAAGGTATTTACAATCCTCAACATTACATACTTTAGACTCAGACACCGAAAAACTATCTAGATCGCAAATTAGCTGATTTGTCATGATGACAGTTACAAAAGAAGAAAAAAATACAAGCTACCTGTTTATCTGCTAACTAAATAAAGTGTTAGGTGGCGCACTTAGGCGCCTTCATAGTCAATTGAGTTGATGTAGTTCAATTCTGCATGTTTGCGGGCCGGGCAACCTACATCACCAGTTGGATGGTCACATTTCCTCTTGAAGCGCTTACACGTTGCGCATTGAGAGGGAGAAGATTTGCTGCTGCATTCCTTGAAGGAGTGTCCACTCTCTCCACAGTGGTTGCAAGTAGGAGTAGTTTCCCGGCAAAACTTGGCAGCGTGTCCGAACTGCTGGCAATTGAAGCACCTGGTGACTATCGTGAAATCTCTCACAGGGCATGATGTCCAATTTATGAAAATTCGGCTTTGGGTTATTATAATTTTTCTTATGCTAGCGGGTAGTTCTAAGATGTAGTTACAAGTAGTTAGGTCTTTCTTACCCGATTTATGGCTTAATTTGATGCACTCAAGGAAGGACTCACGAGTCATATTCGGCAATTTGTCTGATAGGTTCTGCTCGTAAATACAGTCAAATACCTCTTTTTCAGTAAGGGCTACTGGCACACCAATGACAGCGACCCTAGGGCGGCGCTTAGAAGTTTCTTCTATTGTAAGGCCCGATGATACCAGTTTTTCCGAATTCTTGAGTTTATCAATATCGCCTTTATTTTCGGTGCTTATCAGAACGCCACCATTTTTCACTTTTTTCAGTCCACGAACATGAAGTTTAAGTTGTTCCGGGGAGATGATCTTTTGGACAAGTGTCTTGGTATCGTCACTTGTTTGGGTCTTATCGCTAGGATAGATGGCAACTGATCTCAAGTTTGCAGGACGGACGAAGTTGTCGGTACCTTTCTTCACCATGCTAGCATAAGAAGTATTTTCCGATGGATTTAACTTCGTCTCTACGACCTCTCTGAACTGCTGGAGGGAGTGCACAACGTTCTGGTGAACCTGAAGGTGCTGGATTGTGGTATGGGCCTGGATCGTTTTTGCCTTCAATGATTGGTATAAAACCGCCATCTGAGCAGTCCCACTTGAGACCTTCCGGCACAGAGTAGAGACACGAAGCTTTTGGTCCGAGTTCATTTTCCCATCACCGACAATAGTGCAAACTTCGTTCAGTATGGCATCTATAGATCCTATCCACTTTTGGATCTCCGGCGTACTGATGACTTCCATCGGCAATTCATTCTCCGCAGGTGCTGGTGGGTTTGGGTCGCTCGGGGTTAATGGTTCGGTGGGCGTCGGGGGAGGACTTCGCCGTAGTAGTTGGCTACGACCAAAGGGGCTCGATCCTAGGTTGGACATCCTACCCGAAACACAATATTTATTGTTTATAAAAACGTATTTAGTTCATCTTGCTTATGAAAAATCGGTAAAAACCTACAAGACACACGCGACACACTTTAATTTTATACTGACGGAGCACTATTTACATTTATTTTTGTAATTGTTTATTTCATTATAATCAAATACAGAACACACGTCCGCTTAGTCTCGCGTCTCGTAAAGGATCATTCACGTAGACTCGGTTCATTTGACCTACGAATCCAAGGTCATGGGCGGATAAGGTCTTGAAAGAACGTGCAGCCGCAACGAAGTCCTCCTTCACATATCTATTCAGGAAGCTGACCACAATTGACTTTTCCTTTGTGTTAAACAATGGAATCCTGGAAATGTAGTTGACCTGGGTTTTAGGAAATGTAAAATTTACTTTTTGGCTGACCTTATCCAAGATACCGAACAGATTTTCGTCCTTTTTTACTGGAATGCCCTTAATTTCCACATTGTTCAGCCTTGACCTCTGGTCTCCAGCGGACAACTCCGACCTAATTATATCAATGTCAGATTGAAGAGTGCAAACAGAATCCCGCAGTTGCTCAAGACCAGCCACCCTGGTCTCAATGCCCGCAAGTTTGACAGAGAAATCATCCAGCCGTTTACCATCGAATTCACAACTGGCCTTGAGTTCTTTAAGTTCCTCCTTTATACATTTGACATCATCGGAAAGCGTCGGCAGACCAGCCAGTTGAACCTTGAGCTCACGAATCTCGTTCAGGATCGTTTCAAGAGACGCAGGTTCAGGTGTTGGTTGTGGAGACGGGGTAGGGGTCGGAGACGGTGAGGAAATCCGGCACTTAGGACATTTCCATGCCGCCCTTCGGTCAGCTCCTAATTTTCTCCAGCCGCTCTCCGTGATACTAGCACAGCCAAAATCGAGGTGCCGCTTGCATGAGGCACACTGGACACCATCATTGAAGTCAGAATTGTAGCTGGCACACTTCATCATAGTTAGCGAAGTTAAATGTTTAGAACCACTGATCAAACGGACCGGTCGACAGTCGTGTGAGGCGCGTAAGCAGGTGTGCGTAGCGATCGCGCGAAGTGTGTAATAGCAGACGAGCGAAATGCGTGCTTGCTTAGTGGGTGATCGCGTGTGACTGATGATTATAATAACAGTAAAACTCTTGGCTGCGTGCACAAAAATACTATCTAATACTATTATGCCATCCAGTGAGAGACGTATATGACTCTGAAGTTAACAGGTAATTAACAATAAATTGTCGGATTTTTTTCAACAAATCAATTACAAAAAAGAAGGAAAACTAAAAATAAGCACATATAGAAATAAAAAAAAAAGTTGTTTTAAACATATTTTTTCTATGTACGAATAATCATGCCAAAACTGACGATATTAGGTCTTTACCTATGAAATTGCCGTTCTGCAGTACTGGCCATTTCAAATCAAAATAATTTTTGTTTGGCTAAGAATTCTAATTTCAAATGAATTTTTATTTTAAAAACCTGTTTTTTTTCCCAAAAGTAGTCATTTGTTTATTGATAAGTGTTACATTTTCATCGCATTTCAATCTTTTTCGTCATCATGGATACCTTAAAAATTCGAGTAATTATGGAATATGAGTACCGTCGTGGCAGCAACGCGGCACAAGCGGCACGCAACATCAACGACGTTTACGGAGCTAACACTACAAACCAACGCACCACCTGTTATTGGTTTGCTCGCTTCCGTTCTGGAAATTTCGACCTGAAAAATGAACCTCACGGTCGTCCGAAGACTTTGGTCGACAATGACGAATTAAAGGCAATTGTGGAAGCTGATGATACACAATCTACGGCTGAATTAGCAGCAGCTTTCGACGTTAGCGTCAAAACAATATTGGTCCATTTGCGTCAAATTGGCAAGGTAAAAAAGCTTAACAAATGGGTGCCCCACGAACTCAATGATCGCCAGCGCGAAGTACGCGTCGAGACGTGCCTTGCACTGCTCAACAGACACACAAATGAAGGAATTTTGAACCGCATTGTTACCTGCGATGAAAAATGGATTCTGTTTCTGGTTCAGCACCTAAACAATGCCCTAAACGAAAACTTACCCCTAGAAAAGTGATAGTCACTGTTTGGTGGTCTAGCGCCGGTGTGATTCATCACAGCTTCTTACCAAACGGGGTGAGCATTACTGCAGATGTGTACTGTGAAGAACTGAACACAATGATGGAGAAGCTGGCACATCTCCAACCAGCATTGGTCAATTGCTCGTCTCCGCTGCTCCTGCACGACAACGCGCGACCTCATACTGCACAGCAGACGGTCTCCAAGTTGCAAGAACTGGAGTTTGAAGCTCTCCGTCATCCGCCCTACTCACCAGACCTTGCGCCTACAGACTACTACTTTTTCCAGAATTTGGATAACTTCTTGGCGGGAAAAAAATTCAATACCCGAGAGGCAGTACAAAATGCCTTTGAAGAATTTGTAGCCTCCCGTCCAGCTGATTTCTTTAAGAAGGGCATCAATAAACTGCCACTGCGTTGGCAAAGATGCATTGATTGCATGGGTGATTACTTCGATTAATACAAATAAAAAATACATGAAAAAAATTCGTTTAAATTTTTTCATACAAAACGGCAATGTCATAGGTAAAAACCTATTATATTGTTACGCGCCAGAATTAATGCCGGGTACATAACGTTATAAGTTGCTACTAGCGCCATCTAGTATCGAGTAGCAGAACTAGTAGAGTCAAGATCTTTCTCTACATTTCGATGCTAGAACATTCTAGAATTTTCAATATGTGTTTAGTCGGGACCGGTATGTACTCGAACTTTCTAGATGTTTCTATACTAGAAGGTTCTAGAATTATCTGCCGACCTATATAAGGCCCGCATAGCCTGCGATCGAGTCAGTATTGAATTTGCGATACAAGCGACAACTTCGAGAGCGAACTTCGACTGCGAATTAAAGTGATCAGTGCTGCAATTGTGATTTATAATTAGTGAGTTTAAGTTGTAATTAGTGTTGATTAATTAAAGTGTCATTTTGGTTATTTTATCGGCTGTTTTTATTGTCACGAACCCTAAGCTCGTAACAATTGGTGTCAGAAGAGTGGATATTTACACTATGCCGATTCTACCAAAGGACGACACGGAGGGTATCCGTACCCGAAGTCAACGCCAACAGGAGACGGACCAGAGGCGTTTTGGAGGTGCAACGCCGCAGACGTTGGAGGGCCAGTTGCCGACCATGGAGCCCGGCCCATCCACAGCAGCTCCAGCATCTGCAGCACCAGACTTTGGAGCTCTGATGATGATGCTGCAGGAACAGGCTCGCCGGCAGGAGGAACAGGCTCGCCGGTTGGAAGAACAGCTCCAGCGTGATAAGGAGGAACAAGCTCGCCGGCAGGAGGAACAGGCTCGCCGGTTGGAAGAACAGCTCCAGCGTGATAAGGAGGAACAGGCTCGCCGGCAGGAGGAACAGGCCCGTCGGTTAGAAGAATAGCTTCAACGTGACAAGGAGGAACAAGCCCACCAACAGGAGGAACAGGCGCGCCTCCAGGAAGAACAGATGCTTCTAATGAAGGACCTTCGCGCGGCCTTCGGGAAAGACATGAAGGAGGTGAAGGAGAAGGTTGCTCAGCATGACAACCGCCTGTCAGAAGCTGAAACCCAGATCAGCAAGTTTAATGACATCATTGCTGATGTAAAGAAAGAGTTGGGCAACCTTAAAGAAGGGGATGGAATTGCAACTCCCGTAGCTACTACACCTTCGCTACGTGGATTCAAAGTGCCGCCCTTCGATGGGACATCTTCCTGGTCAGCCTACAAAAACAGTTTGAGGCTGTTATGAAGGCGAACGGCTGGAATAAAAATCAGGCCATGACTGCCCTCACCCTAGGCCTGCGCGACCAGGCCTTAACTGTCCTGGAAGCTCTCGGTAAGGAAGTGACTTACGAGCAGCTCCTTGAGGCGCTGGAAGCCAGATATGGTGACGCTCATCTGGAACACGTGTTTCGTGCGCAGCTCAAGGATCGCGTGCAACTTAGCAGTGAAAACCTGCAGCAGTGGGCCCTTGAAGTGGAGAAGCTGGTTCGAAAAGCATACCGGTCTGTGCCTGCGCTTATTGATGGGAACCTGGTGCAGGTTTTCATCGACGGTATTCGCGACCTTGAAGTAAGAGCTGCTGTGAGGCTCGGGCACCACGGGACCCTTAAGGACGCCTTGGCCCATGCACTGGAAGTGGAAGCTGTGCGGCAGGATCACCGTTCCCATCGCGTCAGAGAGGTTGCAGCGGCTACGGTTCGCGACCGTTCTAAAGGATACAGCCCTAGGTGCTATGGCTGCGGTGAAAGGGGCCACCTTCGATCCAGTTGCCCTAAGCGAACTGCAGAAAGGAATGATAGCCGATCTCTCGAAGGTAGGGTGGCTGACAACAGCACTAAGCGGCTGCAGGAGCACGACTTGGTAGTTGAACATCGCAGCTGTAGATCTCAAGGCAACGCTGTTAAATTGTCAAGAAGACCTTGCCCTGAAGACTGCAAGCATTGTACTAGGCAAGAGGGTAAAGAAGTCGTACCTGTGAGAATGCTCAAGACAGATCTCAGCAACGAGTGGAAGGAAAGCCTACAACTTGCACAGCAGGAAGATTCGGACATAAAGCCGATTCTGGAGTGGATGAAGGCCAGTGCTCCTAAGCCAACGTGGAGCGACGTCTCAGCGATGAGTTCGATCACAAAAAGCTATTGGGCCCAATGGGACAGCTTGGTATTTCAAGATGGAGTTCTGTGCCGTAAATGGGAAAATGCTCGGGGAGACAACTGTCATTTGCAAATGGTTGTCCCTAAAGCTAAAGTACCGAATGTTCTAGAGCTGTTCCACAACGGTTGTTCAGGAGGCCATATGGGAGTTAAACGGACTCTACTAAAGATACGGGAACGGTTTTACTGGGTCCACTGTCGTGACGATGTCGAGGACTGGTGTCGTAAATGTACAACTTGTGCGGCTGTAAAAGGACCACAGACTCGTAGTAGAGGTGCATTGAAGTTGTACAATGTTGGTGCACCATGGGAAAGGATAGCCCTAGACGTTGCGGGACCGTTTCCGGAAAGTGAAAGTGGTGACAAGTATTTCATGGTTGTAATGGATTACTTCACTAAGTGGCCGGAAGTCTTCGCCATTCCAAACCAAGAAGCTTCAACAGTTGCAGATAAACTAGTTCATGAAGTTTTCTGTCGTTTTGGAGTACCCTTTTTTTTTTTTTTTTTTTTTATAGGATGGGAAATCATCAAATGACCCCTCCCGCTCTGGGTGGAGGGCAGGGAGTGTCAGACTTTTACTGACTAAAACCCACCCTTAGTCCTCCTAGTGCCTTTCTTCCCAGGGCCGCGGTAACTCTTTCGAACAATTCCGCAACCCTGGCAGGCTCTGGCCCTGGCGGGCCCCGTCTCCGTTGCTGACTGCTCGTTGCTGACGGCGCGTTTGGAGTGAACGCGCCGTCGACTCTGGCCTGACCTGATCGGACAGCGAGCTACCCATTGCTCGCTGTCCGCAGGCGTCAGTCACTGCGCCTTGCCCAGGAGCGTCAGTTCCTGAGAGGCGCAGCGACTGACGTACGTCTGGAGGAGGCGAAATGGGGCCATTACTGGCACTCCATTCTCGCCCCCTCCCGAGCAGTTGCAGCGGCGGCGACGGTGGCGGCGGCTGCGGCGGAAGCGACAGCGGCGGCGGCGGCGGTGGAGGAGGGTTTCTTCCTCGTCCCGGCCCTGGCGGGTGGACCGCAGGCTTTGCCCCCAGCCCAGTGATCGGCCGGCTTGCCAGCTGCCGCACATGCGAAGCAGTGCGGCGCGGCGTCACACGAGCCGGCCCTGTGACCGGGCTGACCACAGCGGAAGCAGTGGTCACTGCGGTCCACCTCCGAGGTGCAGAGTGCTCCGACATGGTTGCCAACTTGGCAACGGAAGCACCTCAGAGGTCTGGGCTCCAGCAGTTTCACCTGCGCGGAGACCCAGCCCACCAAGAGCCTTCGGCCTTCTGAGATTTTCTTGGCCGCCGACACGGGGCAGCTCACCACTACGGTTCGCATGCCCGTGTTGTCAGGACGGATGGTGCCCGCCTTCACCTCCTCTGCAGAGCACCCCCCCGTCCCGACGACGGCGGCCAACACCTCCCCCTCCGTGACGGAGTCGTCCAGACCCAAGATGCGCATATCTATGCACTTCGTGGGTCTGGACACTCGGACGTCATCCGCGCCCAGGGACGCCCTAAGCCTTTCGGCTAGAGCGTCCGCGGCCGGACCGCTGCCTGCTCCAGGGATCTCGAGCATCCTGGCCCCGGTCATGGTGACCCTGAGCCGGAGACCCCCGACGATGCCAAGCTCACCGAGGTTGATGGCCTCCTTGGCCTTGGTGAGCGTGTTGGCATACGTCACGCCCCTCTTGACCGCGTCCGGCTGCAGCGTTAAAACTACAGCCGCGGTCTTCGGGGCGCGGAGCGCAGCCGCAACACCTCGCGCTCGCTGCCGCCGCCTTCTCTCCCGCCTCTTTGCCGCCCTGGCTGCCTTACCCGCCTTCTTCTTCTCCCCGGCCACTTGCCATTCGGCTTGAGCCGGGGGAGGTTCAGAAGGCGAGGAAGCCGGGGGGAGCTGCTGCACGGCTGGCGCAGGAGCCTTCGCCATCCGCGCAGCCGCCCCACCCTTCCTCTTCCTTCCCGGGGCCGGGTCCGGTTTTCCCGACACCGGCTTCGCGGGTGCCGGCCCGGACCCTTTGTCCTGGCCGGACGACCCCGGTGTGGCAGCCACGGCGGCCGCGTACGACGCCGCCTTCCGGCCTGGAGCCTTCCCACTCGCCGCTAACGGGGGGCGCAGGACGATGCCCTCCAGGACGGAGAACCGCGCCTGGAAGGCAGCCATCTCCTGCCGCACAAGGTCCAGCACCTGCCCCTCCTGCGGCACGGGCTGGCTGTCCTCCTTGCGCCCCCCTTTAGGCGCCCCCTGTGGGCCGGCTCCCTGGAGCCTGTCCAGGTCTGCTCGGAGCCCCGCGTTCTCTCTCTGGAGACGCTCGGTGGCGGCAGCCAAGCGGGCGACCTCCGCCCGCAGCTTGGACAGCTCGTCCGCTGGAGGCCCACCTCGGTTAGCCTCCGCTGCCGCCAGGATGGAGGCCAGCGCCGCGCTTATGGCCTTGTTTTTGGAAGATAACTTCCTTTTCAAGGCCACATCGCGGATCGCGGCCTCCACCACCTCCGCAAACCCGGCCCTCCGAACCGGCTCCTGTCCGGAGTCATCCGGCTCACCGCCGGAGGACTCCGAGCCAAGAGCCGCACGACCGCCATCTTCGGGGGCTCGTCCAGCATCCTTGGAGGCAAGGACTCTGCCCTTGCCTCCCTCGCGGCCCGTACCCCGCCTGCTGGTGGGGATTTTACGGGCCGAGGCCACCTCTTCGGTGCCGGACGACCCCTGGTCCTCCTCTGATCTGGGCCGCTTGCGGAAGGACCTGGAGTCCTCCGCAGCAGCCCCCACCCCCTCGGGTACAGGGCTCGCCGAGCTAACGGTCGCCAGGTCGTCGGAGTCCAACTCGGAATCCGACTCTGCACCCTCGCGACGCTCAAGCGAGCCCTCCTCCCAATACAGCGCGCCTCCGTCCGCGCTCCGCCCGACCGACACTCTGTCAGGCGATCTAAAATTGTACCCGATCAGGTCCTCGAAGGATAAGTCGGATCGGGGGCCTCCTCGGCCACTGTTGCTCTTGGCAAGCGGATGGTGGATAGCAGCGTTGCCCCCCCCAGAATACGAGGGGCTTGACGCATAAAGCGTGGCGGATTCCCGGACTGCTGTGCAGTCCGAACCGCCCTGGGGTAATCTCTCTTTTTTGCTACTATCCATTGTTGTCCTTTAAAGGGTGCGGTCCCTGTCTCCCCTCCTCTCTCCCTCTCTCACTGCTTGCTCGCTGCCCTCACAGTCACGTCTGATGATCAGACGCGTACCAGAGAGCAGCGAGCAAGCCAATGAGACGCACACCGTCCGAGGACCCGAACACTGCTCAAGTCTCCGAACGGTGTGCCCCTCTTGTGTCTCTCTTGGTCTGGTCTCTCACTTGGGACCTTCCGGCATGAGTGGCTCTACCGGCAAAGCCCCCAAGATCACTGAGACACGCAAGCCCCACCACGACGGCAACGTGGAGACACGGTTGGTGGGATTTTGGAGTACCCTTGGAGATTCACAGCGACCAAGGAAGGAATTTTGAGTCCCAAATATTCCAGGAAATTTGTCGAGTTATGGGTACTCATAAAACGAGAACTACTTCTTACCACCCACAATCGGATGGAATGGTGGAACGATTTAATCAGACATTGGAGAGATACCTGGCAAAAGTGGTGGAGAATCGGCAACGGAATTGGGACAAGCATATACAACCGTTTTTGCTGTCATACCGAAGTGCTGTTCACGAAAGCATATTAGTGACACCAGCTTTCGCAAATTTTGGTAGAGAATTACGGCTGCCTGCAGACCTGATTACCGGAATACCACCTGATGCCCCACGCAGTATAACCGATTATGCGAATGACTTGCGGCACAAAATGAATGACATCTATGAGCACGTCAGACAATCGGGTCAGCAAAAGTCTGAAAAGATGAAAACCCGTTATGACCGCAAAATGAACAATAAAGGATTCGACAAAGGTTCACTAGTGTGGTTGCACAATCCAGTTCGCAGCAAAGGGAAATCTCCTAAGCTTCAAGCTAAATGGGACGGGCCGTACCGGATTGTGACGAAAATCAATGACGTAACCTACCGCATGCAAAAAGGTACAAGAAGCGCTCCTAAGATCGTCGATCTTGGATCGGCTGGCGCGTTATTATGGGGCCGATAATGCTCGGGACGAGCATGTCTTAGGAGGGGGCAGTGTTACGCGCCAGAATTAATGCCGGGTACATAACGTTATAAGTTACTACTAGCGCCATCTAGTATCGAGTAGCAGAACTAGTAGAGTCAAGATCCTTCTAGACATTTCGATGCTAGAACATTCTAGAATTTTCAATATGTGTTTAGTCGGGACCGGTATGTACTCGAACTTTCTAGATGTTTCTATACTAGAAAGTTCTAGAATTATCTGCCGACCTATATAAGGCCCGCATAGCCTGCGATCGAGTCAGTATTGAATTTGCGATACAAGCGACAACTTCGAGAGCGAACTTCGACTGCGAATTAAAGTGATCAGTGGTGCAATTGTGATTTATAATTAGTGGGTTTAAGTTGTAATTAGTGTTGATTAATTAAAGTGTAATTTTGGTTATTTTATCGGCTGTTTTTATTGTCACGAACCCTAAGCTCGTAACAATATTGATATTTCGATATTTTTCACTCGATAATAATTTACCGATAGTGTTTAAAAATGTTAATCGATACAATAAATATCGATGTATTTTTTTCACTTGCCCATCCCCAGTTTGTTAGACAAATATTGACAGTAGGTGACACTTTTGACAGTTCATCTTTCACATTTTCCGTGATAATGTTATCAACAACTAACCTAAATCACCCCTGATCGTAACTGATTTGTCAACTCAAGAAAGATTCAACTAGTAAAGTAATACTATTTAAAGATGTTAATTAAAAATAAACTATTTTCATACTTAATAGAAATATTAATAAGGAGGAAAAATGTTACAGTTCAAATCATTTTTGAAACTCGTAGTCTGTCCGTTAAAACCGATTATGGGGAGGTTTTTAAAATTGGCCACATATTGATATGACAAATATATATGCCATTTAAAAAAGTATGCAATAAAATCCAATCAATGACTAATTAAATACAAATATTAAACCCCACATACGATTTCTACCAAATGAACTAAGGGAGGCTAAGAAATTATTTTATAATTTATGCGTATATTTTTAAGGTCATACTCTTCTTCTTTAAAGTGATACTGTTGGTGGTCAATGTCCTTTGTGTCATTTTCATACACGTTATTATGAAAAAATAAAAAAAAAACAATGGTTTCGGTCGAAACGGTTCGCACAGGGATTCGTAGGTACGATTTCTTCTAGATGCAAAGCGTTCATAACTAAATTGCATACCTATCATATTGAGAATTGTTTGACTCGTATCTCCGCTACGTAATGAACAAAATATTGTGTAACCTACATATACAGGCTGAATTTTTAAAGTGTGCGTAGATGGCCAAATCCGTAACTATGAGGAATATCGAAAAACACTGAAAGGAGTCTCGAGCTCCATTTTGATAAAAAATAATACTGCATCATTGGTTTTTTGGAAAATTGGTTTTCCTAGCCCGGAATCGAACCGATTGACTTTAAAAAATGTATTTATGCAACATCCGAAAAAAAATTAAAAAAATTCAATAAAAAAAATATCAACTGATTTTTTTGTTAAAAAATCCATGATGAAGTTTTAGTATTCATCAAAATCGGGCCCGAGTATCGGGCCTTTTTTCATGAATGGGAAATCATCAAATGACTCCTTCAGCTATAGGTGGAGCGGGAGGGAGTGTTAGACTCTTACTGACTAAACCCTTCCGTTGCGTTTGACGAGTATCTACACATGCATCATTAAATTTTCGAAAAAATATTACTTAAGGTTTAGATGTAGCTTAGTCAGAAATATAAAAAGGTAATTTGTTAAAAATGAACGGTTTCTTCAAGCTTGCCACATGTTATTACTTCCCAGAATTTGATCCTTATTAGCGACACATTCGAATAGTGTAATAATACAGGGTGTGTTTTTTGGTTGACTTCGGTGTCATTTTTTTTTTCTTACTTTAGGCATATCTATCATGAAATATCAAATCTAGAGTTAATTTAAAACATATTAGTAGTACAGGGAATCATATAGACCGAATGGATTAGAAGGAATTTAATATTTTTAAATGGTTTCCACCGAAATCAATATTTTTTTCAACGAAATCAAATATACAAGTTTATTTTTACTTCAAATCTTTTATTTATTATATGTTTAGATAAATATGAAAAATTACATTTTATCAAGACTTACGTATTACATAATTAACGAACTATATTATGTACAAGTAACCTAAACTAACTACTAAATAAAAAATAGACTAATAATCGCAAAATTATGTACAAACACTTATAAAAAACAAACAAACAGACAAAATATGACTCTACAGACAGAAATTCAATGCAATGGCAAAAAAATATGTATTCCAATATTGGTTAGTCTAGGAGGTGCAGAGAGCACCTCGTAGGTTCATCAATATTCGAATAGTTTTTCCATAGTCATTGACGACGAGTCAGAATCGGCTAGGCGGCGTTCGGGTAGTTGCGTGGTATCTTCTCGTTTTACATACCACAGTGTCTCAAGACGAAAGTGACCAGTGCGTGTTGCCAGTGATGACCTACGGACTCGAAACGTGGTCGATCACAATGGGCCTCATCAGACGGCTTAAAGTCACCATAAGGGCAATGGAGAGGGCAATGCTCGGGGTTTCCTTGCGTGATCGAATCAGGAATTACGATATCCGCAAGAAAACCAAGGTTACCGAATAGCCCAAAGGATCGCCAAATTGAAGTGGCAGTGGGCAGGGCACCTTGCTCGCAGAACAGATGGTCGATGGAGCCAAAAGTTCTGAGGCCTAACCACCAACACTCTTAAAGCAGTATACATTTATATTACTTCCAGTGGGAAAGAGACGGAGGACGGACGGACGTATAGCTCCGTCTCTTTCCCACTAGAAGTAATATTAAAGTAATACTGCTTTAAGAGTTGGTGGTTTAGGCCCTGAAGTGGCGAACGCGTACCGGAAGACGCAGCGTTAGAAGGCCTCCCACAAGGTGGACCGATGAGCTGGTGAGGGTCGCGAGTAGCCGATAGATGCGAGACGCACAGGACCGGTTGTTGTGGCGACACTTGAGGGAGGCCTATGTCCAGCAGTGGACGTCTTTCGGCTGATATCGTCGTATCCTACGAATACTGCCCTAACGTACATAAGGGCTTTTATCTTTTATTGCATAATTAAATTCTGCTCATCATACCACATAGCAACAGTGCAACAAAACAATTAAAAACGGCACAGGCTATCAAATAATTAGGTTTTCTAAAAAGCCACAATTTTAAACACTACATTTTTAGCGAAGAATAAAGTCACAATCGCCGTCACGCCCTCTTTCTTTGAGAGTAGTAGCGGTGCGCGGGCGCGGAGAGAGCGCGCCAGCGCCGTTCGACCGTTCGAATAAATAACAGTTTTGCATATACTACTAAACTTTGGTTAGATTATTATTTATCAAATTAACCGTTATATTTTATTATAAATAATAAAACGCCTTGGACGACAGTAGATGTAATTGATTGGAACGGGTAAATGAAAGAAAACAGACGAAGATTATATCAAGTAAGTAAATCAAAATATTTTATAGCTCAGGGGATTTTAAGGAAATGAAATAATGTTTTGTCAAATTGTACTGTATTTCATAAGTTCAAAACACATAATATCAACGAGTTTGTACTTAATTAAGTCATTCTAATTACTTATTCAATTTTCAATATTGGGTACGTAGAAAAAAACCCTCATGGTGATTGTGGCCGTGTTTTATGGAATGCCTAAATTGCGTATGTATGGAAGAGACGAAGCCCTAATTACGTTTGAGTCTTTCTTCTACGTTCAAAATATGTTTTTGTCTTTTATTATTTCTTTGATGCATGTAAAAATCCACATTGTTCAAAAAAAATACAATATTTTTTACCCTAACACAATTTTAACCCTTCTGTACAAATTTAACCACTGAATACATAATTTCATGCTTTTTCTGGGATGGGGCCTAATTGCACTTAGGTTTTTTTTCAATTGCTTGAAAATGTATATAAAAGCATTTGTGGCCGCATTCTTAGCATCCTACACGAAGATGACAATACATTTATTTCTTTATTTAACCTTTTTCATAACGTTTTGGAAAAATTATATTTTATATGTAGATAATGGCTATTCAATGTTAGTAAGAACACATGCAAATTTATTCGATCTATTTCATATTACAGGGGCTGGCTACGATTTCAATTTTTTTTCAGGCAATACTTTTGAAAGTTGTTAACAATTGAAGTATGGAAGTCAATACGGGTAGATGGTTTCAAAAATTTTCTGCTGGAAGAAGCCATACATAATGAGTGGTGCAACAGTTCGTTGGTGCCCATCTTCAAGAACAAAGGTGATGTGCTAGAGTGCAACATCTAAAGAGGAATAAAACTAATGTCACTTAGTATGAAAGCTTGGGAAAAAATTATTGAAAGGCGGTTGAGGGAAGAGATGGAAATCTTACAGAACCAGTTCGGTTTTATGCCTGGTCGGGGTACAATGGATGCCATTTTCGCTATCCGTCAGCTGTGCAAGAAATACAGAGCTTTATAAAAACTTGCACATCGTGTACGTGGACCTCGAAAAGGCATATGACCTAGGCAAAGGCTTCGTGAGGTTTTGTGGTGGGCCCATAAGGAGAAAGGTGTGCTTGGGAAGTATGTACAGTCGATGCAGTACCCAAGTCCGGTCTGCAGTGGGCACCACTGAGCTTCAGTGTGGCAGTCGGTTTGCACCAAGGGTCGGCCCTTAGCCCTTACCTCTTCCTGATGATAATGGACGCTCTAACGTTGGACATCCAGGAAGAGGCTCAGGCCTGGTGTATGCTGTTTGCTGATGACATTGTGCTAGTTTCCGAAAGCGGCCTCGAGGTTCAGAGCAGATTGGAGACATGGTGGCAGAGGCTAGAGAGTGTTGGCCAGAAATTGAGCAGAACCAAAACAGAATTAATACCTGTTCTGCAATTTTGGCGGTCTCTCCAGTCCTATGCAGGCATAGCTCTCACCGGAACGTCTATACCAATCTGCTGCGACTTTCAGTACCTCGGGTCGCTTATCCAGGGGGATGGCAAATAGACCGAGACGTAACGAATCATCTCAAGATGGATGAAATGGCGACAGGTCACTGGAACAGCTTGCAACCCACGAATGCCCCTCAAGTTGAAGGGAAAAATCCATAAATCCGTGATAAGACCTGTCGTACTGTATGGATCAGAATATTGGACTGTGAAAAAGATGGATGAAAATAAATTGCATGTTGCGGAGATGAGAATGTTACGATGGATTTGTGGAGTAACGAGAATGGATAAAGTGAGAAATGAGTACATTAGAGGTAGTTTAAAAGTGGCGCCAGTGGCGTTAAAGTAAAAAGGTTATTAGTAATTGTGTGTGGAGTGATATGAAAGAAAAGGGAGTTAGTGATAGTGTGACGGCTGATAGGACAGAAAGGAAGAAAAAACCGTGTTGCGCCGTCCCAAGTAACATGCGATAAGGACAGGAAGATGATGATGACTTTTGAAAGTTGCAATGATGAGAGGGATCGCGTCAAGTCATCCGTGCCACGAGGTTGTGAGAAAGAGTTAAAATTATCAATCCAAGAAAATGTCATGTTTTGATAACGTGCATTTTGATTTTATGAACAGATTTTGATTATGTTTAATTTGATTTTAAAGAATGATTATGATGATTGTGTGTAATTTAAAATTAAGCTCTGATTGCATAGAGATATTCTTTTGTTTCGAAATATTAAAATAACCGAATCTTTTATGAAAATACAATTTTTTGGTTTGTAGAGTACGAACTATTTTTATAATTACTTATCTTGATTTTTTTTTAATTTTTTCATAAGTTAAAAATAAATGTATTCCTATAGATATTTTTATGTGTTTGAAAAAACTTTATTTTGCATACTGTGTGCACAAGAGCAAATACTTAGGTTAATATAATTCAAATTTTGTTTCGAATTAAATATTATAATTCTATAATTTTCGAATTCGTAAACTTACTTACATTTTTAGGGACCTTCGTGGTGTAGCAGAGAAGCAAACCATACGGTTGGTTTACGAGGCTTTGGTACAGTCAGTTCTAAGTTATTGCATCACTACATGGGGTGGCGCTTGCAAAACAAAACTGATAACACTAGAAAGAGCTCAAAGACTTATTTTAAAAGTATGCTTTTCTAAGCCTCGTTTATACCCTACCTCTAAATTATACGAAGAATCGCAAGTGCTCTCAGTACGACAGCTCTACATATTACTTACCGTTCTACTTAAACTTCCTAACATATCCGGGGAAAGAAAACAACGCATAGCCACCACAAGAAGAAACTATGCTATATGTGAGTCCATCCGTGTAAATACTCATTTTGCACAAAGATTTTTCCCCTACAGAGGAAATATGCTATTTAATAAACTAAATAAGATAATTTCTATATCTAATTGCAATAAAAATGAATGTAAAAATAAAATTAATAAATGGCTATTAAGATTAAACTATTACGAAACTGAAAAAATAATTGAAGTGGAAAGGTAGTTTTTATGATTGTATAACATATATATGTATAAATATAGCATGCATAGCACGTATATGAAACATTTACACACAAACGCACACACACACCATCACCCACACACACCACATACACCACACACACACACACACATTCAACATGTACCTACCCGCTGACTTATAATTAGCATAAAATATATATGTGATGGGGGGCCTGGAGTTCTATAGTACAGGCCTAGGCTGAGTTTAGACTCCAGATCTCCCACAAATTACATTTACGTAACTGTCAACTTGTATTTTAACTTTATGATTGTCCTCGTACATATGTGTAATTTGTGGAGATGAATAAAAACATTTATTATTATTTATTTATTTATTATTATTATTATTATTATAATTATTTTCTTTTATTACATTCAAATGTTCTTTCAGTAATAGTAAAATAGTTATTAAACACAAATTCCTATGACATAAAAATAAATACAAGCATCAGAATAATATAAAAAAAACGTTAAGGCGGTTGTGGCCTCAACATTTCCGGAGATAAAAGGCATAATGTTACTTATCGCTCAAGTCCAGCCTTACTTTGCCTAAACACAACGGAGAATAAGGATTTAAGGAACAAAATGGGTATTAAATATAAAGAAAATTTATTGAAAACAATCTCAGCCGTCCCATAAGATACCCATACACAATGTTTGAAACCACCAATACATATTTGTTCATATTTAATTTAATTAAACACAAAAAAGTGTCTCCTGAAAAGTAGCTAATTTGCAGTTACGCCCCTATTCGTAGGATACGACGATATGATGATGATAGTCATTGACGACAAAATTAAACGTTTAATGATATTTCGGAAAGACTCCAGATTCAAAACCTGTAAAGCTGGACTTGCCTGTGTGGCAATCACTAGCAGTATGATAACGGCACCCACTGCGGCCCTGCAAGCTATGCTGGGACTGCCACCACTACATCTTATAGTACGGGAGGAGGCAGCCCTATCGGCTTTCAGGCTGAGCAGATCTGGCACTTTAGGAACAAAATCCAGAATCAAGGTCACAGGGATCATGAAAGATGCCGTCAAACGACCACCCATGATGATATCACCTAGTGACAAAACTCAAAAGACGTACCATTTCGAGAAGCACTATAACTTGAAAATTATCTAAAATTATGTTTTGTAAATTGTCTTATTTGGGCCTAGTTACCCGAAATATTATTTATTTATTTTTATTTATTATTTATAACATAGTCCTGAGGCTCCCAAAGAACTGAGAATCTAAACCGATTGATCTAAGACAAGTACCGGAACTGGAGTTGGAGTTTACTCCAACGACCTCAACATCAAAATATCCAGACCACTAGGAAAGCTCAACACCGTCTATTAGGCAGAATGCGTGGGCATTTTCCAAGCGGCCCGTGCTCTAGAAACCAGGGCAGTTACGGATACTCATATTTGTATACTCTCCGACAGTGCATCCGTCCTCCAATCCCTAGAAAAGAATTACATCACCACGAAACTCATACAAGAATGCCACAATGCACTCAAACGTGTCACGGTGACCAACCGCAATACTGTGACGCTGCAATGGATAAAAGGACACATCGGCAACAAAACTAGGAAGGGACGCGGCCGATGAGCTGGCCAGAAGGGGTTGTTGGACCTGAACCCATAGTTCTCCCATAGTTCTATCTTGTAGACGCGCGCAGCTGGGTGAAAGGCAGTGGGCCTTTCACCCAGCTGCGCGCGTCTACAAGAACATACCCATACACAAGCAGAACGCTGGTGGGCCTTGGCACCAGGCTGTAGGAAATCCAAGGACGCTTTGCATCCCTAAACAGGAAACTTATCATTCGCAGCGGACACTGCTCACTAAACAAACATTTCCACACGATATGCATAACGGACAGTCCTCTATGCAGAGCAAGGATGGAGGAGGAGAAAACAGTATCGCACGTGCTCTTTGAGTGCATAGGTATTACTGAAATGCGGAGGCAAACAATAGGGACACCTAATTCACTCACAGATATACTGAATACACTGAGAGGACTTATCTGCTTCTGGAGGGAGGTTGTATGGTTGGAATGGTGGCCGCCATGGCTCACGTACAATGGTCCACAGTAGGACCAAATATTTGCATACACTACTTTGTATTAGTTTTCATAATTTATGTAACTCTTTTGTGTGCCGTGTTTCTTTACTTGCATCAAATCAATGTTTTATCTATCTATCATTTATATTTTTACGCAACCAAAATCAAACATTTTAACATTTTAACAGTGGCGTAAATATACACTTCTGGACACACCTATTGGCCCACCTTAGAGTTTAGGTTTCGATGGCCCCTACCGAAATATGATTGCTAGATTGAACAAAAACTGTTGATGCAGTTTTAAACCTGATACATTTTACCATCTTTTTCGATCGTATTGTTTTAAATTTGAATTCAGAATACCATACGACATGGAGCTACGCCTAACAAGTCGGATATGCGCCTTGTTAAAGGCAATTGATTTTTGAATAAAAAACATGTTTTATCAAATAAAGGTTTAATTTAATAACGCGTGTTGCCTCCATGGGCATCTACCACAGCTACGCATACGATTAGGCATAGAGTTTATCAACCGCTCTATGAAATTTTGAGGGATCATCTCCCATTCCTCTTTTATGGCAGTTTTCAACTCCTGCATCGTATGGGCAACTGGCTGACGAGCCCTAACACGTCTTTTTAGCTCGTCCCACATGTGCTCAATGGGGTTCATGTCTGGGCTTCTGGCTGGCCAGTCCATAACTGTGATGTTCACATCCCGAAGATATTCCCTGACGATGCCGGCCGCATGGGCTCTTGCATTATCATGCATAAAAAGGAAATTTGGGCCCACATAGTCCGCGTATGGTATCACGTGAGGTTCTAAGCACTCACGAATGTACCTTTCAGCATTTAATGTTGGCAGCCGTGGTCCTGTAACAACCTCAAGTTGAGTTTTGCCGCTCGCGGATATACCGCCCCAGACAGTCCATGAGCCACCGCCATAAACAACCCTCTCTTCAAAGCAGCATTGTGCGAAACGCTCTCCCTTACGTCGGTAGACCTTCTTCCTTCCATCATTGCCATGTAACACAATTTTAGACTCATCAGAAAAGAGTACACGGCTCCAATCTTGCTGTGTCCAATTTAAATGACTGCGTGCGAAATGAAGGCGCGCTGTTCGGTGGGCTCGCGTTGGTTTGGGCCCATTAGCTGGCTTGTGTGGTACCATATCGCCTTCTTTTAACCTTCTCCGAACAGTTCGAGCGCTCACAGATACTCCGTGGAAGTCGCGAAGTTGGTTTTGTATCTCAATGGAGGTAAGGTGACGATTTCTCAAGCTGGTCGTCACGATGAATCGATCCTGCCTTTCAGTTGTGACCCGAGATCGTGGCTTTCCTTGGCGACGAACAAAGCCGCCAGTCTCTAGGTACCTCCGATAAACATTTCGGACCGCAGATCGACTTAAATTAAGTTGAGCACTCACGTTTCTTTGGCTGTGTCCGGCCTGAATAAGTGCCACAGCTTGGGCGGCGACTTCAGGTGAAGTATCCATAGATTATTGATAGAACCTCACCTTAATGTTAAGAATAAGTAATGTTTGTTGCAAAACCGAAGATATCAATCACTTTTTCAAGAATTAAATCCAAGTAAACCAATAAAACCAAGTTTTCTTAGTATTCGATTGTTTGATATCAACAAACAGGCTCCAAATTGTCTTTTGTTTCTTTAAATTCTGTGTTCGAAATTCAAAAAAAGACTATTGAATGAAATTGTGAATGTGCCAGCTTCAAAACTGCATAAAAACTTCTTGCTCGACCTAATATAAAATTTTAGCTAGGACCAAACGAAACTGAAAATATAAGGTGGGCCAATAGATGTGTCCAGAAGTGTAGTAACCTTGTTGGTAACTATATGTTGGTGACAGTGTAACGGCCCGCTCGTCGACTACCTAAAACCTAAAACTAAAAAGAAAAATAATTATATTAAATTGTCTAAGTTAAATTGTACACTAGAAAACCGAAATTAATACCCGCACTTACCTTGTGTTGTCGCGAAGAAAAACCTGTAAGAAATAGAAAATTAGTCTATTAACTTAAATTAAATAGATAAGTACTACTAAGAATTAGATACAAGATTAAGTATACCTATGTTTTCTTTAATAATAAAAGAAAGTTAATACGATTTCCATGTGCACAGGCGCATCCTTATCTCAGTACGCGCCCATCCCTAGCGACTTAAAAATCCAAGGACAGTGGACGTCCAGCCTTCGTACGCTCTACACGCGCGCGCGCACCGCGTCTGCTCATTGAGTCGGATATAAACCAACCCTCAAGTCTTTCATTCTCGCAGCACATCATCCATCCATCCATCCTTCACACTATATTTTCGAGCTGTTTGGGGTTGAAACCCTCGGGCCGTGGGGCCCTTGTGCTCACAGCCTTTTCAAAGAAATTTCGAAACGGCTGAATGACACTTCCTGTGACCCAAGAGCTGGCTTTTACTTTGGGCAGAGACTAAGCATTGCCATTCAACGTGGCAATGCCACCAGTCTTTTGACCACATCACCAGCTGACAGCGTTGAGGACGAATTTTTTGATGTTATATTTTAGTTTGTTGTAAGTTTTGTGTATTTTTCAATTTAAGTTATTAAAATATGTTGTATTCAATATTCTTATCTTTTTAAGTGTGTTTGTGTGTGTGATGGTGTGTTTGTTTTAAGTACCATGCGAGGACATGCACCTGAATACACAAGGCACATCCGAGGACATTTTCAATCCGAGGACCTTTTCGTACGTCCTCGGATTGACCCGACCAATTAATCGTATTCTCCATTCGATTTTGAGCCTTTCTATATACTTAATAAGGGAAACTTGATGTCGACCTCGGTGGACCTCTGTTTGATCGCGGAAATTCATGTTCACATTCCGAACGTGTGTGAGCTCTCATAATTTTTTAACACACTACATTTACACTTCAGTCATATTTTAAGTACCTTGCGGGGACTTATGTGTTATTTTTCACACATATGTCCTCGGATGGAAGTTTTTCCAAGCAGTGTGTTTAAAAGTCTTCATATTGATAGCTTTTCCGAACATGTGTATTCAGGTCCCCATTTGGATAGATTTCCATGTGTATTGGGCTTTTAATTGTTTCAAAATTGTCTGATTTTATAAAATCACTTATTTCTCGAGTGATCAAAATAAAATCAATCTACAGAGGCTTTAAACTACGTAACAATGAAATTGGGTAATTTTTCCATTGTAACAGAACTCTCGTCCTATGATGGTGAAATTGGGGATGACCATTTGCATGGAAGTACGTCATATTTACAGTACGAGACAAAAAGCTTTTGAAACTCTAGAACCATATCCATTTTTCTTTGGATGTGAAATCATTAAATGACTTCTCCCGCTCTGGGCGGAGCTTGAGAGCGACTGCTGACGCACAGGGCGTCTCCTTCAGCGGCTGGGACGTGAGGATTGCCTCTTCCTCATCCATCTCGCCTCCTCCTTCGCTTGCATTTCTGTTTTGCAAAAGGAGGTGACTGTTTCCTATGGCCCTCTCACTCCGGACCATGGATTGGACCAGAGCCGAACGCGAGAGGTCACCACCGCAGATCGCCGCTACAAGAACAGACCTCCATCGCATGCATTACCGTGTCCTCGAATACGACACGATTGTGGTGGGCCCAGCGCTGGGTTGCGATTACGACAGTCGCTTATTCCATACCAATATCAGATCGCGTCGGAGCTTGCTCCACCGTTCTGTTATTTTAATTAAGTGTGTACGTTAATTTTTTTATGGTTAAATCTATAGAACTCCCTTTAGCATTTTAGGTTGTAAATTGGAGCAAAGATAACACTGAAAACAAGCAAAACTTTTTTTAACTGCCCCCAACCTGGCTGTACAGCTGTAATCAATGACAATCACTGTTGCAACACTACTACATTTATTCAACCATCATCCTTATGGCTGGCCAGAAACAACAGGGCTCGGTCCTAGAGCTACCGCTGTGGAATATTGAACTGGATATGACTGGGTTCATTTCTTGACGGTGTCGATGAGATATGTTATGCTGATGATACCCTGGTGATGGCCCGGGGGCAATGACATTGGCAAGCGGTAATACTGGCCACGGCAGGGGTTATGCAGGTCGTCGGAAGAATCCGGCGTTTGGGTCTTGAAGAGTGGCTTTGCATAAGACCGAAACCCTCTGTTTCCCTATGGAAACCTAGGAACAAGCCACCTCGGGATTCACATATAGTGGTCGGTGGCGTTCACATCAGTTTTGAGCTGATGACGAAGTACCCTTGGACACGTCTTCGATAGCCAATGTGACTTTGAGTCGCACATTCAGCGGCTGGTTCCCAGGTTGATGTGCATTGTAGATGCTGATCGATGCCGTCGGCCGGCAGGCGAGCCGCTGTCCCCGCACCCCTCTTTCACTGCCGCTGACGCCGTCGCCGCGCGGCGATGTTGAGATGAATGGACTCAACAGATGCTCTTTCGTGGCTTGTACCCAATTTAGCAGGGCCGAACGCTTCCTGCAGGAGACTATGTGGGGATCGTGCGGTCCATTGCCCGCCCGCCTGCCATTTATGGGGCGCCTGTGTGGGCGGTAAACCTAATAGCCCGAAACGCCGTGGCACTGCGAAGACCGTAGAAAGCGATGGTTATTAGGTTCATGAGTGACTGGATAAGCGACATGGCGCCCTCAGTTTCCAGCTGACTCAGGTGCTTACTGGATACGGATGCTTTGGGAAGTACCTGCGTCACATGAGTCGAAAGCGGATGCTTGTTTGTCACCAATGCGTGGAATGTCCCGAGGACACCATGCAGCATACGCTGGAGGAACGTTCAGCGAGGACGCTGGGGCTGGTCTGATGGTCTATCGCTTCCGTCCCTCATTAGCAAGTCACCAGATTCTCAACTCACCAGATTCGCATTTCACCAGACTCGCAACTCACCAGATTCGCAACTCATCAGATGATGTACTGTCCAACACATAAATTATATGAACTTTCAAATTAAATATGTACTTACTACTATTTTAACCTCTTGACTACCTTCTATGATTTCTATATTTAGTAGTAGCATTAATAAAGCTGAAGAGTTTGTTTATTTGAACACGCTAATCTCTGAACCTACCAGTCCGATTTGGAAAATTCTTTTTGTTTAAGATAGGTAGCTTTTTTCCTTTTGTTCATGATGAAGCTGGATTAGGCTTTATGGGATCGGGTAAAAAGGGGATATGCGCGTTCGAAGTCGCGGGCTGCTAATAACAGTCCTGGTGGAACCAATTTGTTCAGTAAACCGCGAATTGAATTAAACTTTCGGTAGGTAATATATTTATATTTTTTTATCAAGAGTCGAAGTTTTTTTTTTATGGATTGGCAAGCATTAAATGACTTCTTCCGCTCTGGGTGGAGCGCAAGGGCGTGTCAGACTCTTAATAACTAAAAACCATCCGCGCGCGTGGAACACAAAGCGCTGACCCGGGCCTGGACGGCGAGCCACTCAACGCTCGCCGTCCGCAGGCCCGCGTCTACGGTGGCCGGGAATCGCCCTGCGACTCCCTACGCCCGGGGCGTCTTCTTCTGTTTCGGCGGCTGGGGCGTGAAGTTTGCTTCTCCCTCACGCGGCCCACTTTCCCCTTCACTAGCATTACTGCTTCGCAGAAGGAGGTGACGGCTTTCCATGCCTCCTTGACCAAGGATTGAACCAGGGTCGAAAGCGAGAAGTCACCGCCGCCGATCGCCTCGACGAGGACACGGCGGTACTCCGCCCAAGCAGGGACCAGACAGACCGCCACCGTATGCTCCACCGTGTCCTCCGACGGATCCTCACAGTGATAATACCCGGGCGCCTCTCTAGCTACTCCTCAAAGAGGGGACTCATCGCCACAATAGAGGCGTGCCCAGGACTGGGTTGCGATAGTCGCAGTCTCCATACCGCGATGGTATCTTGCCGGAGCTCCGTCCACCGCGCTGCAATTTGCCGCGACAGCGGAGTTTTGCCCCAGCGCAGCGCCTCCACACGCCACGCGTAAAAGTGCGCGAGAGCTCTCGCCTCCTGGTCCCATGATGGCAATCCGATAAGGAGGCTCGCTGCCTCGCCGGAGATCGTGCGTATTTCCCGGGCCAGCCAGGCTATGACCCTTTGGGTCGCGTTCAGGTATCGGAAGCCGCTTGAAGGTAGCCCTGGCCCGTCCCAGTCTGGGAGCCAAATGTCGGAAATGCTCGAAGTTCCATCGGCAGTCGAGAACGAGTCCCAGGTACCTGATCGTCGACCCGACGCCGATGTAAACCCTTCCAACATTTATTTCGGATCCCGATAGTGGCCTGTTCCGTGAAAGCACATGGCTTCGGACTTGTACTGGGCCTCCTCGAGATTCGCCCCAATTTCGAATCCTCTCAAGGACTATCGCAATATCGCGTGTCATTAGGTCGGCTGCCGCCTGGTGCGACCCACCCTGCGCCAGGACCAGCGTGTCGTCAGCGAGGAGCGGCCCCGGAACCGAACTCTGTGGAACACCGCACGACATCTCTCCCCGGTGACTGGGGTAGATAACAGCCTTGTCCGTCAAATAGGCCTCGACCACGCGACGGAGGCAGGTCGGCATCAAACACTTTTTCACAATTCATGAATGTATATTTAATAAAAATACATGCTTGGGGCAGTCATTTAGCCATCTTCTTTGCTATAAAACGTTTTTTTTTTTTTCGTTCTAATAGTTTAGAAGAAATTGCAGTTCCAAAACGTGTTTTCACTTTTTTTTTTGTGGATAAAGTATCTAGGTACTATTCTGTGACTTTGTGTTTCATTGTACATTTGGTGAGTCTGCTTAGTTGCGAATCTGGTGAGTTGAGAATCTGGTGACTTGCTCATAAGCGGCTTCCGTCTTCGTGGAATGCCGTCAAAGATACATTCAAAGGAGACGTCGGAGAGGGAAAGAGAGCATACCTCTCACTCCACCTGCCCCAGAAAGGCAGCCGTGCGTTGACGGGAGCTCAACGATCTCCGGGCACCATGAGGAAAGGGGTGTCGAACTTTGGGCGGAGACGTTGCCTGACCTGTGAGGCCTAAAGAGCCATTGAGCAATATGTTACGTGAATGCCTTTTATGGGAGTATATACCATATTAACATACCGAGACTCCTCCGTGCCTTGGAAAGCACGTTAAGCCGTTGGTCTTGGCTGCCATTTGTAGATCTTTGGCAGTCGTTACGGATTGTCAGAAGCCAGAAAATCTGACACCAGTGTTACCAAGAAGTACCGTGTTACTCAGTTAATGGGTTGTGGAGGTCTGGTAGGCAGCCGCTCCTCGTAAAATACTGGTATTCAGCTGAATCCGGCTTGACTGGGAGCCGACCCCAATATAGTTGGGAAAAGGCAAGGCACATGATGATGCCTTTTATGGGAGTATGTGCTGCTGCGGTCGTTGAATCAGCCACATTAGGTGATGGTGTGCGACGATGATAGTCGGGGGCGCACTTGAACAATATTGTCTTTCGAGCTCCAGAATTATGGTAGCAGTAGTTCTCCTCTCCGTTTGAGCAGCAGCTACATAACATCTCCATGACTATGTATTGCTATGAAATATCAACAAAAAGCACACAAGAGTTTCAAGACGCTACAAGTAACCGCTGAAGAGTTGTCTCACATGGAGACAATTCCAGCAGCAGCTACATAACATCACCATAACAGATGTATTACTATGAAATGTAATATCAACAAATAGCACACAAAGTTTCAAGACGTTACTAGTAACCGTTGAGGAGACAATTCCAGCGAAAGCTTCATAAAATCACCATGATTATAATATTGTTATATCACTTACATTTTGAACGTTTGTCAGTTAAAATCAAATAAGGTCCTCTGATGGTACTTAAATCGAGAAATTGACGTGTGTTAATAGAATTGCCTACATGAAGATGATTCAAATATTATTATGGTAAAATTATAAGTGTGTTAAAAAAATTTATAGGAAATTTTCAAAAGGTCCTCGCTTTGTACACCGTCTACTCGGAAAAACGTCCTCGTACTGATCATGAAAAGTCTAGTACTGCGTCCTCACATTGTACAAGAAATGAGAAAAAGTGTGTTAAATTAGGTCCTCGCATTGGTGTCCCTGGTCAGATGGTTAAGGTCCTCGTTTGGCTCACACACAGGTCCTCGGATGGTACTTCCCAGGCGGGTTTTCGAATGTATTTAGGTACTCACACTGTTCATAGGTAGTCATACCAAAAAAGATTGAGATAGCGCTATACGAATAGGCTCATCAACCTAAATATTGTTTTCTCTTTCTTTCTGTCTTGTTAATAAAGTCGTAAGTCGTCGTTAACATGTTTTTCTAGATGGTCCTCGGATGGTGACTTACAGCTATAGTCCTCGTATGGATGTCTGTACAAGTAATGGTGTGCTATAAAAATTAAAAAGTTATTTTATTAGATGGAAGTTACAAACTTAAACATCTTGAGTCCACGGACTTTGAACTCACTCCTTCAAATTATTTAATACCGGTATAGTAGTCACTTCATTCTCATTTGGGTTGATGTCAGGAACATTCGATGTGTCGACATCTTTTTCATCCAATCATTTAGCATCATCGTCAGTTTTTCGTGTTTTTGTATTTTTTTTAAATTGAATCATTTCATTTTCATTTTTTTTTCATTCATTAAATTAATTAATCCGTTTAAATCTTGATTCCATTTGAAAAGAAGCATCAGGTAACATTATAAAAGCGGCAACTTCACTCTTTCACTCGACCGATTTCATTACAACTTAAATTAGTTTTTTAAATTCCTTAGTAAATCTATCTAGCTAAACCAAAAATATTCATTGATGCAGTTGTAGATTCGAGCCTGGGAAAATTCAAAAAATATTTTGTTAAAAATTTAGCAATTTCCTTTCATTTGCTACTTATGTGTTATTACTTCCCAGAATTCGATCTTTAGTAGAAACACTTTCGGTTGGTGTAATAATACAGGGTGAGTGCTATATTTCTTAATCAACCGCTGATTTAAAAAAAAAATCCAACGTAGTTTTAGTTTTCATCAAAATCGAGCTGGAGACTTATTTCTGTATTTTTCGATATTCCTCATAGTTTCGGATTTGGTCATCCACGCACACTTTAAAAATTCACCCTGTATACTCATTTGCTATGGCTGATCCTGACGACGCTCCTGATATTGTTATACAGTGATTAAGAACACTGAGTGTAACCAAAAAACACGCACCGCGCGCTCTCTGCCCGCGCTCTTCCCCCCGCTTGCCCTTCGTGCGAACGAGTCTGGTATTTTTTTCAAATATGAGACTCCGTGGATAAAAACGACACAAATTATGAATAGTGTTTTGTTAAACCATAATAATCAAAAACACTTAAACTCTAATAACTTGGATTTTTTTTTATGGATTTTACAGCGTGTTGTAAAAAAACATCGTGGATGAATTCGACAAAAAAAATTTTAACTAACAGGTATCAGTACTCTAAAACGTTTAACACCTATTTAACCAATTGTAATATTCTTTCAGAGCTAGTTGGGCGACATGTTTGTTAGGTACTGGTTAAGTAATAGGATTCCTGTGGACAGAGATGACACAAAATGCCTATGTACATGAGTTTCTACTTCGGTAATATCATGAAAATAAAATTTTCATCTCTAATTTTTTTTTCGTCTAATACTGATCGAAAAGACAAATACCTAAATTTCTACCTATGCAAGTACCTCAGATGACACAAACTAAGGTATTATGTTGGGCAAAGGGTCCGGAAACTATATGCGAAAAACAAACTACTTTAATATGTTTGAAACCTCAAAACCTAGCGCTATCGATCTATATGGAGAAGAACGTGCAAGAAACTCCATGGACACTCTTTTAAATCAATTAATTATTACAAAGTTGTGGTTGCATTGTAAAATTAAAATTATTCATAGGTATGTGAGAACGATGTAGAAAGACGTGCACGACAAAAGCAAAAAAGGAACAATTCAAAATACAAACAATTAAAACAAACCGTGGCAGTTGAGAGATGACTAGTCCCAGCTGACGGAGCCAAATGATGAATGAAACACAAACTCCACCATCAAAGAGACTTTTGAGTGAGCATGACACTCCCAACAGCAACAGCCAGGGCAAATTAAAGTCTTACCCAAAAATGATAGTTTAACTTGAAGGTACACAGTACTCACACATGTGCCGTTAATGCATAAAATTATACAATGCAAAATTAGTTGAGTCTATACAATGAAAAATCTAAGTTCTTTCAATATTCAGCGGGTCTCACAACTGCTACAAAAAAAAAATAGTTAAATAATAACTTTGTGCGCCCTAGTGGCTGTGGAGCAGGACCAGCATTGAGCCAAGCATTTTTATCTTCAATGTAATCCCCTAACTTATAATATGCTTGCCTGCATAGTGTGCGCTTAACACAGGATTTTTTAGTTTCATTTAATTCTAATATCTGGGGAGGTATTTTATTATAACATTTTAAACAGTACCCCATGAAAAATGTGGCTACTTTAACAAGTCTGAAGCCTGGTTGAACTAATTGGTTCCTATTTCTAGTGACATAGTTACGCCTGTCGCCTCGTTTATTTATTTAATATAGGCACACCAACGACTCGTTTACAGAACAATATTTTATACCAACATTTACAACAGGATCCTGTGTAAACAAGTCACTTACAGGCATGCACATCATTCTCAAATTTGGACTTATTAATTATTATAATATAATTTAAAACAGGCATTAAATAAAAAAAACATGGAGTTATAAATAGATGTCCTAACTAAAATTAAAATAATTGAATGGCCTAACTTAAATTAAATTGATGTTACATTATTATTATAATATATACTGAATTAGAATTAAATAATCAATTAAATAAGTATTAAATTACATTGTTTACATTATCATTCAATTAAAAAATTCTAATATGTTAAATTTACAGAATATTTGATTGACAGTTGACAACAACACAAAAAAAGGTTTAGCATCAAGCAGGAGATAGGAGATTAAAAAGATGTAGATTCTTTCTAACGTACATAATGTTTTCATAGATATGACGGCGCGCAGCGAAATTAAAAGTTAAGTCAAGATTTAAGATGAGAGACTGATTGTGTTATTTTTGTTGAACAGTAATTATTGTTAAATTCAATATTAAAATGGTGATTTATTTCAATTGGACGAAAATATAATTATGGTGATTTATAAAATATAAGCGAGTAACCCCGAATAGGGTAGCAAGTTTGCGTCTACGCCGTGACAGCTGGCATTCTTTTGACAGACAGCGTACGAAGTGCACGCGTGCTAACCTATTGGCTCATAATCTAGTTTCATCTTGTGTTTTACCATATATTTTGTTTACAAATGTAATCGAATAAAACGAGTGACTGTTATGAATCACAAACGTGCTATTATTTCAACGTTTCTTCTATAACACGCCCATGATGGATGACTATCACAAATACCGCTCCGCTGCCCATCCTGATACTCCGTTATCAGGCGTGGGATGTAACTCACATGGACCACAAGGAAATTCGTGACAACGCTAGTGCAATACGAGGCGTGTGAGATACGGACCCCTAATGGATATCGCCGACCCTGCACATTCCTACATGTTACGCCAACCGCATAGAAACTGCAGCGATGACGTCCGTCCAGCCACGAGTCGCCGACGCAGCAAATTCCATCAGTAGCAATAAGTTATTTTTAAGTATTTTTCTGTCATTCCATATTCTTACATCGAATAGGTTTCACCAACTTAATTGTAGTAATTTCTTATAATTAAATTAGTTTTAAAATCACTTTGGTTTTTTTTCGATCCACCGTCTGCAGTTTACGTAATTGGCGCAGTCAGTAGGATACTCGCGGGCCGGTTCGCGAATCGCGTTAGAGTCATCTCTTATCGACCACCACGATCGCGAGTGACCCGGGCGGCTATCATCACGCCACGAGTATCCGGAATCTACGGTAAAGCTGCGGAGCCGCGTGGAGAATCCAGACATCGATTCACGGAGAAGAACCAGAGATGAAATATATATTTTGCACGATGGGTCGTACAAGTGTGCTGGATTGGAGGGTTGAAAGGCGACAAGATACTGTCACTGTGAAGAAGGTGCTACCACGTTGGAAGTATTTAAATGAAAATACTATTTCCACTATCGATAGTAGCGAGTACTGTCCCTGCAAAACTGAGCCAAGTCCAGTGTTTTGTACTGATTGGCAACTCAAGGGAACTCAAGTGGGAACTCGAGGGAACTGACGTAGGAACTGACTTGTTTGGACCCGCTGGCCTCTTTTGTATGGAACTTTGGCGTCAGTTTCACCCCGCTTAGTGGGGGTAGAACGGTACTCGCTACGGTATTGTTTATTTTAAAAACAGAAAACATTTTCGGCGCGTATTACAAATGGTTATTGCCGGTTGTTAAAACATATTCGAAACAAATGCACAATTCTACTAATGGACACGGACATAAAAACATTTACAAAAATTATAGAAAGCAAGGGATCTTAACTATGGCGCTCGGCCATTACCTAAACAATAACAAAATTGTCAATGAAACCCGAAAGGTCCCGAGCGTCGAAGGTTCCCAAACATCTGGCTACTTTCTAAACATATGTTCTTAAGTAAACGGTATTCGTTTCCTAAAAATAACACGTGCTTAACTATTTCCTAAAAACCTAAGACTATGTGTGCTGCTGTCCTGCACATATATGTAAGTACACTAGAATCTTTCTCGTGTTGCTTCCTCTCTATTCCTAGTTACTTTTATGTCCAAGATTTTTTATCACGAAGGATCTAATCGTCAGGAACCTGCATCGCGACAGGCTCGCCGACATTTAGTAGATATTAGTAGAGATTTGGATAGTGAATTAGATTTAAATTTAAATAGTTTATTTGAACCTAAAATGCCTTATGACCCCGACGTAATTTTCAAGGCCTTACGACTTGTGCCTGATTTTGACGAAAACCCCAATATATTGACGAGGTTTATTAACATCTGTGACCGCATAGTATCACAGTATGCAAGTGCTGAGCCAGGTAGTGAGCTAAGCAGTCTGTGTCTTTTAAATGGCATCTTAAACAAGATAACAGGGCCTGCCGCATCCACCATCAACTCAAATGGCATTCCTGAAACTTGGGCGGGTATTAGATCAGCTCTAATTAACAACTTCTCAGACCAGAGAGACGAAACGGCCTTATACAATGACCTCTCGTTGGCTACGCAAGGTAATAGGACCCCGCAGGAATTTTACGATCAATGTCAAACTCTGTTTAGTACACTTATGACTTATGTGACGTTACATGAGACCTTACAAACGACTATTGAAGCGAAACGGACACTTTATAAGAAAGTGACAATGCAGGCTTTCGTACGCGGACTAAAAGAACCCTCAGGCTCACGTATACGTTGTATGCGTCCAGAAACCATAGAAAAAGCTCTAGAGTTCGTGCAGGAAGAACTAAATATTATATACCTGCAGCAACGCAATGATGCCCCAAAGGCTCAAACTGCTCAGAGCGCACCCAATATCTTATTTAAACCTCCTTTAATGCCTGGCGTGCCGTTTAACGCGTTAAATGTTCCACGACCCCCAGTACCTAACTGGCCTGCCCCAGTAGGACAGCGTGGCTACCAACCCCCGCCTCAGGCCTTTAAATTCTACATATCCAATCAACATCAAAATCGTAAGCCTACTCGAACCCAACAAATGTTCCGCGCACCACTACCAAACTACAATCCACAAAGTAACGTTTTTAAATTACAACAGAGGACTAATCCACCGCAAAATTCGGGTCCGAAACCTATGAGCGGTGTTCAACATTTTGTTCCGAAACCATTACCGATGCCAGGACATGATTGGCAACGAAACGGGAACCCACCACCGGGTAACTTTTTTAAGACGCGTGAGTTAAACCTCAGTGAACTCGCTTTACCTTATAGTTCCTATTATTCTGCTGACTATTACTATGAACCAGTATATGACTACTATACGGACGGTAATGACTGTTACATTGTTTGGGACTTTGACTACAACACTAATATGACTGATTGCAATTTGACTACAATTCCCGACAATCAAGTACCTAGCAGTTGAGGCTGAGCCACAACCAGGCCTTAGCAGTGCAAATCAGAAACCGAATCAAAATTTTCAGTCGGACCAGAAATCCAAAGAGCAAAAATAGACCTTAATGTGTTTCTTCTGTCTTTAGAGCTGCTAGCTATTTCAACAACAAACATTTATATCTGTAAAGACAATCCTTCCTTTGTCATCGCGACACAAGTCCGTTTACAGACCCAAAGACAGTTACCCTACATAGAGATTTCTTGCCCTCCTTTAAAAGTTTTGATCGACACTGGCGCTAACCAGTCATTTATAAATCCCGAGGCTGTACAAAAGTTTTTCTACGACTATCCTCTAAATTATTTTCGAAGTTACAAATGTACACGGCGTTAGCAGAAATGACTATTCCATAACGCTACCGAGTTTTAATGAATTCAACGAGGCCGATAGTGTAAAATTGTTCGTTTACCGTTTTCACGATTACTTCGACGGCTTAATAGGATTGGACTTATTATCCAAATGGGAGGCTAAAATAGATTTAAAAGATTTCCAATTAGTAAAGCGTACTGCTACGAACCAAATTAAAGTATACAACTCACGCAATGTTAACCTTTATGAGGATATGATCTCTGCTAAAAGTTCTAAATTAGTCAAGATACCCATAAATGCCCCGGATGGCGACGTTTTAGTAAATGAACAAGTCTTTTGTAATTGTATTATCCACGAGTGCCTTACCATTGTCATTAATAGTCGTGGATATGTGGAGTTAGAAAACCCAACCCCAAATGACGTTATATTCTCGTTAGAACAACTCATGCAGAACTGTTCAACGTTAAGTGCACGCAAATGAAACAACTGAATCGCGTTAACGACGTACTATCGCGTTTACGTACGGACCATCTTAACCCAAAGGAAAAAGCCAACTTCTTAACTCTTTGCTCTCGCTATGAAGATGTCTTCTACATTGATGGAGAACCATTTATATGTATGGTACAAATGAATAAAGGAAATAATAATAATATCTTGGGACAACTAACACACCGCCATCTGATCCCAAACTTGGCAGAGCCTGTACTATGGTAACATTCACTAACAAAATTAAACATCGTATAAGAACAATAGATGAAATACCTGCTTACACCAAAAGCTATCGGTACCCCTTTATTCATCGGGAAGAAGTCAGGGACCAAATTTCCAAAATGCTAGAACAAGGCATAATAAGACCTTCTGATTCCGCATGGAGCTCGCCCATCTGGGTTGTTCCAAAAAAAATTGACGCCTCTGGAAAGCAGAAATGGCGTATTGTAGTTGATTTTCGTAAACTAAATGAAAAAACAATAGACGACAAATATCCCATACCAAATATCAGTGACGTCCTTGACAAGTTAGGCAAGTGCCAATACTTTACGACCCTAGATTTGGCAAGTGGTTTTTATCAAGTAGAGATGGACCCCCAGGATATACCGAAAACAGCATTTAATGTGGAACACGGGCACTTTGAATTCCTTAGAATGCCCATGGGACTAAAAAATTCACCGTCCACCTTCCAACGAGATATGGACAATGTCCTAAGATGCCTTCAGAATAACATCTGCCTCGTGTATCTCGATGATATTATAGTTTACAGCACCTCTCTTCAAGAGCACATGGAAAATTTGGAAAAGGTCTTCCAAAGACTTAGAGAGTCTAACTTCAAAATTCAGATGGACAAGTCCGAATTCCTGAAACTCGAAACTGCATACCTGGGACATATCATTAGTGGAGACGGCATTAAGCCGAACCCTGACAAGATTTCTGCAATCCAAAAATATCCAATTCCAAAGACCCCTAAGGAAATCAAACAATTTTTGGGACTTCTAGGTTATTACCGAAAATTTATCCCGGATTTTGCTCGAATCACGAAACCTCTTACCCTATGCCTAAAAAAGGGTAGTAAAATTAACTTCAACCCCGAATATGTCAATGCCTTTGAAACCTGTAAGACTTTACTAACCAACGACCCCATTTTACAATACCCAGACTTCAAAAAGGAATTTAATCTTACAACAGACGCTTCGAATTTCACCATTGTTGCAGTTTTATCTCAAAGACCTATAGGTTCCGACAAACCCATCTGTTACGCCTCTCGCACACTTAACGAAAGTGAGCAAAATTATAGCACAATCGAGAAAGAGTTGCTCGCCATAGTCTGGGTAGTCTGGGCCACGAAATACTTTGGACCTTATCTCTTCGGTAGAAAATTTAAAGTACTGACTGACCACAAACCCCTGCAGTGGATGATGAGTTTGAGGGAACCCAATTCGCGACAGACCAGATGGCGACTCAGACTAAGTGAATATGACTTTACTGTAGTGTACAAAAAAGGAAAATTTAATACCAATGCTGATGCTCTCTCCCGTGTAGAAATCCATAACGAAGAAGTAGATGAGATTAACTCAGTGATCGAAAATATAAAGAACCTCAAATCAATGATTAACAACCCAGCGGAGATTCCACCTCCACCAGACGATCCCTCGACTGGCACTAACTCATTGATCGAAGACACTGACGATCTCAGATCAATAATCAACAACCCATCGGAGGCACCTCCTCCACTAACAAACTCCTCGACCGATACCATGCATACCAGTAATGAGCATCCAATACTAGAGATCCCCATTACAGACGAACCCCTCAACAAATTTCATCGACAGATTTGTCTCACTATAGTAGGTGACATAAAACGCCGACCAACAGTAACAAAACCATTCGAAAATCATACTCGAATCGCAGTCCAAATTTCGAAATCCAATCTAGAGAGCGACATTATTAATGCTGTCAAAGAATACGTGAATCCAAAAGTCAAAACAGCTATCTTGATTAATCCACCCTTAGCCATGTACTCAATAATACCCATTATACAAAATAAATTTAGAAGTTCCTCACTTAACCTAGTATTAGCTAAAATAGAACTCGAGAATGTTAAAGAATACCTCAGACAACAAGATATTATTAGACATTACCACGACGGTAAAACAAACCACCGTGGCATAAATGAATGTTACCTAGCTCTCTCACGAAAATACTATTGGCCGAAGATGAAAGAACAAATCACCAAGTTCATTAATGAGTGTACCATATGTGGTCAAGCTAAATACGACAGAAATCCAATAAAACCTCAATTCAACATAGTACCCCCAGCTACCAAACCACTTGAAATCATTCATATGAACCTCTTTACAGTTCAGAACGAAAAATATGTAACTTTCATAGACGTTTTCACGAAATACGCCCAAGCGTATCATCTGCAAGATGGTACCGCCATTAGCATTATACAAGCACTACTGCGTTTCTGTACCCATCATGGACTACCTCTGACTATTATCACTGATAATGGCACTGAATTCACGAACCAACTTTTCTCCGAATTTATACGTCTTCATAAGATAATCCACCATAAAATATTACCTCATAGCCCAAATGACAATGGCAACATTGAAAGTTTTCACTCAACCTTATTGGAGCACATTCGAATTCTAAAGCTGCAAAATAAAGACGAACCGGTAATAAATCTTATGCCATACGCCGTCATAGCATAATAGCTCTATCCATAGCTTTACGAAGAGTAGACCTTTTGACTTAATGACCGGACATTTCGACCCCAGAGACCCAACCGACATAGACCTGACTGAGCACATCTTACAACAATATGCGCAGAATCATAGACAACAGATGAAGCAAGTTTACAAAATTATCAACGACTCATCTCTTGCAAACCGTACAGCTCAAATTGATAATAGGAACAAAACTCGTGAGCCGGACGTAGAATATGCCCCTCAGCAACAAGTTTTTATAAAAAACCCCTTTGCCAGTCGCCAAAAAGCTGCACCACGTTATACACAGGATACAGTACTCGCCGATCTGCCTATACACATATATACCTCCAAAAAACGAGGCCCTGTAGCCAAAGCACGGCTGAAACGCGTCCCTAAAACAAACCAATTGTTACAGGATTCTGTTACTACTGACAATCCATGCGACTCACCCTCAAGAGATAAGACTTGAGACTTTAGCCGATGGACCAGGACTGTTACCTTACAGATTAGGACCGACCAGACTAACTACACATTACCACTCATTCATACAGTACATACAATTAAACGACATAGAAGATAAAATAAATTCCGTACAGACGCAACTAAAGACTTTCTTACTAATGATACTTAGGTACATGCTTTACGAATACTAGATTGACTACCTTACTAAAAAACTTAGCAAAGTACTACAACAAGTAAAATCCCTGGAGCCTGTTAGAGTCAAAAGAGGTCTTGTAGATGGCCTTGGGTCAGTAATAAAAAGTATTACTGGCAACTTAGACTATCTGGATGCCCTGAAATACGACGAGGCGATTAAAACTCTACAAAACAATGAAAACAAAATAGTATCAGAATTCAATAACCATGTCAGCCTAAGTAAGGAATGGATGTCCCAACATGGTACCATCCTAGACCAAATAACAAGAAATCAGGAAATAGTTAAAGCAACGTTAGAACCACTTTTAGAGAAAACTGCTTATACAGATAACAGCATGATAAAATTTGCAAATTTTGCTCAAATTTTAGGAATCATAACCAATAATGTGGAAGATTTAATGCTAGAGATAATCAGGTTAGAAAATATAATGGCGTTTATACGTCCATCTAGCACCCATCACTCTATGATAGACATAGAAGTGTTAGGATCTATGATAGCCAAGTTAAAATAAATATATAACCGCGATCAAACTTTAAATTTAGAATTACGAGAATATTATAATCTCAGAAAACCAGGTTCCTACTTTATTGACAAGAGAATAGTAATAATATTCAGTTTTCCTATAGTCTCTAGGGACCTTTACGATTTATACAGACTATCCATTGTACCTAACAAGAAACAACTTGCCCTTATTGGAGTGTAGCAACTGCAATGTTGTAATAAATGAATTGTTAGCGTTTGTGAGTAACAAAGTGGATACACTTGCAGAAACTGCAATTGTCCAAATATGTACGAGTGCATACTCCGACAGTGATATTGAGACTGCAAGGCTACTTGCCTTAAAGCTGCTGGCCCCAACCAAGAAAGTAATGAGAAGGAAGGAATGCAACCAGCGGAAGAGTGTGCAAGAAATTATTAAGATTGTTAACGAATCGGATCCCGAATGCCTACCTACATTTGTGGCCAAAGACCTAAATAAGCTGCCACCGGTTACGTTTGACCATATCGATGTAACTACTTTCTTAAGAGAAATGAGTGTTTTGAAGAAAGAAATAGCTCGAGCTTCAAGGACTGAACAGTCGTCGTCGGTTTTGGAAGAAATCGAGTCTTTGAAGAAAGAAATTCAACAATTAAAAGAATTAGTACATGACATACGTGCTGAAAATTGCCGTTCGGGCCAAAATAATCAAAGGCAAGATTCGCAGTCTTTTCCTTTGTCTCTTCCTTCATCCATTTGTTGTGCCGATGAGAATGCAGGTATGCGGGTAGAACAAAATATTGAGACGGTTGCGACTGCGGAGACCGTTGAATTTGATTCGCAGCGGTCTGAGTCTATTAGGGTTGTGGTGGGGGAACATGAGAGGCGAGACTTTCAAATAACTTGTGACCGCGCTGAGGCCACGCTCGAAACGATAACGGCGGGGGCTGTGACGCAATCCACGCTAACAGCTGACGGCGACTTGTGTGTAAACAAAAGCTCGCGTACGTTGTCGATGGCGGACGCTGTTAAAAGTGTTGCAAAGCAGCAGAGTACTACTCCTGCGAATAATGGGGAGGGATGGACGAGAGTCCAATTCGGGCGCAAGAAAATACAAAATAGGCGAGGTGTGGCTCAACCACTGAATGACTTTAACTTCAGGGCTGCAGACAGAAATGTGTCCCAGTACGTGTCAAGAGTGCACGTAGAAACAACTCCGACGGATATTGTAGGGTTTATCAAGCATAAAACGAACCTTGATGTCAAAGTTCACAAAATAAATACAGTGGATAACCTATTTAATGCATTTAAAGTAGTTGTACCACTTAAAAAGTTATATTTATTTTTGAATGATAATGGGGACCAATTTTGGCCTGCTGACATAGTGTTCAGACGGTACTGGGAACGCAGCCATATCCAGAATAAGAGAATAGCTACGAGCAAGAATTCGCCAAATAAACACTGATGGATTGTAATGTTAAACTTTTATCTTACAACTGCCGATCACTTAAAAGATCTTTTCTGGAAATTGTACAATTCTGTGATGCCCTTCAAGAAACTTGGTTGTTCCCTCATGATTTGGACATATTAAGTACAATAAACAAGCAATTTGGCAGTCACGGTGTATCTGCAATTGACACGGAGCAGGGAGTGGTGCGTGGGAGACCGTACGGAGGTGTGGCGCTGCTGTGGGATAAACGTGTGTTTACAAGCGTGGAAATTGTGCAGTGCAGTGACGACCGTATGGTTGCAGTGAAACTCAGGCGAGGGAACCGTAGCATGTTAGTATTTAGTGTCTACATGCCTACCGATAGTGAAGACAACTTCCCGGTGTTGTCCCAGTGTCTCGCAAATATAAGTGCCATTATTGAAAGTGTGGATATTGAAACTGTGCTTGTGTTGGGGGACTTTAATGCCCACCCCGGTACCAGGTTTGGAAACGAGTTGATGGACTACTGCATGGAAGAGGCGTTATCCTGTATTGACTGTAAGTGGCTAGATGTAAACACTCACACTTTTACCAGTGACGCTAGTGGTTCGCATCGATGGCTCGATCACTGTGGTCTCCGTGGCGGCCGAAGCAATAGTGAGTCATGTATGCGTACTCTATGACGCGTACCTGTCTGACCACTTTCCGCTTTTGGTACAGGTGATATTTGATAATATTATTTGTAAGACAATAACTGTAGATAATTCTCCGGAACGTATCAAATGTATATGGGGTAACAGGAATAATAAACAAATAGATAAATATTGTAAACTATGTAATGAGATTTTCTGTGAAATGCGTAACAGTACTTATTTTAATGTTTGTTGTGATAGTGATTTGTGTACAAATTCGGAACACATTAAGTTAATTGATTTGTTTTACTCGGTATTGTTCAAGCGTTGCAATCATCTGCGGAACGTACATATTACAGTAAAAAACAAACACAGCGTAGTGTCGTAGGTTGGAATTATCATGTGAGACAGTATCACGTTGTGGCTAGGCAGACTTTTTTACAGTGGGTTCAGTGTGGTAGGCCTTGCACGGGATATTATCATGAACAAATGTCTACTGCGCGAAAGGAGTATAAAGCAGCCCTCAAATACGTACAGAATAATCAAGAAAAAATCAAAATGGATATACTGGCCCGACATGAATCATCTAAAGATTTTGCTAAATTTTGGAAGGAAGTTAAGAAGCTTAATCCGAAAAGTGGTACTCCTGTAAGTATAGAAGGGGAGACTGATAGGACTGTAATAGCAAATAAGTTTCGCAAACACTTTGATATGTCGCCACCTGTCTGGCAGGCGCACGCTGAGACAGCAAAGAAGCTGCAGTATAGCAATGGTGGGGAGGCCTTTGATGTCACAACCGATGACGTACTTGTCGTGCTCAGAGGTATGGGGCGTGGAAGGTCTCCGGGCCATGATGGCCTTAGTCTAGAGCATTTGGAGAATGCCGGTCAGTATATCTGTAGTATTTTGTCACAGTTTTTAACCTCTGTGCTAAACATTGCTATTTGCCAGCGGACCTCATTCGCACAGTGGTTGTTCCTATCCCTAAAAACAGGACTGGTGATGTCTCGAGCATGGCCAATTACAGGCCTATCTCTCTCGCAACGGTGGTGGCCAAGGTGCTTGAGCGTCTGATTCATAGAAGGCTAAGTCCGTCAATGAGGATTGACGATGGTCAGTTTGGTTTTCGGCCTGGAGTGTCAACGGACATGGCTATATTCCCCCTTAAACAGGTTGTCAAGTATTATGTCGATCAGGAAACCAGTGTCTATGCTTGTTTCCTAGACCTTAGTCGCGCTTTTGACACCATAAATCATGACCTGCTGTGGGGAAAGCTAGAGAAAAATAATGTTCCAGCTGGGGTTACGCGGCTTATCAGATATTGGTACTTAACTGTAATCAGTTCAACAATATTAGGTGGAACTGTGCTGTGTCCGAGGATTATCGGCTTGCTTGTGGTGTTAGGCAAGGGGGTTTAATGGTATAATATATTTACAGCATTTGCAATATTTCACGTTTTACGTCTTGAAGTTCATTACCAGGCGAAAATTCTGGGCAAGGACGTTTGAACCGCGACGCGGTGTTAACATTACCGGCTGGGCTGTTCAAAACCGCTGCGGGTATATCCGAGTCTGAGTTTACTTGCAATACACTGGAGTTCACTGATGGCGAAGCCGTAGGCGAGCGCTGAACGCGAGGCATTGTACGCAGTCCAATGTCGATCACACACACGTTGGTGAGCTCAGGGATATTTGGTGCGTACGCGTAGTACACAGATGCACTGCAGGTGTAAGCGCCCTGGCCCGAGGAGAGGCGGGGGGCGGCTGCTCGCGTTGTAGTTGTCGTCCCGCGGGGTGCTGGCCACTGCAACCTCGGAGTCTGTTCTTCACTAGAGAACCTGGGCCCTCGCGTGCTCCCGCGTCGATTTGAAGCGAGCCGCTTGCTATAAGATCGTTGTTACACTGCACCGGCGGATGCTGCTGCACTGCACTGCTAGATGTTCAAGTGTTGCTGCACTGCACCGCTGGTTGCTGCTGCACTGCACCGCTGGTTGCTGCTGCACTGCACCGCGCTAATTTCTTGAAATTGACCACCGTGCGCTGGATGCTGCTGCACTGCACCGCCAAAGGCACCGCGAGCGAGCCACGCACGCCGCTGTAGCACTTGAGTCTTGCGGTTAGCGGCGACAATCCGCTGCACTCGCGGTTCCGTCACTGTGATCCAGCACTTTTGCCATGTGAAACTCCTAGCTGTTTTCTACCTTGACACAAGCTTCCTCAAATCAAAGCAACAACAGCAGACGATAGCACCGGTTTTATACCACTTTGTTTTGACCGCGACACACGCAAAAACCAATAAACAAATAAAAAAAAAACGGACAGGACAGCTGAGAGTGTTGTGCAGATGACAGTTACTGTTGTGTAAACAGTGACCTATATTATGTTATAATGTCATGGTGGCGGGTAGCTTAGTTTTGTTTTGTAATAAACCAGTCTGTCGCTGACCCGCTTATTTCATTGACGTTCCACTAAGTATGGGGAACCCCCAAAATTTATTGTTTTTTTTTTTATTTTTCTGTCAAAATCTTAATGCGGTTCATAGAATACATCTACTTACCAAGTTTTAACAGTATAGTTCTTATAGTTTCGGAAAAAAGTGGCTTTGGCATACGGATGGACAGACAGACAGACAGACATGACAAATCCATAAGGGTTTCCTTTTTTGCCATTTGGCTACGGAACCCTAAAAACGGGATATGCGCGTAAGAAGTCGCAGGCAAAAGTTAGTTTATTATATCAGTGACAGCTAAAAGTGTATTTTGCAAAATACCTTTTCGGTTTTTCTGACTTCCACCGCACACCAGCCATCCGTTGACAAACAAAGAATAATTGATTGTGAGCTACGAATAATAAAACTCTCGTGAGGCATACACGACATCGCCGTCTTCGAAATGTTTTCAAATATTTTTCACGATGACTTGTAATTGTGTTGTTGTATAGACTTAGAAGCTATGTGATGTGAAGGCAACTGACCCGGCTCTGTCCGCGCCGACAGCAGGCGCGACCAGGCGGGCGAGTGGCAGCCGGCGCCGCCCTGGCCCGCGCTGCTCCCGGCGCCGGTGCCGCCTTGCGCCGCGGGCTCGCACCTGTGTAACACACAGGGTGATGGGGGCGCGTCGGGTGCACGCGGCTCGGAACATGTTGCTATCATGTTACGTAGTCAGGTCGCCTCCGCACTCGTCCGTGCGACATTCCACGATCGCTTGAAAATCCCAGAATTTACAGAGTGCGGCGGCGGCGGTTGGGGAGGCGTTTAATTTGTAGGTTTTCATAATGCTCGGTTCTTTAGGCTGATTGTTCTATTTTCTTTTCATTTAAAATCGAAATTCATAGATGAAGTAAGATTTATAATGTATAAAACAAAGGCATCTTACAGGATTTCGTCAAACTTCATGGTGCTTGTGTTTAATCGCTCTCAACATTAGAACCACTACTGGACCTTGTGTTGCATGAAAACTACACACCGCTGATTTACAATTAATTTTTTATCCTCCAAATCGTTGTCTGGATTTTGTCAAACAAAGAGTGTAAAAATCACTATATGTATATTATGTCTATGAATAATCACAGACGTAATAATTTACCACAGAATATTTACTATTCTATTCTATTTATCTATGGCAATGGTGCATCGGCATGTGCCGATCGACGATCATGTGCCGCTCATTGAATATTATTATTATTATTTCCTTTATTCATTTTATTACATATCATTTACATTTTTAAATATTTCTATAAAAATATAAAAAAAAACATTTAAAAATATAAAAAATTGTAGCTCACCGGTATCGGGAACAGAATCCAAGCTACCGGTGGTCAGGGCTCCTGAGAGAGAAACCTCCTAACGATACGCGCCGTGTCCAAGAGTACTGCTTTCTGGATCAAGCCCTTGATCCAGCTGCCCAACGAGAGCCTCTTGAGATGTTGGTCGAGGCTCTTGGCAATTACGCCATTGGCCGTGACGATTATCGGCACAATGACTGCTGTGTTCACATCCCACATGTCGACAACCTCGCGAGCCAAGTCAAGATACTTTGTTTGTTTATCTTTCTCAGACTTCACGAGGTTCTCGTCATGAGGGACTGCTATATCAACAATCATTGCGCGACGCTCTAATCGGTCTATCACCACTATATCAGGCTTATTAGCCAAAATAGTCCTGTCACTGATGATAGACCGATCCCAATACAATGTGCAATTGCTATTTTCGAGAACTGGGTCGGGCACATACCTATAGTACGGTACTTCCGATTCCACAAGATTGTATTGAAGTGCAAGTTGCTGATGGATAATCCTGGCTACAAGGTTGTGCCTGTGCAAATAGTCTCCGTTAGCCAGACTAGAACAACCGGAAATAATGTGGCGGATAGATTCCCCGGGCCGGTGACATGCCCGACATATGTCAACCGTACCGTCCTTCACAATGTATTTCCGGTAGTTGTTCGTCATCATAACTTCGTCCATAATCGCACAGACAAAACCTTCGGTTTCCCCGAAGAGGTCACCAAAACGCAGCCAGGCTACGGACGCTAAAAAGTCTGCATCGGGCCCATGTAGGACCCGATAAAATTATTATTATTATTATTATACAGGGTTACTGGTAATTCGACGTATATCCGTCAGGGGCTGATAAGGGAGTCAAAATGCAACTAATTGAACCCCACATATGTATGGCCGAAATTCAATAGTTTTCGAGATATTTGAATTTTAAGGGTTTTTCGAAATTTACCCAAAATTTGACATTTAATTCCAAATAAAAAAACCTACACACCCATTCAAGGGTACCATTAAAAATGATGTTGAAGCTGGCCCTTCAATTAAGCTATGGACATCATTAAAACTACTTAATTTAACAAAATATTTAAAATAATGAGCGAAATAAGAACAATATCTTACCAATATTTTCATTTTACGTTTCAAAACTGTTGTCTCGTCAAAAAAAATTCTATGACATTAATCGTACAAATAACTAAAACAACTTGCCTATTCTGTAAGCTTTCCAGAAAGGTATAAAAATCAATTTTAAAATACATAATTCGTGGCATGGCATGTGTTTGAACCGGCACGGGGAGAGAAATCATCTGTGTTCTTAGTTTATCATCCTCGCTAAAACAACCGATTTTACTGGCGAAACTCTTCGTGATGGGGCGGGGTGTGCAGGCGGGGGAGTACACGGCGTCTGCTGCGCTCTCGTCGCCTTCCTTAGTACAGTTCGCGTCAAATAACTATGCCCCTCTGAAGTTAGCCATTTGCAAGATCGCGTAGGTGCAGTCACGTAGACGGAAGCAAGCGGGACGCAAGCATGTATCGAACGTAAACGAGCGACTGAGACATAAAATCCCGCCGTCATAATCCCCGCCCCGCGCATGCGCAGTTGCAGTTTGTTCGTAATTTTGACTACTACGCAGCCACTCCTAGCCAACTTCAGAGGGGCACAGTTATTTGACACGAACTGTAAAAAACGAACAAACTGCAACTGCGCATGCGCGAAGCGGGGATTATGACGTCGCGATTTTATGTCTCAGTCGCTCGTTTACGTTCGATGCATGCTTGCGTCCCGCTTGCTCCCGTCTACGTGACTGCACCTACGCGATCTTGCAAATGGCTAACTTCAGAGGGGCATAGTTATTTGACGCGAACTGTACTAAGGAAGGCGACGACGCGAGCGCAGCAGACGCCGTGTACTCCCCCGCCTGCACACCCCGCCCCATCACGAAGAATTTCGCCAGTAAAATCGGTTGTTTTAGCGAGGATGATAAACTAAGAACACAGATGATTTCTCTCCCCGCGCCGGTTCAAACACATGCCATGCCACGAATTATGTATTTTAAAATTGATTTTTATACCTTTTTGGAAAGCTTACAGAATAGGCAAGTTGTTTTAGTTATTTGTACGATTAATGTCATAGAATTTTTTTTGACGAGACAACATTTTTGAAGCGTAAAATGAAAATATTGGTAAGAAATTATTCTTATATCGCTAATTATTTTAATTATTTTGTTAAATTAAGTAGTTTTAATGATGTCCATAGCTTAATTGAAGTGCCAGCTACAACATCATTTTTAATGGTACCCTTGAATGGGTATGTAGGTTTTTTTATTTGGAATTAAATGTCAAATTTTGGGTAAATTTCGAAAAACCCTTAAAATTCAAATATCTCGAAAACTATTGAATTTCGGCCATACATATGGGGGGTTCAATTTGTTGCATTTTGGCCCCCTTATCAGCCCCTGACGGATATACGTCGAATTACCAGTAACCCTGTATACTTTGTGGTGCCAACTTTTTTTTTGTTTTTTCGAAGGGAAGGCTAAAGTCTTTTGACCATATTGCCTAGTCTTACGTCCTTTTTCTTTTTAGTTTTGTATTAGAAAGCGGGTGTAATACATTCTTATGTTTGCTGGAGTATTTGGCAGCAAATATATCGAGGCATGACCTGGTGAGGGTTGCTGGTAGCCGTTGGATTTGATTTGACCGGTTGTTGTGACGACACTTGGGGGAGGCCTAGAGTCTGTCAAGTGAGTCGAGTCCACAACCATTTTGCTGATTTCTTATAATGGCAATACTATTATCTGTCAAACAAATTGTCAACAAATTCTGTTGTTTACCTCGTAACATTCCGGTTTTTGTTGAATTTCTAATTTTATAATGCCGAAACCTATTAAAAGTAGTGTCAGGAGCCTATTGTTTAAAATGATTAATAAATATAATCATGTAAAGATTGAATCTGACAACGAGTTATCGGAAAAACGACGAGTTTTGGATGAAAGCGTTTCAACATCAGGTAGGTTGGCTACAACATGTTGATACTTGTAGCAAATTGTTTAATTTTATTTATTTTAAAAGTGATGTGATGATGTGATCACGATTTCGGTTTTGGTTTAGATTTAGACGTCGAATTCATGATGTTGAAACTTACTGGGGCAACTATAAGTGAAACAACTATAAGAGATTGTTGTCATTTTTTTTCAGCCACCTTGGATGATGAATTAACTAAAAGCACAATTGATAATTTAGTTAAGCAAGTCATAGCCATAGAAGACAATAAAAAAAAAATCTGAAACGAACTATCAGACAAAAATTGCTGCTATGACAGGTCAGTACAGATTTATTTGTTTACACTGCATTTTCAACATATGTTATCATAAAATTTGTGCGTTTGATTGAACTAACATATTAAACTTTCAGAATTAAGTGTGAAAACATTGCGAAGAATAAAAAAAGAAGGTGCTATTAACCAGGGTGAGTGGAACACACCGGGGAAAAAGCGTCCACGACAGCCAACTGTTGCCAACCTGGATAGTTTTGACTTATCAGCTATACGAAATAAAATTAATGAATTTTACTGTGTGAAAAAGCAAGTTCCAACTTTAAGAAGTTTGCTTGCAAATTTAAGAGAATCAATTGGATTTACTGGATGTCATGAAACATTGAGACAATTATTACTCAAAAATGGATTTGAATTAAAAAAAAATAAAAATGAGAGATCTCTTCTTATTGAAAAGTATGAACTAGCTGCATGGCGACAAAGGTATCTCAGAGCTATTGATGAAAAGCGGAAACAAGGAAAATTAATAGTTTACCTTGACGAAACCTATGTCCACCAAAATGATAAAGTTAAAAAATCATGGCAAGGGCCATCCACAAGCGGTGTTATTGATAAAATATCATCAGGCAAAAGACATATTGTTGTTCATGCTGGATCCGAAAAAGGTTTTGTCCCCAACGCAGTATTATACCTTGACGAAACCTATGTCCACCAAAATGATAAAGTTAAAAAATCATGGCAAGGGCCATCCACAAGCGGTGTTATTGATAAAATATCATCAGGCAAAAGACATATTGTTGTTCATGCTGGATCCGAGAAAGGTTTTGTCCCCAACGCAGTATTAATAGTTTACCTTGACGAAACCTATGTCCACCAAAATTATAAAGTTAAAAAATCATGGCAAGGGCCATCCACAAGCGGTGTTATTGATAAAATATCATCAGGCAAAAGACATATTGTTGTTCATGCTGGATCCGAAAAAGGTTTTGTCCCCAACGCAGTATTAATAGTTTACCTTGACGAAACCTATGTCCACCAAAATTATAAAGTTAAAAAATCATGGCAAGGGCCATCCACAAGCGGTATTATTGATAAAATATCATCAGGCAAAAGACATATTGTTGTTCATGCTGGATCCGAAAAAGGTTTTGTCCCCAACGCAGTAATATACCTTGACGAAACCTATGTCCACCAAAATGATAAAGTTAAAAAATCATGGCAAGGGCCATCCACAAGCGGTGTTATTGATAAAATATCATCAGGCAAAAGACATATTGTTGTTCATGCTGGATCCGAAAAAGGTTTTGTCCCCAACGCAGTATTATACCTTGACGAAACCTATGTCCACCAAAATGATAAAGTTAAAAAATCATGGCAAGGGCCATCCACAAGCGGTGTTATTGATAAAATATCATCAGGCAAAAGACATATTGTTGTTCATGCTGGATCCGAAAAAGGTTTTGTCCCCAACGCAGTATTAATAGTTTACCTTGACGAAACCTATGTCCACCAAAATTATAAAGTTAAAAAATCATGGCAAGGGCCATCCACAAGCGGTGTTATTGATAAAATATCATCAGGCAAAAGACATATTGTTGTTCATGCTGGATCCGAAAAAGGTTTTGTCCCCAACGCAGTATTAGTTTTCAGTACAAAATCAAAAATGGCAGATTATCATGATGATATGAACAGAAATAATTTTATGAAATGGTTACGTGAAAAATTAATACTCAATTTAAGTCAACCCAGTGTCATTGATATGGACAACGCCAACTACCATGTAACTCAAATAAATAAGCCACCATCTATGAATGATTTAAAGGCCGACATTCAGAAATGGCCGACTGAAAATGGAATTAATTGTGAAGAATTCTTTACAAAGGCTGAGCTTATGTGCCTTGTCAATGAAAACAAAACAACTCTACTGTATGAAACTGAAGAATTTTTAAAACAACATGGCCATGAGGTTTTGAAACTTCCACCATATCATTGTGACCTGAACGCAATTGAACTCATATGAAGTTTGGGTAAAAGAAAAATAGCCAGCAAAAACTTAGGAATTCCAGGTAAAGAAATGGAGAACCTTACACAAATACAAATACAAATACAATACAAATACAAATATTTTATTGGAACAAGAAACGATTTTACATAATATTGTGTTCGTAAATAACTGCATTAGTATAGGGATACTGTGTCGCGGTCATTAGCGCCCACCTCCAAGAGGGGAGACGACAGCGTTCCAGGCATTCTTATTATGTATAAACAAAAAAAGAAAAGAAATATAAAATGTTTTACATTTTAGAGAACAAAATCTTAAGCACTATTAATATATTATTTATGCATGTGAGTGTGTGTGTTAATGTGAATGTAGGTGTAGTGTATGTATGTGTATGCACTTGAGTTTGTCAGTTTATGTAATTTGGAAGGCAGTGGGAATGAATGGAACATTATTATTATTATTCGTTTTTTTATTTTATATTTTTACAAGATCTTCAATCTCTTCATAGGTCAGGGAACCGAGCCACTTATGTACAATTGATTTACACTCACGTAAAGTAAGGGGGTAAATGTTCAAAATCTCATGTATTCTGTTATACAAAATTGGACTTTTAAAGTAGTATTGACGTCTAACTATCATGATGCTAGCTGATACTACAGGGCAGACTTTAACAGGTCTACGTTTCTGCCTACTTTGGACTTATATAGGAATGTTTTAATACTGTCACAGCCAGTGATTGGAAAAAATGCACAGATCACACTATTAGTGTCGAAAATAAGTATAAAGTTAGAGACAGGATATCAGAAACAGAGTTGGAACCCTTCATAATTTATGTGCGTAATGATGATACTGACAGTGATTTTTCATATGAAAGCATTGAATTTCTTGATTCTGATTTTAATTCTGATAGTGACAAATAAATACCTACATTGAAATGTTTTTTTTCAATTTATCCCTAATAATTTTTTTTATCAAAATTTAAAGTATCAATAAGTCTTCAGCGTGTTATATCAGTGTTGACACCTGAAAGATTTTTGAATTTGCCGCCTTTTTCATGGGACTAGACTCGCTTGACAGACTCTATGTCCAGCAGTGGACGTCTTTCGGCTGATATGATTATGATGATGATATCGAGTCAGCCTTCTCGTCAAGCTTCGCTGTGGTAGTCATACTACAATAAAATTCACAGCTCCGCTTTACCGAGATCGCGTCTGTTTCAATAATTTCACATATTGAGTACTAGTAGACACTTGAGACTTGGCTTTTTCTTTGGGCAGAGGCTAAGCATTGCCATTCAACGTGGCAATGCCGCCAGTCTCTTGGGCACATTACCGGCTGACAGCGTTGAGGACGAATTTTTTGATGCTATGTTTTAGTTTGTTGTAAGTTTCGTGTATTTTTAATTTAAGTAATTTTTAGTCTTGTAATACTTGAGACCTAAAACTATTTTACACCACAATATCCACTACGAATCAATTTGCGAATAATTTAAAAATTCACTCGTTAAAATCCCGCCAAAACCCGTCATGGAAAACGTGTGATATCAATAAAAAACAAAGAACTTTTATTAATTTTGGAGAATACCCATGTAACCTTGTTGATGAGTTTACTACAAAATAAAAAATAAAAACCAGAAACAGTTCTGTTGTAAGTACGACAGAGTTTAGCAATTAGACCGATACTGAATACAAGAGACTATAATATTAAAATATTATATAAAATATTATAGTCTGTTGTCATTTACACGAATGAAAGTAATTAAAGCTGTAAGAAGCTTCGCGGAGAAGTATAAGGACAGGGGAGCATTCCCCTCGATCCCGTAAGCTTCTCGATCTTATAAGAGTCAGCTAGTCTGCACAGTGCACGGTTACCGCTTCAACATAACACTGCGGGGATGACTCCTGGCTCGACCTTATCCTCACCTCGAATCCTTCCCTTGTGTCCCATGGTGTTGGTTGACCATGGGAGGACACGAGGGAGGGATTCGATTGTGATTAATGAACGCGTAGTTGGCTATTTTACGATTACATTCACTCCTTACAAGTTACATACACAGGTCCAAAAATGTAATTTTTTGTTTTAGAGAAATACGGTCAGACTATGGCTAAGACGTTATGGAGACAATGGAAATATACAGCGAATTCATCCAGGACCGAAGCCATCAAGTATAGTTTCAACTTCGGACCCCACCGGGCCATTGTTTCAAGCCATGTTGAAAATCCATTTTTGCCCATTCGTGTAACCGCAATAAACCACAACATTTCAGTGGAAACAGTGAGAAGGCAATTACACGCTGCTGGGATAAGGAATTATAAACCGGCACAGAAAATTGCATGGACACCTGCTCATCGCGAAGAAAGGGTCCGTTTTGCCCAGGAATATTTAAATTAGTACTAATAAACTAGCTACTATTTAATCAAGTAGGTATTTTTAAACATGGTGTGTTTAAAAATACCTACTAGATTAAGAACCTAAGTAAATGTTCAATGCATTGATTGTTAAACCATTAAATGTTGCAGATTAGGCGGAATCAGAGCAGTTAAATTCCGAGTTCGACGTTGCGTTAAGTGTCGTCGCTACAATCCCAGCAATCAGCATCAAATTATGGGAGATTTACCACCAGAAAGGTCGAATCCGTCACGTCCTTTCCAAAATGTAGGTGTAGACTGGACATGTCTATATCAAGGCCAACAAGGGTCGTGGAATAAAAACAATAAAAACCACCAAGGGTTATGTCACCGTATTTATTTGCATGGCAACTAAAGCCGTGCACTTAAAGTTGGTGTCGGATTGACGTTACTGGTCAAATGATTTGGGCGATATTTTATTCTTATCTATCTGTGATTAAATAAAAACAATCAAAACATTTATCCATGTAAATCAATTTCCATCCCGAGACTTCAGACTCGATTATAGAATTGTTAAATCGATTATTATTAAACATTTTTTATTACCTGGCATCACCGACTGCATCATCTAATCATCTGTCAACAATGACTGAAAAAACTATTGAAAAATAATAAGATGCTCTGTGAACTATTCGCTCGCTTTGCTTTTGTGTTGTGAATATTGTCTTGTGTTGTTTTTTTTTCGAACGTTTGTTTCTATTAAAATGGACTCCGTGTTAGAATAACCTCTTTCGTAAGAGTTTGACTTTTTGCTAAAAAGGAAACAAACTGTCTTTTATATATGGTTTAAATATCCGACACCTTACTGTCTCTGAAAATTAATTTTTATTCCTGACTGTTTCACATTGCAAACAGTAACAGTGTTTTAAGGCTACTCTCTCGAAAAAAGCTTAAAAACAGCGTGCAGATGAAGCAGCTTTTCGTCGGCATTTACAAAGAAATTACATCTAAAAAAAATATGTAGTAATCTACATGATATAATACGTAATTTAGTTTAGCCATAATTTTTCTATCGGTATCCGATAATAAGAAAAAAAATCACCAAATCACCTCCAAATCGTTGAGATAAAACCATTTTACTCCTTCATTTTTTATCAAAATAACATAAAAAAAAATATCTACTGCTTTGCAATACCAACGAAAACGGTTTTGTTACTTTTTAAAAACATGTATTATTTTTACTATAATAAATTAAAAATGCGACCGTTTAAAGTCCGTGTCTATATCTCCCCCGCACTCGTCCACAAATTCAGTGCGGGGCGCGTCGTGTTGCTAGATGGGCGTGCGTCGCGTTGCGAGAGCTCAGCACTACAAAAATATCGTAATATATAACTGCAAAAATTTAATTTTGTTAATAGTAGAGTAGGTTTTTTCTGATTCCTGTATAAGTAGTGTTTTATATTTATTTTAATTGTACAGTTTTATTAGTGTTTAAGTTTAGTTTGTAAAACATGGGGAATAAGCAGAAACGTTTGAAGAGAGGTTTAAAAAAATATTACAAACAAAAGGGTATAACATATATTATCAAGGTAAGTTTTATCTACATTTTCATTATAGCTTTACTTACCTTTCATAAAAGTAGATCTTAGATACTGTTTATAAAATACCTATATTCAAATAAAGTTGTAAGTATAATGCTTCTGTGTCAAAGAGTAGTGAATGATCACAGAAGGACCATGTCCTTGCAATGACTTTTAGTCAATATTACTTGTAATTTTCCTTTTCGGTACCTCAGTAAAGTATATTTTTACCTGACCGCGCCAGAAGGAGGGTAATGTTTTTCGAGTGTATGTATGTATATTTCTTTGGTACGCTTTGTAGCCTAAACGCCTTGGTGGATTTTATCATGAGAGATGTCATTAGATTTGTCTTGATAGTGAGAGTGACACTGAGTATATAAAAATTAAAATGGCTGATTTTTTGGCGCCATATTATGTCGTCAATTTGTTTTTTCCTCAAAACGTATCGAGTGGGGTATCAATATAAAGGGCACGAGGAGACGATTTTAAAAATGTATCTCACTAAAATGAAAGAAATAAAAAAATACCATTTTAGTAGTTTTTAGCGATCGGGTTTTTAGACAAAGTCAATTGTTTTTAATATTATGATTAGTTTATTCTGATTATTTTACAGTGTTTATGCAGTGAAAGGCTGGAATTGAGAAGGAAACTGTTAACAGCCTCTAACTTTGGCGAGCATTATAAAGAGGCGTTAAAATATCAGTTGCAGTAACGTAGTAAAAGATTTACTATAATATAAAGAAAGCATAAGTCACGTTAAATCAATAAAACAGGACTGAAAATGAAAAAAATACTCTTGAGCAAATTTCAAAAGACACTGGTTTAGTTATACAACCATACGGTTTATTTATTGACGATGAATTGCCATATCTAGGCGCTACTCCTGACGGTATATTTGTCGAGGAGAACATGGTGGTAGAAATTAAATGCCCTGTTGCAGCTCACTAACTGAGTTTTACCGAAGCAGTTACCAAAAAAAAATACCTTTTTATAAAACTGACTAGCACTTCGCCCGCGACTTCGTCGGATTTAGTGGGTGCTCCACAAACTTCAACGCCCCCTATAAAAGGTTAGTTTTGGAAAATTAAACTCAACGATTTTCTTTAATTACTTAGCCATTTCTACTTATTCTATGGTCTCAGGAGGCCCTCGACAATGTACCATTTAATTAGCGAATGCGACTGTCAAAATGATGATGATGATGAATCCTATACATTTTTGACGTATTGACAATCGCGTATGCCACACCACCGTTGACAGAATCTCACTTGTCTCGAGCCCAGGTTCAGCGAAACTGTTCGCCCCGTCAGGGGTTGATTATGCAAAAACTATTAGGTACATCTGTTTCAATTATCCCGCTTTTAGTTTGTTCATAGCATTCCGACGTAAATTAAAGCAAGCAATAATGTCCTCCCCTAAAATCACCTCTGCTTCACTCCTTATTATGTATTAGTTTATTTTCGAAAAATCCAAACATTTGTTATTCTTATTGTTTTATCGAAATAATTTAAATTCCGTGGTGTTTCGACTTCATCGGACCAAGCATTGATACGATTCTCCCCAGTTCGCTCAAGCCGCGACATTTTTCTTACTCCAAGCATGTTTAATACCGTCGTAACTTTTGAACGAAAGGTCCGATTTGAATAATTTAAAGTGTAATTTACACGGGCATAATCAACCTTAATTATCAAACCATTTTAATGGATAAGGATTAATATCATGATACTAAAATCACCAATTTTTATTTCACCAGGGATTTGCTTGAATAATATGAATAAAAACTGACTTATCCATAATAGTTAGACATATGGTATCTGACTTTTTTGTAGCTATTGATAACTTCTGTAAAACTTTAGTACATCACTTTGCTCAATTGTCAATAGTTTCCGCAGCGTACCCGATATAAGGATTATTTCTCACACCTTGGGTTACATTATCGAAGTTTTCATACGGATCCCTAACTTTTTTGAATATATTCTATAGCCTATGTCCATCACCGATAATGTAGGATTCTACTGGTGAAAGAATTTTTTAAATCGGTCCAGTAGTTTCTGAGCCTATTCATTTCAAACAAACAAATCTTTCCTCTTCATAATATTAGTGTAGATAAAACTGCTACGATTGTTATTAACACTAATCATAATTGGTATTACCAAATTCAGGGTCAGCTTCACATAACCAAAAGAATAAGATGTCTTTTTGGAATATGGCTGGGTGAAAATATTCCTATGAAAATCGAAATTATAGAAAAAGATGACAGTTCTGGAAAGACGTAATGGAAAATAAATTAATTAGATTTTATTTGGATTGCATATTACCGGAACTTATTGATCCAAGATACCCGAGAAAAATGAAAATTAGAGACCCTATTTGTATGCATAGAAAAAGCGGTGGAAAAGAGCTCTAATAAAAATAAATTACCCAAAAAAAGGAAACAAAATGATTTAAACCAACAATTCAAATAAATGATTTACAAGAAGACAATGTACAGGAGAAAGAAGAAAATGTCAAAGAGAAGGAAATAGAACTAAGGAAAGAAAAAGAGGTTGAAGAGAAAAATGAACAAAACGAGGACAAAGAAAAAAGAAAACATAGAACAAGATTTTGTCTGGCTATCGAAATTTCCAAAAGTAAATATATGTAAACATGGAGAAATAAGTGAGGATCAAGAAGTTCAACCAGCCAAAAGAATAAAAATACTCATTGAAAAGAAGTTACATTTTAGTGAATTTTAGTTTTTATCTTTTTTTATAACAAATATTATGACATACACTAGTACTTATTACTCTACCTATCTACCTTACCTACCTACTCTACCTACCCTACCTAGAAACCTTCCTCTGACTATAACAAAAATTTTGATAAAAATATTAGCCGAAATTGGTCCAGCCGTCCTCGAGTTTTACACTTAGCAACAGATTTAACCATTATTTTTTATTTATTTATATAAATAATTTTGTTCACAAGTTGTTTTCCTCGATCATGTTTCAAGCCAGGCCGATTTGTAGTAAAGGTACCTATAGTTTCTTGTAGATTCACAAATTTGACAAATTTATTCGTAACTGTTGCCCGAAAAGTACCTACATCCATATCAATAGATAGTAAATAAAAACAAAAATTGACTACTTTATATGCGGAACACATAAAAAATAAATTTAACTTCCACGATAATTTGACCTTCTGTGATTTCGATACTCTGTGACGGGACTAGGCGAAGACGCGCGGTGGCGGAGCGGGCCGCGCGCGGCTCATCGTTCTGTTGCATGCGGGTAGCGGAGTGGGAGTTCGCTCCGCCCAAATGCGCAAGGTCATTGGCATGAATACAAGCCTTAATTATATATTTCGTCTTGGTTTATTGCAACTTTTGGGACCTAAGTGTAGGTTCCTCACAGGTTATGGGCGAATCGTGCATATCTCATATATTTCAGATATCCTAGATGCATGAATACTTATACGTATGTACAAGTTAACCAGATGTAATAATCGTGTGTGAAATATTTATATTATACAAATATGGCGCATGGAATGTCGACGGAAAATGTATCGTCGGAGAATCTATTTTCATCCAATAATAACATAGTTATTAGTACAGGATCGAATATGGTCATCGAAAAATTGGAAGGAGTAAGCAATTATGGTACGTGGAAGTTTCTAATGAAATTATTGCTTATTGACCATGGATTATGGAATTTTGCAAATGGAACACTGCCAGCTACTTCTGACATTTGTAAGGACCAGAAAACGTATGCTAAAATTTGCTTAAACGTGAAGCCGTTATATTAGCCGCATATTAAGGATGCTAATAAAGCTGCGGATGCGTGGAAGAAATTAAAAAATGCTTACGAAAATAGTGGAATAAGTCGAAGATTTAGTTTGAAAAATACAAAGATTGTGATTCAATGGATCATTAATATTTAGGAAATATTATTTCTACTAGCTGACATAGACTGTGCCGTCGATGACGAAGAATTAGCAGAATTAATGCTTATAGGATTGCCTGCTGAATTCGACACATTAATTATGGCAATGGAGGCCGCAAATACGAACATCTCATCAGATTTTGTGAAATGCCAGCTTATTCAGAGCGAATTTAAAGCGTGAATCATTGAATTTGAATGAGGAACAAAATGACAAAATACTTTTGGCAAAAAACAAATTTACGCCAATCTGTCATACATAACTGTCATCAGAAAGGACATATTAAGCCCAGATGTCCTAAATTGAAAAATAATTCGAAGAAGATCGATTTACCTATAAAGAAGGGAAGTACAAATATTTTTTATCTTTTTTCTGCAGAGACTGCCTTAATAAGTAGTGTTTGTGATAAAAACAGCTGGATATTAGATTCAGGTTGCACTAGTCATATGACTAATCGGAAGGACTGGAATAATAATTATACTCCTAGTTCACAATCCAAAATTACTACTGCCAATAATAATAAAATATAAAGTGTAGGCGAAGGTGATGTGAATTTGCCATTAGATAATCTATACATATCTATACATATAATAAAACTGTAGAAGACGTCAATTCTGTACATTGAATATAAATTAAAAAAAATACTCCAGGGGTGCTTTATACAAATAGTAGAAGCCAAAAATATATTTTTTTCTTTTTTTGTCTGTCTGTCTGTCTGTCTGTCTGTCTGTCTGTTGTTCGTCTTTCACGAATAAACCACTGGAAGGATTTTAATGAAACATTTTTTGTTGTATAGCTATTAGTCCTCGCTTGAACGCTAACGCTAAAGCTACGAACTGTAAAAAACGAACAAACTGCAACTGCGCATGCGCGGGGCGGAGATTATGACGGCGCGATTTTATGTCTCAGTCGCTCGTTTACGTTCGATGCATGCTTGCGTCCCGCTTGCTCCCGTCTACGTGACTGCACCTACGCGATCTTTGCAAATGGCTAACTTCAGAGGGGCATAGTTATTTGACGCGAACTGTACTAAGGAAGGCGACGCGAGCGCAGCAAACGCCGTGTAGGGGAGTACCCGCACACCTCGCCCCATCAGGAACAATTTCGCCAGTAAAATCGGTTGTTTTAGCGAGGATGATAAACTAAGAACACAGATGATTTCTCTCCCCGCGCCGGTTCAAACACATGCCATGCCACGAATTATGTATTTTAAAATTGACTTTTATACCTTTTTGGAAAGCCTACAGAATAGGCAAGTTGTTTTAGTTATTTGTACGATTAATGTCATAGAATTTTTTTTGACGAGACAACATTTTTAAAGCGTAAAATGAAAATATTGGTAAGATATTATTCTTACTTCGGTCATTATTTTAATTATTTTGTTAAATTAAGTAGTTTTAATTATGCCCATAGCTTAATTGAAGTGCCAGCTACAACATCATTTTTAATGGTACCCTTGAATGGGTATGTGGGTTCTTTTATTTGGAATTAAATGTCAAATTTTGGGTAAATTTCGAAAAACCCTTAAAATTCAAATATCTCGAAAACTATTGAATTTCGGCCATACATATGGGGGGTTCAATTTGTTGCATTTTGGCCCCCTTATCAGCCCTTGACGGATATACGTCGAATTACCAGTAACCCTGTATGTATTCTGTCTTGTTTGCATCGCGATAAAAAATACAAAACTTATGTAGATAACATTCACATAAACCTGATAGGATTGTGGCAATCTAGAAGAAATCAACTTATTATCTACATGCATAGTAAGTATCTTTAATTATACTTGCAATGCCATCTGTTGAGCGAGACTGTACTTACCATCAACAGCACGAGAATTACACCAAAAAGTATTTTTTAGTTAAAGATTCTTTTGATACTTACCAGGCGTTACGCATTTGATGCAAAAAAAAAAACTGCTCCACTGACTTCGTTTTCATTTTTTTTTACTTTTGATAGTAACGCGTTTGACCACTATCTCACCTGATGGCAAACGATGATGTGATCGAAGATGGAGCACGCATGCCTATAAGTAACCTACTCACTCTTGATAAGACTCCCAGGCTGTAACTATCAGGAAACACGGACTCAGTCAGGGAATTCCACGCCATGTGTTTCCAAAACGTTTTGTTCATGTGGGTGTGAGGTCCACCGTGTACCGGTGGCGTGCCGCCGTACGTCTTGTGATCCGATGATGGAACGAGCTTGGCGGAATTAAACTATGCAATTCCGTCGCACACTCCCCAAAATGCAACCGATACAAAACCGACAGGCTAAAAACTCGGCTTCGATACTCAAGACTTTGGAGCTTCGACTCGGTTAGCCTTTCACCTCTTGGATTTCTTTCCCAGGACTACTTGGTTCCTCTAGTTAAGATATTTGGAAGAGATGCTCACCCTTCTTTGTGTAGACTAATAAAAATTTCCACTTTTCTTATGTTATGTTTTAAATACTACTTTTCTTTTTCCGTTTTTGAAAATTGATATACATAGTTTTATATAAAGTAGAAGCATTTTTTATTTTAAAATCCTGTAAATGTGAGGACCATGGAGCCTATACTGTTAATAATATAGATGGTTTCCTTGTTTGACATGAGTGAGCAGGGGCAGTTGAGGGTGTGTCATGCTCGCTAGAATGTCTCGCTGATGGTGGCGCGTGTATTTGATCATTCGGTTCCCTTCAAAATGTAGTTACTGTATAATTACTATCAGGCAAATTCTATTGTATGTTAACATCAATCTGTATTGTATATAACTAAAGGAACGGCTCGCCAGCACACAGATAAACCCTGAGAGGTTTTCGTTGTGTGGCAATAGCATTGATAAAATAGATTAAGGATTTTGGGAAATAAATAAATGAAATGAAAATAAAATGAAAATTATTGATGACGTTGTACTTTACACCGAGTTGGAGTGCGCAGCACCGGAAGTGGATTTATTTACCAACTACTTACACGATTTATTTAGCAACTACTACTAATTTTAGTGACCAATCACAGTTAGAATGTTAACGTCGAGCGAGTTCATTTAATTAACTGCTAAGTGCTAACTGCTAAATTTGGAAATAGTCTATTATAATATTTAACTAGTGTTAAATAAAGATTGATTTTCGTTACGAAGGTTTACGCGAGTTTGTTAGATAACAAACTCGCGTAAACCTTCGTAACGAAAATCGTGTAAGTAGTAGGTAGTTAGTGTTGTGACTGTTGTGTGAGTGAAAATTCCAATTGTTTGACTGTTTGTGTAGTGTTGTTTGCGTTTGAAACAGAATACTTACAAATGGAAAGAAAACAACTAACATGGATATACAACGCCAAAAAAAAAGTGAAGTATGGAACTTTTTTACGGATAGCGATACCGTAAAAAAAATTGGTACGTGTAATTTGTGTAAAAAAACTATTTCATACAAGACCTCAGTTTCAAATTTAAAATCCCACATGAAGTTTAAGCATCCTACTATTAATATCCAACAGGCACAACAACAAAGTGCTTGTACATTATCTGAGTCTAAGTGTTCCGTTAGTTCTCAACAGACTGTTCCTATTGCTGAAAATGCCCCCAGTACTTCAAGTTCTTCGAGTACTTATGATGAGTTTTTGCCACCACCAGCAAAGCAGAGAAAAATTCAATCAAGCGTATCAACTTTTGCCGTAAAAAAAATGACGTTAAAAGAGAAACAACGACTCAATTATTATTTAATGCAGCTTTTCATACTTGACTTTCAACCATTTTCAATCGTAGAAGACGTCGGCTTTATCCAATACTCAAATGCTTTAAATTCGTCTTACACGCTTCCATCTCGAAAATATCTACCAAATACACTTTTACCTACAATGTACGAACAGTGTAGAACAGAGGTACAAGAAGTAATAAATAAAGAAGTCGAAACAATCTGCATTACGACTGACAGTTGGACTTCGGCGAGAAATGATAGTTTTATGGCTGTTACTGGGCATTTTATAAATAAAAATTTTGATTTGGAATCGATTGTTTTGGACTGTGAAGTAATTTCGGGTCCTTCCAATAGTGAAAATACAGCATCTCAGTTAAAAAGTATTACCGATTCTTGGGGTATTTCAGCTAAAATCAATTTAGCTGTTTCTGATAACGCGGCTTACATCAAGAAAGCCATATCACAGGAGCTAGGGTGGAAACATTTCGGATGTGCAGCACACACAATAAATTTGATAGTGCAAGAAGCGACGGAAAAATCTGTACCCATCAAGTCTGTGATTGAACGTGTGAAGCTCATCGTCGCTTATTTCAAGCGAAGCTCTAAAGCCACTAAAAAACTTGATGAGTTTCAAAAGCAAAATGGAGCAACACAGCCAAAACGACTGCTTCAAGAAGTCCCGACGAGGTGGAATTCCAAATTCTACATGCTCGAAAGGATCGTAGAAATTCAAGATGCCGTCAAGTCATCCATTGCCATTTTGGGTGTTACAAGCTTACCAAATTTAATGCCGGAAGAATGGTTACTTTGCAACGAAACTTGTAAAGCCCTGAAATGTTTTGAAGAAGCATCAAATTATCTGAGTGGTGAAAAGTATTTGACGGCCAGTTAACTATTAATAATCATAAAAGGCATAAAGAGAGTTCTCAGCGATATGTTAACCTCTGATTCTTCCGGTTATCACTATCTGCCAATAACTTATGATTTTGTTCGAGCTTTGTTAGATTTAACTCATAGTCGTTTCGAAAATATAGAAAATAGTAACACGATTGGGGTAGCTACTTTTTTGGATCCCCGCTTTAAGTTACAGCCCTTTACATCTTCAAAGCAAGCAACTTTGAGGGAGAACATGATCAAACTTGTCGCTCAAGAAATAAATCGAGAAGGACCATGTGAAAATATTGAAGTTAGCAAAAGTTCGCTTGATCCCACCTCAATATTTTACGACTGGGATGCTAGGGAGGCTGTACTGCAATCAATTGAGTCACCAACTGCACGAGCAATAATAGAAATAGACAAATATTTGAATGAAAAAGTGATCAGTCGCAATAATTTACCGTTGAGCTGGTGGAAGCAGAACCAAGGCATTTTTCCACATTTGGCTAAGTTGGTTCGAAACAAATGTAATGTACTTTGTACTTCTGTTTCTTGCGAAAGACTTTTTTCGCGAACTGGTTACATAATTTCACAACGAAGAACACGCCTTGGAGTCCGAAAAGTCAAACAATTAACATTTTTAAATGGAAATAAAAAATATAAAATTTTAAGATAATTATTTTGTTACTAAGTGATAAGTAGATATAAGAAAAAAAAAAAAAACAAAGAAACAAGAAAAAAAAAAAACAAAAGACTATTATATAAAAATTACGAATACTAAAAAAAAACATATGAAAAAAAAAGAAATCGTTGTAAATAAATTGATTCTCATTATAAATACGCCAACAGAAAAAGTTGACAGTCCTAAGCCTGTGAAAAGTATGAAGGAAATGAGAATTAATTAGGTGATAAAAATCTGTCTGTGACTAAATTTAACAGTTGCTAAAATAAGCCTGTGAAAAGTATGAAGGAAATGAGAATTAATGACGTATAAACTCACTCTTTATACGTCTGTGACCAAAATTTAACAGTTGCTGAAAATAACTGCTAATTTTAACTGTTAACTATTTTTAGCATTAGCATTTAGCAGTGTTATTTTTTTTTAACGTTTAAGCCCATCTCGAGAAGTCTCCCAAGTCAAATGCGTCCAATGTCAAACAATGACAACTGACAGCTGTCACCAAGACTTGCCAAGCTCTGTATCGACCTCACCCAAGCACACTGCTTGACGTTTCCGACAAACGATGATAGATGGCGTTATTCTAAATTAACGATAATCAATAACCATTCTAAGAATTTGCATCTAAGTTGATTCTGTGGCATATAAATACGTTTTCGGTTTTTTTTTCAATAACATTAGGCAAATTCTAAACCAATTTTGTCTAAAAAAATATGTTACAATATTCAAGAATTGTAACATAATTTTACTAAAGTAAGTGTGCTTACCTACTACTTGATTTTTACGAAGATTTCACACTAAAGTCAAATAGCGTGCGGCGTGTAGTTTTGTATCGTACCCGTATTCATGATCTTCGTATCGATCAGATTTTAAATCCACCATGTTCACAAAAATAAATAAGTATACCTACTTAATTTAAAAGATTAGTAATTAGATTCAAGTTTGTACAAGACGTACCTAATCCATCTATAACCTTAAAAAATACTTACTAGAAAAATGAAACAAAATAAACTTATACTAATCAATTCAAGTTGATCCACTGCATTACTTTATCCTGTGACGCAACTTAGTACCTACCCGAGTTTGTGAACTCATAAGCGGTGCGCTTGGTTCGCGCGTCTCCCGCGCATCGTAAATTATTACGTACTGCTACTTCTTGCGGGCCTGGGGTAAGCGTTAGATGCCTACGCGCCCGGGATAACCTCGCCTTAAGGCTAACCAAAAGCTTTAGCGTAATACTATATAGCCGCTTGCGGCCCGCGTTTGCCTCCTTGGCGGCCCGCCATGCCATTAGATTAACAAAAATAAAATTAACATGTCTACAAATTATGCCTATTTACACATTAAAACCGACTATAAAAGAAGGAAATTAAAGTGCGTGATCCGAATTGATGTTCTACCCCTACCTACAATTACATCGAGACCTCCCCTCACCCGTGCCCGTGTAGGAGTGTGACGAGTGGCGGTGTGGAGTGGAGCCGGCAGTCACGTTTGCATCGCACTGCAGCGCGCACGTATTCTATTCATTCCCTCGCTCATTGCATTAAAACACGTTGCGATTTGAGTTTTCGGTATCAAACGAGTGTGATGGCAGCCAGTACAAGTAGAAAACGCAAGGTTACTGATGAACACAGATCATTCCAAGATATATGGACGCACTTATATTTATTCGTCTATGTCGGGGAAAAACCCATTTGCCTCGTATGTAACGAATCAATTTCTGTGGTAAAAGAATACAATATCAAACGTCATTATGAATCGAAACTTCCAGTAAGTTTGCACATCTTCAAGGACAAATACGAATCGATAAGGTGGAGGCTCTGAAGAAACAACTTCAAAGACAGCAGTATTCATTTCACAAACAGAATGACGACAGTGAAGCAATGTAAAAGTGAGCTACATTATTTCGGAAAAAATCGCTTGTAAGTCAAAACCATTTACTGACGGCGACTTCATAAAAGAATGCATGGAAGCTGCAGTAGAAGTTTTATGCCCCTCGCAAAAGCAACTTTTTTCCAAAATAAGTCTGTCCGGCGTTACAGTCGCAAGAAGGGTAGAAGAATTAGCTGGTGATATCGAACGATCATTAAAGGAACGTGTGTCGCAATTTGTATACTACTCCGTTGCACTCGACGAAAGTACAGACCTAACTGACATCGCTCAACTGGCCATGTTTATTCGCGGCGTTGACGTTAATTTTGTTGTTACTGAAGAAATGGCTGCTCTAGTTCCCATGAAAGGTACTACAAGAGGATGCGATTTGATGGAATCGTTTAATACCGACATAAATAGATATAACCTTTATCCAATTTGGCTGGTATTTGCACAGACGGCGCACCGTCTATGGTTGGCAAAAACGAAGGACTTGTTGCTTTAATAAAGAAAAATAATCCCGATATCTCCATCATAGTACCACTGTATTATTCATCAAGAAAATCTAAGTGCGAAGTCTGTTAGTATTCAAGAAGTCATGAATGTTGTGATAAAAGCTGTTAACTTCATCAAATCTCGGGGCCTTAACCACAGGCAATTTCAGGAATTCTTAAAAGAAACAAATGCTGAATATGGTGACATAACTTATTTCTGTGATGTTCGTTGGCTCAGCAGAGGGAAAATGTTTAAACGGGTGTTTGATTTGCGGAAAGAAATTGCAGCTTTTATGCAAAGTAAAGATAAAGCTGTTCCACAATTCGCTGATGACGCATGGCTAAGTGATTTGGGTTTTCTTGCCGACATAACATCACATCTCAATGATTTAAATAAGAAATTGCAAGGAAAAGATAATTTGGTTCACGAGTTATTTGACGCTTTAAAAGCGTTTGAAGTGAAGTTGGACTTGTGGATCAATCAATTAAAAAAAAACGTTACCACACATTTTCCAAATTTGTCGTCTTGCCAAACTTCAAACATGGACAAATATATTACCACGCTGCAGGATCTGAAAACACAATTCGACTCACGTTTTAGCGATTTCCGGAAAAATGAAATAAACCTGAATTTGTTTGCTCACTCATTCAATGTTTCTGTCGAAGATGCCCCTGAAGAAGTTCAGATGGAATTGATAGAACTACAGTGCAACTCTACTTTAAAAGAAAAACTCAATTTAGGGTTGATCGAGTTTTACTCATCCCTATTTCAGACTTTCCTAAAATAAGTGATCATGCACTGAAAATGACATCTCTGTTTGGCACCTCATATCTTTGCGAACAATTATTTTCTCGAATGAAGAACGTAAAGTCGAAGACAAGAACTAGAATCACCGATGTTCACCTTGAAAACAGTTTGAGAATTGCAACGACTACTATAGGGGCAGATATTGATAAATTAGTTAAAAGTAAACAATGTTAAACGTCTCATTGCTTAAATTTTATTAAAATAATTTCTACTTAGTTTGTAAAATCTATACATATAATAAAACAGTAGAAAGTTTGTGTCTGTACATTAAACAAATTTACCAAAAATGGGTTGGGGACGATGAAAAAGAAACATACTGCACAAAAAAAGATTTTTCATATTTTCTTGTCTGTCTGTCTGTCTGTTAACGCTAATCTCTGATTATTGAAATACTGTACAGATTTACTTGGAGACTGTACAGTTACATGTGGGTTAGCTCTGAGCAACATTTAGTCTTTGTTTTAATTAAATTGGTGGCCAGGAAAAAAAGTTACGGGCATTTAAAGATAAATTTTACGGCATGATTTAAATCGTAGCCATTGGTGACCTCTGTTCTGATAGGAACGCAAATATTGAATTGTTTTAACAAGTGAAATCAGCCAAGGCGATTAACGACCGGACTTTCACTTAGCGATGCGTGCGTTCGAACCCCGCCGTATGCAGGTGTTTTTGTAGGTTTTGATTTTCTTTTGTGTTTTTGTTTATGTTTAGATTTCCATACAATCTTATAACATACGTAACATCAATATTTAGGTTATACATTCGCAATATTAATATTCAATTTTTCAAATACCCACAGTGCCAATATTAAAGAGGTTATGACTGTAAATAAGTTTTTTTTTATGTAGCATCTCAGCGGCCACTTTCTGTGTAAGCCTTTAATCATGAAGAGATGCCAAACGACATACTTTAAATTAATATTTTTATTTGTAACATTCATAATTATGTGAACACTAGACAAGTAGAAATTATTACAGGAATTAGTGATAGTATCCCTATTAAATTTGTAGATTTCCAAATTCGTGGGAAATACGAAAAGGAGAAGTACTTTATTCGTAAAGCTCGTGCTATTCCTAATTTAAAACTAAGACCCCAAAAGGTCACAGCTAGGGATACTAGTTTCCAGCACCTCCAAGGTATATCGGCCGAGTTAGTGTTTAGTATGGCAACGCCCAAATTGCTAATAGGTACATCAGATTGGCATTTGTTGCTATCGAAGGAGAATAGAGTAGGAACCACGCTGCAGCCTGCTGCCGTACGTACTGCCTTAGGTTGGGTTTTATATGGTAATCTTACTCCAAATTCTTTGTGTGATGTTTCCATTAATCATATTGGCACTAACGACTCTCGGGATATTGAGCTAGATAGCCTTTTCAGAGATTATTATCGACTAGATTCCATTGGCATCAAACGCGAGGATAAGGTAAATCCGGGGGATGCTAAGGCCATTAGCATTTTAGACAAAACTACACATCGTTTAGACAATGGTAGATTTGAAATCGGTCTGCCCTGGTGTGAAGATGAACCTCATATCCCAGACAGTTATTATACAGCCTTGTCGAGATTTCGTAGTTTAAGTAAGCGATTTGATAAGGATAAGGATTATGCACGCTTGTATAAGCTTAACATCGAGGCATATGTTCAAAAAGGTTATGCCGAAGAATGCGTTGATGGCCATGATAATCCGAGTTCATCTTCGCGCCGCTGGTATTTACCTCATTTTGGGGTGACCAACCCGAACAAACCGGGAAAGCTAAGAATAGTTCATGATGCATCAGCTAAATCATCGAACGTCAGCCTCAATTCACTCATTCTCCCCGGGCCTGATCTGCTCCAGTCACTTTTCGGAATTTTAATGAGATTTCGTGAAGGTCAAATTGCTCTGAATGGGGACATTCGGGAAATGTGTCCTCAGATCAGGATTAGAGAGGAGGACCGAGATTGTCAGCGTTACATTTGGCTTTCCCCTGAAGGACATTTGAAAGAGTTTCGGATGTCATCATTGATTTTCGGTGCATCTGCATCACCCTTCATCGCGATGTATATTAAAAATAAGAACGCCATGGACTTTCAGGATCGATATCCTGAAGCCTTCAGATCTATAATCCAAGATCACTACATGGATGATTTTCTGGCCTCGTGTGATTCTTTAGGAGACGCGACTCGTCTTGCTAGCGATGTACTTCATGTACATTCTCAGTGCGGCTTCGAGATGCGATCTTGGGTGTCGAATGTTCCTGAGTCTCTTAAATTGATTCCATCACATCTTCGAAAAGAGGATAAGAGTAATGTCGACCTCAACTTGAGCGGAGCACAGGCAAAGCCTGATGTGCGCGTCTTGGGGATGCATTGGAATCCTCAAGATGACACTTTTAGTTTTAAATTTGACGTCGACATACCTCTACCTGCACAATTTACAAAGCGTCAGGTTCTTAGAGATCTAATGCGCATTTATGATCCCTTGGGACTTTTGCAGCCCACTATTACCATGGGCAAGATTTTATTCCAAAGAACTTGGCGGCTAGTGATTTCTTGGGATGTTCCACTCCCGACTTTAGATTATGAGCAGTGGGTGGAATGGTACAATAACGTTAAGGCATTGAACGCTTGTAGCATTCCTCGAGCTTATAAGCCTAGCTCGACGTTCGTTACACAAGAGCTTCATATTTTTACAGATGCCAGTGAAGTAGCATACGCATGTGTCGCGTATCAGCGATTTCTATTCGCCGATGGTACCATTCACCTCGCTCTCATTGCCAGTAAATCTAGGGTAGCACCTTTAAAATCAGTAATTAGCATACCGCGTTTAGAACTACAGGCAGCTTTACTCGGTGTGAGACTAGCTCAAACGATATGTAGCGAACACCGCGACCAACCTTCTCGTAGATTTTTTTGGTGCGACTCTAAGACTGTTCTGGCTTGGATAAGAAGCGACTCGCGCAAATACAAAGCGTTTGTCAGCCACCGACTTGGTGAAATATCAGACCTAACACAGTTGAACGAGTGGCGTTGGGTACCTACAGCCTTAAATGTAGCTGACGACGCCACTCGTCTGAACACTGTCTCCATGGAGAGATGGTGGCATGGTCCCACATTTTTAAAAGACAGGATAGACACCTGGCCGCAGGAAGTAGTCCAAATAATTTCTCCAGAAGCTCTAGAGCTAAGGTCTAAAGAAAGGACGGCCTATATTAATTTGATTTCCTTGTCGGCAGAACGGTTTTCCGATTGGCGATGGCTACTTCGAGTAGCCGCACGCGTCTACCAATTCATTCGTCTACTGAGAGGGAGAGACGCGCGGACTACTGATGCATTTTACAGCGGATTGCGTCCGCTACTCGCACAGGACGTCAAAAACGCTGAGATGTATCTTCTCAGACAATCCCAAAGAGACGAAATGGAATGTCTTCGTCAAGGCAAGAACATTTCCAGGCCAGCCGCCTGTGTAAGCTTACACCGAAGTTGGGTTACGACGGCTTGCTGAGGGCGCGAGGACGAATCAGTTCTGTCACCGGAGTCGCCTCAGATATAAAGGAACCAATAATATTGGACGGTCGACATCCTACGGTAAAACTTTTAATTGCAAGATATCACGTATGGGCTCTGCATGGCAACAATGAGACGGTGTGAATGAGTTACGGCAAAAATATGCCATCCTACATCTAAGGCCAACTGTACGCTTCATAGCCGCACGCTGCCGAGTCTGTCACCTCAAAAAAGCGAAGACTCATATTCCGCCTACAGGTAACCTTCCTTTAGAAAGATTACAACACCACTATCCTCCATTTTCGTTCGTTGGGCTCGACTACTTGGGACCCATTGATGTCGCCGTGAAGAGGTCTCGTGAAAAGAGATATGTGGCGCTCTTCACATGTCTTGTGATAAGAGCAATTCATTTAGAAGTGGTCACAAGTCTGACTGCGGACAGTGCAATTATGGCCCTTCGAAGATTTATTGCGCGCCGCGGATGTCCACTAAAAATAATATCCGACAACGGGACAGCCTTCGTCGGCGCTAACAGGTTGCTGAGAGAAGCTTGGGCCGCGCTGGATCAATCTCAAATTCAGGAGTTCGCTGCGTCCAACAATATAGAATGGCAATTCATCCCTCCTGGAGCACCGTTTATGGGAGGGGCCTGGGAACGGCTAGTGAGAAGTGTAAAAGTCGGTTTATCGGTCACACTCCGCGAAAAAGCGCCTAGAGACGAAATATTGTTGACGCTTCTGGCAGAGATAGAGCAAGTAATCAATTCTCGACCGCTAACTCACGTACCGGTAGCCCATGAAGACGAGCCAGCCCTAACTCCCAACCATTTCTTGTTGGGGATTCACTCTACACTACCATCGCCAGCATCATCTGACGCGGATCTCAACAGTAGGCAAGGATGGCTGAAGGCCAATCGCCTTGCTGACCAATTCTGGTCACGATGGCTTAGGGAATACTTGCCCAATCTAATGCCTCGGGGCCCATCTTCTTTTGTACACCACAATTTACAAGTAGGTGATGTTGTTTTTTATCGGTGACACAAATTTCCCCAGGGGGATCTGGCCTCGCGGTAGGGTTGTGCAAGTGTTCCCCGGTAGAGACGGAATAGTGCGAGTAGCTGATGTAAGGACTAGCGCAGGGGTCCTACGCCGTCCTGCGCGTAAATTAATTAAACTGGATCTGTCACCATAGCTGCTTTGGTAAGACTTTAGGTTCTTACCAGGGGGGAGAGATGTTGGCGACAGATCTGGCAACCCCGATGCTAGGGGCTTGTTGGTGTTCGGTTGGCTAGCAACGGGGCGTTTTACGTGTTTTTCTTTACTATTTTTAATATTAATACACCCGATTGCACCATAACCGTTTTTCATTTGGTGCATAACACCTATCCTAACCAGCCCAAAAAATACTATGACATGTTTCTGGTTTCCTGGTACTTGATGTTTTTGGTCTCCTGGTACTTGTAAATCTATAGTACTAAGGCAGCAGCGGCTCTGAATTTCCACTTCCTCCTCAGTCTTCATTGATACATGCCACTTACCGGGATAAAAAGTAGCATATATGTCTCACTAGCTTCTACCAGCTGCGGCTTCGCCCGCGTGAATATCGGAAATAGCAAGATTTCCTGATTTGTATTGTAAATTTTTTACTCAGAAAACACCCACCCTACACCTACCTTACACCTACCCTACACCTACCCTACCCCTACCCTACCCCTACCCTACACCTACCCTACACCTACCCTACCCCTACCCTACACCTACCTTACACGTACCTTACACCTACCCTACACTTACCCTACACCTTCCTTACACCTACCCTACCTACATAATTATACCAGCCCTAAAATACTATGACATGTTTCTGGTCTCCTGGTACTTGATGTTTTTGATCTCCTGGTACTTGTGAATCTGAAGTACTAAGGCAGCAGCGGCTCTGAGTTTCCACTTCCTCCTCAGTCTCCATTAATCCATGCCACTTACCGGGATAAAAAGTAGCCTATTTTTTATTCCAGGATAAGAACTACATGTGTGCCAAATTTCATCCAAATCCCTTCAGCCGTTTTTGCCTGATTGTTACACAAACATACAAACATACAAACATACAAACATACAAAAATACAAACATACAAACATTCACCTTTATAATATTAGTAGGATTCCAGGATATGAACTACATGTGTGCCAAATTTCATCCAAATCCCTTCAGCCGTTTTTGCCTGATTGAAACACAAACATACAAACATTCACATTTATAATATTAGTAGGATTATTAAGGTTGGCAATGTGAATTTAAATATAATAAGAAAAAAAAGTGCTTACTGACAAACAAACATATTTTCTAGCAATCAAAACATTTATACTAGGCCGGCAGTTCAACAATTACATAAGGAAGGTAGTTCAACACTTACTATAAATAAATGTTAAAGTTATTGTAATAATAACTAAGCGTACTGATTACGAATTTATGATTTTTCAACCATTTTATGTGGTTTACATAAAAAACAAGCAATGAATGTCATACCGACAAATTTAACAAATAGTGATTAAAAAATTTTAGAAACCTTGTTTTTTTATAAATCTAGCTCGGGTCGGGCAGTTGATGCAGGGTACCATCGATATGGTGTACTGTCGATGTAGTGTACTGTCGATTCATTAACCCGTCGATGGAACGTGTTCGATACAGTGACCGTCGATGTAGTGACTGTCGATATTATGAACTAGACCCTATAACTTATCATTAAGGCGAGCCTGACTTGAGCGCGTAGGCATCTAACGCTTACCTCAGGCCCCGCAAGGAGTAGCAATACGTAATAAGTAACGATGCGCGGGAGACGCGCGCACCAAGCGCACCGCTCGCTCATGAGTTCACAGACTCGGGTAGGTACTAAGTTCCGTCACAGGATAAAGTAATGCAGTAGATCAACTTGAATTGATTAGTATAAGTTTATTTTGTTTTATTTTTCTATTAAGTATTTTTTAAGTTTATAGATGGATTAGGTACGTATTGTACAAACTTGAATCCAATTACTAATCATTAAAAATCAGTAAGAATACTTATTGATTTTAGAGTATATGGTGGATTTAAAATTGACTGACACGAAAATTATGAATACGAGTACGATACAAAACTACGCGTCGCGCGCTATTTGGCTTTGGTGCGATACCTTCGTAAAAATCAAGTAGTAGGTAGGCACACTTACTTTTGGAAAATTATGTTACAATTCTTGAATGTTATATATAATTCAAGAAAGCTTAAAAGTATAAATGGTTAGGAATTTGCCTAGATGCTATTAAAAAAAAAACAAAAACGTTTTTATATTTTTTAATCAAATAGTTAACATAATAAAAGTTACCAATGCAACTGGCTAAAATTCGTTGAACTGTAGCTGTCTCGGTTTGCATGGACCTAGCTGAGTAGATTGACACGGAATATGGTCCTTGGATTTGCTTGGACCTGGCTGCACAGGCTTATCATTAACATTTTCTTTGTTTTCTTTCAATATTATGTCTCGTATTGGCATACCGCGATTTTGGCGCGGATCCAAAATCTCTGGTAATATACATTTCAAATGAAAATCTATAATTTTTTTCTCCATGTGCATCCGCCAAAATTCGTCATCTCTTGAAATATTTTCTACTACTAGTTTTCACCGGACCATATTCCAAAAATGCATTGGTTCCTTTCTGTTACGTGAAGTTGACCCTGCACTTGGTAATACCAATTACTTTTTTTGTTTATAACTCTGGTATGTTTTATTCTATCGAATTTAAATATATGTATTTTATTTTCTTCAATAGCAGCATTTCCCTTTTCTAAATGCCGTTATTGGACATTTAATTTCAACAATGGTGTCGTTCCCAACTATACCGTTTGGGGTAACCCCAATAAATGAGTATTATTTTGGAGACAAGTCACGCCCTTCCGCATGCTCTATTGACCTGTAACGCAAATTTTGATTTTGATTTGTTGGTAATTAACAAGTAAAATTTTAAAAACTTACAAAATATCCCTGTTCAATAAAGATAACGGAGCTACAGTGCCAAAGACAGATACACAGGCACACAGACGCACATACACAGAAACATAGATAGCAAACCGTTTTAAATAAATAGGATAGAATTGTAATAATTACGTAGGTATGTACTTATGTGGGGGTGTGTGTTTAATTTCTTTATGTATTTTTATGGTGTTATAATAATGCTAATGAGATACTTACTATTTTATTCAAATCTTTACTAAATAATATTTTAAAGTGGAAGTGCGCTAAGTGCGCTGTGGTAATAGCTAATTATACGTAAGTACCATGTACTACAAAGATATTGTTTTTCATTCGATCTAAAAAAAAGTCCGACGTTACACCTATATCTGTCTCTTATAAATAAGCCACACTAAGGCCAAATAATTTATTTAAAAATTAAAGGTGGTTTTTCAGCATTAATATTAGGCAGGCATATTAATCCTTACTAGCGAAAGTTACTTCATCATCAAGATAATTTTATGAAGATAAACTTTGTCTTTTACAGCATGTTGTTTGAACTCACCGTTTAGGAGATAATGTAAAATTAAAATAATTCAACAATGTTATTAAATCGAACGGGCGGTGCACGAGACGCGGCCACCAAACGAGAACGCGTCGAGCGTGCGTGACTGCGTGCGACGCGGTGCGAGAAATTCTTTTTTGTATTGTGATTATGAATTTATGATAGTTACATTCATGGGGAAGGCTGTACGGCTATACGGGAACGGGAATTCCTACGGGAATGAAGGGTTCCGTTACCTATCTACGAAGTTCTTCATCAGATCTTCACCAAATTGAAATGGGATCAGTCCGGGAAGATACAGTTCCAAAAAAAATAGAATCATCAAAATCGGTTGACAATTGGCGAAAATATCGCTGAGCAAACATACAACAACAAAAAAACAGTCGAATCGAGAACCTCTTCTTTTTTAGAAGTCGGTTAATAATATACAATACAATAGTCAATTAAAAACAGTTTAGTGTATGTAATTTATAATTTCTATGCATTTTTCCTCTTGCCAATAAACACCGATAAAGTTACGCATTGGATTAAAAACTATCCAAACTGACCACATAGTTTTTTGTATGTCTTGTCATAACTTGATACATTGTTAGTAATTAGTAAGAGGATGGACTCTAGTGTACAGCGCATAAATGAGCTGGTCCGGTAGCCTAAACGTTACCAAAAGTATGTTATTGTCGCAGTAAGATAGATAAAGCCGTAATATAGTTATATCACTAGGGATATAATTATATACCGTAACATAGTTATACGAAAGCGACTCTTTACTATCTCACTAGGAATATAGTTATAAAACCGTCGAAGTTTAGTGATATACTTATATTACTAGATTAAGTTCAGTGTTATAAATATATTAGGGTTTGTCTCAAAAAAGTCATACGAGTATTGTATCATATTGTCATCATATTGTAGTATATTAAAGCTTTTTTGAAAAATTGAAAAAATTTCAAGTGTGCCACTTTTTTGAGACAGACCCATTACTTGATTAAGCTTAGTGAAATAGAAATCTACCATATATAATTAAATAAAACAAAATTTTATTGGTTTTATCTTTATTAATAAATCAACTTTATGTATCCTGCAGTTAGTTACAATACTTTGTGACATTAACACGTATTAAAGTAATTATAATTAAAACGATATTTTTTTTAATAATAAAACATTCAAAATCTTTTAAAGCCAAACAGTTTTGAGATATCTTTATTTCTTATCAACAAGTTGAGATCTCGGTTTCTTTAAAAGTATTAGGTCTTTACCCATGAAATTGCCGTTCTGCAGTACTGGCCATTTCAAATCAAAATAAATTTTGTTTGGCTAAGAATTCTAATTTCAAATTAATTTTATTTTAAAAACATGGTTTTTTTTTTCCAAAAGTAGTCATTGTTTATTGATTAGTGTTACATTTTCATCGCATTTCAATCTTTTTCGTCATCATGGATACGTTAAAAATTCGAGTAATTATGGAATATGAGTACCGTCGTGGCAGCAACGCGGCACAAGCGGCACGCAACATCAACGACGTTTACGGAGCTAACACTACAAACCAACGCACCACCTGTTATTGGTTTGCTTGCTTCCGTGCTGGAAATTTCGACCTGAAAAATGAACCTCGCGGTCTTCCGAAGACTTTGGTCGATAATGACGAATTAAAGGCGATTGTGGAAGCTGATGACACACAATCTACGGCTGAATTAGCAGCAGCTTTCGACGTTAGCGTCAAAACAATATTGGTCCATTTGCGTCAAATTGGCAAGGTAAAAAAACTTGACAAATGGGCCGAGAGGCAGTACAAAATGACTTTGAAGAATTTGTTGCCTCCCGTCCGGCTGATTTCTTTAAGAAGGGCATCAATAAACTGCCACTGCGTTGGCAAAGATGCATTGATTGTATGGGTGATTACTTCGATTAATACAAATAAAAAATACATGAAAAAAAATCGTTTAAATTTTTTCATACAAAACGGCAATTTCATAGGTAAAGACCTATTATTTTTTATTTTTTGTTCAGACAAGAAGAGGAATCATGACATCTAGAATTACATAGCACTGAATGCTTCTTACAGCTATTTCACTAAACTTAATCTAGTAATATAAGTATATCACTAAACTTGGACCGTTTTATAACTATATTCCTAGTGAGATAGTAAAGAATCGCTTTCGTATGACTATGTTACGGTATATAATTATATCCCTAGGGATATAACTATATTACGGCTTCATCTATCTTACTGCGACATTATTATAATATTTTCATAGGAAATGATCATACTGTAACACTTTTACACTATGGCACGCGACTCACGAGTGCGCTGCGCGTATTGGTTGGCATAGACGAGACCTACACAAACGTTGCAGACACCATAAATATTATTATTTGTTGTGTTGTGGTGGCTGTGAGTAGGTACCCACCTAGCGTATAACTACACTTATATTTCTTCTCTACATGAACACCAAAACATTATTGCACCGATATTCAACTCTCATGTAGGAAATACGAGCTTTTATTTTGGCATTTGTTTAGGAGTAAGATAAGTGAAAACGGACATTTCTAATAAATAACAAATATTATAAGACTTGTACAAACTCTCCGAAACCATCAAGACTAACGTAGCGGGGTGAACTACCTATTTGACATTTGAAAACAGTAAATCATTGTATCATGTGCGCGCGAGGTGGCTTTATGCACTCTGAAATAGGGTTCAAATTCAATTGTTTTACATACTTGATGCGGTTGGTAAATCTATTCCGCGCGAAAACTAAACCACTAAAGCGCACGTCTTTATGCGTATTGAAATAAGGTTTAAATTAAACTGTTTACATGTTCGCGGTGTGTAAATTTATCTGTTCCGTGTTGGTACTTACCTAGTTAGTAAAGTAAATTATGTATAATATACCTATATACCTTTTTGTTTATTCAGACAAAGTTTATAAAAAAAAAAGTAGTCACCGCTGCAACGAAGAGCCGTTGATGACAACTTTTATTCCCCCATTTTTTTTTACAAATTTATAGCTACATCAAATAAAAACTAACTATATTACAACTGTTTGAACACTAAATTGTATACAAGTATTATTACTTAACCACTCGACACGTGAAAATTCCAAAATAAAAAATAAATCTTACGTAAATAAACATAAACATTAAATTCGCGGCACACCGGTGTGCCGGCAGTGCTCGAGCGGTAATCAATTTAGGCTTAGCCAGTAACAGAACTTAGCGGGGGTGGCGGGATCGCAAAAATTGGCACACGTCCGACCTCCAACACGTTCCGCTCGGGACTAAATGACACGGGGCGCGCGCATGAAAAGACAAAATCACTTGATTTTGGAATTAGTGGGATACGTATTTTCATATTTTACATTATGACGGCCGATTTTTATCACATTTTTTACGACCTTTATTGTGGTATAAGTTTTATTACTCAAAACCTTATATAACTCAAATGAAATGATAATTACATCTTGATTTTGACTTGTCTTTGCGATTTAATTGGATGCAGTAAAGTGCAAGTAATCGTGTATAGCACGGCCGAAATATCTAGATCGAAGTGTGAAATATGTAATATATTTTTTCAAAGTTTAAAACCGTGTTCTTTACGAATAAAACACAATTTTACACAATGCAAAACAACGTTTTTCCGGATAACCTGGCCTTAAAGTGATTATAAGCTATTAATAACTGGCTATGCAGATTCTGATTGGGGAGGCGATGAAAACAACAGCAAAAGTACAACAGGCTATTTATTTAAAGCGTTTGAAAATTGTACAATTTCGTGGAACACACGAAAAAAAAATTGTGTCGCCGTGTCTTCAACAGACGCTGAGTACACGGCTTTATTTGAGAAACTGACTGGATGAAATCACTACTAAATAGCATTTCAGTCCAAATCAAAGAGCCTTTTATATTATTCGAAGACAGCAATAGTTGCATTTGTATCGCAAATAATCTTACAAACCATAAAAAGTCTAAACACATAGACATTAAGTACCATTTCATTAGGGAAAAAATAACGCTAATAACACAATAAAACTAGAATTTATTTCCACAAGAAATCAACTAGGTAGCTGACATGTTTACAAAAGCGATTCTATTTTTACTCCGGACTCTTTTATCCTGCACGTCTTTTACATCGTTCTCACATATGTATAATTTCAATATGAATGATGTAACCATAATTTTGTAACAAAATATTATTTTTAAAATAGTGTCCGTGGAGTTTCTTGTACGTTCTTCTCCATAGAGATCTACGCTTTGGAACGTGCAAATAGCTTCATCTTTTTGACCGACCGACCTTGACAATTCAAAAGTGCCTGTAAATGGTCTAATTGAAATAAATGCTTTGACTTTGACTTTGACTTTGACATTCCTTCCAAAAGGCTTCTAGATTTAAGACTCAATTTAAATTTGTATTAGCTTTATTTTATGAGATTTTGAAGTGAATATTAAAATTTATAGCAACCCTCAAACCGTGCCGGCCAATCAGGGCCTCTCGCGGTCGTTTGCCGCCGCGATACATAGAGTGAGACAACAATTTTGGTCTCACTCTCGCACGGCCGTTACTGAACCGCGGCGTGGCGCGACAATCCGCGACACACACGCTTACCGCGCAGACCTGTGCGCCAGTCGTCGCGCCGTCGCCACGTGCCCGTGTCTTAGATAAATAATAATCGTGCTATTGTTACCGAACATCAATATTTTTAGGGTTCTGAAACCCCCTGTGATTTACCTATTAAACTTTACCGTATACAAACTGTGGTTTCCCTGAGACCCCTCTCTCATATGTGGCGCTCCAACGTTCTTTCGTGTGACAATAGTGCATAGTAGTGAGTGTTCTGCAGTGACGAACTAAAATGCCAGTGACCAGGAGTAGAGCGGCTAGTCTAAATCGGAGGGAAGATGCAAACGACGCATTACCCGTCCCCTCACGATCAAGCTCGCCGGCCGCGGCGTCAGCCAACCAAGATGGCGACGACGCGGACTCTTTCGCGCCGCGCGCCGATGCTAACGCTACCTTTTCCAACGAAAACGTGGCGACTATTATTGCCTCTCTCCAACGCTCTCAAACAGAAGCATTTAGGGAGTTGCTTAACTCGGTGTCGTGGGTCAACGCATCAACCCCGGAATCACTCGCGCTACTAGGGCACAATACCCTAGCCCGCTGCAAAGCCACCTTCTCCGGCCGACCGCAAGAGTCGGTTGAAGCATTTATCGACGCCATAGAGGCCTATAGCGAGTGCGCGCAGGTAGCGGATTCAAACATCCTACGCGGCTTAGCCTACCTATTCAAAGATCAAGCAGCGACATGGTGGCAAGGAATAAAATACTCTGTGTCGTCATGGCGCGAAGCTAAAGAAAACCTAATAAGTGCGTATGGTGACCGCCGGCCGCCTCATCGTATCTACTTAGAGATATTTGCGACGCCGCAGAACAAAGAAAACACCGACTTATTCGTGGCGCGCGTTCGCGCCCTTTTCGCGCGCTTACCTAAAGGTGACGTAACAGAGTCGGCCCAATTAGATATGACCTACGGACTCCTCCACAGCAGAATAAAGAAAAGACTGCGAAGAGAAGAGTGTCATAATTTCTATGAATTACTCCGCCTTGCACGAAACATAGAAGATTCCTTCGACGAGAAAAACAAAATGACGCCGACGGTGAGTGAGCGTCGAACACAAACGCGCCCGCCGCCGTCCACTTCGACGCCGTCTACACAATCCGCCAACCGCGATCGTGTCCCCGTTCGCGATAGTGCTCCCGCTGCCCCGGCGCCGCCGTCGCAGAGCCCGCCCGCTCCGCACGCGCCTCCCGCCCCGGTTCCGGCGAAGCAACGAGTTTCCTGCACCTACTGCAAGCGATATGGCCACACAAAGGACCAGTGTCGTAAGTTGCAGACCCAAGGTGAGTCAAAATCCAAAAATAACTCTGCGGAAGTGATAAGTGATAACGGTGATAAAAAACAAAGTGGCCAAACTCAATCTTTTTATTGTGTTCAATCTCGCGACGTATGTAAACAAAACTTTTCATCGCAAATAATTGAATCTAAACAGTGCTTTTCAAATAAAAACATTGCGTCAGTTAAAGACTCTATTGGTAAAGATATTATTACTTGTTGCCATAACAATGTTTCTTATAATAATACTTCGGGTCATAACTCACAATTTGTAACAAATATGTGTAAATGTTCAAATTCTATTGACGTAAATGTTCATAGCTCACAAACAGAAAATGTATGTAAACAAAAGGGTAACGTTAACCCATTATGTTCTACCAACGGTTATACCACGGGATATACCGATATTTTGTGTAATGATTTTAATAATGAAAAGGGCTCCCAAAATAGCTCCCAATATTTTTACGATTTAGCGTGTAACACGTCCGATAAACAAAACGGTAATAACCGATATCATAACGATATTTTGTGTATTGATTCTCGTAATGAAAAGTATGTTAAGTCACAATTTGATAATAATGAGAATATGTGTTTATATGTAAATAGTGATAACTGTATTTATAGTGGAGATGTTCTACCCCGCGGTAACGGTCGTGCGAGTCATACGGAACCCGCTATTGGTCGCGAGTTACGACCTATTTTTAATATAAAAATTTTGGGTTTTACCGGTACCGCGTTGATAGATACGGCCGCCAAGCATTGCATTGCGGGTCATACGCTATATACTCTCCTTCTACGTCAAGGTCATCCCTTTAGCTCTTCGACACGCGAAGTTAAGCTTGCCGACGGTGTAGTCCGTACGATGGATGTACTTTCTACCACCCTAGAGGTGTGCTTAGAAACGAAAGTTATCACGATTCCATTTTTTATTTTTCCCGATGCGACAAATAACGAGACGTTATTAGGTATCGATTTTATAACCGCTGCTGGAGTAGTTATTGATTTTTTTAAAGAAGTTTGGTACTTCAGTAATTATGATACGGTAAAATATAACTTGTTCTTTGAACCTACCTCGCGTGACGTGTCCTGCGCCTCTACGGATGTACTTAGGGATGATGAAGGTACTCACCTTAAACCAGCTGAGCGACACGCGCTTGCTGACTTCCTCACCAGGCACGCACGCGTCTTTAGAGCAGGGGGAGGTCCAACACCATATACTGAACACTGCATTGACACAGGTGAGCATCCGCCTATTGCTGTTCCTCCTTACCGCCTAAATCCTTCGAAAAAAGAGCTAATGAAATCTGAAATAGGTAAAATGTTACAAGATGATATAATAGAAGAATGTGAATCAGCATGGTGTTCACCGGCGCTGATGGTGCCGAAGTCCAACGGTGGTATCCGCTTCTGCGTCGACTACAGGCGTTTGAATGCAGTCACCAAAGCTGACACATATCCGATGCCACGCATCGACGAGTTACTACAGAGTACAAAACGGGACTGCTACATGAGTACGCTAGACCTTCGATCTTCGTATTGGCAAGTTAAGGTAAGGGAAGCTGATAGAGATAAAACGGCTTTTGTTTGTCCTTTAGGTACCTACCGTTTTAAGAGAATGCCGTTTGGTCTCCGGAACGCGCCCGCTACCTTTCAGCGTCTCATTGATCGTCTCCGATCCTGTTCTGCTTTACAAGATGTAACTTTATTAGCGTATTTAGATGATCTGTTGATAATATCGCAGGGATACCAACAGCATCTTCATGACCTCGAGGTAGTTTTTAGACGTCTGGCTGAGTTCAACCTCCATGTGAATAGGGAGAAGTGCGCTTTTGCTCGTGAAAGCGTTAAATATCTCGGCCACGTCATTACACAAGAAGGTGTTTCCACCGACCCAGGGAAGGTGAGTGCTGTACTCGAGATGAAGGAACCAGGAAACCTAAAGCACCTGAGAACCTTTTTACAGACATGTTCATGGTTCAGAAAGTTCATACCGAACTTTTCGAAAGTTGCCGAACCATTGACACGCTTGACTAGAAAAAGTCAAGTATGGTCTTGGGGCTCAGAACAGACCCAAGCATTTAATGAGCTGAAGAGTCTACTGACCACAGCTCCAATACTGGTACAAGCCGATTTCAGTCGTCCCTTCATTCTGCGAACTGACGCAAGTAACTACGCCTTAGGCGCAGTTTTATTACAGGGCGAAGGTAATCAGGAAAGGCCAATTGAATATGCAAGCCGACTCCTCAACGCAGCTGAACGCAATTACTCCACCACGGAGCGTGAAGCATTGGCTGTAGTGTGGGCGGTGGAGCGTTTCAGGCCTTACCTAGACGGTCAACCAGTTGTGATTGGCAGTGATCATGAGCCTCTACGCTGGTTGCTCTCACTAAAATCACCAGCAGGCAGATTAGTCCGTTGGGCTCTAAAACTCCAATCTTTTGATATCCAGTTCCAATATACCCCAGGGAAAGCGAATGTCGTGGCAGACACGCTGAGTAGACCGATTTGTTCTGGCGACACGAGTGACAAGTGCGGTGTTTGTTCAGTCATCTGTGACCTTCCCACGAAGACACCTAGTCAACTACGCCTGGAACAGACTTCGGACCCTGAAGTGGAAAAGATTATTAAAGAGTTAGAAGGACCTGATGATGTTGCCTCTCAAAGATGGTTAGAAAGAGGTTACCTCATGGATCAAGGAGTCCTGTACCGTTACAACCCAGACTCTGAGAGTGAATCTCCCCAGCTAGTAATACCTGCCAGCCAAGTGGCAGCTATTTTAAAAGAGTTACATGACTCCCCAACAGCTGGTCACCTGGGTAACCAAAGAACCTACCAGAAGGTAGCACAGCTCTATTATTTTACAGGGATGCGGAGAATAATCACCGATTATGTAGCAGCCTGCATCCACTGCCAGCGGTATAAGGCTAACAACGCCAAACCCTCAGGTCTGCTCCAGACACCGGTCATGAACCAGCGGGGTGAGGTGGTGGCTATGGACCTGTTCGGCCCTCTACCGGAAGGAGACCAGGGGGAGCGGTGGATCTTTCTCATTGAAGACACTGCTACTCGATGGATAGAGCTGTTTGCCCTTAAAGAAGCCACAGCAGAAGCCTGTGCTCATGTCCTCATCGAGGAATATTTCATGCGGTTCGGTCTACCTCGCAGGATTATTTCGGACAACGGTGTCCAGTTCGTTTCTGCAGTCATGCGACAATGTATGTCAGTCTTAGACATTAAGCAGAATTTCGTTCCTCTGTATCATCCACAAGCTAATCCTGCCGAGCGAAAAAACCGCGACCTTAAAGCAATGCTGGCATATCTCGTGGCAGACGACCACACCTCATGGCCGAAGAAGTTGCCGGTGATTCGCTTTGCCCTGAATAGTGCAAAATGTCGCACAACAGGCAAGTCACCAGCTTATTTGACCTTTGGCAGAGAAATGCGGTCCCCCACAGAGGTTGTTCACGACCTTCGTGCCATAAGCAATAAAGAAAACTTTGTCCCACAAGTTACCCCTTACCTCGAAAACTTCTTACATTCGCTGTCAGCTGTCCGGGAACGCGTCGAAATCCAGCAGGACAAGACAAAGCAGTACGCTGACGCTTCACGCCGACCATCTGACACCTTCGAGGTAGGTGATTTAGTATTGCTTAAGTCTCACTTATTGAGCAAAGGGTCAAAAGACCTCACTTCAAAGTTCTACCCTCGCCGAGATGGCCCTTACCAGATCACTAAAAAGGTAAGTCCAACAACTTACATCCTCGCGAGCACGGAACAAGACAATGTAAATATAGGGAAATATCACGCCAAGGACTTGACATGTTACCGAGGTACCGTCGACCCCGTACCAAAACCCGTGATTCCGAAGCGGAAACGCGGACGCCCAGCTAATACTGCTGTCGAAGTGCCAGTCCAGGAGCGGGGACGTTCTCCGGGACTGGAGGGGGAGTGTATAGCAACCCTCAAACCGTGCCGGCCAATCAGGGCCTCTCGCGGTCGTTTGCCGCCGCGATACATAGAGTGAGACAACAATTTTGGTCTCACTCTCGCACGGCCGTTACTGAACCGCGGCGTGGCGCGACAATCCGCGACACACACGCTTACCGCGCAGACCTGTGCGCCAGTCGTCGCGCCGTCGCCACGTGCCCGTGTCTTAGATAAATAATAATCGTGCTATTGTTACCGAACATCAATATTTTTAGGGTTCTGAAACCCCCTGTGATTTACCTATTAAACTTTACCGTATACAAACTGTGGTTTCCCTGAGACCCCTCTCTCATAAATTAAATTTAATTAATCAACTCATTGATAAAAAGTGTAAAAAACAAAATAAATCATTGGGCATCAAAAAACTCATCCATATCACTGTTAATGACAAAAGTGCCCAGAACACTGGCAGCATTGCCACGTTGAATGGCAATGCTGATTCTTTGGCCAAAGAAAAGCCCAGCCCTCTGGTTATTGATTGTTATAAAAATATACAGTACATAGAAGTACCTATATTATTATTGGTCTATTAGGTAGACAAACAGTTTTTGTTATGTGATTGAAATGAGCTTTATTTTTCTGCATACTTGTATTTTTTATTTGTAAATGGGCTAGCTTTTGACCTCGATCACGCCTGATGGAAAGCGATAGATGAGGTCCAGGATGTAAGCGAGCGTGCCCAGAAGATGCCTTGAGGCACTGGTACCTACTCCCACGCGTCGACGAAACAACAGGGGCTCGATTCTGCTATTGCAATCGTGTCTCAATGACCGGTCAGTGATCGAATATTTGACAACTTTGACAGTTTTTGTATCGGAAATGTGTCAAAAGTTTGACGTTATATGTCAAAAATCGATCATTGACCGGTCATTGAGACACGATTGCAATAGCAGAATCGACCCCCTGGCTGCTTGACGCCGAACTCCGATGGGAGGGTGGTCGCGAAGCAGGCGGGCGTTAGCCCTACCACCGCAAGGGAAGGATTGGCCAGTCTTATAAGGTGTTAGATGAGACTGTCCAGGATGCGCCGAGCGCTCGGTTCAGTTGAGTGTCTGATGGAATAAATAGCGCTACGCAAGGAGGCTCCTTCATGCATCCCAAAAATCTCTTACATTTACAAGTCCTATTACAAAAATCCCAGTGTTAACAGATTAAAATACTAACTCGATTCAATTTCTCATTTATATCAGTCCATTCATTCACTCATTCGATCATTCGTTGATGTCGGTCAAGGAACTTATATCCAATATAAGTTCCTTGATGTCGGTAATTCATATGTTTTATGTTCCAATAAATCTGACCGTCGAACAGTGCGTACGTCTTTTCTTTCCTCCTGCGACCTATTTCCCACATCGATCGCTCGACCGATGCGTTCAAAATATATTATGTCTGTATCCTATTTCGTCCCACTGCTGGGCAAAGGATTCCCTCTCCCTTTCCCACAGAACTCTGTCATAGTTAGGCCAGAGGGGATTTTGTGGGGAATCAGTAGATTTTTACTCAAATTTTCAGGGAATTTTATAAATTGATTTTGGCAACACTGCAAGTGTCGGTCTTAGTAGGCAACTTTTAAATTTCGCCGCTAGAGGCGCGCGCGTTATCTTTGCATCGCCAATTTATAGCATAATTTACATAAGTTGGTAGATACATGGTTAGTATAGTCTGTCAAGAAAGTCATGAAAAGAATGTTTTGGGGACTACTATTTTAGCTGATACTGGCAACACTGAATAATTGTCAAACTGAGTACCTCAACTGTCACTTCGTGGCTTTGTGGTTGATTTTCTATGATTTTTAGTGGTATTTCGAGTTTTTTTAAGCGTGTGACTGTTTCGAGATAAAATGAATCGAAATGTTTATAAAAGCGGTGCGAGACAATTAAATTTAAAGTGTTTCAAGAGTGTATGGCCGAATTTTAAGCTGAGACGAGTAAAGACGATGTTTACGGCCGAACAGCAAAGTTAACCGGTACGTAAATATATTTAAATATTGAACACAGTAAAGGAAATGATAATCTCTTGTCAATCTTCTGTTTTTAAGTAAAATTTGTCTTTTTAATCATTGTTTATATTTCGTTGAGGTTATGATTTTATTTACGATTTATTATACTACCACTTAACGGTGTTGATGCTTTTGTGTTACTTTTAAGAGATGTTTAAGATATTTGTTATTTAACATGTCTTTATTGATTTCAGGTGTTTTTGAAAGCACAATTCGACGCATAGTTGTCGAATAAATAAATGCACCATATCACTCTATTACAACAAACAATTGTGATTTAAACCCAATAGAGTTAGTGTGGGCAATAGTAAAAAGGCGAATTGCACAAACAAATGTTTGTGGTCAAAATGTTGCGAAGTTGGCTGAAGAAGCATTTAACTCAGTAACTCCACAAGAATAGAAAAACTGTGTTGACCATGTCATCAAAATCGAAGATGAATATTTTGCCCGTGGATTAACTCTCAATAATGATATAGACAGTTGTCATCTCGGTTAGCGATGATAGTTCGAGTGAATCTGAAGTCAGAAGAGGATGAATTTAATTATGCAGGAGTTTCAGGCAACATTTCGGGAGTTGAATACCTCGCCAGTGATTATTTGGATTTTGAATAATAAAAAACATTCTATAAATCCTTTTTTTTTTGTGCAGTTAGAATATTGATATCAGCACAATTAAGCTGATATCGAAATTCTACCAGGCTCATGTTGAGACGGCAGCGCTGCAGCGCAGAGAGGCGAACCATCGAACTTTGTGGTAGATAAATGTTAATAACTGAAAGGGCGAAAACAAGGGTTGGTCAAAATAAATATTCTTATTACACACACATAATTGTATTATAGGTATTCTAATTATGAATGAATGTCATTTGAATGGAAATCAGTTGAAGGAGGAATGTTTTTCACCACTACCAATGAATGTCAAAACTCTTTTTTTGCACCTTTAAGTGTTGGAAATAAGATAGATGAGTGTCAGATAATCCACATGGCATTAAAGAGACAATAATAATGAATCAGTAATTAATTACTATTTTATAAAAAAAAGTATCAAAACTTTTCAGTCGTAATTTATAGGGATACCATGTAAATGATGGTGGCGCCCTCCTTTTTTTTCATGACTTTCTTGACAGACTGTACCATTAAAATAGTTGGTCCACATCAAGAACACATGTATTCTACTTGGCCTAAACTCTTGCATCAGTCCACAGACTACAATATAATATAGGGTACATACATCAGTCACAGAACCACTGACAGATGACATTGTGTTTTAAGCAATTATCGTAGTACAATAAACAGATGCAGACTTCGGCGCCGCGCGGCTCAAGCACTGACTAGCGGCTCGGAAGCGGGGCAGCGCCGGCGCGAGGATGTTCATCTACGAGTTCGTGCAGTCGGGCTACGACGACGTGATCACAGCGCGTGAGGACCAGCGCTGCCAGGCGGCCGGCGCGCTCTCCGCCTCAAATGCCCACCGCGCCCCGGTCGCCTGGTGCGCGTGCACTGCTGCCGCGTCCGTCCGCCGCGCCTGGCTGACCTCTCTCATCTGTGACTTCTGTTGCAGTTTCCGACTTAGACGAAGATTTTGACCCTCATGAATATCGCAAGATAAAGCATCCTACCACGTAAGTGCGGCTAATAATACATACTACACTCAAAATGTATAACAGAGTAGGGCTTTGTTTACACGCAGACCATACGGTGTCCGATACGCGCGGGTCGCGTGCGGTGGTGTCCTTGATGCTTGCAGGTCAGCTGGGGGTTGGGTGTAGTATCGCGAGCGAACCCCGCCATCCCCTTCGTGGTTATTTCTTTTTAAATCCTTGAACCCCGAAGCGGTGCTCCGACTGCGCCTTTTAGGGCACTTTAAAGTGTTTTGAGGTTAGGTTACAAAAACTTGTTTTTCTCAGAAACGGTGCGTCACCTTTTCATGTGAGTGGTACCAAAGGACAGGGTGCAACCCCCTCTCCCCCTCCTCCTCCTGCTAGCCGATTCTATATTTTGACCCATAATTTAACAAAGCGGCAAGGTCTAATCTATCTCTGTACTAAATTTCATCCAAATCTGTTCAGCGGTTAAGACGTGAAGGTAACAGACTGACAAAGTTGCTTTCTCCTTTATAACACGTACTAGCTCTGACACGCGGCTCCGCCTGCGTGGATGTCGGTAATGGAGTGAAAAAGTAGCCTATGTTCTTCTCCATATCCCAGGCTATATATATTGGGCACGCCACTGTTGCGGCGATAAGTCCCCTATCTGAGGAGTGGCCAGAGCCTGTCAGGGTTGTTGGAAAGAGTCACCGCGGCCCTGGAACGCAAAGGGCAAAAGTAGGAACACGGATGGGTAGTCAGTAAGAGTTTGATACTTCCTTCCGCTCCACCCAGAGCGGAGAAAGTCTTTTGATGATTTTCCATCCATAAAAAAAACAAAAGGAATTTATAGGTAATATACCTATGAATTCCTTTTGTTTTTTGGAGGGGAATATTATGTATCAGTCAAATATTTTCATGACGATGCGTTCCGCCGCCGCGCGCCGCCGTTCTGGCGTGTAAGCGCGGGCAAAGCGCATGACACGATCAAACTCACTTTCGCATTTTTAATATAAGTTAGGAATATAGCAATGTACATACAGTTCTTCCGTTACTGAGTGATTGAGTGACTGACAGACAAGGCACAGCCCAAACTACAGCTCGTAGGTAGTTGAATGGCATGTAACCTGTGTGTGTGTACATGCCGAAGTGAAAGGGTGCACTAAAAACGAGATATGTATGCGCGTACGCAGTCGCGGGCAAAGTATAACACACACACCACCAACCGATTCCACAAAAATCGAGTTACTGCTATCGTCTCCTTGCATTCCGTCTACTAGCAGTAAAATCACGGAATTGTTGTTATTTGAGATGACTAAATTGGTCCAAGTGAATGTAGCAGAGACAGTGATTATTAGTCACCGGTAACTAGGCTTGGTTCAGCTGATTTTCAATTTTTCTATACTTTTCCTACGCTATTTTACAGCAACAACCGATTAGTCGTCTCAATTGACGATAGTAAGTCGATTTTTGTGGAATCGGTTTGAGCAACAAAATCGTTTGCGTTCCCATCGAGGGACCAAATTTGAATTTTGAGCTTTTGAATGCGTCAGCCTTTAGTGAAAGTTCTCAAACAATTGTAAATTCAGCCTTTAATTTGTACAAGTAGCTACTACTGCAATCTAAACTTACAATCGGTTAAAGGTTGTCCCTCAGTCGTCGCTGATAGGCATCCATATCTCAAAACCTAGTTAAAATTTACAACTGCTTTATATGACTACTCTTGGTAAAAGATTTGTAAAACTAATTTATTGAATATCAACCCTTCTTGCTCACAGAATAAATGCTAAAGGTGGTCCCTCAACCGATCACCATAAGTTCACCTTGAGTGGAGACCACAAATGTAATTTGAAATTTACGGGTCTAGCGTTAGTAAAAGTACTTGAACGATTGTAAATTCAACCTCTAGTTAGTAAGAAGCCATTCAAAAGTTACAATCGATTTAAGGTGGTGACTCAATCGAAACGTTTATGATTAGAAAAATCAGTTTACCGTAGCATTCGGAGGTTAAATAAACGAATGTTGCAGTCTATCCTTTTGTATTTTCTTTTACTAACGATTACTTTACTAGGCTATATCAAACAATGTGCTTACCGTTTTATTTCAAATAATAATCGAATTCCTGGGAAGAAATATTCGTTTTGAATAAGTAAAAACTAGTGACTGTTTGTTGAATTATACTTCGTTGCTTCGTCCTTCGAGATTAGATAACATTGTAGTAATACGTCTAAGATATCGCCTTTCACCCACTAAGTTTGAATTTTTTTTTTTTTTTTTTTTTTGTGGGTACTTCTGTTTCCTTCTCGTTATGCCTGTAGTGTCATTCATTCGCGTTTTAGTGCGTCGCCGATCACCACTTACTTTCTACTTTTCGTTGAAAATTGAAAAAAGATGCCGAAACGTAGTCACAAAAACGACGACAGTGATTATTTGAGAAGAAAGATTCGAAAACTTGAAAAAAAAATTAAAAAACGTGCCAAACGGTCGCGAGTTCGAACATGTTCCGAAAGCAGTAGCTCATCGTCAAACATTATTTTATTGCCTGAGCAAACGGATCATGAAGGTAAGCTGAAGTGTTTTCTTATCAATGTTAGCGAAATAAAGATATTGTGAATAGTTTTTAGGACTATATCCGTATCATAATTTGAAATGACGTCACATTCCAAATAGTGTTGTGAACATCTTAGGGGGATGTTACCTTCACTTAGTGTTGGTTGTTAGGTAAATTATATACCTACCTACACATTAGTGATTGTGTACATTTAAAAGGAATGTTACCTTCACATTAGTTGATGACCTACTTAATTTTATGTAGGTACGTTTTGTAAATAAATAAACATTTCATAGTGTTGTGGATAGTTTTCAAGGACTATCGCCACTCTAAATCTAAGAAGGTACCTACATAGTTAGTACCTATGGGTAACGATCAGTGTGATCATATTTACATACTTACTTACCAAAACATTCATTCTCATTCATTTGAGACTATTGGTATGGATGATGAACTCGGTGTTGTGGATAGTTTTTAAGGACTATCGCCGCGCAATTTTCTCTCCAATACCTACATCTGGTACTTACTATATTCCAGATGAGATGGAAATACAGCCCGAAGTCGAGTCCGTTCCGATTTTTGAAGAGCCGCTACCGGGAACGTCCTCCTCAACTATACATGTCCCTGCTACAGACGCGGTACAGACAGTGCAGTCGGAATTACCCGTTGAAGCAGCGCTCGATCCCCCTGAGCTGGATGATGAGATTCTGAATCTCTTAGGCGAAACACCTTCAAAGGACAAGAAATATGGACCAGATATTAGAGGTGAATTATCTGTTCGCTGGGAACACATCGCAACGACTGGTTTGACCAAGGATGCCAGAAAGGAGCTACTAGAAAAGCATCTTGTTCCAAAAAACTGCACAAGGATTGATGCGCCGAAATTAAATCCAGAAATAAAGGCCGCTTTATCAGATATGCTCATCAAAAAAGACAAGGCGCTGGAGAACAAACAGATGCAGGTTGCAGCAAGTATATCTTGTATTGGTGAAGCTCTCAATTCATTGTTCTCTTCGGATCACAAAGATCAGACAGTAATAAAATTACTGATCGAAGCGAGTCGACTGATGTGTGACTCACAACACACCGAGTCCATGACAAGACGTAGTTTTATATGTTCTACAATAAAAAAAGATATTAAAGATCATTTGTTTAACACAGAAATCGATAAATTCCTGTTTGGCGAACAGCTCACCGATACTCTCAGAGCAGCAAAAGCCATATCCAAATCAGGCTCTGAAATTAAAGTAAACACACCATTCAGAAGACCAGCACCAGCGCAGAGACTAAGACAGCCTCCTACTCAGTCTTTAAACCAGAGGCCTCCGTTCCCGCCGGCGCGGCAAGCAGGAGCAGCGAGGAGGACCGAGCCGGCGCCGCGCCCGCGACCGCAGCAGCAGCCGCGACAGCCACCGCGCTTGCAGCAGCGCCCAGTCCCTCGGCGCTAGACCTGGTACGTTCCGCAGGACGATTGTCATATTTTTATGATCAATGGCAATTGATAACCAATGATCCCGTTATATTATCGTGGATAAAAGGTTACGAGATACCGTTTACTAAACCGGTTTCTCAGCCATATGAACCTAGTTCACCTACTTTATCTTCATCTGAATCCCTTCAATACAGGGTGGCCATCACTGACCTTATAAACAGTGGAGCTATTTCACATTGCGAACCATGCGAAGGACAATTTCTTTCCAGTTATTTCCTGATTAAAAAACCTAATGGTAAAAACAGATTTATTTTAAACTTAAAGTCTCTGAACAAGCACATCATAACAGAACACTTTAAACTTGAGGATCTAAGAACAACTTTAAAACTAGTATCAAAAAACAGTTTTATGGTTACCCTTGATTTGAAGGATGCATATTTTCTTGTATGTATACATCCAACCTGCAGAAAATTCTTACGTTTTAAGTACGATGGTAAAATTTACCAATTCAATGTTTTACCGTTTGGCCTTAGTACAGCCCCATTTGTTTTTACAAAACTATTAAAACCAGTGATTTGTTTACTGAGATCATTAGGCTATTTGTCATCTATTTATTTAGACGACATCTGTATTATTTCTAATAATTATCAAGATTGCCTAGACAATGTATTGCAAACAAGAAGTATTTTAGAGTCCTTAGGATTTATTATTAATATAAAAAAGAGCTGTATGGTTCCGAGTAACGTATGCAAATACCTTGGTTTCGTGATAGATACGAAAAAATTAAATGTTAGCCTCCCTAAGGAAAAACGAAATTTAATTAAACAAGAATTAAAATCGTTCCAATTCAAACCTCGTTGTAAAATAAGACATTTTGCACGATTAGTAGGCCTCCTCACTTCATCTTGTCCCGCGATTCAGTACGGTTGGCTTTATACCAAGCAAATGGAAAGATGCAAATACCTCGCTTTGTGTCAAAACAGTAGTTACGATAGCCACATGTCTTTACCACAGTACTTGCAGAATGATTTTTCTTGGTGGATGAAATCAATTGATGACGCAGTCAATCCCATTAGACAAGACAGCTACTCACTTGAAATATTTTCAGATGCTAGCAAAAAAGGGTGGGGGGCAGTATGCGGTGAGGAGACCGCCAGTGGCCAGTGGAATAATTCAGAATGTGTCAAACATATTAATTATCTAGAACTCCTGGCAGCGTTCTTAGGTTTGCAAATATTCGCAAAGGGATTAAACAATTGTCAAGTTTTGCTACGTATTGACAACACAACTGCTATTTCGTACATCAACCGTATGGGTGGAGTAAGATTTCCACACCTAACTGAAATTACAAAATCATTGTGGCAATGGTGTGAAGCTCGGGGTATATTTGTGTTCGCTTCATACATAAGTTCAAAAGATAACGAAATAGCAGATGCGGAGTCTAGAAAATCTCACCCCGATATCGAATGGGAGATCAAAGATCATGCTTTTGAAAAGATTGTACAGGCCTTTGGGCAACCAAAAATTGATCTTTTCGCATCAAGGTTAAATAATAAATGTGTTCAGTATATATCATGGAATAGAGACCCTGGAGCAATCGCTGTGAACGCTTTTACCTTAAGCTGGAAAAACCTCTCTTTCTACGCATTCCCTCCTATTGCGGTAATACTAAAAGTTTTAAGAAAAACTCAAAATATCGAAATACATGAGGCGTCAATTCCGATGGTAATGTATTTTCTTACTGAATTATTTAATTCTGGCTTACAATACGGATCTTTAAACAGTCATCGCTCCGCTCTGTCTTTGATCTTAGGATCGAGAGTAGGGTCTGATGACCGTGTTACTAGGCTATTTAAAGGTTTTTACAGACTTCGTCCTCCAGCCCCCAAATACAATATCACTTGGGACCCCTCAATTGTTTTAGATTCGTTGTCAAAATTGTACCCAAACTCTAATTTAAATTTAGAACAATTGACCAAAAAGACTTTAACTTTGCTCACGCTAATAACAGCACACAGAGTACAAACAATTAGCAAAATAACACTAGAGAATATAACGGTGCATAGTCAGTGTATATTAATAAAGATAAAAGATTTTATAAAATCGTCTCGCCCAGGTTCAGCACAACCTTGTCTTAATATTCCATTTTACAAAGACCGCCCGGAAATATGTCCGGCTGAAGCGTTGTTAGCTTATATAGATAGGACAAAGTCTTTGAGAAGCAATGCCAATTGCCTATTCGTCAGTATTAAAAAACCACATAAACCGGTATCCACCAATACTATCAGCCGGTGGATAAAAGATATGTTATCAAATAGCGGCATTGACACCTCAATATTTTCTGCTCACTCAACCAGACACGCAGCTACTTCAGCCGCTCATAGAGCAGGTGTCAATATTGACACGATACGAAAGACCGCTGGTTGGAGTGGCACCTCCAATGTCTTCGCTAGATATTATCATAGAGATATTCCATGTGAACAACCTGATCAATTTGCTCTGTCAATTCTAACCTCCGAATCATAAATTATATTTCTAACGTTATAATATGTATAATGTTTCATGATTATAATCTAATATAATGTTATTAAAATGTAATTACACTTATAAGTTACCCTTAAATCATTGAGAAACTACAACTTTTAGTTTAAAAAACAGTAATAATACACTTTGATTGTTCATTATACGTTTATTAATTCAATATAGGTGTTTAATATTTCACCAACTTTCAAAATCTACAATGTTATCTAATCTCGAAGGACGAAGCAACGAAGTATAATTGGAGATTAAACGAACTTACCTGAAGTGAAGTTCTATCCAAATTATACGAGTTGCTTCGTCCGAAGAGATTAGTTCCCTCCCAGCCCTATGACCCCCAATATATTAGGTGAAATATTAAAAGGTTCCAGGCTTTCAACTAAATGAATGACACTACAGGCATAACGAGAAGGAAACAGAAGTACCCACAAAAAAAAAAAAAAAAAAAAATTCAAACTTAGTGGGTGAAAGGCGATATCTTAGACGTATTACTACAATGTTATCTAATCTCTTCGGACGAAGCAACTCGTATAATTTGGATAGAACTTCACTTCAGGTAAGTTCGTTTAATCTCCAATTAAAATGGCTTCTTCCAAAATACTTATGCCAATCATTTAAAGCTGAATGTTCAAACTGATAAATGAACATATCTTTTAAAATGTTTTCTGTTTGACACCATGCATTGCTACACTGTTTGGAGAATGTTACTCTTAAAAAAATATACCTACGCATTCAAAACTTTGATAATTAATAATAATAATATAATAATATCTTGGAATAAATAGATAAATTGGAAATATTAACGACTCACCCAATCGCACCTACAAACACAGACTCGCTTATTTTAAGATTAGTCTAAGTCTAATTTAGACTAATCTAGTACCTACTTAAATCAGTCCGACTTAAATTAACTTCAAACTAGCCATACTGCGCCTTATACTGCGCCTTATCTAATGATTCTGGAAAGGGCAGTCTTGCGAATGAAGTCTCAAAACCACGTGTGCCTCCGCAAACATGCCTGAGGCACTCCAGCACCACGGCAGCCCCAACAGCATTCTGGAGGCATTTCTATACTATGAGCGCAGGGTTGTATAGACTCACTGCGTATATTTCACCCACAAGCCACTCGAGTAAAAAGATTGGCAGAATGCCTTAAAAAGAATAATCCTTACTTGATTCGTGCAACTAGTGAACCTGCGGGCGACCATGTTACCCCTTACTGCCAACGCCCTGCGCTCTCTCTCTATGTCCTCATCATCCTTTAGCTCGTTCGATGTTATAAAGAAAGAAAGAAAATTGAGTTTATTCGCATTAAAACACGCAAGAGAAACACCTTAAAATAAAACAAAATAACAAAACTGATAATGCCAAAAGGGCCTCAGCTCAGCATTCTGCCAGATGACAACACAAGGTATACCACCTGACGCTAATTTTCAGCTGCAACCCACGAGTGCCATACGCTCGAAAACATAAACACATATAATTAAAATAGTCTCAAATATTTTGTACAAAAACCAACTAAAATAAAATAATGTGATTTGTAATTTAAAAAGAATAAAAATATGATGGATAATGAATTACTTCATTAAAGGCGGGGGCGGTTCGCTGGACTAAAATACATTATAGGTACCAAATACAATATTAAAACGCAGAAATGAAAAATTTATAAAAGTTATGGAATTGTTTAAAATTTTATTATACTTACTTACATTAAAAGGAAAACAATAAGAAGTTAAAATGATAAAAATGTATAAAATTAATAACATTGGTAAAATTGAGTAAGTATAAAAAATTATAAAATTATAAAAATGTATAAAATACATTACAAATTATTTTTTTTTTTTTAAGTATAAATTTGATGACAATGCCAATGCCAAAAATTAAAAATGTAGAAAGTTTAAAAATGTGTAAAATCGATAAAATGCCAAATATGCATAAGGCTGTAGGTAACAATCATACACTCAATTTATTCAAATGGCTGACATGTCAGCACGAACATCCTGAAATTCATTTTGATGATCCAATAAAAACAACTTTAATTTAAATTTGAACGTCGAGCAACTTTTACTATATTTTATAGGAGGCGGGATATTGTTTCAGCATTTAGTAGCTGCGTAACGAAAACTGCCCCTGAAAGCCAATTATGTGGCCCAGGTATTTAAATCTGTCAAGCAGCTTGAAGGCAATACCGTCAGGGATCACAGGAGGCACATGGGTACCCCACCAACCGTGTCTCCACGTTGCCGTCGTGGTGGGGCTTGCGTGTCTCAATGATCTTGGGGGCTTTGCCGGTAGAGCCACTCATGCCGGAAGGTCCCAAGTGAGAGACCAGACCAAGAGAGACACAAGAGGGGCACACCGTTCGGAGACTTGAGCAGTGTTCGGGTCCTCGGACGGTGTGCGTCTCATTGGCTTGCTCGCTGCTCTCTGGTACGCGTCTGATCATCAGACGTGACTGTGAGGGCAGCGAGCAAGCAGTGAGAGAGAGGGAGAGAGGAGGGGAGAAAGGGACCGCACCCTCAAAAAGGAAATCATGGATAGCGCCCAAAAAAAAGATACTACCCCAGGGCGGTTCGGACTGCACAGCAGTACGGGAATCCGCCACGCTTTATGCGTCAAGCCCCTCGTATTCTGGGGGGGGCAACGGTGCTATCCACAACCCGATTGCCGATGGCAACAGTGGCCGAGGAGGCCCCCGATCCGAATTATCCTTCGAGGACCTGATCGGGTACAACTTCAGCTCGCCCGACAGAGTGTCGGTCGGGCGGAGCGCGGGCGGAGGCGCGCTGTGTTGGGAGGAGGGCTCGCTTGAGCGTCGCGCGGGTGTAGAGTCGGAGTCCGAGTTAGACTCCGACGACCTGGCGACCGTTAGCTCGGCGAGCCCTGTACCCGAGGGGGCGGGGGCTGCTGTGGAGGACTGCAGGTCCTTCCGCAAGCGGCCCAGATCTGAGGAGGACCGGGGGTCGTCCGGCAGCGAAGAGGTGGTCTCGGCCCGTAAAATCCCCACCAGCAGGCGGGGTACGGGCCGAGAGGGAGGCAAGGGCAGAGTCCTTGCCTCCAAGGATGCTGGACGACCCCCCGAAGATGGCGGTCGTGCGGCTCTTGGCTCGGAGTCCTCCGGCGGTGAGCCGGATGACTCCGGACAGGAGCGGGTTCGGAGGGCCGGGTTTGCGGAGGTGGTGGAGGCCGCGATCCGCGATGTGGCCTTGAAAAGGAAGTTATCTTCCAAAAACAAGGCCATAAGCACGGCGCTGGCCTCCATCCTGGCGGCAGCGGAGGCTAACCGAGGTGGGCCTCCAGCGGACGAGCTGTCCATGCTGCGGGCGGAGGTCGCCCGCTTGGCTGCCGCCACCGAGCGTCTCCAGAGGGAGAACGCGGGGCTCCGAGCAGACCTGGCCAGGCTCCAGGGAGCCGGCCCACAGGGGGCGCCTAAAGGGGGGCGCAAGGAGGACAGCCAGCCCGTGCCGCAGGAGGGCCAGGTGCTGGACCTTGTGCGGCGGGAGATGGCTGCCTTCCAGGCGCGGGTCTCCGTCCTGGAGGGCATCGTCCTGCGCCCCCCGTTAGCGGCGAGTGGGAAGGCTCCAGGCCGCAAAAAGGCGCCGTCATACGCGGCCGCCGTGGCTGCCACACCGGGGTCGTCCGGCCAGGACAAAGGGTCCGGGGCGGCACTCGCGAAGCCGGTGTCGGGAAAACCGGATCCGGCCCCGGGAAGGAAGAGGAAGGGTGGGGCGGCTGCGCGGACGGCGAAGGCTCCTGCGCCAGCCGTGCAGCAGCTCCCCCCGGCTTCCTCGCCTTCTGAACCTCCCCCGGCTCAAGCCGAATGGCAAGTGGCCGGGGAGAAGAAAAAGGCGGGTAAGGCAGCCAGGGCGGCAAAGAGGCGGGAGAGAAGGCGGCGGCAGCGAGCGCGAGGCGTCGCGGCTGCGCTCCGCGCCCCGAAGACCGCGGCTGTAGTTTTAACGCTGCAGCCGGACGCGGTCAAGAGGGGCGTGACGTATGCCAACACGCTCACCAAGGCCAAGGAGGCCATCAACCTCGGTGAGCTTGGCATCGTCGGGGGTCTCCGGCTCAGGGTCACCATGACCGGGGCCAGGATGCTCGAGATCCCTGGAGCAGGCAGCGGTCCGGCCGCGGACGCTCTAGCCGAAAGGCTTAGGGCGTCCCTGGGCGCGGATGACGTCCGAGTGTCCAGACCCACAAAGTGCATAGATATGCGCATCTTGGGCCTGGACGACTCCGTCACGGAGGAGGAGGTATTGGCCGCCGTCGTCAGGACGGGGGGGTGCTCTGCAGAGGAGGTGAAGGCGGGCACCATCCGTCCTGACAACACGGGCATGCGAACCGTAGTGGTGAGCTGCCCCGTGTCGGCGGCCAAGAAAATCTCAGAGGGCCGAAGGCTCTTGGTGGGCTGGGTCTCCGCGCAGGTGAAACTGCTGGAGCCCAGACCTCTGAGGTGCTTCCGTTGCCAAGTTGGCAACCATGTCGGAGCACTCTGCACCTCGGAGGTGGACCGCAGTGACCACTGCTTCCGCTGTGGTCAGCCCGGTCACAGGGCCGGCTCGTGTGACGCCGCGCCGCACTGCTTCGCATGTGCGGCAGCTGGCAAGCCGGCCGATCACTGGGCTGGGGGCAAAGCCTGCGGTCCACCCGCCAGGGCCGGGACGAGGAAGAAACCCTCCTCCACCGCCGCCGCCGCCGCCGTCGCCGCCGCTGCCACTGCTCGGGAGGGGGCGAGAATGGAGTGCGAGTAATGGCCCCATTTCGCCTCCTCCAGACGTACGTCGGTCGCTGCGCCTCTCAGGAACTGACGCTCCTGGGCAAGGCGCAGTGACTGACGCCTGTGGACAGGTCAGGCCAGAGTCGACGGCGCGTTCACTCCAAACGCGCCGTCAGCAACGAGCAGTCAGCAACGGAGACGGGGCCCGCCAGGGCCAGAGCCTGCCAGGGTTGCGGAATTGTTCGAAAGAGTTACCGCGGCCCTGGGAAGAAAGGCACTAGGAGGACTAAGGGTGGGTTTTAGTCAGTAAAAGTCTGACACTCCCTGCCGCTCCACCCAGAGCGGGAGGGGTAATTTGATGATTTCCCATCCTACAAAAAAAAAAAAAAAAAGGCACATGGGTAGGCTGATATTTGCCTGATTTGAAAACAAGTAGGTGTTTCACTATTTTAATATTTGTATTTTAAGCCATGCGCCTCCGTGTATGTCTCGCACATGCACAATAAAATCCTTAGCCATTAATTGAGGGGCTAAGCAGCACCATGTCGTCGGTGCCGGCACGGCGGGCGGCGTAGCTTACCCGTTCCGGCATCGCGCGACCGAAACTACAGAACTAGGTCAAGTGCGGCCCGCATTTTATATAATCCTACTAATATTATAAAGGTGAAAGTTTGCATGTTTGTATGTTTGTATGTTTGTGTAACAATCAGGCAAAAACGGCTGAAGGGATTTGGATGTTTGGCACACATATACCTCATATCCTGGAATAAAAAATAGGCTACTTTTTATCCCGGAAAGTGGCATGGATTAATGGAGACTGAGGAGGAAGTGGAACTTCAGAGCCGCTGCTGCCTTAGTACTACAGATTCACAAGTACCAGGGGACCAGAAACATCAAGTACCAGGAGACCAGAAATATGTTAGCGTATTGCCGGGGCTGGAATTGTGAGCGATTACGATTCAAAAGTACCAGGAGACCAGACATTTCAAAGTATTTATTTATTCACATCCATCAGGAAACATTTCTAATTCCGATATTCACGCGGGCGAAGCCGCTGGCAGAAGCTAGTATAATATAAAATACCTTAATGAAGTAATAATAGAGTTTCAAAACGCGTGCATGAATCGGGTGACGCACCGGTGTGTCGGCTCTGTGACATTTTTAATACGAAACACAGGTGTGTTGGCGGAGCTTGACCGGTTATATTATTTACAGAATTTCCATCAATAAAGCAGACAACATGAGTGCTACTGAGCTCCTCAATCAGCTGATTGACGTATAAGTTAAACAATAGCGGCGAGGTTACTCCTCCTTGCCTTGCGGCACATTGCAGTTTATTCTACAAAGTACGCCCTTCTCACCTGGTTCCTCTGATTAGAGTACCAATATTTAAGGAGGGCGATGGACTCCGCCGCTCCGACATACCCGCGCAATACAACTTGGCCGCAGTCTGTGATAAACTGCGCGGTCAACTTTTGACAAATCAAGGAAGCACGCGTTTTTCGGCGTCCTTCTCTTCATGTTGTACATGACCGTATGTTTTAAGCTCAGTATGGCACTCTCAGTGGACAGGGCGGCTCTAAACCCGATTTGAGCATCTGTTAAATTTACATGCTGTGCGAGATTGTTATAAGGCTGTCGCAGTTTGGCTGCTCTCGTTGCAAGTCGGGTCGATAATAGCCTTGTCGGATGAATCACCCGTCTTATTTGTATTACGATTGTGCGCATTATTTGCTCCGGCAAATAAGAGTGACCTATGGACAAATTAAACAGCATGGCAAGTACCCGCGGCAAATAATAAAGTGCTCAATGCTGAGACCATCGTGACCGGGCGATAAAAGAGCTATGAAGTTTTTAGGTAGAGATAAAAGGGCTATGAAGTTTTTAGGTAGAGATAAAAGGGCTATGAAGTTTTTAGGCAGAGATAAAAGGGCTATGAAGTTTTAAGGCAGAGATTTTACTGGTTACGTCGATTAACTCGAAGATTGGTATACAATCTAAAAGTATAAAATTAAAGTGGAAACGTAGCATACGATTTCTTTATAATCATCCCCTATCGAAGTAAAATGGAAAAAATATGTGTCTTTTTAAAATCCCATTACATTAATTTGGAAACTTGAAACTTAGAACCTACAATCACCGTGGACAGATTAAACGCGTAACGGTCGCAATAAATTAAACTGTCCTGATTTTTTGCGATGTTGTTTCATATACATGTTTTATTTTTTCAAAAAAGTTCGAGTTTGTAGTTTTAGCTTTAAAATAAATAACTCATGTAAATTTACCGTTGTGAAACTATGGATTATTCTGAGGTCGTGCAGAGTGAATTTTGAGGCAATTTTTGAACCCCTCCTCTGATCATTTAAAGAGATTGATAAAAAGTTTAAGAATCAGTATCAGCTTGCCGCGCTTGACTCGGTGGAACGCAGAGCTAAGAGGCTCATCGGTGACGCAAAACTGGTGGATACCAAGCTACATAGCTTGGCTCATTGCCGTAAGGTTGCCTGCTTATCGATCTTCTACAGATTGTACTTCGGTGAGTGTGCCCAAGAACTCCACGACCTCATCCCACCGGCCCCCTTCTACCATCGGACATCCAGACGCACTGCATCTTACCATCCCTACCTTGTAGCTATTCCACCAATTCGCACAAAGCGTTTCCAAACGTCTTTTATAATGCGCACAGCAAAGGAGTGGAACTCTCTGCCTGCGTCTGTGTTTTCAAAAGCTTACAGCCCTAATCTCTTCAAAGTTAGAGTGAACAGCCGGTCGATTCTGTCGACATCTTACGGTGTTCATCTAGGCGGAGTGAACGACAACACAGCTGTCATTCCATCTTATTTGTATGGTTTGACAACTCGCCAGTCGTGCACCCTGCCAAAATGTTCACTTCGACATGTTTACAGAATTGCACTGCTGCCTTTTGGGTAAGCTCGCTCCATCGTAGACTTTGTCTCTGTCATATCTGACATTGACTAGAGTCAAGAGCAAACCCATCACTAGGTAATAAAAAAAAAAAAACTGAAATTAATATCAAATACTCAGGTCTGTTTTTTTAATTATGGGAAATCATCAAATGACTTCTTCCACTCTGGGTGGAGCGGAAGGGAGTGACTAAAACCCATCCATATTCCTTCTATTGCCCTTTGCATTCCAGGGCCACGGTAACTCTTTCGAACATATTCCGCAACCCAGGCAGGCTCTGGTCCTAGCGGGCCCCGTCATCTTTGCTGACAGCTCTTTCCGGCGCGCGTGGAACACAACGCGCCGTCGTCTCAGGTCTGTTCTGATCGGATGGCGAGCTACCCATTGCTCGCCGTCCGCAAGCATCAATCACTACGCCGTGCTTAAGAGCATCAGTTCCTGAGCGGCGCAGTGGCTAGTGTTCGCCTGGAGGAGGCAAAATGGGGCCGTTATTGGCACTCCATTTCAGCCCTCTCCTGAGTCCTCTGTGAGAGCTCTACTGTGGCTGTCGCAGTGGCAGCGGCGACGGTGACAGTGGCGACGACTGCAGTGGAGGCGGCGGTGGAGGAGGGTTTCCTCTTGCTTCCAGCCCTATCATGTGAAACGCAGGCTTTGCCCCCAGCCCAGTAATCGGCTGGCTTGCCAGTTGCCGCACATACAACGCAGTGCGGCGCAGCGTAGCACGAGCCAGCCCTGTGACCAGGCTGACCACAGCGGAAGCAAAGATCGCTGCGGTCCACCTCTGAGGTGCAGAGAGCTCCCACGTGGTTGCTCACTTGGCAGCGGAAGCATCTCAGAGGTCTGAGCTCCAGCAGTTTGACCTGCGCAGAAACCCAACCCAGGAAGAGTCTTCGGCCCTCCGATATTATCTTGGCTGCCAACACGAGGCAGCTCACCACAACGGTTCGCATGTGTGGTCAGGACGTACGGTGCCTGTCTTCACCTGCTCGTCAGAGCAAGCCCTCGTCCTGACGACGTCAGCCACCACCTCCTCCTCCGTCACGGAGTCGTCCAGGCCCAGTAGTATGCGCATGTCTATGCACTTTGTGGGCCTGGACACGGTTTTTCCGGTGCTATAGCGGGTGTCGTCCCAGCCCCTGGGTTGGCCTCACCGGACGAACCCGGTTTGTTACGGTGGCCGCTTAATGAAAGGGGCGCAGGAGATGCTCTCCAGGATCGAGAAACGTTCACGGAAGGCAGCTATCTTCTGCCGCACTCTAGGTTCTCCACCCGCACGGATTGGCTTTATCCTTCCTTGCGCCTCCCTTGAGGCGCCCTCTGAGCCGGCTCCTCGGAGCCCGGCCAGGAGCTATGGTCTCTCACTTGGACCTTCCCGGCATGAGTAACTCTAGCGGCAAAGCTCAGAAGATCACTAAGACACACAAGCCCAACCACAACAGCAACGTGCGGACACTTTCGATGGGGAATACTCAGGTCTGCAACCCCTTGGAGCAGTAAAAAAGGCAAACTTCTGAGTCAACGCAATCTATGATAAGGCCGTTTAAGCTCCGTTTATGGTGCATGGTTTACTGCTCGCAAGAGAATCAAAACCTATAGAGTACTTCCCGTTGACCTAAAGTCATGAAAAGCACCCTTTGAGTTTAAAATGCTGATCTTCTTTTCGAGTCGATGGTTAACTCTTATATTGCTGGGGCTCAGTAGGTGGCCACGTTAATAGTAGCATCGGTGGCATTCATTAAATTATTCAAAATTCCGATACAAGTGCAAGTCGTCTGCAGAGACGATAGTGTGAAGTTAAGACTTTAGTGATGGCGCTAACACATACAGAGAAAATAAGAGTAGAAAGGACACCACCATGTGAAACACCCACAGCCAGGTCACACCAGCCAGAGCAAGCTTCTTCTGAGCGAGCCGACTGGAAGCGAGCAAGAAAACAACAAAATAGCGTGGTGTGTTGATGGCGGGGATTTATTGTATTATATTGTACTAGCTGTGCCCGCGACGTCGTCCGCGTGGGCTTAGATCTATGCTAGCCTACTATTTTTGTTCTTGAAATTCGGAAGTTTGAATGGTTGGATGTTTGTTACTCAATCACGCTAGTGCGGCTGAAAGAAAAAGAATCGGTATGAAATTTCGCACAGAGATTTATTTTATTTTATTTATTTATTGGCCTATCTACAATTGTTACACTCTTTATAGGTACTATTAATACAAGCAATATTATACAAGCTAAGTGTAAAATATGATGCGATAGACACAGCATGCAAAAAAAAAATGGTACATCTATAAAATTACAATAATAGTGCAACACTTACAACAACAAGGAGAAAAAAAAACAGAAAAAGTCAATATGGCTACATATGATGGACTTGGCGCTTGAATTTTTGAAGGATTGTGGAATAAATAGATTGATATCTATTGAGATAGATTGTAGTCTGGGATAGCATAGCACACAGGCTGTTTCTTAATTCGGGAGTACCTTGGGAAAGATTCAAGATGAAAATCATTTTGTTCAAATAAACCGTTTACATACACTTTTGAATTGTTAAGGTCAGTTAGTCAAAAACATAAAGCTACATTCCAAAACGTAGATCTCTATGGAAAAGAACGTGCAAGAAACTCCACGGCCATTCTTTTAAATCATGAGCCCTGACATGTGAAAATTCCCAATTAAAAAATAAATCTTATGTAATGTAAATAAACATTAAATTCCCGGCACAGCGGAGTGCTCGTGTGGTTAGAAAAATACTGGTTACATTCTATTCTATTCTATTTTTGTTTATGGCAAAGTCGAACTGTCCAGTTCAGCACTCTTACGACGCAAGAACCAGAATTGTTCAAGACCGACTAAGTCCGACGTCCAAGGCGACACAATTCGATTTGCGTCCGATACTTTACACGAATCACAATCGATCGCGGAGGCTTAGTTATAGGGTCCCGTCACCGTGCGTACGGTACCCTAATAATCGGTAATAGAATAGCCATTATTCGCAAATCGAACCGTTCGACCTTTCGAATTTGAATCTATCGCGCAGGCTTAGTAGTAGAGTCCCGTTAGCACTTTGGTACGGAACCCTATAGGCCTGGATTCCCAGTCCAGTTCAGCACTGTAACGACGCAAGAACCAAAATTGTTCAAGACCGACCAAGTCCGACGTCCAAGGCGACAACAACAATCCGAACAAATCAGAGATTTCTTTTTACGATTTTGGACTCGAAACCCTGTCAAAGACTTGACAGACCTTTTATGGACCGAATACCCTAGCGAACGACAATGCTGTTAAAAATCGTGTGAGAGTCATACTCTGACGGAAAATCTTAACACCGTTACAGAAAAACGCGTCATCAGTGCTACGCCATCTATCGACCATTTGGTAAACTGACAAAATATTTGGCCGAATGGAGACGGTAAATAAGGAGCCCATATATAACAATAAATAACGTTATGGTATTAAAATGTTCACTTTTATTTTACTACTTATTAAAAGTTACACAAATAACTCAACAATTGGTTTTGATGTTATTTTCATGCTTACTTGCATTTTATCTTTCTCAATAGATGGCACCTAATAGTCGGTCACCGCAACGCTTAGCTCTGTATGAAGTTCCTTACTAAAATTAAAAATTCAATATCTTTTGATTTTGTGGGTCGACTTTGATGAAATAAACGCTAAATGTTACTCGAGTTAACACTTAATATTTTTAATAACTTAACTTTTGAAACCAATCAGTGGTTTTTGCGTGATGCTGACACAAACAATTGGACAAACAGACAAAAATTTCAAAAATGGCATTTTTGCGTTTTGTACCTTTTTCCTAACATTTCTCAGTTATTTTTATGCGAAAATATTCAATGTACAGACACGGCAAATCTACGATTTTATTATATGTATAGATGATTCACTTCAAACAACGCCAACGATGATATTTTTTTTATGTATGTCATTCATGTTCATGCTTTTTGGGAGAAGTATCTATGGAAACCTACTCCAGGCGTGGCTCGGATTTATGCTTACACCTGGCTAACCTAACCTCCGCGAAAGTCAAGCACTGCGAGGGTTCGGTGGGAGGAAAATAAAAAGAACCTGTAGCGGGGCAACCCCAAGACCAAAGGGTTTACGGTAATGTTGGTCGCCCTGTTAGCGGCGACCAATCCTGTGATTGCGGTAAGAATGGTAAAGGTGCCTCACCCGCACCTGGTAACCAATCGCGTGCCGTGATTTATCCCGCGCGCTCTGTTTCTGGCGCCACAGTCGTCGCGCGGGCGACTGACGCGCCATTGGGAATACCCGACGAGTGTGTGGCGCGAAGGGTTTCAGGTCGGACACGTGAAGTGCCAACCATCTTAAATCTGTGTAAGACTGTTCTCTATGTTGTGTTAAGTTTCCATAAATGTTTCTCGTTGTGACCATAAACGTGTTTTGTCAATTAAAGTACGTACAGTAAGAAAACCAAGGACTTTCTCTTCCGAGGTCGGGCCTCGGAAGAGAAAGTCCTTGGTTTTGCCATGCCCATGCCCGTCGGCTACATTTGGCGCCCCAACAGTAGGGGCCTCTGAGGACACGTGCTTGGATTTGGCGTCCCAACAGTAGGGGCCTCTGAGGACACGTGCTTGGATTTGGCGTCCCAACAGCATAGAAACCTCTGAGGACACGTGCTTACATTTGGCGTCGCAACAGTACCTAGGAGCCTCTGACCACGTGCTATCAAAAATTTTTTTTTATTACATGTACCTACCCACATGTAGAGCCTAGCCCGTTAGGATATTAGTGTTATGTGGGCCTAGCTAGCTACCCTAGCTTCGGAACCTGAAGAGTGGCTTTTTCCACGTGATTCCGATACTAACAGACGAGACGACAGGAACAGCTGTCATCTGCACAACACTCTCAGCTGTCTTGTCCGTTCTTTTTATTTGTTTATTTGCTTTTGCGTGTGTCGCGGTCAAATCAAAGTGGTGCATAATCGGTGCTATTCGTCTACTGTTGCTATTTTTGTTTTGAGGAAGTTTTGTCAAGGGTGAATACAGCTAGGAGATTCACATCGCAAAAGTGCTGGATCACAGTGACGGAACCGCGAGTGCAGCGGATTGTCGCCGCTGAGCGCAGGACACAAGTGCTACAGCGGCGTGCGAGGCTCGCTCGCGGTGAAGTGCAGCAGAAACCAGCGGTGCAGTGCAACAGCAACCGGCGGCACAGTGCAGCAGCAACCGGCGGTGCAGTGCAGCAACACAGGTATATCAAACAGTGCAGTGCAGCAGCAGCCGCTGGTGCAGTACAGCATCGATCTTATAGCAAGCGGCTCGGTAAGCTTGAACCACACTCGCTACTTGCGGTTACTAAGCATCTCGCAACCAAAGTTTCTACTGGAAGTTGGCGCTAAAAAGAATCATGCCCCGAATGCAGCATTCCCCACCCTCGTCCAAGAAAGACCCAACAATGCAGTCTCAGTCAGACTCAGATATTCCTACAAACATGGAAGGAGATATCTCAGTAGACCATGTAACTACTAGAAATAAACGGCCTCGGTTGGACGGTTCCCCCAAAAGTTTTCTCCGAGACTTCAAGGAAGAAATCAAAGAAATGCTCAATTCCTGAAAGGCAGAACAAGATTCTTTTCTGTCCAAATTAGCTAAAGATATATCCGACCTTAAGATGCAATACTCTACCATCCAAAAGTCGAATCAAGAAATAGAAAGGTCAATAGACTTCATCAATAAGTCGTATGAGGATATGAAAAACCATGTGGATCGTCTTGAAGTTGAAAACAAGGATAATAAAAACTACCTTCTCAGCCTTGATAAAAAACTTATAGAAATGCAGTACGTGTCACGCAATGCTAATATTGAGATCCGCAACATCCCACAAAAAGATAACGAAAGCGGGCATGATCTTTCAGAAATTGTTACTAAATTAGGAGGTTTACTGGGAACTCAAGTACAACCCAACGATCTTCGGGATATCTACAGGACTTCTGCCAAACCAGGTTCAAATAAAAACATCATAGTTGAATTCAGTAGAGTACAACAAAAGCACGACATCCTGTCCTCAGTGAGGAAATATAACAAGGTTCGAAAAACTGAAGATAAATTAAACACTGAGCTCATAGGATTACCGGGAAATAAACAACCGTTCTTTGTTGATGAATATCTACCGCCTTCAAGCAAGACACTGTTTTACCGTGCCCGCGAGTTTGCGAAGCAGAACGGGTTCAAATTTTGCTGGGTATTTAACGCTAAAATTTACTTACGTAGGGAAAGAGGACAGAAACAGTTTCTTGTAAGCTCAGAACAAAATCTAATAGATTTGAAAGATACTATATGACTCAGATACGTAAAGCTTAAGTACTGTGTCCGGACCTCTCCCCCTGTTCAAATGTTTCATTTTATGTTTCTAGACTATCGGCCCACCTTCCTGACAGATCTTACACTCTCTCACTCAATTTCACTTTCATACACTATTCTCAATTTTACTACTCACATACATCACAATCATACACAATTCACAACCTCACTCCGTTCTAAAGATACGTTCCACACCTTGAAACGCAGTATTCTCCCTAAATGCCACATAATCCATTCGAAAATCTACACCATGATGCACACCTTCCTATGCGTTTTAAAAATAGCACGTTTTGCATTTGATTTTACTTTAACTGTTTAACTCAATAAAATGACCAACACAATTAACATTTTATCGGAATTAGACAACTTTAACATATCTCAATCAACTCTATGTTCTCCGAAACAGTGCGTTACACTAATCAAGCACCCTAATAATTATTTGAAAATTATCCACCAGAATATCAGGAGTATTAAAAAGAATATTGAGCAATTTATGGCTACGACCGCACTTCTAAATTTTGACTGCGACATCATCGTGCTCACAGAATGCTGGCTAAAAGTTACGGGTCCCCTTCCAAAATTAGACGGATATGACACTTTTTTCACATCTAACAACCCATTACAAAATGACGGAGTAGTGATCTTCATAAAAAATAGTCTAAAAGCTAGTGTATCCGAACCACGGCTCGTGGACGGAAACTGTTTAGTATGTAATTTCGACAATAAATCTTCTTTGCATTTATCGCTCCCCGTCTTACCAAAATATAGACAAGTTCATGGATAGCTTGCTCAACATAGTAAACACTTTTCCACCAAACAAAGACATGGCTCTTATTGGTGACATAAACATAGATATAAAAGATAACAGTGTGGATAGATTGGCTGATCAGTACCTGACATTGACAGCTTCTCTTGGTCTACTGCCCACGCACAATATACCTACCAGGCAAAATAATTGCCTCGACCACATACTCTTGAAATCCAAAGAAACGGCAATTACCATGGTCATTGACTCTCCAGTGACAGACCACCTCCCGGTTCTTCTATGTCTGAGCACTATACGTGCCGTACGTAAGCCCCCAAAGGTGGCTTACCACATTGATTACCCATCTGTCTTGCTAGCTTTAGAAAACACAGATTTCGCTCCAGTATTACAGTGTACAGATGCAAACATGGCCACTGATCAGTTCATTTCCACCCTTTCCTCGGTAATAAAACTCCAGTCAAATCAAGTACGTGTCCCAAAAAAGCAGAGGAATATCAAGCCGTGGATCACAGCAGGTCTGCTACGATGTATTATAAATCGGGACCTAATGCACCAAAACCTGAAAAAATCACCAGACAATACAGTTTTAAAAATTACATACCTACGCTACAGAAACTTCTGTAATAATTTATTACGTAATCTGAAACGCGACTATGAAAAAAATGAATTAGATAAAGCCAAAGGTAATTCTAAAGCAACATGGAACGTAATCAAAACAATCACACATACTCAACATAAGCCACAATCTGCTCTCGAACTCTTAAACATTGCGACTGACCCACTCTCATCAGGTAATTTAGTGAATAAATACTTTGTCAACGTAGGTAAAAGGCTGGCCTCAAAAATATCACCTAACCCAAAAAACACCCCCCCTGAAAGTTCAAATCTGCATCCAAAGTCCATGTGCATTTTGGAAGTAACTCATGAAGAGATAGAAACCATAATCATGAGCCTTAGAAGCAACTGTGCAATAGGCTGGGACGGTATCTCGGCAAAAATTATAAAATCATGCAAAAACCTTGTTGTTCCATCAATCACTCACATTTGCAATCTCTCTATACAATCAGGAACTTTCCCCCGAGCTTTTAAAAGAGCTCTAGTGCATCCAATTTATAAAGACGGGGGGGATAGAGACGATGTCACAAATTACAGGCCAATTTCAGTTCTTCCCACTCTCTCTAAAATTCTCGAACGTGTCCTTAAAAATAGTTTAACAAAATTTTTCCAGTCTAACAATACAATAGCGGAAAATCAATATGGTTTTAGCCCGGGAATCTCTACCGAGGACGCCGTTTTGAGTTTCACAGAAGCAGTAACTAAGAAAATGGACTCTAAAATGGCTTGCTTCGGTATTTTCTTGGACTTATCAAAGGCCTTCGATACCGTTTCTATCCCTATCCTCCTCCGTAAAATGGAAGCTGCAGGTATTCGGGGAAATGCCCTATACATTTTCAAGGACTTCCTCACCGATCGGGAACAATGCGTCCAAATAAACCAAGTGACCAGTAGCGGTGAAAAAATTAGCTATGGTGTGCCCCAAGGCAGCATAATCTCCCCCTCTCTCTTCCAGTTATGTTAACGACTTGTGCAAACTTAAGCTTCAAAACTGTGAAACGTATATGTACGCAGACGACACCGTACTCCTAGCATATGGTACCGACTGGAAAACGGCTAAACAAAATGCTGAGATCTCCTCGAAGGCAGTAATGGCTTGGCTTTCTGCTAACTTGCTCACTCTAAACCTCTCAAAAACTAAAGCATTGGCCTTCCGTATTAATCCGAGATCGGCCCCGTCACCCGGAGAATCGGTCATCAAGGCACATGTATGTCTGGCTCCATCTCATCCTTGCAAGTGTTCACCTCTGACTCTTGTCACAAACACAAAATATTTAGGTGTCTACATAGATGATAGACTGAACTGGCATACACATTTACAATCTTTAAAAACCCGGGTTAGACGCCTTCTCTATATCTTCAAAAGCCTCCGGGAATCTGCAGATCATAACCGTTTACCTCGCCCTATGCCAGTCTATCCTCTCATACTGTATCCCGGTATGGGGTGGGACCGACAAGACAGCAACGCTAGGCATTGAACAAGCGCAAAGGGATGTTCTCAAGGTGATGATGCAAAAGCCACGTCGGTATCCAACGTCCGCCTTATACTCAGAATGCAATATCCTATCTGTGAGGAAACTTTTCGTTTTGCAAACTGTTCTTAGGAAACACTGTTCTGTTCCATATGACAGAAATATCACTCTTCGCACCGGGAAACCTGTATGTAGAACAGAGCAAATCAAAACAAGTTTCGCGAGACGACAATTTTCCTTTCTTGCTTCGAAATTATATAACAAATTAAATAAATTGTTATCCATTTACCCCCTGAATAGATTCGAAGCAAAAAATAAAATACTGAATTACCTACTGCATTTGTCTTATGACGAAACAGAAAATCTCTTCGTATGTATATCATAAAAATAAAAAAATAATAAAAAATAAAAAAATATAACCATGTAGGAGTTCATACGAGGACCATACCCCACATATATATTTACATACACTCATTTCTCACTCACAGTATCACAACACTCACCACTCACTCACTCTCACACACACACTCTCTCTACCATTATTACTTATAGCGTAAACCCTACATAAAATATCCACTACTACCTGTCACATCTGTGTCCATGTTGAAATCAGGCTGAATTTGAACTACCTAGAGGAATCACTGACGCTGAAGATACAGGCATTGCCTAGTTTCAGAGCCAGAGTTTCAATTATTGTGTTTGGTAATAACTATAAGCCCTACCTCATATGTTATAATGTATACCTACCAGTAATGTGACCTCCATATCCATTGTATCTTTAAATTTTTTAATGTGAAGAAATCTGTTTTTGTGTTTAGTTAAGGGTTTTTTTTAAAATAAATCATTATTATTCTCTCTATTCATTGATTCACATATATTTTACATTTTTAAATATTTCTATAAAAACAATAAAAAAAAACATTTAAAAATATAAAAAATAGTAGTCCGCCGGTGTCGGGAGCGAGGTCCAAGCTACCGGTGGTTAGGGCTTCAGAGAAAGGAACCTCCTCACAATACGAGCCGTATTGAGGAGTACTGCCTTCTGTATCAGGCCCTTTATCCAACTGCGCAACGCCAACTTCGACAGATGGTCGTCGAAGCTTCTGGCCATCAGGCCGTTGGCCGTAACGACCATCGGCACAATGACAGCCGAGTCCACATTCCACATGTCAACAACCTCGTGCGCTAAGTCAAGATACTTGATTTGTTTTTCTTTCTCAGCTTTCACGAGGTTCTCGTCATGTGGAATGGTAACATCGATTATCATTGTGCGGCGCGCTAATCGGTCTATCACCACTATATCGGGCTTATTAGCGACGATAGTCCTATCAGTGATGATAGACCGATCCCAGTACAACGTGACATGGTCATTTTCGAGAACTGGGTCGGGCACATACTTGTAATACGGTACCTCAGAATCAACAAGTTGGTATTTCAAAGCAAGTTGCTGGTGAATAATCCTGGCCACTTGGTTATGCCTGTGCAAGTACTCGCCGTTAGCCAGACGAGAACAACCAGAGATAATATGTCTGATGGACTCACCCGGACGGTGACATGCCCGACACACGTCAACCGTCCCGTCCTTCATAATATGCCTCCGGTAGTTGTTCGTCAAGATAACTTCGTCCATAATTGCACAAACAAAACCATCAGTTTCTCCGAAGAGATCACCGAAACGTAGCCAGGCCACGGACGCTGAGAAATCTACATCGGACCCATAGAGAGCCCGATAGAAGCGCCCGTGAAGCTCCTTGCCTTTCCATACCTCCTTGCGGTCATCTGTAGTAAGTATCACAGGTTTGCGCCAGTTCTCTTAGCCATGGACAACGGGGTGAGTCCCTTGTCCACTGCGACCACATCTCGGTGCATACCCACATCGACTTTGAGAAAATATTCTCTGAGACTGCACATCTCGCGGTTGTGGAGAGTCTTAGCATTTAAAAAGCCTCGACCTCCACACTTCCGCGGGATGTACAGTCTCATCACCGTCGATCGTGGGTGATGCATCCGGTTTGCAGTCAGCAGTGTACGGACCCTCCTATCCAGGGCGTCGAGTTCAGTTTGAGTCCATTTGAGTATGCCGAAAGAGTACATTAATACTGGCATGACCCAACCGTTGAAGGCGCGCACCTTATTTCCGCCCGACAAAAGGCTGTTCAAAACCTATTTTAGGCGGCCAAAGAAGCGCTCCTTCAGCGATTGTTTCATGTCAGTACCGTTAATGCCCAACGCTTCCGACATATCCAAATATTTATAGGTTTCGGTCGAGCTGAGGTATCTAACCTGTATGGAATCCGAGAGTTGAATTCCCTCAGATTCCATAATCTCCCCTTTCTTTACATGCATGACTGCACATTTGTCCACACCAAATTCCATCCTGATGGCGCTACTGAAAGTTTCAGTTACCTTCAGTAGCTCCATCAGTCGCAAATTGTTGGGGGCAAAGAGTTTCAAGTCATCCATGTAAAGAAGGTGAGATATGGTTTGACCACCTCTTCTCAGCCCTAGACCTGAATCCCCCAGCAGTGTGCTAAGAGGATTCAGAGCTAAGCAGAACCAAAGTGGACTCAAATTGTCGCCCTGAAATATTCCCCGTTTAATCCATACAGGCTCATCGTTCCCTTGAATCGGTCGACATCCTGGATAGCGAAGGACCGTTTTCCAATGCCTCATACATGACTCAAGAAAGGTGCGTAGAGTTGCATCTATTTTGTACAACTCCAGCACTCTCATGAGCCATGTATGTGGCACAGAGTCATAGGCCTTCTTGTAATCTATCCAACATGTCGACAGATCCTTACGGGATCGACGAACCTGTTGGCTTATGGCCATGTCTATGAGGAGTAGCTCCTTAGTGCCGCGGGACCCTTTCCTACATCCATTCTGAGAAGCGGACATAATTGAGTTTTTCTCAATGTGATCATTAATTTTCACTCTCAGAATGGATGTAAGAAGTTTATAGACCGTCGATAAACAAGTAATCGGTCTATAATTCTTGGGTTCCGCGGGACTACCTGTCTTATGGAGCAGGTGGGTAACGCCAGTTGTTAGAAACTGTGGTAGCGACCCAGACTCTAAGGATGATTGGAATTGAGATGCTAGGAGCGCGTGTGAGCTGCTATACCATTTTAGCCAGAAGTTATGCAGTCCGTCCGGTCCAGGAGATTTCCAGTTCGGTAACGGACGGACTGCTTTGGCTACATCCAATGGGGTGATGTTGATTACTTCCATTGGTGGTATAGATTCACACACGCGCTCGATATCGCGCATCCAACCACCCTCGGCATGACAGACGGGCACCGACCAGATGTTTCGCCAGAATGTACTCGTGGCGAGATCATCCGGGTGGCACACGTCTGTCACACTTTGTTCAGGTCGCTCCCAAGCTCTATACACCCACCTCTCATCGCTCTGGAACATACGATTCTGCGAGTATCGGTCAACCCGCCGCTTATACCGCCGAATACGGTTTGCCCATGCACAAACTTTCTGTTTCAGGAAGTCGATGCGCTCTGTGACACGGGAGGTGTATTCTCGAGGGCTGATTCCAGTCCCCGAAAACGCCCGCCTCACAAAGCGCATCACACGTGGCCGGGTATTGCCCTCCCTGAAGCAGTATAGTTTACCGATGAGTGCCCTAGCCTCATCGATACGCCGCTCGATCCTGCACTGCCAGGCTGGTACAGCAAGTTTATTATTATTCTCTTTATTCATTATTATACATATAAAATACATTTTTAAATATTAAAATACAAAGATATCAAATTATTTAAAAATGTAAAAAATAGTAGCCCACCGGTATCGGGAACAGGGTCCAAGCTACCGGCGGTCAGGGCTCCAGAGAGAGGAACCTCCTAACGATGCGAGCCGTGTCCAGAAGTACTGCTCTCTGAATCAAGCCCTTGATCCAGCTGCCTAACGAGAGCCTCCTAAGATGTTGGTCGAGGCTCTTGGCTATTAAGCCATTGGCTGACACGACTATCGGTACAATGATTGCCGAATTCACATCCCACATGTCGACAACCTCGCGAGCCAAGTCAAGATATTTGATTTGTTTATCTTTCTCGGCTTTCACGAGGTTCTCGTCATGCGGAACGGTGATATCTACAATCACTGCACGCCTCTCGATTCGGTCCACCACCACTATATCAGGCTTATTTGCAATAATAGTCCTGTCAGTGATGATGGACCGATCCCAGTACAATGTGATACTGCCATTATCGAGAACTGGGTCGGGCACATACCTGTAGTACGGAACCTCCGATTCCACAAGAGAGTATTTCAGAGCAAGTTGCTGATGGATAATCCTGGCTACAAGGTTGTGTCTATGCAAGTATTCTCCATTAGCAAGACGAGAACAACCAGAGATAATGTGGCGAATTGATTCTCCCGGACGGTGACATGCCCGACATATGTCAACCGTGCCGTCCTTCACAATAAATCTCCGGTAGTTTTTCGTCATGATAACTTCGTCCATAATTGCACAGACAAAACCTTCGGTTTCCCCAAAGAGGTCACCAAACCGTAGCCAGGCTACGGACGCTAATTGATCCACGTCGGGCCCGTGTAGGGCCCGGAAAAAGCGTCCGTGAAGTTCCTTACTCTGCCATACCGCCCTGCGATCGTTGGTGTCAAGCACTGCAGGTTTGCGCCAGTTCTCATTTGCCAAGGAGAGCGGGGTGAGTCCCTTGTCCACCGCCACTACATCTCGATGCATACCCACGTCGACAGCTAGGAAATATTCCCTGAGACTGCATATCTCGCGATTGTGGATAGTCTTAGCACTTAAAAAGCCTCGACCTCCACATTTTCGCGGGATATACAGTCTCATTACCGACGACCGTGGGTGATGCATTCGATGTGCAGTTAGCAGTGTACGAACCCGCCTATCCAGGGCGTCAAGTTCCGTTTGAGTCCATTTGAGTACGCCGAAAGAGTACATCAATACCGGCATGACCCATCCGTTGAAAGCGCGCACCTTGTTTCCGCCCGACAGAAGGCTGTTGAAAACCTTCTTCAGGCGGCCAAAGAAGCGCTCCTTCAACGAATGCTTCATGTCAGTAACACTGATGCCTAACGCTTCCGACATACCCAAATACTTGTAAGTTTCGGTTGGAGAGAGGGATCTCAGGTTTATGGAATCCGAGAGTTGCGATCCCACGGATTCCATAATCTCTCCATGCTTTACATGCATGATCGCACATTTGTCCACACCAAACTCCATCCTGATGGCACTACTGAAAGTTTCAGTTACCTTCAGTAGCTCCATCAGTTGCAGATTACTGGGGGCAAAGAGTTTCAGATCATCCATGTAAAGGAGGTGAGATATAACCTGACAACCTCTCTTCAACCGATAGCCTAGTCCTGAATTCTCCAGCAATGTGCTGAGAGGATTCAAGGCTAGGCAAAACCAAAGCGGACTCAAACTATCGCCCTGAAATATACCCCGCTCGATCCTAACCGGTTCGCTATTCCTCTGGATATTTCGACATCCTGGATAGCGAAGGACTGACCTCCATTGCCCCATACATGACGTCAGGAAGGTGCGTAGCGTTGTATCAATTTTATACAATTCTAGCACCCTCATGAGCCATGTATGAGGCACCGAGTCATAGGCCTTCTTATAGTCTATCCAACATGTCGACAGATCCTTTCGGGAACGCCGAACCTGTTGGCTAATGGCCGTATCAATGAGGAGTAGCTCCTTAGTACCGCGGGACCCATTCCTACATCCATTTTGAGAGGCAGACATGATGTTATTGCTGCTAATGTGATTATTAATTTTAGCTCTCAAAATGGATGTAAGAACCTTATAGACTGTCGGTAAACACGTTATCGGTCTATAGTTTTTGGGTTCCGCGGTGCTACCAGATTTATGGAGCAGGTGGGTAACTCCTGTGGTAAGGAATTCGGGCAGCGAGCCGGACTCCAAGGCAGTTTGGAACAGAGACGCCAAACGAACATGCGACCCAAGTAACCACTTAACCCAAAAGTTGTGCAGTCCGTCCGGCCCTGGAGATTTCCAGTTAGGCAACGGACGGACTGCACGGGCTACATCTTGGGGGCTAATTGTGATTGCCCCCATTTCGGGTAATGAATCGCATGCTCCTTCGACTTCTCGAATCCAATCTCCTTCGGTGTGGCTAACAGGCACCGACCAGATGCTGCGCCAGAATGAGAACATGGCGTCATCTTCTGGCAGGTGCGTGTCAGTCACACCTTGTTCCGGTCGCTCCCAAGCCCTGTATACCCACCTTTCATCACTTCGGAATGTGCGATTCAAGGTGTATCGCTCCACTCGCCGCCTATACCTACGAATACGGTTTGCCCATGCATACACCTTCTGCTTCAGGAAGTCGATGCGCTCTGTGACACAGGACATATAGTCTTGGGGACTGATATCAGTCCCCGAAAACGCCCGTCTCACAAAGCGCATCACTCTAGGGCGAGTGTTGCCCTCCCTGAAGCAGATCAGTTTGCCGATTAACGCTCTGGCCCCACCGATACGACGCTCGATCCTGCACTGCCAGGCCGGTACGGCTGGTTTTGGTCGTGTAACTCTGTCCTTGGTTATTTTGACGTGAGCTACACGACATGCCGCTACAGCCGCGCAGTACATTATCGAGTGTGCATCAGTGAGGTCTTCGCAGTCATCAAAATAATTTGACAACTGCGAATCCAGAGCTGCCACCAGCGCCCTGTTTTTGTTATGCATGGGCAAACGAGGTAAGCGTGGTCTAAGTTCAGGCGGCGTGTAGCGATATTCTCGAATAGCACACTCCAAAGCACTCCTCAATTCGTCATTGCACTGGGTACTTACGTTTGTAACCCTGTCATTACTATCCTCGTCAGCGTTGCTGGGTATTTGGGCTGACTTTATTATTATTATTATTATTATTATTATACCTACTGCAATACCTACGGCAACGATGACAGGAAGGAGAGGTCAGAAATCAAGAGAAGAAGCAGAAGAGGAAACAGAAGCCGCGTCCATCACCATGGATCAGGGCCAATTTACAACCCTGATACAGTCACTCCAGCAGAGTCAGGCAGAGATGTTCGCGAGGCTCATCCAGGATGTTAGGACTTTGACACCGGCGCCTGAAGTGTCTATTATGACAACGACCGCCGCGAACTTCTCAAAGTGCACAGCTCGATTTAACGGTTCGTCCGCAGATGTCGACGGGTTTATCGACGCGATAGAAGTGTACAAGAGCTGCCTACAGATATCAGATGATAACGCTGTCAAAGGACTCTCCATGTTGCTAGTAGACTCAGCAGCATTGTGGTGGCAGGGCATAAAAACCAGCACCACGTCATGGCCGGATGCCATGCAAACACTTGGAAAAGTGCATTCGGAGAATGTCGTCCGCCATTTCGCATCTATTTGGAATTGTTTTCAATGCGACAAGGTACGGACAAAACGGATTTATTCATTGTGAAGGTGAGAGCGCTTTTATCGAGATTGCCACAAGAAGATCTACGTGAAAAAGTTCAACTGGATATGATATACGGGCTTCTCGATCGTAAAATAAAAAAGCGGCTCGAACGTAACTCCATATTGTCCTTCGACCAGTTACTGCACCGGGCCAGAGCTATCGAAGAATCGTTAGAAGACAGCGCAAGCGACAAGACACCGGCACTGACGCAGGCGAGCGCCAGTCACCGATCTGCCGTCGCCGGCGAACCTTCAACTTCGGCATCAAGTGATAACAAGAACACTCGCAGTAAGAGACGGTCGTGCAGTTATTGCAAGAAATGGGGACACGAAAAATCGCAGTGTAAAAAGTTAATACACAATAGTAATAATAGTGACAACGTAAAAAGTGATAGCGGGAAAAGTGATAACAACGTAAACAAAAACAAAGCTATTCAATGTTATGGGTGCGGTGCCCCTAACGTTATAAAATCGAAGTGCGAAAAGTGTAAAGCTAGTTCGGAAAATGCATTCTATTCTGTTACGACAACCGGTGATAGCGTAAATTCAAAAGTGCGCGGTTCGCGTCATCGTGATATCACGCGCGATGAATACGCGTCGTACGAGCCTAGAACGACCGCTGCACGCGCCCCGCCACCCGCGCCGGACCCGTAGAGTACGTGCGGCCGCGCCATCAGCGCCGTGGCCGCCCGTTGCCTAGCGACCGAACGCGAGCGTACTGATAACGTTCCGCGCTGTCGACAGTCGCCGAGCCCGCCCCGCATCGTTCCTGCCGGTACCACAGGTAACCCAGCGTCTCGCAACGCTGGTGATCACTTAAAACTTTATTGTAATTGTGTTACTGAACTGCAACGTAATAATAAGTATTCTAGTGTCGGTGAAAATGTGTATTATGATAATATTAGAGACACTAAGTTATTCGTTAGTTCAAATCACACCCACGGTAATCTAATTCAATCTGATGATAACGATAAGGTTGCCTTATCATGTTGCATAGATAATAATAAAAATGTTCAAGGGACATTTAAGGATCAATGTGATTGTTTATGTTTTTTTTTTTTCTAACGATTGTGTTCATAAATGTTTACGATTAAGCTCGGTAAATGTTAATAACAATAACAAAGTACGAAATAATTGTAAGGAACACCTCGCGCCTGCACAGGGTCGAACTAAGGGATGTCCAATCAAGGGGGAGCCTAATAAAAATCGACCTTTGATGAAAATAGGTATTTTGGGGAAAAATGGAACAGCTTTGCTTGACACGGGTGCTAGGGGCTGTATTGCCGGTCACACACTTTTTCGCGTGTTAAAGGAGAAAGGCCATCCTTTACAACAGTGCACTAGAAACATCTGCCTGGCGGATGGGTGCACGCGCCTTATGGAGGTGCTTGTTGCAGAGGTGCAGGTAGATCTTTTTCATAAAACTGTTCCCACCGAGTTCATAATTTTCCCCGAAGCGCGAGATAATGAAACGCTCTTAGGTATCGATTTTATTAACAATGCTGGTCTTGTTATCGATTTTAAACGATGCCTTTGGTATTTTTCGGATAGTTGTGATCAAAAGTATAAATTGATTTCGGAAACTTATTCGCCTAGTTTAAATTCATACGCCGCGATGAATGTTTTACGCGATGACGAGGGTGTAGGTATAGAGGATCAGGAGCGTGAGGAGCTTGCCCATTTGCTCACGGATTTTCATAAGATGTTTAATCCGATGCCGACGCCATATGGGGAGCATCATATAGACACGGGAAATAGTTCGCCGATAGCGACGCCTCCATATCGCCTGACACCTGCAAAGAAGGAGATTATGCAGCAAGAGCTTAACAAAATGCTGGCTGAAGATATAATCGAAGATTGCGAATCTGCGTGGGCTGCTCCAGCCCTGCTAGTACCTAAACGTGACGGCAGTTTTCGTTTCTGCGTCGACTATCGAAAGTTAAATTCGATTACGAAGACGGACGCCTATCCAATGCCTCGCATTGATGAACTGCTGCAATCTACTAAACGTGGACGTTGTCACATGAGTACAATAGATTTGCGATCAGGTTACTGGCAAGTGTCAGTTAAAGAAGAGGATAGGGATAAGACGGCTTTCGTGACCCCTTTCGGAACCTTTCGTTTCAAAAGGATGCCGTTTGGATTAAAGAACGGACCAGCGACTTTTCAGCGTCTGATAGACAGAATGCGATCCGGTTCAGCACTAAAAGATGTTACAATACTAGGATATTTAGACGATTTGTTAATCATAACGCAGGGGGATTTTTCGAAACACCTGGAAGACCTGCAAATTGTTTTTAAACAGCTCACGAAGTTCAAGTTGCGTGCCAACCGAGAAAAGTGTGTGTTTGCAAGAGAGTCGATTAAATATTTAGGTCATGTGATCTCTCAGGAGGGAGTCTCAGCTGATGAAAGAAATATTCAAGCCATCTTAGACATGAAAGAGCCGTCTTCACTGGGACACCTCAGAACATTCATACAAACTTGTTCCTGGTTTAGGAAGTTTATTCCTAAGTTTTCGGAGGTAGCAGAGCCACTAACAAGATTGACGAGGAAAAATCAATCTTGGCTATGGGGACCACAACAGGCTGAAGCTTTCAGTAACCTGAAAAAGCTTTTGACGTCAGTGCCGATCCTCATACAGGCAGACTACTCCAAGCCTTTCATCCTGCGCACGGATGCGAGCAACTATGCGATAGGTGCAGTGTTGCTTCAGGGTGAGAAGAACGAAGAACGACCCATCGAATTCGCCAGCCGTTTGTTGTCAGCAGCGGAACGGAATTACTCGACCACGGAGCGGGAGGCTCTAGCGGTCGTCTGGGCGGTCGACCGTATGCGGGGTTACATTGATGGCCATCCAGTAATTGTAGCAAGTGATCATCAACCCTTGAAATGGCTACTGTCATTAAAGTCGCCTACTGGTCGTTTGGTGCGTTGGGCACTAAAACTTCAGGCGTATGACATCCAGTTTGAGTACACTCCCGGAAAAATAAATGTGGTGGCTGACGCACTCAGCCTGCACAGATGAGTCTCGCGAATCCTGCGGAATATGTTCGGTTATTATTGATTTGCCTACGCGAGATTTTACAGAGCTACGTGCAGCGCAAGAATCCGACCCGGATTTAAATAAAATTGTGAAGGAATTAGAAGATACAGAAGAAGTTGCCGCTCGTCGTTGGACAGAACGGGGTTATCTCATGGAACGGGGTATCCTTTACCGTTATAATCCAGATACAGACAACGAGTCACCGCAATTAGTTCAAAGTCAAAGTCAAAGTCAAAACGTTTATTTCAATTAGGCCATTAAACGGCACTTTTGAACGTCATCATTTACATTAAAAATAATACAAAGTGACTCTACTGTCCGTTCGAAAGGGTAGATTCTTATGGAGAAGAACGGACAAGAAACTCCATAGTTACTCTTTTCAAATCAATGATTTACAATATTTTGAGTACAAAAATTAATTTTAATATATGTGAGGTCGATGCACCTAGAGTATACTACTTATAGGATCATAGTACATGGTACTCACATATTTACAAATCTTGGAACCATTAATAAAACAGAGTGTGTTAACAGAAAAATAAAAACTCTTTTACATCTGTAAAGTGAATGTATAAATTGACCAATTTGATTTTGCCTACACTACACCCTTGATTGTCCTATGGAGCAGGACCAGCATGTTTCCAAGCATTCTTATCTTGAATGTAATCCTCCAACTTGTAATATGCTTGTTTACAAAGTGTGCTTTTTACATACGTTTTAAATTTTCTTTCATTTAATTCTAATATGTCACAAGGTATTTTGTTGTAACATTTAACACAGTACCCCATGAAAGATGTGTGTACTTTAGCTAACCTATAAAATGGTTGATCTAATTTATCTTTATTTCTAGTATTAAAATTATGTCGATCACTAATTTTATTAAAAAAATGTCGATTTTTCCGAACATACATAATATTTTCATAAATGAATTGGCAAGGGACTGTCATAATATTAATCTCTTTAAAAAAATCCCTTAGAGAATCACGGCGACGCAGATTAAATAGGGCTCTGACAGCTCTTTTTTGTAAAATAAATATGGATTCAATGTCAGCAGCCCGACCCCACAGCAAAATACCGTAAGACATAATGCTGTGAAAATAACTAAAATAGACCAAACGTGCGGTTTCTACGTCTGTTAACTGTCTTATCTTTCTAACAGCATAAGCAGCTGAACTTATACGACCCGTAAGATGTTATATGGGGCCCCCATTGTAATTTCTCGTCTAAAGTGATTCCTAGGAAAACCGTCTGATTAATGAAGCCCAGTTTTTCTCCATTCAATATGATGTCACATTCGCTACTTAAGTTATACCTGTAAGCATGCATGAGCAGATTCTAAGAGAATGTCATGATGCTCCAATTGCAGGTCATCCTGGTATAGAGAGAACATACCAGAAAATAGCTCAAAATTATTATTTCCCTGGCATGAGAAGAAAAATTACAGATTATGTAAAATCGTGTTCCTCGTGTAAACGCTATAAAGCGACAAATGAAAAGCCACCTGGTCTGATTCAAACACCAATTTTAAACCAGCGCAATGAAGTCTTGGTTATCGACCTATTTGGACCACTGCCAGAGGGCGAAAACGGGGAGAAGTGGATCCTGTTAATGGAAGATACCGCGACAAGATGGGTAGAGTTATATGCCCTCAAAGAAGCAACCTCTGTCGCCTGCGCTAAAGTACTCATAGAAGAGTATTTTCTTCGGTTCGGCTTGCCACGTCGCATTATTTCGGACAATGGTGTCCAATTTGTCTCAGCCGTCATGCAGAAGTGCATGTTCATTCTTGGTATTACACAAGACTTGATACCCTTTTACCACCCAGAAGCCAATCCAGCGGAAAGAAAAAACCGGGACATGAAAACCAAATTGGCTCTGTTGGTTGGTACTGATCACCCCTCATGGCCTAAGCAGCTACCGATAATACGGTTCAGTATGAACAGCGCGGTCTGTGAAACGACAGGTGTTACTCCTGCTTATTTAACGTTTGCACGCGAGCTGAGTTCGCCGTTAGAGGTGTACAATGATCCAAGGGCCGTTCTTCAAAAGGATAATTTTGTATCACAGATAACTCCTTACCTGAATAGATTTTTAAACTCTTTAAGTGAAGTTCGTGATCGAGTGGAAAAACTGCAAGATAGAAGGAAGATTTATGCTGATCGTTCGAGAAGAGTAGGAGAAGATTTTAAAGTAGATGACAAGGTTTTATTGGCTACCCATCAGCTGAGCGACGCCAGCAAGTCAAAAACTGCAAAATTTTTCCGATGGGCCGTATGTTGTTAAGAAGAAGTTGAGTCCAACAACATACCTGATCGCATCTGATGGAAGTCCTTGTGAGATATTGGGCAAGTTCCACGCTAATCAACTCACCCCTTTTCGAGGACGTGTAGACGAGTGCACTCAGCCATTAGAACCCAAGAAAAAACGAGGCCGACCTCGTTTGCAACCCATTTCTGATAGTAATGTAGGACTAGACCACGATCGAGGTCGTTATCGTGATCTAGAGGGGGAGTATGTAGCGGGGCAACCCCAAGACCAAAGGGTTTACGGTAATGTTGGTCGCCCTGTTAGCGGCGACCAATCCTGTGATTGCGGTAAGAATGGTAAAGGTGCCTCACCCGCACCTGATAACCAATCGCGTGCCGTGATTTATCCCGCGCGCTCTGTTTCTGGCGCCACAGTCGTCGCACGGGCGACTGACGCGCCATTGGGAATACCCGACGAGTGTGTAGCGCGAAGGGTTTCAAGTCGGACACGTAAAGTGCCGACCATCTTAAATCTGTGAAAGACTGTTCTCTATGTTGTGTTAAGTTTCCATATATGTTTCTCGTTGTGACCATAAACGTGTTTTGTCAATTAAAGTACGTACAGTAAGAAAACCAAGGACTTTCTCTTCCGAGACCCGAACCCATGCCCGTCGGCTACAAACCTCATATTTAGTTGCATCTGAATTATTAAGAGTGTGTGCGTGTGTGTGCAGGTACTCGGAGACCATGATGCACATGCTGAAGGGCTGCCTGGGCGCCGGCTTGCTGGCCATGCCTAACGCCGTGTCGCGCCTGGGCATCGTGTTCGGCTGCTTAGGCATCATCGGCATTGGAATGTTCGCCACTTACTGCATACAAGTACTGGTCGGTTAACACTATGTTCTATACCTGTGAGGCTCCCTGGTTCTCAATTGGGGCGAAAATTGTTCTGAACAGTCAGGCCTCGTATGCCCCAACTTAACGCAAGGTCTTATATCCTGTGGCAAGGTTTAGACACTTGGAGGATGATATTCTCATTCAATAAAACCATTCAAATGTTAAAACTACAAGTTGGCAGCATTGAAATAAAATGTAAAAAACAGACGCTTTAGTTGTTGATGGTCGCTTGTTTGCGATATTGTGCTATTCGTTTTAGTGAGTTTCATGGTTTTATTTTGTGGTTATTCTTTGGTATGTTTAGGTATAGGAATAGTACCGAATTAGATCGTTTTACATAAATATTGACACGAATTTATTATCATAATAATAATAAATTTACGGTCAAAGGAAATGTCGTTGTTCGCAGCCATTAGTTGTGATGAATTCTGTTTTTTTGGGTGTAATCAACGATATGTGGATAAATAATGCTATATGTATAAGTAGTTAAGTAAGTATTACTTATTTTCACACAATGATTTCAAGACATTTCATCATAATTAGACCTATTTTGGCGAAAATACAATGGCACAATGTTTTAGTATTTTGTTTTGTGTTTGAGTATGAATATGTACTCTGAAAAATATATATCGGACTCTCAAAACAAACGCTGTTATTAGATTACTTGTTTATTCATAGTGTAACATCCAAAATTTCGTGTGAATTGAAACAGTAGTTTTATCAGAAATCGACATAACACGGGAACAATTACTAATTCAGCTAGTTCTTTGAAAACATTTGTTTATACACTTCTGGACACATCTATTGGCCCACCTTGTATTTTCAGTTTCGTTTGGTCCTAGCTAAAATTTTATATTAGGTCGAGCAAAAAGTTTTTATGCAGTTTTGAACCTGGCACATTCACAATTTCATTCAATAGTCTTTTTTTGAATTTCGAACACAGAATTCAAAGAAACAAAAGACAATTTGGAGCCTGTTTGTTGATATCAAACAATCGAATATTAAGAAAACTTGGTTTTATTGGTTTACTTGGATTTAATTCTTGAAAAAGTGATTGATATCTTTGGTTTTGCAACAAACATTACTTATTCTTAACATTAAGGTGAGGTTCTATCAATAATCTATGGATACTTCACCTGAAGTCGCCGCCCAAGCTGTGGCACTTATTCAGGCCGGACACAGCCAAAGAAACGTGAGTGCTCAACTTAATTTAAGTCGATCTGCGGTCCGAAACGTTTATCGGAGGTACCTAGAGACTGGCGGCTTTGTTCGTCGCCAAGGAAGGCCACGATCTCGGGTCGCAACTGAAAGGCAGGATCGATTCATCGTGACGACCAGCTTGAGAAATCGTCACCTTACCTCCATTGAGATACAAAACCAACTTCGCGACTTCCACGGAGTATCTGTGAGCGCTCGAACTGTTCGGAGAAGGTTAAAAGAACGCGATATGGTACCACACAAGCCAGCTAATAGGCCCAAACTAACGCGAGCCCACCGAACAGCGCGCCTTCATTTCGCACGCAGTCATTTAAATTGGACACAGCAAGATTGGAGCCGTGTACTCTTTTCTGATGAGTCTAAAATTGTGTTACATGGCAATGATGGAAGGAAGAAGGTCTACCGACGTAAGGGAGAGCGTTTCGCACAATGCTGCTTTGAAGAGAGGGTTGCTTATGGCGGTGGCTCATGGACTGTCTGGGGCGGTATATCCGCGAGCGGCAAAACTCAACTTGAGGTTGTTACACGACCACGGCTGCCAACATTAAATGCTGAAAGGTACATTCGTGAGTGCTTAGAACCTCACGTGATACCATACGCGGACTATGTGGGCCCAAATTTCCTTTTTATGCATGATAATGCAAGAGCCCATGCGGCCGGCATCGTCAGGGAATATCTTCGGGATGTGAACATCACAGTTATGGACTGGCCAGCCAGAAGCCCAGACATGAACCCCATTGAGCACATGTGGGACGAGCTAAAAAGACGTGTTAGGGCTCGTCAGCCAGTTGCCCAGACGATGCAGGAGTTGAAAACTGCCATAAAAGAGGAATGGGAGATGATCCCTCAAAATTTCATAGAGCGGTTGATAAACTCTATGCCTAATCGTATGAGAGCTGTGGTAGATGCCCATGGAGGCAACACGCGTTATTAAATTAAACCTTTATTTGATAAAACATGTTTTTTATTCAAAAATCAATTGCCTTTTACAAGGCGCATATCCGACTTGTTAGGCGTAGCTCCATGTCGTATGGTATTCTGAATTCAAATTTAAAACAATACGATCGAAAAAGATGGTAAAATGTATCAGGTTTAAAACTGCATCAACAGTTTTTGTTCAATCTAGCAATCATATTTCGGTAGGGGCCATCGAAACCTAAACTCTAAGGTGGGCCAATAGATGTGTCCAGAAGTGTATTACAACTCTCATAATACGAGTATTGTTAACATTATATATTATGGTCAGTTTATTCACCAACCCAAAAGAGTTTATAGTTTATGGCTAGTGTGAATGGAAGCACCAGCATACCATTTTGTGTGTGCCGGTAATAAACATGTCAAACTGAGCGCGGTGCCTGAGGGAATTTGCCGTTCGTGCGCCGGAGCCTGACTGGTCAAATGTTATAAATTAAAAAAAAAACCGGCCAAGTGCGAGTTGGACTCGCGCACGGAGTTTCGTACCATTATCTATAAGAAATAACAACATCTGTGAAAATTTCAACTGTCTAGCTATCATGAGATTCAGCCTGGTGACAGACGGACGGACAAAGGGACGGACGGACAGCGTAGTCTTAGTAGGTTAGGTCCCGTTTTACCCTTTGGGTACGGAACCCTAAAAATGGCGTAGACACGTGTGTTAAGTCTGGACGGTAAATAAACCTTTTAGCTTTAAACAAAGTACATAGAGTAGGTAAAGTTCGGGGTTCAAGACGGCTTATGCCGATTTCGTTATTTCCACATCTCTTCTCTGCTTAGCCTACCGGATTGGTTTATTCAACACATCTCCTCTCCTCTCCGCTTTGGTGGAGTCCCGGCCTTAGAGTCCCAGCAGACTGTGGACTTTCCGTCGGCGGATAGTTTAGTACCTATGGGTGAGCTGCTAGTGCGCACATCGACCCAACAAGTGATGACTGCGCAAACTAGCCAACTGATAGTCACCGACATTTCTCGAACGTTTTGTTAGTTTGTAACAAATTTTTGACGAGTACGGTCGCACAATGCAAATTAGTCTGCGGGCATGGTATAAGTGCCCCCGCCAAAATGAGCCAAGCGAAGCGCAAGGGCACTATAGTATGCGCCAGATAAACAAAGAATAACGGTCATTGACCTACCTAAATTTATTCTTATTGACACACTCAATTTCAAAAACAGAAATAATGACATAAAGCTGTTCTGAATCAACATCTATCGTGATCCTTAGTAACTGTTCTAGTAATGAAAAACGATTCATGATTTACTGTCCGGTGATACCTACGAATAGATATTAAGGAAAGGTTAATGACCGTTATTCTTCATTTATCTGGCGCTTACTATATCTACCTTTTCTCGTAGAGCTTCGTCGTTTTTTTAACCCTCATAACATGGTTTTGGATTATACCAGCGGCCCTACCATGACGTGTTAAAGCGTGAGTCGTTCGAGCGAAAAGGAGGGATAGCGCTATACACCCTTTATAGCTCCATCCCGCCTTCTCGCTCGAACGACACACGCTTTAACACGTCATAGTAGGGCCGCAGTTAAACAAAATTCTCTGCTCAATAATATGATGCCAGTAGTGGACTTATTAAACATACAAAGTTTCAACTGCAGAGCTCAAACACTTTTTATTGATATCCAAAAAACCCCGATTTTGTCATTGATTGACTTGTACGGTGCAACCGCACATAATGCAATTCCGCCAAATGAAATTTTACGCCGCACATACATTTCAACTCATAATACAGTTCAGTTCGCGTTGGGCTATCAAGTCAGCCAGGCGTTCTCGTTACAGCTAACAAGGGCTGCGTCACTAACTTCATTTGACACACCATCATTAAGCTCATTTTACCCATAAGTACTTTTGAGACAATACAGAGTGTTCCAGTACTTACCTTCTTTTATTCCATTCACCTCCCATCTAAAAGTAATGTAGGGTCTAGCAAGGGAACATATATTCTTTTTGGTCCTTCGACTGTGAGCATCGAACGCTATATAGTCCATTTCGCGCGCGTGGACAATGTAGCGGGAAGCTATCCAGTGACTCAAAGTGTGTACTGTGTTGAGTGACTATAAAACTTAGAGACTACCAAGTGTCTCAGGGTCAACAAAGACCCGTAGACTATCAGGTGCTGAGTGTGAGGATTGCAGACTTAGAGACTACCAAGTGTCTCAGGGTCAACAAAGACCCGTAGACTATCAGGTGCTGAGTGTGAGGATTGCAGACTTAGAGACTAACAAATGTCTCAGGGTCAACAAGGACCCGTAGACTATCAGGTGCTGAGTGTGAGGATTGCAGACTTAGAGACTAACAAATGTCTCAGGGTCAACAAGGACCCGTAGACTATCAGGTGCTGAGTGTGAGGATTGCAGAACTTAGAGACTAACTAGTGTCTCAGGAATCGTCAATGATCCGTAACTATCAGGAGTTCAGTGCAAGAATCCAAGACTTCGGGACTACCAGGTGTCTCAAGGAGCGATATATCATCAAGAACTGAGGCCAGCAGGTGTTTCAGGATCCGTAAGCAGTTATCAAGAACATTCAAGTAAGATCTTTCCATTTATTTCTTACCTCAAATAAGTCCTCGTCATGGAGGCCATACATGCAAATCAGGACGAACATTACACAGCCATCAAAAAGTTGGCTACTAACATCAAAAAGGACTCAGCGGATCGTAAGACTGTCGACTATTTCAAGCGACGTTTAGAAAACTTAAATTAGTATTGGTCCGATTACCAGTACAATCACGACCGTCTTCTTACGGAAGAAGATAGTCTTATCCGTATTTTATTGGCAGGACATACGAACGAACAGAAGAGCTATACATCTCGACCAAGGCACTTATCAATCAACAACAACAAGTTTCGTCGATAAAGATGAAGGAAGCACAACAGGGAGGTTCTACACAGGAGGAACAAGGTCCCGCATGGGCTGAGCAAGAAGATCCTGTGGGACGTCAATCGCCACTCGTCGAGGTATGCTCCAGAGGTTCATCTAGCAAGCTCGATGAACTGTTGAAGAAACAAGCAAGCAACTTTAGGGCACTGCAGCGCACTGTGGCTGGAATACATTTGAATTTTATGTCCGAAAAGTGGGAATTGAAAGATGCCTTACGTATTCTACAGTCTCGATGGTCTATCATAGATTCCGTACATTGGGAATTAGACAGCGAATTGGAGGGTGCGAATCAAGAATATGAGGTGGCTTATACGAAGCAAGAAACAATTTACAATGAATTAAAACATGCAATTAACAGAAAAAGATTAGAAGAGAGAAGAAGAGTAGATTCACCGCATTGAAATCTTCGCGCAAGGAAAACGAAAATTCCAAACCATCAACAAGTAAGCAAAATAAATCATCATCGTCATATAAAGAATAAATATTCCGCAAGTAAAGCTTCGGTAAATAATATCGAATTAACATGTCCATTGTATAAAGAGTTTCACGGAATATACAATTGCAGTAAGTTTTAAAATATGACACCAAGTGCAAAGCGACAAGCTATAACACGATTGCATTTGTGCAAAAATTGTCTTTATTCGCATGGGGATAAAGAACATAAGTCAGAAAGACGCTGCCGCGAATGTCGTGGCAAACATAATACACTTTTACACGAAGCATTTAACAATAAGCCGTCATGTAACCCAATTACGGGGAATGATGCACCAGCAGTTCATGCAAGTAGAACGCAAAATCAAGAATAATCACGTTTCGCAACAAGGCAACAACGTGATCGTAACATTATTAGCCACTGCAATGATCAAAGTTCAAGCAAGTGACGGATCATACCACAAAATGCGTGCGCTAATAGATCAAGGCTCTCAAGCCTCCCTTATCTCAGCCAGAGCGGCACAACAGCTAGCTTTAGCAAAAAAGTATTGTAGAGCCGTTATTAGCGGGATAGGAGAGAAGGAGAGTAGTAGCAAGGGCGTTACGAACATAACATGTTGTTCGCATTTTGATGATTTTACATTTAAAACAGATGTGGTAACATGGACACGCTGATTAATCAATAACCAAGATGTACATTTGCCAAGCCAACAGCACACTTGGCCGGCATTCAACTAGTCGATCCAGAATACAATGTCAGCCGTCCCATCGACATCTTATTGGGAGCCGATGTGTATTCCCATATCATTTTACAAGGCATTATCAGGGCTGATCTATCATTAACGGTTGCGCAACAGACACGACTGGGCTGGGATGGATCTTATGCGGAAATTTCAAGACTTTTCACTGTAACGTAGTCCTAAATCAAGTGGACGAAGTGCAAAGATTTTGGGAGGTCGAAGATATCACAGAATCATCCAGTTTATCCGTAGAAAATTTACAATGCATGGAGTATTACAAGAAAACCAAGACAAGACATGAAAATGGCATGTATGAAGTAAGATTGCCTTTTCATGAAAACTTTGAGACACAGTTGGGATTGTCTAAAAATAAAGCTATAGCGCAATTTCAACAGTTAGAAATGCAATTTCTCAATAATGAAGACGTAGCAAAGCAGTATAAATTATTTATACAAAAATATAAATCTTTAGGTCATATGATACCAGCGTCCGGTAACATGCAACTGGATTACTATTTACCGCACCATTGTGTATTGCGAAACGATTCCACAACGACAACACTTCGCGTAGTTTTCAACGCTTCTACAAAAACAACAACAGGAATCAGCTTGAATAACGACATGTTAAAAGGCCCAAATTTACAGCAAGATCTTCAATGTTTACTATTAAGGTGGAGACAATATCGAGTAGCTTTTACGGCAGATATTGACAAAATGTTTCGTTTCATTTGATTAAATGACCAGGATCAAAGGTTTCAAAAAATAATTTGAAGAGATACAATTGACATGCATCATTAGGTATACCAGCTAAGCACTGTTACATACGGCACCAACGCCGAACCATTTTTAGCTATGATGACTTTTAAAACAATTGGCTGAAGATGAGAGACACAATTTTGACAGTGATGCAATCAAGGCATTGGAGTATTCATTCTACATGGATGATGTTCTACACGGGTCTCATTCTGTTGAGTTAGCAGTAAAACAAAGCAACATTTAATCACGTTGTTAAAATCAGGGGGGTTCAATTTAAGAAAGTGGTCTTCCAACGCATCAGTCTTACAAGACGATACAATCGGGAAGAGTAGCAAACAAGAAAATTTAGATTTCAAGGAAATAGAGACATCAAAAACCTTGGGATTACGATGGTATTCAAAAGCAGACTTATTTACATTTAAATCAAAAATTGAAACATCTACCAAAATACCAACTAAGAGATCCATGTTGTCAGATAATCAAAGTTGCTTGACCCTCTTGGTTGGCTGACACCGATATCAACCAAGCTAAAACTGTTATTTCAGCAAGTTTGGATGTCAAGTATTGATTGGAATGTCAAGATACCCGATCAAATTAGCAAGGAATGGCTAAACATCAAAGGTGACATGCACAAAATCAATCAATTCAAGTTGGAGCATTGGTTGGGTACAGGAGAGAACAATACGCTGGAATTACATGGGTTCTGCGATTCTTCTAATAAAATCTACGCATGCGTTGTTTATTGCAAGACAGAAAACAACGTTGAAACAAAGATTACGTTAGTAGCAGAAAAGGCGAGATTAGCTATCAATTTCATTACAAAGATTAGACCTTAGCGATGCTCTACTACTGGCAAAATTGTTGTCCAAGATTCAATAATGCCTTATAGTTGGACAGATTCAATGGTAGTCCTAGCCTTACAAGGAGAGCCAGGACGATGGAAGCCTTTTGTCGCCAACAGGGTGCGACAAATAACAAGCATCATTCATACCTACAAACAGCTGGCATTACGTCAAGTCAGCTGGAAATCCAGCGGACTGCGCAATCCGTGGATTGCATGTCGATCAATTGAAAAATTTTCGCTGTGGTGGGAAGAACCATCGTGGCTGCGGAACTACGACCCTAAACAAGAAACTGGGCAAGCAGTGTTTATCACAGTCGAAGAAGTAAGAAAAGCCAAGCTTGTTAATAACATATCGCAGCAAGAAAGCTGTAACATTTTGGGTGAATTATTACAAAGATATAGTTCACTCGCTAAACTAACAAGAGTTTTAGCATGGGTATTAAGATTTGTCGAGCAAGCAAGATACAAGAAAAACCGCATGCAAACCGATGACCACATCAGGGTGGTCACATTAAAAACAAAGAATGGACTTATCAAAAGGTCAATTCTCAAGCTGTCTATTCTCCCTGTAAATGATAGAATCGACAAACAAGAGTCGTGCTCTAAGGAAGTAAAAGATGGCAAGCCATTTCAAAACAAAAAATTAAACTACAGCTTCTCATCGCTGGTAATGTTACTTTTGACGTTCATGAGCATTTTGACTACAGTTTGACGTGGACAAGTTGTTCAATAAAAAGTATTTGATTAAATAAATGTAATAAATTCTAAAATAAATACTTTTTCAACACATTTGCTCAAAAAATGCATTAACGATGACTGAATACATTGTTCGAAAGTAAAAAATTACGCACTACACAATGGAAAGTGCGGTTAAATATACTAACTATAGGTAAAATATGTACTTAGGTACCTACTCTCACCTAAGTACATATTTTACCGCATACGCCGTTGTATAGCGCCGTGCATATCCTTTGCGGTTTTTTTTTTAATTTCCATAAAAATAATAAAGAATTCCACCAAAGCGTATCACATTACGAGAATAGCTGAATGATCGAACCTCCTTGGAAGCGCTTTCGCACAATACGTTGTGTCTCACTTTGATACTAAATAGAAAATGAGACAAAAGATGTAGTTCCGTTTGCAAATTCGCGCCATTTTCATATTTAAAACGTCAAAGATTATTGCGTCTTTCCGACTGTTATCTAAAAACGAAAAGATTTTTTCATTATAATGTAGGTACTGTTTTCTCGCAAATGTGTAGAAAAACGTTGTATGACATACGTGCGGAAATTAGTATTTACAAACTCGTGACTATGATAAGCCGTATCCTCTGAAATGTCATCGGTACACACGGGTGCACACTAAAACAACAAACTAATTGCGACTGACATACAAACGAGTATACATTACATTCGTCTACTCGTTTGTTAAAACCAACTTACCGCACTAATATCATAAATAACTATAACAAACCTCGTCGCAGGAAAGAAAGTTGTATTGAAATAATTCATCACCGATTTTTAGGTTTGGCTAAGGTTCAGGCTTGCCACAAAAATAATGATTTGATTTCGGTTTCTGTTCGATATAAAAAATCAGTTGCTAGTATTTGAGTAAAAAAATGTGGATTTTTCTTGAGCACTGATCAAGTGATTTGAACTATATTTTATAATTATTTATCTGTGATCAGATTGAAACAATCAAAACAATAATATTTCTCTATGTAAATCAATTTACATCCCCAGACTCCAGACTCGATTATAGAATCGATAATACGATTATTGTAAAACATTTCTTATTACCTGGCAACAACAGTGACTGAAAAAACTATTCGCTCGCTTTGCTTCCGTGTCGTGAATGTTTTCTAGTGTTGTTTTTTTTTCGAACGTTTGTTTCTGTGATAATGGACTCCGATACCGCACCTCACGAAGACCCGGCCTTACTTTTCGACACCGAATCTGCTTCTAACGTTGACCCTGGCATTATTTTGGACATTGAACCTACTATACAACGTGTAACAGAATAAACTCTTAAGGGGTCACTGTACTCATAATTATGAATAACTTTTACTATGGGACCATGCCCGAAATCGCGAAAACAAAATCAGCTGTTCAGTACATTTTGTCGAGTTATGCGCACAGAAATGTATGGGGCAGTCGATTTTTTTTCGCAATTTCAGTTTTGGACCCATAGTGTAAGTTGTTGATAATGATGAGTACAATGACCCGATACGCAATACCTCTTGTATTGCGCTTATTCTGTTACACGTTGCATACGACAACCTTGGCACCGACCTTGGCACGAACACGGATACTCCTCATCATCTTGTTTCCGCGCGTGGGAATGAGAAAGAACTGCGATGTGTTAATTGTGGCATGGATGTTACGCATCGCAGAAGACGCGCTCTGGAGCTCGTTGAAATACTATTCAGTATTGTTGCAATGGCCTTCTCCCGTAAGCTGAAGAACGGTAGGTTCCTGTGCTCACGTCATGACCATAATGTGGTATTTAAGTTAAGCAATGCACGAGAATAATATTACACCACCCGCCCAGTTTTTTATATAGTCAAAGTCAAAGCATTTATTTCAAATAAACCATTTACAGGTACTTTTGAATTGTCAGAGTCAGTCAGTCAAAAACATGAAGCTATTTGCACGTTCCAAAGCGTAGATCTCTATGGAGAAGAACGTGCAAGAAACTCCACGGACACTCTTTCAAACCATTTTATGATTTACAATAATCCTGGTTACATTATATTTGTTGCTTCTACATGTGAGAACAATGTAAAGAAAGAGAAAAAAAAGAATTCTAAGTATCAAATAAACTATTGAAATAAGCCAGCGACAGCTAAGAGATGACCAGTCTCCACTGATGGCGCCCGTTCACGAACATGGCGCGTGCGCCAGCACCATTCAGCTCAACCATTTTGAAGGGAACTGAAGGATCCGAAACACGCGCCACCATCAGCTCATATTTTAATTATATATGAATCGGTTTAAAACCATCAGATAATATTTTAATTATTTATGAATCAGTTTAAAACCATTTGTACAGTCTGTTGTCAAAATTATCTGACCCACCTTAAAAACAAACGAATTTGGACCCTCTACTTTATTAAATTTATATGAGCTTATCAGACAAGTGCTCGGCTCTGACGGACTCGATGAAGAAATACAATAACAATACAGATACGCAAATTTGATCACTAACACGTAACGTTACGGTATACCCACCCAACATTATCGGAGCCACTGGCATTCTATTTCGTCGCTTCATTCTTCAGATATGTTTTAACCATGTAGTCCCCTTCCCTTGCGCTAGCAACTACGCACGTTTATTTAGAGTTTTTTTTTTATAAACTGGCAACATCGTACCCCACCTCGCCATGTTGGTCAGATGTAACCGTCATTCCTTTTTCGTGCGCAGCAACACGGACGTCTTCAAAACTCAATAAGAAGTAGGTAAGTTAAAAGTATATTTACAAGCGAAACGCGGAAAAGATAATTGAATTCAAATTCAAAATATTTATTTGTCACATAAAATGTTGAACATTGGTGGAGGAATTTATAATTAAGTGTTTCACTATGTGCTGCCTTGCTGGGCATACAAATATTGTACAAACGATTTGTACAAACAGGTGTAATAAACAAAAAACAACAAGTTAAATCTTTACACAAAATATAAAACTTAAAATAACAGTGGCTTAACAGTACACATGTAAAATTATGCATTACAAGAATAAAATACGAAGGTTAGTAAAGAAGGCTAATCGTCGTCGAATAAGAGGTTTTTCGTCATCAGATTCGGAACAAACTTCAAGTAAGTACATATTTCTCATTGTTGGTTTTCTCAAAGTTAAAATACTGCTTGGAGCGAGGAGGTTGCCCGAGATGGTAACAAAATGGCAAAATACATAAGTTACTTTACTAAGTAACCCAATAATACCGGGAGGTTGTCTGCGATGGCAACACGAAGGTTTAATGATACCGGGAGGTTATCCGAGATAACACGATGGCTATAAATAGAACAAACTGAAGAAATATCTACACTTTTCGCACAAGTGGAGGCCGTTCTTAACAGTCGCCCCTTGTGTACTTTGTCCTCATCCCCTGATGACTACCTTCCTTTGTCCCCAGGGCACTTCCTCATTGGAAGACCTCTGAAAGCACTGCCTGAACCTAGCTTGGAAAACTTGAAAGAAAGTCACCTGCAACGATACGCCCGACTGTAACAAATTCATCAGCATTTCTGGTCACGCTGGCAGCGTGAATATATACACGAACTACAACAACGACTGAAGTGGAAGACGAACGCAAAATCCCTGCAGCATATTGGAGACGTCGAGCTTATCCATGAAGAACATGTTCCTCCACTGTGTTGGCGCCTTGGACGGGTTATAAGATTATTCCCTGGTCCGGATGGAATCTTGAGAGTGGCTTATTTGAAAACCACTAGAGGCGTTTTACGTCGGCCCATTATCAAGCTGTGTCCGCTACTGCTGAAGATTTACTGTTGAAAGACAAGCCTTTCAACGGGTTGGAGGATGTTTAGGCTCACCTGCTGACCGCCTATTAGCAACGTGTGCCACCAAAATTACATTGCCTTTAGCCTTCGGTAAGGCACAACTATCGTGGCGGTATATGTGAAAAACTTTTTATTGTGACACTTCGCAACATTCCGACCGGACGAGCGGTCGATACATTTACTGCATTTTTCTGTTCATAGTAATAAACCAAGTAATTCCCAAAATTCATTGCAATCATTGAAGAATCCAAATTACCAAAAATTCATCCTTTATGTCGTAATAGACACACAGTACCTACATCTATTATTAGTTTTCATTTCTACAATATTGCTTGCATTATTAAAGAACGACCAATATGATTTACGCCTAATAACTTATCTTGTAAACAGGTGGGTAAATGAAAAAACTTTAAGTTCACAGATTTTATATTTACCAAGAATGGTTGGATGCCAAGTAAAACATAATATTTGCTTTTTGAGGTAGATAATAAATTCATCTAAGTGACAAAAGTCACACTACGCCTGATAGCAGTGGCCACACACATGTTGTAAATCGTTTCAAATAACTCGTTAAGTATTTTTAAGCAATTTGGTGTAAAAAAGCATCATGTCGCAACTAAATGACTAAGGGCCATTTTCACCAATTCAAACTGATCGCGATTAAGCCCAGCTGAACTCGGTGTAAGCCTTGATCGGAGTTCAAAACTCCTTTTTTGATTTCACCAACACAAAATGAATGAAGTCCAAGCTAAAAAGAGATCACATTTTGATCGGCCGATTTTGGGCGATCAAACTCCTTGATCGAGCTCAAGGGCTGTCAGAGTGTCAGTGTCATCATTGTTTTGTGAATTTTATTATTGTGTTGGTATTTCGTGGATTAAAATGAAAATACTACAAAGAATATGCCTTGACAAAATTGGGATGAAGATTAGTACAGTGCTCGACGTCCACGATCAAAGATGTTGCGAGAGGGAACAAAACTTCAAGCCCCTTGATGACCAAGAGTGTTTTACAAAATTTCGTCTTTGCTAACAGTTTTGCATGTATTTGAGCGTATTAAAGATAAAACACAGTTTCCTACAAATATGTAAGTACCAAAAGATGTTATTTTTAAATTACGTAGATATTCCAATGTGCATAAAACAATAAAATGTAGGCATGTTCTGCGTTTCCATGCAACTTGGTGCTATTCAGATGCTGTGTAAGTATCTGGATCTTAGATAATATACACGTCTAGATTGAGCAATGTAAACAAAGGACGCACATAAGCCGTCTCCAATTGCGGTATATGTGTGAGTACCGCTCGTGTACTTATTGTAGTTAAACTGTCAAGGTCCGTTAGAAAAATTTGTGGTTTAACTGATTTAGAGACAGCCCGTTTAGTATACTTTAGTTACTTTCACAGTGTGATGTCATACGGCATTCTGTTGTGGGGAAATGCCGCCGATATTCAGACAGTATTTGTATTACAAAAAAGGGCTGTTCGTGCAATTTATAAATTAAGTCCCAAACACTCCCTCAGAGACAAATTTAAAGAGATTAATATAATGACTGTGCCCTCTCAGTATATTTATGAGAATCTTTTGTATGCACATAAAAAAATATTAATCTATTTAAAAGATACAGTGATATCCATAACGTAAATACTAGGAACAAACACAATTTTGTCATTCCTAAAACCAGGCTCAAAAAAATAGGTGGTTCATTTAGATGCCAATGTATACGTTTTTATAATAAACTCCCCAGCCATATTCAAGACCTTAGTATGAATAAGTTCAAATTATTTATAAAACGTAAGCTATGCCAGAAAGCTTTTTACACAATAAAAAGACTATCTTGCCTACTACATGGCCTAATGTTACATACCTTTTTAATTTTTAGAAATTGTCTTTTTTTTTAAGCTCTGCTGTATACTTTTCTTTCATCTCGTTGGTAAATTTTGACATGAATGTTTACTTTATTAAGTATTCTATTTTTATTATTTTTGACATGGAATATTTACTTTGTAAAGTAATATATTTTATTTTTTTTCAATTTATTATGTTTGAAAGAAAGAAAGAAAGAAAAAGCATTTATTTTGTCACAAACGCAGGGCACACACAAACAATAGTGACACACGAAATAAAAAAAGACAGAAGCAAAAACAAAAACAAAATAAACAATACAATTTTGTGTGCCTCACGGCTGCTCCAAAATAGGTCCAGTTCAGCATGAATGCCAGACAACTAGTGCCTGACGCTGGTTTTCAACTAAACCTGAGGTTGTGACGCAACGGACGCAGTTTTTATTTTAACAAATACTTAGCAGTGATACGAACTCAGATAATATATAATACATCATAATATATGTAGCGAAACGTTTTGACATGAATACTTACTTTGTAAAGTATTATATTTTTTTTATTATTATTATTTAACTCATTTTGTGAATATGGGAACTATGTGGGTTATTTTCTTCTTATTTTTCTCTTCTTTGAAATACTTCTTCTTCTTTGAAGTATTTTTAACGAGGTCTGGCAGTTTGGGTACTTAAATGCGGCCTACACAAATGTCCTTTCTTTGGCATGTTCGTCGGTTCGTTGAGCTCCTTTTTGGTTCTAAGTTGAGCTACTCGACTACTGACCAAAGCTTGCACTGACTGGACGGGTCCAGTCAAATCTATGTGGTCCTTTCCTCAAAAGACCATTTCAGACACTGATCTGCATGATCCTCATATCGTATTGTGAATGTGGGGACCATGCAGATCGCTATGATAGGGGTCCATTTCATGTTAGTCAACAATGTCTGGCAGTTTGAGATTTTTTTTATACGGCCTACCCAAATGTCCTTACTTTGGTATTGTTCGTCAAATCGTTGAGCTCCTTAAAGTTCTAAGTTTGAGCTCCATAATAACTGACAAATGCTTGCACTGTCTGGACAGGTCCACTCAAATCTGTGTGGCACTTTCCTCAAAAGGCCACCTCAGACATTAACCTACATGGTTCTCGTATGATTTGACCAGTACAATTTGTATGGACTTCAAAAGAGACTGTGACCTCTGAGTTTGTTTCGGTGTTTCTTCTCAGGGTAGTCAGCTAGGAAACACCGGCCTCATCTAGCTTCAAATGACCAAAAAATATTGACGTGTAAAAGTGTTATGTTTAACCTACTTACAAAATAAATATCATTTATCATTTAGAATACCAATTTGTGCCGCGTCGAATGGGTAGCATACTGCGGGCGTCACGCTCACGCGTCAGGGTGCTTCTTATTCAAGTGGCGGTGCCCAAACAGATGCTGACGTGCTCGCATGTGTTAGATAATAAGTATATATGTAGATATATAACTAGGTATATATATCTAATACATCTAGATCTATGTAAATACTTGTTAGATATTATGTATATAAGTAGATATATAACTAGGTATATATATCTAATACATCTAGACCTATGTAAATATTTAATCGCATCAAAGGGAAAATATAAACAATAGGATTCAATTCTTAATAACTTTATATTTATCTTTTAGTATATAACAACTACATAACTATCGTAGTAGTGCATATGACACAAAAGTCAAAGCCAAAGTCAAAGTCAAACGTTTATTTCAATTAGGCCATTAAACGGCACTTTTTAACGTCATCATTTACATTTAAAATACTTAATATAAAGTGAATCTACTGTCCGTTCGCAAGGGTAGATTCTTATGGAGAAGAACGGACAAGAAACTCCATAGTTACTACATACATAACGTTACGTTATAATATACCAACCATAGTGAATAAACAAGTTATTATTACCCGTATTTAAAATACATCAATCATCATAATAACATTACATAACACTATATAACATTGCACAACATTACATACCACTTATATAACCATAACATTACATTATTCATAAGTATTTCATAATTAGAATTATAATACACAATATACATCATCATCAACAATGAACCAAAAACAATCAGAATAATCTCATACCTTAGATGTAAACGCCTTGAAAATCGAAGAGAAACTGGGCTGCTCCATTTTTTTTTTTTAGGTATGACCACTAGCAAGTTAACACACTTGGGATATCAACTGCTTAACCGGACTAACCTGTGGTGGCCTCAAATGAATTTAAGGCCCCCAGCCAAGGCAACAAAACTAGCTACAAGCTAAAAACTACTGACCGCTCGCTAAGGGCATTCCCTGTGGAATACGACCTCGGCATAGCGGCGTCAGTTAGGGACAGCAAGGGACAATCAGGCTGTGTCGTTTCATTAATTAGGGGTTATTAAAGTTAAAGGCTCAGCGGCGCGGGCTGGCTCGTTTGCAAAAGTCGGGGAGGGTTTTGAGTGGGACGTCGCGACGTACCTCGGCGGCGAGGTCGGTATACGGAACGCGGTCTGTATTTGTTTATTTTAAGGGTGCTGGTTTCCCTACAGCTTTCTTGAACCTTTTTGATCTCGTCGTCGGACTCGACGAGTGTATGCCGCGGACGGCGAATCTTACTAATGCGAGAGGTGGGCTGCTCCACTGCGGCTCCACTCTTTTATACCCGTTAACAAACAAGTATGACAGTTGAGTCAAAATCAGTGTTTGAAATAAGTTTGTTATAAAAATCGTTTTAGTAAATTCATCAATTAATATAAACAATTGTGTATAACATATTAAACAGTTAATAATCACTTTCAAAGGTATATCAAGTACTTATTTTTAAATATTAGACACATAATAATTACATTAATATTACACGTGCAGGTGCTGGCGCAGTACCAGCTGTGCAAAAGGGAGCGGCGCGGCTATATGGCGTACACCAAGAGCATGCGCATGGCCGTGGCGCAGGGGCCCATATTCATGCGCGGTACCAGCAACATCTTCGCCGGCGCTGTGGACTTCTTCCTCCTTTTTTGGCAAATTGGTATCTGTGCCATCTATTTCGTGTTCGTTGCTGAAAATGTAAAACAGGTAATTAACAGCCCTCATTATGATTGTCATTGGTCGGGTGCACCTCCACAAATTACTATTTTACTAATTGCCATTTCTTTCTGTTGACAGGTAGTTGATTATTATAACGCCGGATACCAAATTCCAGTGCGCTTACTTATCTGCTATTGTTACCCGTTTGCACTAGTAATGAGTTTGATAAAGGATTTAAAAATGTTGACACCTTTTTCGACGTTATCTAATTTATGTGTCATGCTCGGACTGCTTCTCACATTCTTCTATTTGATCGAAGATGATGTAGAATTTGGAGAACATACGTTGATTGCGGTGAATAACATCGCTGAGATCCCGGTGTTTATTGGCATCACTCTGTTCGCGCTGGAGGCAGTGGGTGTGGTGAGCGAGTAGAGCGTAGTGAGTACGATGAAGAGCACGAGCCAGCTCTAACGTGGTTTCTTGTGTAGATCCTGGCGCTGGAGTACAACATGGAGAAGCCCAGGGAGTTCACGGGCTGGTGTGGTCTCTTCAGCATCGGGATGGCCATCATTCTCGGCATCTATGTCGTACTGGGAGTCTCCGGGTTTCTTAAGTACGGGAAAGGCTGCAAGGGATCTATTACGCTTAATCTACCACCAGATGAGAAGTGAGTGTTAACCATGGTTCACCATGGAGGATAGATTTAAATTCAGTGCCTGTCTTGTATTTCCTTTCAAATTAGAGACTACCATAGTTTGCTTTTAGAGTTCCGAACGATGAAATGAGCAAACCCTTGTAGAATTACACCTATAGTGATATGTCTATCTGGTTATTATTCCACTGGGTTGGGTTGTTATTTCTCTGTCTGGCTGTCGCAGCCAATTTTTGTTAATTGTTGTTTTCCCAGAGGACCGATATAGTTGATCGAGGTTAAGAGCTAGCTCATTCATAAATAAAAAAAAAAGTTTGGTATCGATCTATAGATATATATCTCTAGAAATAGCTTTCCAAATAGAACGGTTGAAGTGACTGAAATGGGTACCTAATTCATTTTGAGCACCGTCGTTGAATTGGGAAGAGCTTTTCAAGAATCACCTATGCTACTAATTCAACTATCGCCAATTGTAAGTATGTTTACTGTTACTACTCCGGCCCCGACATGTGAAAATACCCAAAAAAAAAAAATCTTATGTAATTGGTAAATATACACTAAATTCGCGATTAATTCGGCGCACACCGGTGTGTTGCCGGTGCTTTTTTTTTTTTTTTTTTTTTTTTTTTTTTCTAGGATGGGAAATCATCAAATGACCCCTCCCGCTCTGGGTGGAGCGGCAGGGAGTGTCAGACTTTTACTGACTAAAACCCACCCTTTAGTCCTCCTAGTGCCTTTCTTCCCAGGGCCGCGGTAACTCTTTCGAACAAATCCGCAACCCTGGTAGGCTCTAGCCCTATTGGGCTCCGACCCATGCTGACGTCTGCTGGTTTGGCGCGCGTAGAACACAGCGCGCCGTCAACCCGGGCCTGTTCTGATCGGACGGCGAGCTACCCATTGCTCGCCGTCCACAGGCATCAGTCACTGCGCCATGCTCAGGAGCATCAGTTCCTGGGCGGCGCAGTGGCTGACGTTCAACAGGAGGGGGTGAAATGGGGCCATTACTGGCACTCCATTTCAGCCCCCTCCGGAGCCCGTTGAAGGGGCTCCACTGCGGCTGCTGCAGGAGCAGCAGCCGCAGTGGAACCGGCAATGGCGGTAGAAGAAGCGGCGGCAGCGGCGGCGGTCGCGGCAGAGACGGCGGTGGCGGAGGGCTTCCTCCTGTTTCCGGCTTTGGTGGGTGGGGCGCAGGCCCTACCCCCAGCCCAGTGGTCGGCCGGCTTGCCAGCTGCCGCACAGACTACGTAGTGCGGCGCGGCGACGCAAGAGCCGGCCCTGTGACCGGGCTGACCGCAGCGGAAACAAAGACCGCTGCGGTCCACCTCCGAGGTGCATTGAGCTCCCACATGGTGGCCCACTTGGCACCGGAAGCACCTCAGAGGTCGGGGTTCCAGCAGTTTGACCTGCGCGGAAACCCAACCCACCAAAAACCTTCGGCCCTCCGATATGGTTTTGGCCGCCGACACGGGGCAGCTCACCACAATGGTGCGCATGCCCGTGTTGTCAGGACGTAGGGTGCCCGCCTTCACCTCCTCTGCTGAGCACCCCCCCGTCCTAACGACGGCGGCCACCACCTCCGCCTCCGTGACGGAGTCGTCCAGGCCCAAGATGCGCATGTCGATGCGCTTGGTGGGTCTGGACACTCGGGCATCGTCCGCGCTTAGGGACGCCCTAAGCCTTTCGGCTAGAGCGTCCGCGGTTGGGCCGCTGGCTGCCCCGGAGATCTCCAGCATCCGGGCCCCAGTCATGGTGACCCGGAGCCGGAGGCCCCCTACGATGCCTAGCTCACCAAGGTTCACCGTCTCCTTCGCCTTGGTGAGCACGTCCGCGTACGTCACGCCCCGCTTCGCCGCGTCCGGCTGCAGTGTAAGCACTACAGCCGCGGATTTCGGGGGGCGGAGCGCAGCCGCGACGCTTCGCGCCTTCTGCCGCCGCTTCCTCTCCCGCCTCTTGGCCGCCCTGGCTGCCTTTCCCGCCTTCTTCTTCTCCCCGGCAACTTGCCATTCGGCTTGAGCCGGGGGAGGAGCTGAAGGCGAGGAAGCCGGGGGAAGCTGCTGCTCAGACGGCGCAGGAGCCTTCGCCGTCCGCGCAGCAACCCCACCCCTCCTCTTCCTTCCCGGGGCCGGGTCCGGTTTTCCCGGCACCGGCTTCGCGGGTGCCGGCCCGGACCCTTTGTCCTGGCCGGACGACCCCAGTGTGGCAGCCGCGGCGGCCGCGTATGACGCCGCCTTCCGGCCTGGAGCCTTTCCACTCGCCGCTAATGGGGGGCGCAGGACGATGCCCTCCAGAACGGAGAACCTCGTCTGGAAGGCAGCCATCTCTTGCCGCACCAGGTCCAGCACCTGGCTCTCCTGCGGCACGGGACGGCTGTCCTCTCTGCGCCCCCTTTGAGGCGCCCCCTGTGGGCCGGCTCCCCGGAGCCTGGCCAGGTCTGCGCGGAGCCCCTCGTTCTCCTTCTGGAGACGCTCCGTGGCGGCAGCCAAGCGGGCGACCTCCGCCCGCAGCTTGGACATCTCGTCCCGCGGAGGCCCCCCTGGGTTAGCCTCCGCTGCCGCCAGAATGGAGGCCATCGCCTCGCTTATGGCCTTGTTCTTTGAGGAAAGCTTCCTCTTCAAGGCCACATCGCGAAGCGCGGCCTCCACCACCTCCGCAAAGCCGGCCCTCCGGTCATCCGGCTCACCGCCGGAGGACTCCGAACCAGGAGCCCTGCGACCGCCCTCTGTGGGGGGTCGTCCGTCAGCGACGAGCTCCCCGGCTCGCTGACCAGCCACCTTGGAGGCGGGCAATCTCCCCTTGCCTCCCTCTCGGCCCTTGCCCCGCCTGCTGGTGGGGATCTTGCGAGCCGAGGCTACCTCCTCGCTGCCGGACGACCCCCGGTCCTCCTCTGATCTGGGCCGCTTGCGGAAGGACCTGGAGTCCTCCGCAGCAGCCCTCGCCCCCTCGGGTACAGGGCTCGCCGAGCTAATGGTCGCCAGGTCGTCGGAGTCCAACTCGGACTCCGACTCTACACCCGCGCGACGCTCAAGCGAGCCCTCCTCCCAGCGCAGCGCGCCTTCGCCCGCGCTCTGCCCGGCCGACTCTTCGTCGGGCGAGCTAAAATCAAACCCGATTAATTCTTTGAAGTCGAATCGGGGGCCTCCTCGGCCACTGTTGCCCTTGGCAAGCGGAGTGCGGACAGCCCTGTTGCCCCCCCCAGAATACGAGGGGCTTGACGCACTAGGCGTGGCGGATTCCCGGACTGCTGTGCAGTCCGAACCGCCCTGGGGTAATATTTCTTTGGCAGGCCTGTCCATATTTTCCTTTTTGAGGGTGCGGTCCCTATCTCCCTTCCTCTCCCCCTCTCTCTCAGTGCTTGCTCGCTGCTCTCACAGTCACGTCTGATGATCAGACGCGTACCAGAGAGCAGCGAGCAAGCCAATGAGACGCACACCGTCCGAGGACCCAAACACTGCTCAAGTCTCCGAACGGTGTGCCCCTCTTGTGTCTCTCTTGGTCTGGTCTCTCACTTGGGACCTTCCGGCATGAGTGGCTCTACCGGCAAAGCCCCCAAGATCATTGAGACACGCAAGCCCCACCACGACGGCAACGTGGAGACACGGTTGGTGGGGGTGTTGCCGGTGCTTGAGCGGCAATTCAAGCTATAATAATGTCGGTGTCCAATCTGGCACACAGACATTAAGGATATTGTTCGGTGCCCAATAGTCATGCGATACACTAATTTATAGGCTTTTCAAGAAGAATCTTTCCTGCTAAAATGGCGTTTTCTAATTGCTAGCCCGGAATCAGAGGAGCTTCGATAAAATCGTAACTTCGATTTCAATTAGTACTGGAACCTACGAATAATGGTAATTGGTCGCGCCTGCTGTAGTGTCAGATTCGTGGACGGTGTTATGCATTATGTGTGAGAGGATAAGTCATCATAAATTTATTTATTTAGGTTAGCCAACAATTGTTTACACAATGCTTTTATAATCAATGAAATTGTTATACCTACAATTATAAGTGTAACAATTACTTATAAGCTAACACCGCATACACTATTCTTGGTTAAAAAATAAATTATTAAAATTAAATTATTACAATACAAATATTAAAAAAAGAAAAATTGATTATTATGATTATTACACAATTAATAATAACAACATGTTCATAAAAATCGAAACAAAAATAGGTATTTAGATTTTAAAAAAATATACAATAACAATAATAACAAGTAAAATTAAAAGCATTCAAATAAATTGTATTCAAAACAATTATAAATTGGATTACCAACATTACGACATAAAATTAATTAATTAGGTACATCACAGCGCATCACGTTAATACATTAACTCATCAATACATTGAGTAGGTACAGTTGAAATAAATTAAATTAAATGATAAAACTAAATATCACATTCTTAAATCCAAAACATAATTAATATTCAGTACGAAGAGGCAACAGCTAAATACTAGAATAGCGCTGTATAATTACTTTGTGAAATTTGCTCAAATTGTCGTGGTGAATATCTATCAGATCACTGCAACTATTAAGCGTTCTACACAGCCGGGGAATCGGAGAATTTGCTCCCAGAACCGTTCTGCGTAAGGGTGGGTGTAACGGAGTGATGGGGTTTCGCGGATATCTGGATGGGGCGCGCAACTTTAGAAGACTCAGTAGATTAGGGCAATCTATTTTATTTCTTAGGAGTTTATAAAGAAACAAGCTATCAATTATATCTCTTCGAGTTGATAAAGAGTGCATCTTGAAGTATTCCAAACGTGTATTGTATGATGGTAAGTGCTTGCTTTTCCCTTTTGAAAAAGCAAGGTGCCACAGAAATCGTTTTTGGACTCTTTCTAAGAGTAACTTATGCGTGGCGTAGTGTGGTCTCCATACAACACTATAATACTCTAAGATGCTTTGTACAAGACTATTGTATAGCATTATTTTAGTGCTTACCCGTTTGAAACCCTTTGTGTTTCTTTGTACGAACCCCAACATTTTGGAGGCTTTTTTAATAAAATTTTGGAGGTGAGGGACAAAAGTTATTTTCTTATCAAAAAGTACTCCTAGATCTAATTGTATCGACTTGTTGTACTTTTTCGTCGTGCATTAGGTACTCTGACTGTATAGGATGAGTCTTTCTTGAAAATGACAGGTTTATTGTTACACCATTCTTCAAGCCTATTTAGGTCATCTTGTAAGAGTGCGATATCACTAGACGATTCGATTTTTCTTGCAAAATTAAGGTCATCAGCGTATAGAAAACACTCAAAGAAGTGAAAGCAGGTGTGGAGGTCTTTAATAAATATTATATAATAAATAATAAGGGAGCCAGATGTGAGCCCTGAGGAGCTCCGGAAGTCATAAAATAAATGCCGGTTGATCGAAAACCGTTCACAACAACATAAAAATCCCGCTTTAAAAGATAAGATTTCAGCCATTTCAGCAAGTGCCCTGTAATACCGTACGTTGCTAGTTTATGAACTAGTATGGAGTGGGAAACTTTATCGAAGGCCTTGCCGAAATCGGTGTAAAAAACATCAATTTGTATGTTTGAGTCAACAGTTTCTATCAAGGACTCCGAGAAGGACAAGAATTTCGTGGCAGTCGACCTAGAAGCAACAAAGCCGTGTTGGTGATCACTTAGATAAGGCCAGAAATGACGCTGGATGTGAGGACAGATTATCGACTCAAATATCTTGGCAAAAGTGGAGAGGATCGCAATTGACCGATAGTTGGATATGGTGTCTTTTTTGTCCGACTTGTGTATAAGAACAACTTTTGCCTTTTTCCATTTCGTAGGGAAGGTTCCAATAGCTAACGACGCCCGATATATTTTTAAAAGTGGAGCAACCAGTGCTGTGGCACAGGCAGAAATTAATAAAGGGGGGATTCCGTCAGGACCTGAACTGAGCATCTGAACATCGTTACAAAATAGGTAATCAGACAAGAATATAGACATGAACTATGCATTCAACCATCAAAGACCGCCTTGATGCACAAAAGCATACTTTGTATGGCCCCAAAAATATGTAATAAATTACCAAATTAAATTAAGGACTTAAATTTTATTCAATTTAATCTATATCAATTTATTCTATCTATTATTGGAGAAATGCTATTATAATATTAACAAATTCCTTAGTGATAAATTGTAAGCTATTTGACATTGATTGTATTTAATTTTGACATTTCATTATTATTTTTAGTATAGTAAGTTACTTGACATTGATATTTATTTAATTTTGACATTGTATTATTATTTTTATTGTAGTAAGTTACTTGACATTGTATTATATTTTTATCGTAGTAAGTTACTTGACATTGATATTAATTTAATTTTGACATTGCATTATTATTCTAATTTCCATTCATTGAATTATGTTGTGTTTTGTTATAATTATCTTATTTTAATATGTTGATTAATTCTTATTTATAATAATTACTAACTACGAGAAAGAGTGTACACCTTTAAGGTAGATTTTTGGGGAACTAATTAATTTATTATATTAAGATCTCATGTAAAATGTACCAAAAATCACACCAATAAATGAATTGAATTGAATTGAATTGACCTGCACTTTTTGTGATGTCAACAGATTGAGCTTTTGAGCAGTGTATCACTGTCTAGTTCAGGAATTGTTAGGCACTGGCTATTAACTTCTATTGAGTCAAGAAAATGTGAGTCGCTCTTAAATTCTGTGTCATGTTCAGGGGTATAGACTGATGTGAAATAGTTGCCGAACATATCGCAGACAGTTGTGACGTCTGATGAAGTAGTCTGTCCGCCAGTCATTATTAGTGGGTAGACACTGACCCACCACGTTTAGCCTTTACATTTGTATCCAGAATAGTTTGGGGTTTTCTTTTATTTCCGATTCTAGCTTGTCCATGTAGGTATTGTACAAGGTTTTGGCTAGGTTTTGACAGCGTTTTGTAATTAAATTTAGCTCCAATTTATCCAACGGGTTTTCATACTTTTTAAAACACAATCTTTTCTTATTTTTCTCCTTAAACGACCTTATAATTGCTTTACTAAACCATGGGGGGTAGCGGCAGGTCAATGATTTACAATTTGGGACAAATTTGTTGATGGAATTGTTTAATACTTCATAAAAGTCCTTCAGCATGCCGTCTACATCATTACTATCCGCAAATTTTCGGTGACAGTCATGTTCATTGATAAAGGATTTAATGTGATCGTAGTTAGCCTTGTAAAAGTTTTTTCTCTGCTTTAAATTATTATATGGGAGATTAGATTCTTTCAACAATGGTAAAGTAAAATCAAGCGGAGGATGTAGTTTATTAACGACTGTTAAAGAGGAACTGGACTTACTTACAGTGCATGATAGTATTGTGGATAACACTAGATCCAGTATACGCTCCGAACTGTTTTTAACTAAATTATGCTGAGCAAGACTACACACATTCATAAATTCTATTAATCTTAAACAAGTGCTAGGTAGTGAATTATTAAGGGCACCAGGGTCCCAGGCTATTTTGCCCAAATTGAAATCACCCACTATACAAACGGGGATATCAGTTGTATCAAACACGTTGTTGCAGTGCTCGATATAATGTTCGATTGAAGCAAGACATACAGGTGGTGGAAGATAAACTGCACAGAGAGCTAGCTGTCGATTTCGGTGTAGTAAAAATATCAATTATGACCCAAAGATCTTCACTTTGCCAGGAATCAATCCGTTTTGAGTTGATTTTAGTTGAAACAGCAATCAGAACTCCTCCACCGTCTTTATTTGGATGAAAACCTGTTGTTTCCCTATCTCTTCTGTAGACAACATAACTATCATCAAATAATTCACTACTCAGTACACTACTATTGAGCCAGGTTTCAGTTAAAATAAAATAAAAATAAAATAAAAAAGCCTGTTTATTTCCTACTAATTAATTTTAACGTGTTTTGTTTTTAGGATTATTAACTAAATTTATATATTAAAACACTTTACTTCTTATTTTAATTGAACTTAATATCTATGTACTTAGTATTTTCCTTATTTGCTTTACTTATTTTCTATAAACTCAGCTAACATTATTTGGGTATAAACATAATTTGCAGGAACCCCATTTATTGGGTGAAGGCCTCCTCCAAACATTTCCAGTTGTCTCTGTCTTGAGCAATCTGTTTCCAGTTTAGGCCGGCTGTCCTTATGATCTCTTCATCCCAGCGTGTCAGTGGTCTTCCTCTGTTCCTTTTGCCTGGAGGTCCCTTCCAAAGAGTCACTTTTATGGTCCATCTCTTGTCTTTAAGCCTTGCGACATGGCCAGCCCATTTCCATTTAAATTTTTGTGCGTAATTCAATGCATTTGTTGCTTTGGTTATTGACCTTATTTTTGTGTGTCGTATTTTGTCTAATTTCTTTATTTTTAGCATACTGCGCTCTAGTCCTCTTTGACAAGTAGTGATTCGATTTTTTATTTTTGAAGTGAATTTCCACGTCTGGCAGCCGTACGTCAAACTTGGTAGGAGGCTGGTATTCATAACTTTCGTTTTGACAGTAATAGGAAAGTTACTTTTAAAAATTTCTTTCAGACTCCAATATTTGTTCCAAGTTTGTTGTATTCTTCTTTCCACTTCCAGTTCGTTATTTTTCCGATCAAAACTAATTCGCTTCCCTAGATAGATGTATGAATCTGTATATTCGAGTGGCACTCCATTTATTGTTATTGATCTTCTCCATCTATTTGTCATTGCCATAGTCTTTGACAGATTCATTTTCAAACCCACCTTGACACTAGCTAGGTGTAGAGTTTCCATCATTTGCTGTAGCTGGGTGCTGGATTCTGATAGCAACACTAGGTCATCTGCAAATCTTAAGTGACTTAGGTACTCTCCATTTATATACAGGCCTGACTTACTCCAATCTATTTTGCTGATGATATTCTCCAGGATGGCTATAAATATTTTTGGAGATAAGGGGTCGCCCTGCCTTACGCCTCTTTCTATAGCAAAACTTGGTCCGAGGGTTTCTAGCTTGATTCTACCTCTATTATTTTTATATTATGCTTTTGATGACTTTTATATAAACATCTTCTACTCCCTGCTGTTTTAAGCTTTCCCATATACTTAAGTGTGTTACCGTATCAAAAGCTTTTTGATAGTCAACATATGCTATGTATAGCGGTCTTTGTTGTTCTTGGTATTTCTCTATAATTAACTCGAGTGTGTGAATATGGTCAACTGTAGAGAATCCTTTTCTGAAGCCTGCTTGCTCTATTGGTTGTTTTAATTCCAATGTATCACTAATTCTTTTATTTATAATGGTAGAGAAGAGTGAATCAGTCAGAGCTTTTTGCAAGCTCTGACTGATAGCATCTACTATTTTATCGTGATAGGTTTGCACTGATATGTTTTTCAAGTTGTAGGTTGGGTAGGGTAACATTGACATTAGATTTTTATTATATCTTGTTACTTCGTCTTTGGTCTTTAGTTGGAAAATGTTTTTGTTTGTAAATTTTACTCTACTTTGCTTTTGTTTGGCTATTTTCACTGATGCTCTAATTAGTCGGTGATCTGAGGGATAGTTTAAATTCATGACTTCTATATTTTGGAATATTTTACGTTGGTTAGATAGTATGTAGTCGATCTCATTTTTGTGCTGTCCATTTGGGGATCGCCATGTCCACCTTTGGTTACGGTTTTTCTTGAAGCATGTGTTGATGATAGTTAGATTGTGTTCTAGTGCGTAGTCTACAAGTCTCTGCCCTCTATCGTTTCTTCCGCCTTCTCCATGTTGTTGGACTGTTAAGTATTCACCTTCTTTGGGGGCACCAACCTTCGCGTTAAAGTTGCCCATTAGAATAATGTTTTTATATGTTATTTCCATAGCTTTGTCGATGGTTTTATAAAAATCCTCTATTTCTTCTTCATTTGCGGATTCAGTGGGTGCGTATACTTGTATAATGGATAACTTTAACTCTTGGAGTTTTAAGTTCAGCATTGCCACCCGATCTGTTAGACCAATGAAGCTTTCTATGTTGTTTCTAAGAGACTTGTTAATTATGTAGCCTACTCCATATTTACCTGGTGTACATCCTATGTGGCAGAGTATTAAGTTATTGTATTCCTCTATTTTATTGCCAAGTCGTCTCACTTCAGAGATACCGATTACATCGTAGTTTATTTCTTTTCTTGCTTCATTTAGTTCCAGCAAACGTTCGTGTGACGATAAAGTCCTGACGTTGTAAGTTGCGATTTTTAATTGGGTTGAGCTTTTTTAGCAGTTAAAATATATACATCATAATCCATACAACTAAGGTTACAGTAAAAAGCGTTCGTTTTGGTTCATAGACCTCTACAATTCTGATAATAAATTGACAAACTGTTGAATTTTAAATTAATATAAGTACTAAGGCATGCATTCAAAGCAAAATTCAAGGACAAAGTAATATGATTTTACTTAAACTATTCATGTTTTTGATGAGTACGTATTCTGCGCCGTCATCCTTTCTCACAAATATTTTGCAGTTTCGGACCCAAACGTTTTTGTAGTTCATCTCCTTAGCCTTGATCCTAGTCGCAGCATGAAGTGCTTTGTTGGTGGGAGAAAGGTGTTCAACCACATAAACTGGAAAATTTTGACCGGCAAACCCAAGATGTCCACAGTTTAATTTATTTTCTCGGTTGTTTTTATTGTATTTGATAACTGACGCAAGGAGTTGATCGCGCAGCCTAGGTGATGCCAATTGGACGATTATGGATTTAGGACGGGTGTTAGACGGATTAGATTTGGCTATTCTCGTACAATTCAGTATGTCTCTCTCTTGTCTATCACAATTTATTGACCACTCTCCCGAGTTGTTTGACGATAGTGTACATATTCTCGTTTTTTATTTCAGGCATACATTGCACCTCAAGGTTATTTAATCGCGATTGCTGCTCTAAGTTATTGATTCGCGCACTAAGATTCGCCATATCTGTCTTCAGTTTCGAGTTTTCTAATTCCAGTCTGTGTATAGTTTCATTAGACTTTTTTTGAGCACGCTCAAAATCTTCGAATTGCTTATTGATGAATTGCATTGATTTAACCATTTCCTTCATTTCCACGCTCACTGATTCCAATTAATTATTCATCGTACCGATCAAGTTTTTATTCAGTTCCGTTAACATATCGCCGAATTCGGCCTTAATTATCTCTTGGATGATAGAACGAATATCCTCTGTACTACACAAAATTGACGGCGGCGATGGAGATCCAGTGGCGTGTCTTTTACCGCCTCTATTTTTAGATATATTTCGAGTAGGTGTTGAGTCATCTTTACTAGCCATAGTAAATTAGAAAGACCAGAAAAAAAAAATATATTCAAAGGTCGTCTCTCAGAGGGAGTGTAAATTAGGTAGGAAACAATGCGCCGTCTTCGTTAGTTAATCTTTGGTGCCAGCGCTCGCATGCGTCACTGAGCGCGGGCGCACGTGGATATGTGACTTAAGCGCGCTGCGTAACCGCCAGAGTAGCATGCACTGTGCGTCAAGTGTCTAATCACTCACTCACCGTTGGACCAGCCGTGATTTAAATTTTTTAACAGTTCACACCAAAAAACGTTGCAATTACACACTTTTTTTCACGTTTTAACAAAATTCCACTTATTAGATGAATGTTAAAATCACTTGGTGCAGTTTTATTTGAGAACTAAGTCCAGGATTGATTTATTTTTGCATTTTAAACAAAGAGCAAAGTATACGTAATGTTTCGACATCATTTTTCCACTTATTTTATTTCAACTGTATGAGTGAAGATAAAATAGTGCATGCAACGGCATATAATTAGGTATTAAAACACTCGTGTGATGCTATTATCACACTCGGCTACGCCTCGTGTGATAAACCCACACTCGTGTTTTGATAACCCTTTTTATATGGTCGATACATAAACTACTGATAATCTTTTTAACAAATTTCATCATTGTCCTACGATCTTGCAATAGCTAAAGTAGAGTAGTAATTTGAATCATTTTTGACATGACAACACAACAGGCGGCTCAGAGGAAGTGAAAAGACTACAAAACTGTGAAGTATCGTCTTTTAACATTGAAAATAATGAACTGAAAGAATCCTACTAATGTTATAAATGTAAATATTTGTATGTTTGTGTAAAATCAGGCAAGAACGGCTGAAGGGATTTGGATAAAATTTGGCACACATGTAGTTTATATCCTGGAATGAGACATATGCTACTTTTTATCCCGGTAAGTGGCATCGATTAATGAAGACTGAGGAGGAAGTGGAAATTCAGAGCCGCTGCTGCCACACAAGTACCAGGAGACCAAAAACATCAAGTAACAGAAGACCAGAAACATGTCATAGTATTTTTTGGGCTGGTTAGGGTAGGTGTAGGGAAGGTGTAGGGTAGATGTAGGTTAGGTGTAGGGTAGGTGTAGGGTAGGGTAGTTGTAGGGTAGAGTAGGTGTAGGGTAGCTGGAAGTAGGTGGAGGGTATAGGTAGCCAGTTGACGGGAGCGAAGCCGCGGGAGACAGCTAGTTGATAAATAATTACAATATTTTCAAGCAACAATGTCTCAATGGTGAGCATGGTAAAACTTCACAATTTTACTTAATTTACATCAATCTCAATCAATCAATATCAATCGATGGATGCGAGACGCACAGGACCGGTTGTTGTGGCGACACTTGGGGGAGGCCTATGTCCAGCAGTGGACGTCTTTCGGCTGATATGATGATGATGATGATGATGACATCAATCTCATACATCATTACTTGAACTTGTCACGGAGCATTCGTACGGGGGATTTTAAACTTTTTATATCAACATTGCCTAAAATTCCAAATATATTTTTTATATGCAACCAACAAAATTATGCACGATGGACAGTAAAAATATTATGATAATTTGCTGAAAGTTGCAGAAACACATCCTGACCTATACGAAGGATTTAAACAAGGTTGCTTTGGTATCAAACGTACCACCAAACCATTTTCTAGACAACCAATTGACCAGGTATTAGAGTAAACTATAAATGCAGGCGCTGCTAGAAGGCTCACAGGTGTTATACACTTTACCAATTCAATTTCGCCACGTCAACTGCCCGTAAACATGATGTTAGGTCCTCAATAATAAGTCAAGTGTATCTAGAGCTAGGACTGCAAATTTGTCAAGATGTATCAACAGACTTAAATCCTCATAATATCCGCAAAAATACTAAGCAATTGAGACAATTTATCGCTACCTTTGATCGATTTATTAATCCCTTCAGTTCAGAAGTTCCAAAAGACCAACCAATAAATATTTCATCTGGGAAAACCGCATCGCCATCGGTAGAGACATTTTTTAAATATTGAATATAATGGAGACAATCTTCGTAAAACATTTGTTTCCGAATGTTTTTCAGATATTACTAGATTCGAAAAAGCTATTTAAAAAAATCCACTTGAAAATTTTTCTATCGATGATAAGAAGAAGAAGAAAGTCCTAGTAGGTAGTAAAATTCAGGAAATTAAAATCCAAAGAGATTTATTTGGACGTATGCTGGGTATCAATCAATGGATTTTAATGTTTTTGTCTTACCCAATTACCTCAGTGCCATTGTCCATGTGCCATTTGGATGGCGCTATTTGTAAGACAGATAAATCTGCTCTGATGAAATGTTTAGAGAAAGAGGTCCAGCATGAGCAACCACATCATATAGATGTTATAATAATTGACGGTTTATATGTCACTTGCATCTGTGTCAACTGTAAATTCCTTGGCCGTATCAGGATACCCCAATATAAGTGTTTTGCACAGATGGTCTTTTAGCTCCTGGAACGCGATGTCGCAACTTTCATCCCAGCAGAAATGTCGCTTCTCCTCGATTAGCTTGTGCAGGGGTTTCACTATGTCCGCAAAGTTCTTGACAAATCGCCGATAATAGGAACACAAATCCAAAAACGCTCTGACCTGCGTCTTGTTTTTTGGAACTGGCCAATCCTTGACAGCGGCAATTTTCTCTGGATCCGTGCGGATACCTTCTTCCAACACTACGTATCCCGAAAAGCTAACTTGCCGTTTGAAAAATGAACACTTTTTAGGACTCAACTTGAGGTTTGGCACTCTGGATCTTCATGAGCACGCGTTCTAGGTTTTGAAGATGTTCTTCAAACGTGCGACCTACGATGATGATGTCATCCAAGTAGACAAGACAGACATCACCAATTAACCCGGTTAGTACAAGTTCCATCAACCTTTCAAACGTTGCCGGAGCGTTGCACAATCCAAAGGCATAACTTTAAATTGCCACAGACCCTTTCCTGTCGAGAATGCGGTTTTCTCCTTGTCCTTAGAGTCGATTTCAACTGATCAGTAACCACTTTTTAGGTCTAGCGTGCTAAACCACTTTACTCCAGTTAGCATGTCCAGCGTGTCATCAATTCCTGGCAAAGGGTAGCTGTCGTTCTTTGTCACGTCGTTCAGACGACGATAGTCAACACAAAACCGCATGCTGCCGTCCTTCTTTGTCACTAGCACTACCGGAGAACACCATGGACTTGATGAGGGTTCTATGACACCATCCTTCACCATTCCCTCAATCATGAGTTCCACTTCCTTTTCACGTGCTACTGGTAATCTTCTTGGTCGCTGACGGATAGGCAAGTCTTCTCCTGTGTTTATTTTGTGTCCATTCTTCCCGATGTCACCATCGTTTGAAGAGAAAACATCGGCGTACTTGAGCAACATCAACTTTGCCTTCAGTATTTCATTTTGAGACAGAGCGCTGCGACAGTCTTCTAAAAGTGTGGTCACTTTTGTTTGTGCCTCCTTGCTAATGGTCCCAGTTGATTGATATTGGCATTGACGCAACCAATCCACTTCCTAGCAAGTACCAATCAGCGAGCCTTTTTCTATCATCTGTTCCGTATCACAAAGGTTCAGCACACGTACCCTTGAGATGTCAGTGGCTCTGACCAAAGTTCGTGCCACTTTCCATGGAAGATCATTGTCTACCCTTTCCACGAGTACACAACGATGAGTCTGCCTAGGATTCCGAGGAAGACTAACCGGTACACTCGTTTCCGATCTCGGAGGAAGAACAATTTTCTTTTTAATTTCCTGGTAATGCCCCCTCCATGAAAAGTTCCTCTTGTCCACATTGCATAACTCCTTGATTAACGTCGATCTCACAACAATTATTCCTCATAAAGTCTAGGCCTACGATGCAATCGTCCATTATATCAGCCACAACGACATTATGCAGGTATATTCTGTTGCCTAACTTCAACTCCATCTCTTTCTCTCCTCGGACGTGTATGCGCTGACCGGTGGCTGTTACCAAATTAATGCGCTCTCGATTGTTCTGCTCGCGGTGCTGTTAGCCGCCCTACTCTCTGGAGATCGGTTATCTTCCCTATCTGCAGTTCGCTTAGGGCAACTGGAACGAAGGTGGCCCCTTGCCCCACAGCCATAGCACCTGCTTCCACCTCCAGTGCATGAGCCAAGGCGTCCTTAAGCGTCCCGTGGTGGCTAAGCCTCACAGCAGCTCTAACCTCAAGGTCGCGGATGCCGTCGATGAATGCCTATACCAGGTTCCCTTCAATGAGCGCAGGTACAGACTGGTATGCTTTTCAAACCAGCTTTTACACTTCACGGGCCCACTGCTGCAGGTTTTCACTGCTACGTTGCACGCGATCCTTAAGCTGCGCACGAAACACGTGTTCCAGATGAGCGTCACCATATCTGGCTTCCAACGCCTCAAGGAGCTGCTCGTAAGTCACTTCCTTACCGAGAGCTTCCAGGACAGTTAAGGCCTGGTCGCACAGGCCTAAGGTGAGGGCAGTTATGGCCTGATTTTTATTCCAGCCGTTCGCCTTCATAACAGCCTCAAACTGTATTTTGTACGTCGACCAGGAAGATGTGCCATTGAAGGGCGGCACTTTGAACCCGCGTAGCGAAGGTGTAGTAGCTACCGGAGTTGCAATTCCATCTCCTGCTTTAAGGTTGACCATTGCTTTTTTCATTTCAGCAATTTGGGTTTCAGCTTCTATCAGGCGGTTCTCGTGCTGAACCAACTTCTCTTTTACCACCTTTATTTCTTTGCCGAAAGTGGCATGCAGATCCTTCATGAGAACCATTTGTTCATCCTGGCGGCGCGCCTGCTCCTCCTTGTCACGCTTGAGCTGTTCTTCCAACTGACGGGCCTGTTCCTCCTGCCGGCGACCCGGTTCCTCCTGCCGGCGAACCTGTTCCTCCTGCCAGCGAGCCTGTTCCTCCTGCCGGCGACATCATCATCAGAGCTCCAAAGTCTGGTGCTGCAGATGCTGGAGCTGCTGTGCATGGGCCGGGCTCCATGGTCGGTAACTGGCCCTCCAACGTCTGCGGCGTTGCACCTCCAAAACGCCTCTGGTCCGTCTCCTGCTGGCGGTGACTCCGGGTACGGATACCCTCTGTGTCGTCCTTTGGTAGAATCGGCATAGTTTAAATATCCACTCTTCTGACGCCAATTTTTACGAGCTTAGGGTTCAGTGACAATAAAAACAGCCGATTAAATAACCAAAATTACACTTTAATTGATCAACACTAATTACAACTTTGAAACTCACTAATTGAAAACACAATTGCATCACTAATCACTTTATCTCAGTCGAAGTTCGCTCTCGAAGTTGTCGCTTGTATCGCAAATTCAATACTGACCCGGTCGCAGGCTATGCGGGCCTTATATAGGTCGGCAGATAATTCTAGAACCTTCTTGTATAGAAACATCTAGAAAGTTCGAGTACATACCGGTCCCGACTAACCAGATATCGAAAACTCTAGAATGTTCTAGCATCGAAATGTCTAGAAGGATCTTGACTTTACTAGTTCTGCTACTCGATACTAGATGGTGCTAGTAGTAACTTGTATCGTTATGTACCCGGCATTAATTCTGGCGCGTAACATAATTGTAATTAAAGTAATAGTTACTAACTTCACCAATAAAAGTATTTTTACCACCGTGGAAGAATTAGGTTTTTCGGACCATAGCGCAACCATTGTACACTTACATACACCACAACAATTGAAACAAACAATCTGGTACACTAATGTTCAACCCTATATTACCCTAAAAATATTCAAATCTTTACTAAGTAAACAAAACTGGAATGATCTGCTGCTACCAGACAAAGATGTAAATAAAAACTACAAAATACTAATTTAAAGATACAATAATGTCCGTATTAAATCAATCTATTCCTTTTAAAATTTAAAAAATAATGGCTGACTACAGGCATTAAAATCTCTAACAATAACAAAAGACTGTTAAAAATCTTAAAGTAAAACCAAAAACCCAATAATTAAAAAAAATATGATATTTTTTTTAAATTAGTTACGACAGCAAAAAGACTCAATACATAAATAAAATACTAAAATCAAACAATGATGTCAAAACAATGTGGAGCATCATAAATGAGAGAGCGAATAAGAAACCAAAAAACGAAAAAAAGAACATAACAATTGCAAATATATGATAATAATAGTTGGAATGCATGAAGGAGCCTTCTCGTATAGCGCAATTCGTTCCATCAGGCACCCAAATGAACCGAGCGCTCGGCGCATCTTGGACAGTCTCACCTAACACCTTATGATACTGGCCAATCCTTCCCTTGCGGTGGTAGGGCTAACGCCCGCCTGGTTCGCGACCCACCGGAGTCAAGCAGTTTACTGTGTTTCGTCGACGCGTGGGAGTACTAGTGCCTTTTGGAACTTGAGAGTTGGCAGTTGCGTTGTCCAAGTAGGTCTCAGCCTTGGAGTGAACCTCGCCACGGCAACTCACTCTGGAGGGTAGCGGTCTTGCCGTTGGCCTTCGATCAACAATACAACTAAATACCGGGTCACGTACAAAATCATAGCTAAATTCTGTCCGCGTGGAGTACCTACTACAGCTTTTGTTTACTAGCAATTGTTTATTAGCGAACTGAGAAAATAGTTTTATAAAAGTTTTTAGTCCAACCGAATTACAACCTTGACACCTAGTAATAAAGTCACAAATCTTCGCAATATTATCTTATACTTAAGATTATTTTTCACAAAAAACGAGCAAAGCAATCTGTCACTTAGATATTGAAAGTCATAGGTTAATAACATTTAGTATGAAATCAACCTTAAACGGCAACAAATAATGTACATTTTTCCCATTATTGCCTTGCGAACTACATTGTTTTTTTCCGTTTCTGTTTGCTTCTTCAAATTTTACTACAGGAGGTATGGAGTCGCGTTGAACACTGAAATAATTTATAATACTGAACGTAAAATTTTTTTAAAATTATTTATGTTTTGGGCATAAATATTTGTTAGTTTATGTACTTATTATTTCATAAACGTTATGTTTTTGTATATAATATGTTTATTTACTTTATCAGTGTTTTTATGCGTTTTACACAAAAACGTAAATACTTTTGTTGTTTTTCAAATGTATCTAATGTCATGACATTGCTGGATGTCAAAATAAAAACATCACTAAATTCAAATTCTTTATTATCAATTCAAAGTCATTTATTCTCTCTTCATTGGTTGCCTTAAAATTAACATTGTTTGAAACGAACGTATCTAACTATATACCAACATTGTAAGAGACTGATGCCTGAAATAAGTTTTTGGAATAAAGCCCCGCAGCATTAAAAAATTGTGAATGAAAGAGTGCACGAGAGCGAGTAAAGGGTAAGGATCAGTCATGGGAGATAAGGGATGGGGGCAGTTTATTTGAGAACAGGCTAAAGATTATCAGTTTTTTCATAGTCAAGGGTTATGGAATATTTTGACAGTTTTGTTCCAGTTTGAATTTGTTTTGGGATATAATTTACCGAATGATACAATCAGATCGTGTTGCAAGTGCAATCAAATAAAAAAAATGTCCATAAGCGCGAGTCAGTGTGACGTTTAAAATGTACCAATGGTGTATAAGCGACATTTCGTGCGTTGTTCGTTAGTGTACATACGGGTGAATACGCGACATTTACTTCTTTTGCTAATTATGTGTATTTCAAACACTTTTCAAAAAATTTTGTCATCAAAACCAAGTATTTAACGAGAGTCCAAAAAACAGACACAATGTAGCATTATAACCAACTTTAAAGTTCTGGTAACGAATTATTAAAAAATATAACAATGCAAATCTACTCCATGCATCTACTGTTCTTAACACAAAAGTTTGCGCGTTTATTGGCCAAAATTGGCCAAACATTTGTGGCGCTGGTTTTAAATCGGTAATTTTATTCAAATTTGATATTGTTTGTTTTTTTAAAGCTTAAAATATAACTTACGCTAAATTTAATTACCAAAAATAAGACACTCCGGCTGTTAAATTGCTTATTTTTGCAACTTTTGAATATAGATTGCGGCATTGTGAACGTAACATTGACTGTGTTTCAAGCAAACTAAACAAAAGAAGAGCTCACATCTCAAGTGAGCTGTTATTTGCCGAGTCTTTATTTTGTATAGTTGTAAATTGTTGATCGAAGCCGTTGGCCGATCGCAGGAAGTTGCGGGCCCAATTATAATGCTAGCCACGTGTGAAAGGCTGCCCCGCCACCTTGCGAAAAATCCTGAAATGTTCCACCGTGCCAGTTGGCGACTGGAAGGGAGGACCCGGTGGGCATCTTCGGGGGGTTCGGGCGTTCCCGCAGTCTCCAGGTGAGTTTCCTTTACGGCGAAAAGTGAAGCCGTCATAACAATAAGTATTCCCTTTGAAGAGATCTAATTTATGGTAAAAATCTTAACGCACTTGGACTTGGGGCACGATCGCCCATTCTCTTGTGGTACACACACTCTCGTATGAACTTCTGAGACCCAAACATGGACGCACTACGAAAACAAAAATTTTGAATAGGGGGTCAGTTTAGGGCGCTAAAAATAAAGTTTTTTTAGAAATTTTATAAAAATTATTTATTGTAAAATTCAATAATTCTGAAGTTCTAAATAGACTAGGTACGGGGCCTAATAGGCTAGTCATTTAAATAAACTACGGGGCCTAATAGGCCAGTCATTTAAATAAACTACGGGGCCTAATAGGCCAGTCATTTAAATAAACTACGGGGCCTAATAGGCCAGTCTTTTCAAAAATCGTTTATGCCAGTACTGTACCCATTATTACACCAACTTCATAAAAGGAGGAGGTTTACAATTGGACGGGATCGTTTTTTATTTTTATGTATGTTCCCTGATTACTCGAAGACGCCTAGACCGATTTGGAAAATTCATTGTCCATTCAGTCCCATCGTCATCAAGTCAGGATCTGATCATGGAATCCGCGAGAAATCGAGAACTGCGATTTGGATATTTTTTGGAAGAATGTTTTCTTGGAGTTGACCCAATTTTAATTTTGTGAAGATCTGATGATGAACGTCGGATATCTAAGGCGACGGAATTCTTCAATAAATGATAGCAAATAGACCGAAATTTCGGAATCGAATGTCTGTTTACTGTTTACACCAGTTCATAGCATAACATCACGCCGGTATGCCGAGTAGCGGTGTAGCGGTGTAGCGGTGTAGCGGTGTAGCGGTGTAGGGCTACGCACATGTCAATGTCTATTTACTTAGTTGAAGAGTATCTAAACCAAACTGAAAATAAAAAAACTTTTTTACAATAAATACACCGAGTTCCAAATAAAAACACTATAAAAACTAAAATAACTTTAATTTCAAAGTCACCTTCAAAAAACGAAGAAACAAAACCCAAAATTCAGACTTTCGAGACAGTCAGACATAATGGCACAATGCAAATTAGTATTTGTAATAAATAATCAAAGATAATGGTAATCCAGCTAGGGGAGTTATCCCAATGCTCAATAGCCATAATGTAATTATATATACCTTTTCTGGTTATTTGACATGGCTTTTGCTAATGTTGTCAGCATGTTCGAAGAATGTTCGACCTATTTACTAATTTTTAAACCTTATGTATTAGTAGCGCCCTTACAGCTGTAAGATATCATCCATACCATCGGAAAGAGCTTTTGTGAAGACCTTTTACTACTAACTCAGCTATTCCATGTGTTATTACTTACCAGAATTTGATCCTTTTTTTTTTATTTTAACCTAATACAGGTTTCTTTTTTTGATTCCTGGCTAGGAATTTCGATTTTCAAAAATCCAATATAGTTTTCATCAAAATTTGGCTCGAATTTTACTTTCAGTGTTTTTAGTTTTCTCATAGTTTCGGATTTGGCCATTTGACGCACCCACTTTAAAAACTCACCTATACGTATGTTTTGAAAATAGACTAATACACCTTTCTGAACGGAAATGGTTATTAATACTTGTTGTCGTTTAGATATTGGAGTGCTCTCAGACGTGATATGCAAAATAAAACGGTGGTGTACTACCTTCCCCGATTGTACCACTAATAATACGTTTTCAAACTTTTTGGAAATTCCCTATTTGAAGTGCTGTACCTCAATACCTATTAAACCTACATAGCTGCGGTTACACTCTAGTTGTTTCAAATTTTGTCTACTTTAACCCTTTTATTAATAAACACGGAATAAAGTTATTCCAAGTTTAAACCTATGAAAATGTATGGTTATTCCTATGTTATTCCTGGTATTAACTTTATTCCGTGTTTATTAATAAGGGGGCATAAGTATACCGATTAACTTTCTCCGTGGAATGTACCGTTTTGGAGAAAACCTATATCTTAAAATTGACCGAAAATTAAGAAGTTTTCCAGAACTGTGTTAACTGCGTGGTAGCACCACGCAGTTAACTGGTCTTTCGATTTTTAAAGTAAAATAAAAAAAAACAATTATACTTTAGGCTTCGTCCTCGAGATTAGCATTTTATACACATGTTATAACGTTTAGTACACACCATTTTGAGTTAACGTTTAGTACACACCATTACCACACTATTTTGAGAATATTTTAATTTCTGGCACATTTTCATCTTTTTTTTGATGTAGGTAGATTATTCACTTGATTCCTGCACCCGCAATCCGTGTCATTCGCTTTTCAGTGCTGCGCCATTCCATACTCGCTCGCGATTACGGTTACTTATTTTTAAATCAATAATCAATATCTAGTGTTGTTGTTATAATATTATAATAATGCCTAAAAGAAAAGGTGATGATTGTGATCGTATAAAACATAAAATTAGAAGATTACAAAGAAGACCAACAAACAGATGTAGAGCTAACGCAGCCCGAGATGGAACTGGAACCAGATCCTCTCCCCAGCACATCGCGCATTGATGACTCTCTCCAGATTCAGTCTGTCGTGATAGTTGCGCCGGATCCAGCGGACCCTACACCGCCCGTGGTCTCAGAGCCTGTTCCACTTGCAGACGCGTCGATACCTGCAACAGAAGACTCAGGACTTGTTATTGAACTATTAGAAATATTAGGCATTGATCTTACAACAGATAAAAAATATACAAAAAGATTTATCGATTACATTTCAACATCGGACTACGGCGGGGATAACAAAAGAGCTGTGTAAGGAGCTGAAAGAAAATTATTGAACTCCTAAAAATGCCAAGTTGATTGATCCTCCAGAATTGAATGCGGAAATAAAAGCAGCTTCTCCGATATTATTGCTAAACGCGATAAAGCTAATGAAGGTCAATAAAACTAACTTCCTTACTTCCGTCACGCTTATATTATCAGTTAAGGAGAAAAGCACTGATTTACTCAAATTTCTGATGGATCTTGTATTATCTGTGACTGTGAAATAAAAAAATACTAGCAGATGCTCAGTTTGGCTTCAGACCAGGTAAATCGACCGATGATGCTGTACACACCTTTACCGATTTCATCGCAAAGAATTTGGATGAGAAAAAGAGATGCCTTACTATATTTTTAGATCTAGCAAAGGCTTTTGACACAGTCTCTTCTGTTAAACTGCTTGCGAAGCTCGAAAGCATGGGTATAAGAGGAACAGAATTGCTCCTCTTTAAAAGCTACCTCACAAATCGCACGCAAAGGGTAAAGATAGGGGATACCGTGAGCGGGGAGTGCCCAGTGACCTTTGGAGTCCCTCAAGGCAGTATTTTGGGCCCATTGCTCTTTCTCTGCTATATCAATAATCTTTGCAAACTTAAACTCAACAATTGTAGAATTACCTCATATGCGGATGATACAACCCTCACCTTCTATGGAGACACATGGGACGAGGTCTTCAACTATGCCCAGGAAGGCTTTAACGCCGTCTGCCACTGGCTTGCCGTAAACTCATTAACTTTAAATGTTACTAAAACTTTCTTTCTAACTTTTTTATTGCGTAACACTCCTATTCCATCACACAATATAATCGCACATTCTTGCCTGCAATCACAAGGCTCTAATTGCAACTGTCCACATATAAAAAAATCTAATTCTGTTAAATACCTGGGTGTAACTATAGATGACAACTTAAACTTCAACGAACATATCGATAATGTCTCTAAAAGGATTCGCAAGCTTACTTATGTTTTTAAAAACCTTAGACACGTAGCGGATTCGAAAGTCATGCGAACTGTCTACTTGGCACTCTGTCAGTCTGTCCTTACTTACTGCATCTCTTCGTGGGGCGGGGTAGCCAAAACACACCTGCTCGAACTAGAAAGAGCTCAAAGACTTATTTTAAAAATTTGCCTTTTCAAACCGCGAATATTTCCTACAACAGATCTGTATAGTCAAGCTGAAGTTTTAACAGTCAGACAGCTATATGTTCTTGCTACTGTTCTTAGGCAACATGCCTCCTTGAACTATAGTAGTACTAACTCAATTTTAAAGAGAAGGCGTTTTCATCAGATCTGTCATGCAAAACCAGCTAGGACACGTTTCAGCTGTTGCTTTTTCTTCTTTCAAGGGCCACGTCTGTATAATACGGTAAACAAGGTCCTTACAATTTACCAATTAACTAAACTTGAATGCCGGCGAAAAGTCTCAAAATGGCTCCTAACACTTACCTATGATGACACGGAGAAACTATTAAAGCTGCAGCACAGAGAAATATAACACACATGCACTACACACACACAACAAAGCTCATACAAGCATTACTCATCACACCCACAAAACCACGACACATGCAACGTACACCCACCAACAAATTAACAAACTCAACAAAACGTTTCTTATTTTTAATTTTATTATTTTTTTCTTGTATAATTGTTAGCTTTAGCGCTCCCTGTTACTGTATTCCCTGCCTTCACCTGTGATCCTATAATATTGTCCGAGATTAGGAGACCAGGAGTCCCATAGCACAGGTTTTACTTAGTATGGGCTCCTGTCTCCCATCCTCATTGCTTGAATAACAGTTATTTTGTGTGCATTGTATTTGTGGGAGAAAACAAATAAATAAATAAATAAATAAAATAAATACTGTCAACATGCTGATTCCGTGACGCGGAGAAACTTCCTATTGAATGCTGTTAAGAAAAAAGTTAGAGAGCAACTACAGAATACAAAAAATGATAAGTTTCTTTTCGGTGAGAACTTAGCAGAAACCATAGAAACTGCCAAAGCCATCAATAAATCTGGTACAGATCTTAAACCACCGGCACCTAAACCAGCAAATAAGAAGTTCACACAGAGCACAGCTAATCCTTCAAGGAATTTAAACTGGAGGAATCCGGGTCCGGCTCGCAGGCCGACGGGTCCACCAAGGATGAAGGAGCCTGCGACGACCTTGACGCCCTATCGGCCAGCCAGCTCATCCGAGCAGTCTCAGCATCCGCAGCAGAGACAGACCTCCAGACGTCGCTAAACAGGGTAAAACCTGCTGGTCGAATGTCCTTATTTTATAAAGAATGGTCAATGATCACTCATGATAACTCATGATTCAGTGATCCTTTCATAAAAGTATTATAAAATTCCCTTTTCTCGGTTACCAAGTCAATCAGTACCACCGAGCATTCGGAAATATTCTGAGTCAGAAAGGGCACATTTCATTGAAGCTATCAATAATGTATTATCATCAGGAGTTATATCAGAATGTGAAGAGCTCGGTCCGACACAAATATTTGTCAAATGTCTTTTTAATACCCAAGCTAAACGGAAAGATGCGTCTTATCTTAAAATCTTTAAATAAATTTATCTATACTAATCACTTCAAAATGGAAGACTTGAGCACTGTACTAAAACTAATATCACGAAATTGTTACCTAGGCACTATCGACTTAAAAGACGCATATTATTTGATTAAGATTGAATAAAGGTGATATCGACGTCGAATCCGACTCGGCAGGGCAGCGTTCGGGAACTAGCGCGGTATCTTCTCGTCTCACATACACACCTCCCACAGTGTCTCAAGACGAACGTCTATGACCAGTGCGTGTTGCCAGTGATGACCTATGGACTCGAAACGTGGTCGCTCACAATGGGCCTCATCAGAAGGCTTAAAGTCACCCAAAGGACAATGGAGAGGGCAATGCTCGGGGTTTCCTTGCGTGATCGAGTCAGGAATGATGATATCCGCAAGAGAACCAAGGTTACCGACATAGTCCGAAGGATCGCCAAATTGAAGTGGCAGTGGGCAGGGTACTTTGCTCGCAGAACAGATGGTCGATGGGGCCGAAAAGTTTTGGAGTGGCGACCGCGTACCGGAAGACGCAGCGTTGGAAGGCCTCCCACAAGGTGGACCGATGACCTGGTGAGGGTCGCAGGTAACCGATGGATGCGAGACGTACAGGACCGGTTGTTGTGGCGACACTTGGGGGAGGCCTATGTCCAGCAGTGGACGTCTTTCGGCTGATATGATGATGATGATGATGAAAGGTGATAGAAAATATCTCAGGTTCCAGTTGGAGCATTCTGTTTATGAATTTAATATCTTACCTTTCGGCTTATAATACAAAGGATAAGAATTCAGTGATGAAATTATTGCAAACACGTGGATACTTTATCTACTACTAGCTGTCCCCCGCGGCTTTGCTCCCGTCAACTGGCTACCTACCTACCTACCCTACACCTACCCTACACCTACCCTACACCTACCCTACACCTACCCTACACCTACCCTACACCTACCCTACACCTACCCTACACCTACCCTACACCTACCCTACACCTACCCTACACCTACCCTACACCTACCCTACACCTACCCTACACCTACCCTACACCTACCCTACACCTACCCTACACCTACCCTACACCTACCCTACACCTACCCTACACCTACCCTACACCTACCCTACACCTACCCTACACCTACCCTACACCTACCCTACACCTACCCTACACCTACCCTACACCTACCCTACACCTACCCTACACCTACCCTACACCTACCCTACACCTACCCTACACCTACCCTACACCTACCCTACACCTACCCTACACCTACCCTACACCTACCCTACACCTACCCTACACCTACCCTACACCTACCCTACACCTACCCTACACCTACCCTACACCTACCCTACACCTACCCTACACCTACCCTACACCTACCCTACACCTACCCTACACCTACCCTACACCTACCCTACACCTACCCTACACCTACCCTAAGGATTCTTAAATTTTCTAATTTTCCGCGCAATTTTTTAATTTTTTTTTTAAAATTTTTTCTGTCATAAGAACCTTTTCCTAATAATAACAAATACAACAAAAAAAGAATTAGTGAAATAGGTCCAGCCATTCACGCGTGATGCCGTGACCAAGGAAAACGGGTTTCATTTTTATATATATAGATATATTTACGTGAAATCTGCCTTACTAGGCATGATCAACAATCATAATAAATAAAATCCTGCAAGAAACACAAAACCTCCTAACGAGCCTTGGTTTTATCATAAAAAAGGAAAAAAGTAATTTCAATCCTTCACACTCATGCAGATATTTAAACATTACCAAAAGAAAAGAATAATAAGTAGAATAAAATTAGAAATTAAAAGAATATCGAATTAAATTAAAACGATTCAAAATCAGAGCTTTCGCTAGCTTTGTTGGTCTTTTGGTGTCTGCCTGCCCAGCTGTGGAGTATGACTGGCTCTATACCAAACTAAGTATAATTTGAAAGATTTAGATACCTACCTTAATTAAAAAAATATAAACAATAATTTTGATACAGTTATGAATTTACTAAATTCATTAAAATTCGACTTTTAATGGTGGAATCATGCTATCGATCATTCTTTTTATAAAATCGAAATGGATAAATAATGACCTTTGAATTTTCTCTGATGCCTCAACAACGGGGTGGGGAATTGCGTGTGGTGATCAGAGAGCAAGTGGCCTTTGGGGAGACGTTGAACTCAGCCAGCATATCAACTTTCTTGAAATTATGGCTGCTTATATTGGCCTTAAAATATTTGCTATACATTTATCTATCTCCCAGATTCTTCTTCGTATTGACAATACTACGGTTATTTCCTACGTCAACAGGATGGGAGGCATCCAGTTCCCCCATTTAACAGAGATTACGAAGCAATTTTGGCTATGGTGTAACAGAGAAATTTATATTTTTTCGCTTCATAATATTAGCTCTTCAGGGAACTTTGAAGCAGATCAGAAGTCAAGACATACGCATCCAGATATTGAGTAGCAACTGGCAGACTATGCCTGCCTATGTTATAGAATTTGCTCCAAACATAGATTTATTCGCCAGTCGGTTAAATAATTTAAGCCTGAGTTACGTCTCCTGGCACAGAGATCCTACCAATTATTTAAAAGTCTTTTAGTGTCAAAATAATAATATTCAGAGCCAATGGTAGTTTTATTTTCCGCGCCCGCGACTTCATCCGCGTGGATTTAGTAGGTACTCCACAAACTGTAACGCCCCCTCTTCCCTTTTTTAAAGTTTTGGCAAATTAAGCACAACGATTTTCGTGGTCTCAGGAGGCCCTACACAATGTGCCATTCCATAAGCGGTTGCGACTGTCGAAATGCCAAGATGTAGGAATTTGATCACGTGACATTTCGATAGCATCTGTTAATCCCATACATATAAGACGTATTGGCAATCGCCTTCTCCACGCCACCGTTGACAGAATCTCACTTGTCTCGAGCCCAGGTTCAGCGCAACTGTTCACCCCGTCAGGGGTTGATTATGCAAAAACTTGTAGGTACATCGGTTTCAATTATCCCACTTTTAGTTTTTTCATAGCATTCCGACGTGAATTGAAGCAAGCAATAATGTTCTCCCATAAAACTTTATCACCCATGAAGGATATAAGTACTTATGTAGTTTATTTTCGAAAAATCCAAACATTTGTTATTCTCATTTTTTTATCGAAATCATTTAAATGCCTTGTTTCAACTTCATCGGACCAAGCTACTTTTAAGATTCTCCCCAGCCGCGACATTTTCCTTACTTAGAGCTACGACGGTTATAATCATTTATAACCGTCGTAACTTTTGAACGAAAGGTCCGATTTGAATAATTTAAAGTGTAATATACACGGACATAATCAACCTTAATTATCATTTAAATGCAAAAATCTCCACTTTTCTATTTCACCCGGGATTTGCTTGAATAATTTGAACAAAAAGCGGTCATGGTGACTTAACCATTATAGTTAGACGAGAAGTCATCAATATCTACAAAAAAGTTTGTAATACCATAGTATTACGAACTTTTTTGTAGATATTGATGACTTCTATAAAACCGTGGTACATTACTTGCTCTATTGTCAATAGTTTCCGCAGCGTACCGTACGCTGCGGAAACTATTGCGCCTGGGTTACAATATCGAAGTTTTCATGCGGATCCCTAACGATTTTGAAAATATTCTATAGCCTTTGTCACTCAGTGATCTCAGTGATAATGTAGCTTTCTAACGGCAAAATATTTTTTGTAATTGATCCAGTAGTTTTTATGTTTATTCGTTAAATATAAAAATACAAATCTTTCCTCGTTATAATATTAGTGTAGATATGAAGGGTGCTATAAAAAGTGGTTAATTTATTGTAACGAGAATAAATTAAACATGTATTATGTATCAATTCCAAATATTATGAACTTCCTAACAATTTGCGTTTATTGGTGGTGCACAATATGGAACTTAAATTCATATCGGTCAGCTTTGAGTTTAATTACTATAGAATAATTTTCCGGGCATGAAGATAGATTCTTTAAGGGAGCATTTTGTTCTAGATCCCTCTGCTTAAATTACGACGAACCCTGTGAAAAATTTTTGGTATTAAATAATATAGAAAAGTGGTACCCTAATGGAGACTTCAATTAAAAATTAAAATTTATAATAACTATTGAAAATTTTCCAAAAGAAATCAAAATTAAAATTCTCGACCTTATAAAAACATCTAGAATTGGGACATCTCAACCCATGCTCGTGATTCCGTTTTTTTTTATCAATTAACGGATACTTTATTTATCAGTTTTAAAAGGCCTCATAAGCCGGTAGGTGCACGAACTTTATCTAGGTGGATAAAACATACCATACGTTTAAACGAAATTGATTTTCAAATTTCACTACGCATGCCACCTCTGCTGCGCAAAGATTAGGTTTTAATACTGCAGTGCGATTCTGTAAACATGTCGAAGTGAACACTTGGGCAGGGCACACGACAGGTGAGTTGTCAAACCATACAAATAAGATGGAATGACAGCTCTATTGTCGTTCACTCCGCCAAGGTGAACACCGTGAGATGTCGACAGAATCGACCGGCAGATCACATTAGGAAAGCTGCTGGTTGGAGCCCTAGCTCCCTAATATTTGCAAAATTGTATACCTGTTAATAATGTGTCTAATCATTGTTTTGGAATGGCTATTATTACTTAGTTACATCAATTTGTAAAATTAAGTTTTTTTTTTGTTTTGTCACTATAATAATATAAAATACTTTAAAATACCTACTCCTGTATTTCATTTAAATATATTTTACGATTCATATCTAAGTTACATGCGTATAAAATGCTAATCTTGAGGACGAAGCCTGAAGTATCATTAGAGATTAAACGAACTTACCTGTGCGTGAAGTTCGATCCTAATCATAATAAATGCTTCGTTCGAAGAGATTAGCAATCCTCCCACCCACTCGTTCAGTCTACCCTTATCAACCGTAAAATATGAAGTAAATTGGCTAAACTCTAAACTATATTAATTGAGGGTGCAGGAATCAAGTGAATTCATCATGAAGTATAATATAATACGGATCGAACTCACTTACAGATAAGTCCGTTTAATCTCCAGTTCTTTGTGCGCGAGACCGACCATTATTAGTATTTTTGTTGTTAGAAAAATAATGTAACGTTGGAATGTTGTGTTACAGGAAAGCGCAGGTGGTGAAGTTATCGTTTGCTCTGGCAATGTTTCTGTCGTACCCGCTACAGAACTTCGTGGCATGGCAGATAGCCTGGCGGTTGACGGGTAAACGCGTTAACAAACACCCGATGGCGGACTACTTGCTCCGAATGATCATCGCTACTATTCCGTGTGAGTATAGCTGTAGGCGGTCTCCTCGACAACACTGGCTGCTGTACGGCTCCTACAAATTTAACCCACCTCCGGCGCAAACGTTTACGTAACCACTACAAAGTACAAAATAACTTTATTTTCGATAGTCGGAGATGTTTTTTATGATATATTTTTATTTTTCACTAAGTCTCAGGAAAGCAAAAATACGCAATTTCGTATACTTACATGGATGATCTTTCCACATATTTTTTTCCAGCTATTTAGATTTAAAAACCAAACTACTTAACCAATTTTGATAAAATTTCAATCGGACCAATCGAGAAGTATTATATCCTTTCACATAAAACAAGATTTTTTCAAATCGCTTCATAAATAACGGAGATATAAGGTAACAAACACAAAACAAAATACAATTGAATGGAGAAACTCCTCCTTTTTTGAAGTCGGTTAAAAATACCTGGCATTAGTCGGTTTGCATGTTTTAAAAGTACAGTCATTAATTCGGTCTAGCGAGTCATATTAGGGCACACGCTAGGACGTAGTGTCATGGGGTCGCCGTTGTCGAAATCGGCAAGGAGGACTATAAATGTATAAGTCAAAGACTACTCTATGGTATAAGTACATCTACCCCAGTTACACAGGGAAACCTATTATTGGCCATAAAATCAGTAATAAGCATATTTTAAAAAATATTTCATGTATCGCTGTTGGTTACATATTAATAAAATTAAAATAAAATAAAGTACATAATTTTTACACATAAACCTGATAGGAATTGTAGCAATCTAGAAGAAATCAACTTATTATCTACATAACTCAAATACCCGTAATGCCATCTGTTGACCGAAAAAAGTACTAACTATCAAAAGTATGAGAATTACACCAAAATATATTTTTTAGTTACTAATGGTACTTTTATAACGTCATAAACAGTGATTCTTTTGATACAAAACTTACCGTTATGCATTTGATGCATAACATACAAAAAAGATTTGGTCTGATTGCTCCACTGACGTTATGTTAATTTTTTTTTGAACGGTTAACTCTCCACTCAACCTGTAAACCACCCTGGTTGCTTCTGTACACTTGGACGAAGCTAGGCCGGCAAACTTAGCCAGGACTCCTACGCACAACAGAGTCCGCTCTACTCTATTCGTTGCGGGTTTTTTTTATGGATGGGAAATCATCAAAATGACTTCTTCGGCTCTGGGTAGACTGGAAGGGAGTGTCAGACTCTTACTGACTAAAACCCATCTGTGTTTCTCCTTATGATCTTTGCGTTCCAGGATCACGGTGACCCTTTCGAACAAATTCCGCAACCCTAGCAGGCTCTGACCCTAACGGGCCCCGTCTACTTAGCTGACATCTCTTGGAGGCGCGCATGGAATTCAATCAATCAATTCTACTGTGAAGGAGTCCTTCAGGCGCCTCGGCTTTGTTTTAAGGAACTGTCGTGACTTCCATAACCCTCACGTAATTAAGCTTGTTTTTGGGGCATTGGTCTGCAGTAAGCTTGAGTCTAGTGCGTGCGTATGGAATCCTTTTAAAAAACAGTATGCGCTAGCTCTAGAAAAAGTCCAAAAAGATTTCCTAAGATACCTTTACAAGCACTTGTATGGGTATTATCCATTCCTGTATCCGACTAAATTCCTGTTGGGTTGCTTGTCTTTCAATTCGTTGGAAGTGAGGCGGTCGCGTGATCAGATGACTGTGATATTTAGGATTCTCAGGGGAAGTATTGATGCACCTGATCTGCATAATGAGGTCTGCAATCTATATGTCCCAGACAATTGCTGTGGTCATAGGAAACACCGCCTATTGGCTGTTCCAACTCGCCGTACAGTTGCACACTCCAAGTCGTCTATTCCTCGAACTCTAGCCACTATTAACGCTCTCTTGGATTCAAACACAGATTTGGATATGTTTGCGGATGAATGGAAGATAATACTGTCAGAATGTTTGAATTTTTGTGAGAAGAATGCATGAATGTGTTAAATAAATGATACTTAATTGTGTTATATTAATTAAATAGTGTAATTGGTTTCGGCCGTTCTATTTAAATAAATAAATAAGGTATGGAACACAACGCTTCGTCGACCCGGACCAGTGGCGCTATATAGGGTGTGGTGGGATGGAGCTATCTCCATCCCACCTTCTCGCTCGAACGACTCACGCTTTAACACGTCATGGTAGGGCCGCTGGTTGTTATCGGGCCGCGAGCCACCCAACGCTCGCCGTCCGCAGGCTTGTGCCTATGGTGGCCGAGAATCGCCCTGCGACTCCTGACGCCCAGAACGTCTTCTTCTGTCTCGGCGGCTAAGGCGTGACGTTTGCCTCTCTTTCACGCGGCCCGCCCCTTCCTTTACCAGCATTACTGTCTCGCAAAAGGAGGTGACGGCTTCCCACGCCTCCGCGCTCTGGACCATGGAGTGAACCAAAGCCGGTAGAGAGTTCGCCGTTGCTGATCGCCTCGACGAGGACACGGCGGAGCTCCGCCCAAGCAGGGCAGACCTTCACCGTATGCTCCGCCGTGTCCTCTGCGGGGGTTGACTTCTCTTCTGGTTGGTTTTCCCAAGGACAACAGCTTTATGTAGCTCTATCGCGTGTTAACAACCTTAGCTAGTTTCATCAACATCGTGTATCATCATCATTATCCACAGTCCAACTTCGCTCACTGCTGAGCATAGGCCTCTCTTTTCGTGTGCCAATCCCCACGTTCCTGTGCCAGCCTCATCCAGGTTCAATACTCAATACTTTATTTGCATTCCACAATGTGTACTTAGGTGGTAAGTTAAAAAAAATGTGATCATTATGGACCCTGTCGGGCACAGCAAAATAATTAAAAATATAGTAAGAGAGAGGAAGCTTTAATCAGCCAAATTTATATCTGAACTAGATCCACTACTGTCATTTTCAGTATGGATTAATTACCTACATAACATGATTCTTTATATTTTATCGTTGAAAAATTCGTTTAAACCATAATAGCATCTTTTTATTAAAAATTGTTTTAACTTTTTTATAAATATGTTTATTTTATCTTCTTTTTTTATTAATACAAGTAGTTTGTTATATATTTTTAATGACATTGCATAGGGACTTGTTGAATGTAATTTTAGTCGAGAATGTGGTATGTTTAGTCTTGATTTGTGTCGGAGTGTGTTACGTGATTGTATGTCCTCGCGCTTTGTATAAAATTCTTGATACTTACGAACAAATTTGCAGGTTTCTAATATATATATACTGGGAAGTGTTAAGATATTATAATTTTAGAAGTGAGGTTTGCAGCTGTCAATTTGATCGATGTTTGCCAGGATTCTAACTATTTTTTTTTGGAGTGTAAATAGTGAGGGTGCATCTGTGCTATTACCCCAAAGGGTTACACCGTAGCTTAGCCATGCATGTGCATACGCGTAGTAGGTGGTGAGCGAAGTTTGGAGATTCGTGTTTTTTTTTTATTTCACGGAGGGCATATGAAAATCTTGAAATTTTTGATCTGTGTTTTTGTATGTGGGATTTCCAATTTATATGTGTATCCAAATCCAGTCCAAGCAAGGTAAATTCTTTAACAACTTCTATTTTTGAGTTATTAAAAGTAAAATCTATATTTAAAGGTGTTTTTTGATGGGGATGAAAGGTAATTAGTTTAGTTTTGGAGTAGTTTATTTCGAGGTTGTGTACGTTCATCCAAGTGACGATTTTGGTGAGAATTGAAAAGGTTCTACCCACGATGGCAACAATATCGTCCGCCCATCTCGCCGCCGGCCGACCAATACTTTTTCTTCCAGCCCTCGGACGCCACTCAGTCACTGCTTTACTCCACCTATCATCACCGCGCCTTGCCAAGTGTCGTCACTTTAGTTCTACAATTCGTTTTCCGATGTTGAAAACCTTCGTACGTCTTCGGATCTTGACGACGTAGCGTTCCATGCTTGGCAGACAAGCATGGAACGCTCCATGGCTCTCTGTGCAACTATCAGTCTGTACACAGCCTCCTGCGTGAGCGTCCATGTAAGTAAGTAAGTCATGGTGGGAAAAGCACACTGGTTATAAAGGTGGGAATTCAGACATTGCGGAATTTTGGCAGGCTTCAGAATGTCGTCCATTTTGATAAAAGCGGCCCATCCAAGGTGTGTTCCTCTCGATACCTCCGTTTGTTGATTTTCTTAGCCAATTGGAAGGATATGACCAAGATGAACATATCGGTTAATCATCTCTAACAATTCATTTTCAGATTTGAATCGCTGAAGGTGTTTACCATAACCTTCGTCTTGGTCATATTCATCCTAACCCAACTTAAAAGAAGCATCTTAAAGATTTTGAAGCATTTTCTGGGGGTCATCGAAGTTCTCAGTGAAAACCACAAAGTCATCTGCAAATCTTAAGTGAGACAGTTGGGCAGAAAATTGACGTTAATACCGCTATAGTCCCAATCTATACCCACATTTTTAACGACATCTTCTGGGACTGCTGTGAATAGTTTCGATGAAATGAAAGAAGCATTATCATTACAATGTTTCTCACGAAAAATTATTTGAACAGAAGAGGTGATACTCGACGGTGTGTTGTGTTCCACGCGCGGCACAAAAAGATGTCTGCATAAAGACGAGGCCCGCTAGGGCCAGTGCCTGCCAGGGTTGCGGAATTTGTTCGAAAGAGTCACCGCGGCCCTGGAACGGAAAGGGCATTAGGAGGAACACAGATGGGTTTTAGTCAGTAAGAGTCTGACACTCCCTTCCAGTCTACCCAGAGCGAAAGGAGTCATTTGATGTTTTCCCATACACAAAAAAGGAGGCAAACAATGATAGATATTGACTGTTTGTATTAGATATACGAACACATTGATCTTACCTAGCCACATCATTTTACAATACATACACACGAACGAAGTCGCGGGCGACAGCTAGTATTAATTACAATACTACCGTACTTATTAACTAAGCATGTTTAGGTAGGAAAATTAACTTAGTTAAAGGTCTTTCTTTGTCCTTTTGCACTGTACTGTTACCAATCTCAACTAAATTGTCTTTTCCAGGATGCAGCGTTTTTATTTTTCCCATGAGCCATCTCGTGTGTGGCAGGTTTTTATTTTTCCCATGAGCCATCTCGTGTGTGGCAGGTTTTTATTTTTCCCATGAGCCATCTCGTGTGTGGCAGGTTTTTATTATTCCCATGAGCCATCTCGTGGGTGGCAGGTTTTTATTATTCCCATGAGCTATCTCGTGTGTGGCAGGTTTTTATTTTTCCCATGAGCCATCTCGTGTGTGGCAGGTTTTTATTTTTCCCATGAGCCATCTCGTGTGTGGCAGGTTTTTATTATACCCATGAGCTATCTCGCGTGTGGGGCAGGTTTTTATTATTCCCATGAGCTATCTCGTGTGTGGCAGGTTTTTATTTTTCCCATGAGCCATCTCGTGTGTGGCAGGTTTTTATTTTTCCCATGAGCCATCTCGTGTGTGGCAGGTTTTTATTATTCCCATGACCTATCTCGCGTGTGGGGCAGGTTTTTATTATTCCCATGAGCTATCTCGTGTGTGGCAGGTTTTTATTTTTCCCATGAGCCATCTCGTGTGTGGCAGGTTTTTATTTTTCCCATGAGCCATCTCGTGTGTGGCAGGTTTTTATTATTCCCATGAGCTATCTCGTGTGTGGCAGGTTTTTATTATTCCCATGAGCCATCTCGTGGGTGGCCGGTTTTTCACTTTGATGACCACAATATCTCCCACGGTACGTGACTGGGTAGCTGATTGCCACTTCGTCCGTTGTTGCAGTATTGAGGTATTGTGAATGCCACCTCGCCAGAAATCTAGTGTCATTCGCTGTACTAGTTGCCATCTAGTTAATAGATTAATGATGGATTTTTCATAAACATCATCAGGAACACTGAGTAATGACTCACCTATCAAAAAATGCCCAGGTGTGAGTAGTGACATCGTCTCAACAGTATTATCCAAATATTAACAAACATGATGGACGGGAGTTAAGACAGGCTTCTATTTGTGAGGATGCTGGCCGCTACACGCGCCGCCTCTGTAAACGGAAAAAACGTCCGACGCGCCGCGAAATGCCACGCCACGCGCGACGCCTACGAAGAGTGCTACATGCTGCGTTGCGTTGCGTTGGCTGATTTACATACAAATTAGAATGAAATGCGTTAAAACAACGTGAAATGACATTCTGAAACTGGAATCGTATGTAACGCAGCGTGTGGCACCACTTTTATGGTCAAACCACTTGGTATTTTCAATATCATTAAAGCATTTAGCCTGGAAGCTATTTAATAAATTCGCTGCCTAACATTTATTTTAGGAACGCTCTCAACGACATTATTATGATTTAGCGTTACATACGATTCCAGATTAATCATCATATTATTATGATGATTAATCTTGAATCCGTCGAACTTGGCCGTAAGCAGCCACTGACGAGTGACGTGTGGTTGCAGTTGGCTTGGCGGTGGCAGCGCCGAACCTGGGCGCCTTCATGGGGCTGCTGGGTGCGCTGTGCCTCACCATGGTAGCTATCCTGTTCCCCGCTGTCATGGACATCTGCGTCTACTACCCCGACAGATACGGAGCTTTCAATTATAAGTTGATATCGGATTTGTTCATCATTCTCTTCGGTCTTGTTTGTTGTGGCTCCGGCGTTTATACCAGCTTAGTAGAAATGTATGAAACGTATGAAGGTTAATAACTTTAATTAGGTACCTCTAAGAGTTTTATAGAGATCATTATGTACGAGGTGTCTCAAAAGGAAATATATGTTTGTTTAGTTTGCTGCGTGATCGCAACGGATCCGAGGGGTACCGTGATGGGTAAACTATTGTAATTATTATAAAATAATAAATTAAACGTGACTTTGTCGGTATACGGTAAGGAACCCTCGATCGCGTGCGAGTCCGGCTGGTTTCTTTAACCATGACCTATGAAATATATCTAAACTTTCTTTTGAGTCATCTTGTATTTTAGTACTTATGCGTTTATCTTTTAAATGTACCAATAAAGCAATTATAAGACTAACATTGTCAATCGTTTTTTTTTTGTTAACATGTTCACTGCGATACGAGATCTAATGGTTCTCGTGCGAGTTTTCGATTCAGTGCGGAAGTGAAATTGTATGTCCGTCCCGTTTTGGCGAACTAATTTTCTTTAGGTTATTTTTGAGTTTCGCGTGAGATGCCGTACGCGTAGCCGTGTGCGTCTGGATTGAGGACCCATTTTTTGAAATCTTGCAAAATGAAAAAATGCAAACACTGGCAGAAGGTTTGAAAAGCCCTCTATGGCCTCTCAGGAAGCATTACAGGCAGCATCCCGAGTAGTGTCTCAAGCGGCTGAGACGCAGCGGATCGCCCCGCCACCTAGTAGTTTTGTGGCATACACGAAGACCCGAGCCGACCCCACACCGTCGATAGCTGCCACTGACGGTTGGCAGACCGCTGTCAAAGGGAAAAGGAATAAGGGCAGGAAAAAGAAAAAACCTCTGGCGGTAAACACTGTGGCATCTGCTCCAGGAGCTGGGACTGGATAATAATAATAATAATAAATGTTACTGACATGAAGCATTCGTTGAGGGAGCGCTTCTTTGGCCGCCTGAAGAAGGTGTTCAACAGCCTTCTATCGGGCGGAAACAGGGTGCGCGCTTTCAACGGATGGGTCATGCCGGTATTGATGTACTCTTTCGGCGTACTCAAATGGACTCAAACGGAACTTGACGCCCTGGATAGGCGGGTCCGTATACTGCTGACTGCACATCGAATGCATCACCCACGGTTGTCGGTAATGAGACTGTATATCCCGCGAAAGTGTGGAGGTCGAGGCTTTTTAAATGCTAAGACTCTCCACAATCGCGAGATATGCAGTCTCAGGGAATATTTCCTAGCTGTCGACGTGGGTATGCATCGAGATGTAGTGACGGTGGACAAAGGATGAGTCCTTTGTCCACCGTCACTACATCTCAGTCAGCCCGCTCTCCTTGGCAAATGAGAACTGGCGCAAACCTGCGGTGCTGGACACTAACGATCGCAGGGCGGTATGGCAAAGCAAGGAACTTCAAGGACGCTTTTTCCGGGCCCTACACGGGCCCGACATGGATCAGTTAACGTCCGTAGCCTGGCTACGTTTTGGTGACCTCTTTGGGGAAACCGAAGGTTTTGTCTGTGCAATTATGGACGAAGTTATAATGACGAAAAACTATCGGAGATTTTTTGTGAAAGACGGCACGGTTGACATATGTCGGGCATGTCACCGTCCGGGAGAATCAATTCGCCATATTATCTCTGGTTGTTCTCGTCTTGCTAACGGAGAGTACTTGCATAGACAAAACCTTGTAGCCAGGATTATCCATCAGCAACTTGCTCTGAAATACTTTATTGTGGAATCGGAGGTGCCGTACTACAGGTATGTGCCCGACCCAGTTCTCGATAATGGCAGTGTCACATTGTACTGGGATCGGTCCATCATCACTGACAGGACTATTATTGCAAATAAGCCTGATATAGTGGTGGTGGACCGAATCGAGAGGCGTGCAATGATTGTAGATATAACCGTTCCGCATGACGAGAACCTCGTGAAAGCCGAGAACGATAAACAAATAAAATATCTTGACTTGGCTCGCGAGGTTGTCGACATGTGGGATGTGAATTCGGCAATATTTGTACCGATAGTCGTCTCAGCCAACGGCTTAATAGCCAAGAGCCTCGACCAACACCTCAGGAGGCTCTCGTTAGGCAGCTGGATCAAGGGCTTGATTCAGAAAGCAGTACTTCTGGACACGGCTCGTATCGTTAGGAGGTTCCTCTCTTTGGAGCCCTGACCACCGGTAGCTTGGACCCTGTTCCCGATACCGGTGCGCTACTATTTTTATATCTTTAAATGTTTTTTTATTATTTTTTTTGTGGGAATATTTAAAAATATAATTAATATGTATAGAATATGAATAAAGGAAATAATAATAATAATTATTATGTCGAGGGCCAAAGAAAGCGTGAACCTCGCAGACCTGGGTATCACCGATATCAGGTTCCGTCAGGCAGCGATGGGGGCGCGTCTGCTGGAGTTTCCGGGATTTGAGGGCACCAAAGGAGCAGACCTTATTGCCGAGAAGCTACGGGGAATTTTCGCTGAAGACGTCAAGATCTCAAAACCCACAAAGTACCCTGAAATGCGCATATGTGGTCTTGATGATTCCATTACTGGACTAGATGTGCAAGAGGCCATCGCTCGGAAGACCGGCTGCTCTACAGAAGTGGTTCGAGTAGGTCCAATACGTCTTGGCCCGGGAGGCGTCGGCTCCGCTTGGGCTCAATGTCCAGTCGAGGCCGCATAGCAACTCGCTGACGCCGGCCGGCTCCTCGTTGGCTGGAGTTCTGCCAGAGTGAGGATCCTGGATGCTCGGCCCATGAGATGCTTCAAATGCATGGAGAAGGGGCATTTCCATCATAAGTGTACCTCTAGCACGGACCTCAGTGGACACTGTTTCCGCTGCGGTATGTTGGGGCATCTAGCTTCGACATGCTCTGCCGACCCTCACTGTCCACTATGTGAGGTGGCAAAGCTACCGGCCAACTACGTCGTTGGGAGTAAGAGCTGCAAGCCACCAGCCCCATCAAAAAGGAGAGAGGCGACCGCTTCAACCCCGGTCGCTTCTAGTGTAGTGCGACTTGAGCAGTCGCAAGAGGAGGTAATAATTGCGGACTAATTATGGACCCAGGCCGTAATCATTGTCTCCTCCAGACGAACTTAAATCATTCTGCCGCTACACAGGACTTGCTCCTTCAAACGATGGCGGAGTGGTCGATCAATGTGGCCGTTGCGGCGGAGTCTTATTTCATACCACCACGCCCTAATTGGGTGGGCGACGTGGATGATTCCGTAGCCATCATCGGGTCTACGACCTCTCATTCCCCACCCCTCTCGTTCAGAGAGAGAGGTCCGGGATATGTTGCGGTCGCGCGGGAAGACGTCATACTCTTCGGAGTATATTTCTCCCCAAACAAGAGCCTGGCTGAATTCGAGGACTTCCTGGATCGATTGGGAGCCTCGGTTCGGTGAATGACGACAGGCCATATTATGGTCATGGGTGACTTCAATGCAAAATCTATTGCATGGGGTTCCCCAAGAACAGATGCACGAGGAGAAGTGGTCGAGGCCGCGAGGAGTGGGCAGTAGCGACAGGTCTCTGTCTCCTGAACAGAGGCTCTACTAACACGTGTGTGCGACGGCAGGGGGGGTCGATAGTGGACCTTTCCTTTGCTACCCCTGCCGTCGCCACACGTATCCAAGGCTGGTGAGTCCTGGAGGGTGTGGAGACCCTATCGGATCACTTATACATTCGTATGGATGTCTCCACCTGACAAGGTTCGGAACTGTCCCAACGCTTAGAAGCTTGCAACTTTCCACGCTGGGCAGGAAAACGTCTTGATAGGGACCTGTTGGAAGAGGCAGCTATTGTCCAGGCATGGCTACCTTCACCGCCTTCCACTGAAGGAGTTGATGCTGAGGCTGACCGATTTCGCAATGCCATGACGGCTGTGTGCGACGCCTCCATGCCTCGTACGCGTAATCGGCCGCCAAAAAGGGAGGTGTACTGGTGGTCCCGGGAATTGGCGGACCTCCGCGAGGCCTATATTACTGCCCGAAGGATCTACTCGCAAGTGCGCAGACTACGCCGCCGCAATGAGGAGTGAGAATCCCAACTGTATGAGCATTACCGAAGCGCCCGGAAAGCTCTGCAGTTGGCGGTCTCCCGAGCAAAGGAGCAGGCGAGGGGTGAGATCTTGGACGGTTTAAACCGCGATTCTTGGGGACGCCCGTATCGTGCGGCGCGGAATAAACTCCGCTCCCAAGGCCCCCCATTAACGGAAACCCTCTAGCCTCAGTTCCTTGCCGAAGTCGTGGATGCACTTTTCCCAAGCCAGGCGGGGTACACACCTCCGATGATGAACCCATCGGCTGATGACCGGGACGTTGAAGAGGAAACTCCTGCAATCACAGATGTGGAGATGGGGGCGGTGATTTCACGGGCGCGATCTAAAACCACCGCACCGGGACCAGATGGGGTACCTGCAAAGGTACTGGCCCTAGCATTGGATGTGATGGAGGATAGTCTTAGGGAACTATTCGATAACTGTCTGACGTCGAGACGGTTCCCTAAGCCTTGGAAAGAAGGTCGTTTGGTTTTGCTGCATAAGGCTGCACGGCCTCCTGAGTCCCCTTCGGCCTACAGGCCAATAGTGCTATTGGACGAGGTGGGGAAGATGCAAGAGAAGATTCTCGCTACTCGCATCGTCCGGCATTTGGATACAGTTGGCCCAAATTTGTCGGACGCCTAATTTGGTTTTCAAGGTGGGCGTTCGACCGTGGACGCCATTATGCGTCTCAAGACCCAGGCAAAAGATGCGGTAACGCAACGGGAGGTAATGTTGGCGGTGTCACTAGATATCGCCAATGCGTTTAATACTTTGCCATTCGGCTGCATCGAGGAGGCGCTCCGTTTTCATGGGGTACCCGTGTACTTGAGGCAGCTGGTGGCAGACTATTTGAGGGGACGATGTGTTAGTTACCAGGGACGTAATGGCCAAATCGTACGGAGGCCTATCGCGTGTGGTGTTCCACAGGGGTCGGTCCTAGGGCCACTACTGTGGGACGTGGGTTACGACTGGGTCCTTCGCGGTGCTCTCTCACCCGGGCTGGGCGTCATTTGTTATGCTAACGACACTCTCATCACAGCCCGGGGGGGAAATTTTGAGGAGGCGGCACGCTTGGCCATTGGAGGTGCGTTTCTGGTCATCAGCCGCATCGAAGAACTGGGTCTTAGGGTGGCGCTGGAGAAGACTAAGTGTCTAGTGTTTTATGGGCCCCATCGCCGACCACCGGCGGGCGCCTACATCACTCTGGGAAGTGCGCGAATTATGGTGCGGACGCACATGAAATACCTTGGCCGCGTCTTAGACCGTAGGTGGAACTTCGGCGAGCACTTCTGCCGACTTGCCCCGAAGCTGATCGGCACAGCTTCCGCCCTAAGTCGGCTACTGCCGAATCTGGGTGGAGCGAGCGTGAGCTGCCGACGGCTTTACACGGGGGTGGTGCGTTCAATGGCGCTGTATGGCGCCCCAGTGTGGGCGGACTCCCTGAATGCCCAGAACAAGGCTCATCTGCGGCGACCGCAAAGAGTCATGGCAATCAGGGTAATACGCGGATACCGCACAATTTCAGTTGAAGCGGCGTCAGCATTGGCAGGAACACCCCCGTGGTATCTCAAGGCGCGAGTGCTTGCCGAAGTTTACCATAGAAGTGTGGAAGTTCGGGCGGAGAGTGGCAGTGGTCCACCACCTGAAGTGGTGATGAGGTGGCGCAGAGAGGCGCAGACTGCCATCGTAAGGCAATGGTCGGAGAGGCTAGAGAGTCCCAGCGCCGGTCACTGGACCGTTGGGGCTATCCAGCCAATTTTAGAAGAGTGGATACGGAGGCGACACGGGACGGGTTTGTATGTTTGTGTAACAATCAGGCAAAATCGGCTGAAGGGATTTGGATGAAATTTAGCACACATGTAGTTCATATCCTGGAATGAGACATATGCTACTTTTTATCCTGGTAAGTGGCATGGATCAATGAAGACTGAGGAGGAAGTGGAAATTCAGAGCCGTTGCTGCCTTAGTACTTCAGATTCACAAGTACCAGGAGACCAGAAACATCAAGTACCAGGAGACCAGAAACATGACATAGTATTTTTTGGGCTGCTTAGGGTAAGTGTAGGGTAGGTGTAGGGTAGGTGTAGGGTAGGTGCAGGGTAGGTGCAGGGTAGGTGTAGGGCAGGTGTAGGGTAGGTGTAGGGTAGGCGTAGGGTAGGTGTAGGGTAGGTGTAGGGTAGGTGTAGGATAGGTGTAGGGTAGGTGTAGTTATAATACAAATAAAAAAAACCTCCCTATTCCCGATTTTCACGCGGGCGAAGCCGCTGGTAGAAGCTAATATTATAATAAAGTTGCAGCAAGTTCCAAAATCCTACCATATTATAATATATTGTGATGTTGGTACACAAATAATAAATCAGCCTCGATACTATTGCAGTCTTTGGTCTCGCATAAACTGTCTTTGGATTTGCATCGATATTCCATAGTGGTGACGAATAATTATTAAAAACAGTAAAATATCAAGATGCCGATTGGGAAAATACACGTATTTGATCTGGATGGAGGTGAAAACTGGCCAGCATATGTGCGTTTAGTGGAACAATTTATTTTGTTAAACGACATAAAAGATAACCTACGCGTGGCCACGGTGACGCATGTCGGAGCGCCAACCTACCGATTGATGTGTGATATGTGTGCTCCAGACAATCCGGAGGAGAAAACCTTTACCACGTTAGTGGAACTTGTGAAAAATCATCTGGAACCCAAAAGATCTGAAATAGCAGAGCGCCATGTGTTTCGTCAGCGGCAGCAAGGTGAAGTCGAAAATATTAAAGTGTTTTTACAAAATTTGAAACACCTGGCTACCTATTGCAATTTTGAGAACCAGTTGGAAGTGAACATTCGAGATCAATTCGTGTCGGGTCTTCGCAGCGAAGAGATATGGTCTCGCTTATTTGCGGAGACCACTCTCGATTACAAGAAGGCAGTGGGGCTGGCACTGGCGCTAGAGGCGGCCGAGCAGCACGCGGCTAAGGCCGTGGCGCGCTCGCCGGCCGCGCCGTGGGCAGCAGCCGGGCCGGCGGGACTTCAGGCAGACGCAGGCGAGCGGGTGCACCGGGTGAGCGTGGACAAGCAGTCCAGCGTCACCGGTCGTGACACCGTGGCTCCGCGACGCAAAGGGTGCTGGCGCTGTGGCCGGGAAGGCCATGCGCCACACAGGTGTCGATACAAGTCGTATGTGTGTGACAAGTGCAAAGTGAAGGGCCACTTGGGGTCCGTATGTGATAAAAATGGTGCGAGTGCGGGAAAGTCTGGTTCTAAATATCAAAACTTCATGGAAACGGACTCATCGGAGTCTGGAGGTGAGGAGTGCGAAGGACTGTTTACTATGAAAGGTCGATCAATTCAAAATGTAAAAGACGGTCCATATTATTGTGAACTTATTGTTGAGAATCAAACGGTGTTATTTGAAATCGACACGGGCAGCAAGATATCGGCGGTATCTAAATCATTCTACGATCAACATCTTTCTACTTTACCGATTGAAAAAGATAACATTAAATTACAATCGTATACCGGTGACGCAATAATATCGTTAGGCCGGGTCACTGTACAAGTCAGCTGTGCAAGCGGAGAGGACGCCATATTGCCATTGTTTATTATTGAGCACGGCGGACCTCCGCTTATTGGACGCACTTGGATGCGCGAAACCGCTCAAGTACCGGCAACACACCGGTGTGCGCCGAATTAATCGCGAATATAGTGTTTATTTACCAATTACATAAGATTTATTTTTTATTCGGGAATTTTCACATGTCATTTCATCTAAAAGAAGATGTTGATCCTATTGTTTTGGATTTGAAACAAGAATTCCTAGAAGTATTTACAGAAAAAATTGGTACCTATAAACATAAGTTATCACTGTACTTGACTGATAACACACCGATATTTTGCATGTCTCGTTCCCTTCCACTTGCGCTGCGCGTGCCAGTAGAAAATGAACTTAAACGCTTACAATACGAAGGTATAATTTACAAGGTAGACAGATCCGATTATCGAACTCCTATTGTGTCAATATTAAGCCGGACGGTTCTATTTGTTTATGCGGTGATTATAAAGTGACCGTGAATAAATTATTAAAAGATTTTCAATTTCCATTGCCGAAAATTGAAGAGTTATTCGCAACGTTAAGTGGTGGGGAGCAATATAGTAAATTAAATTTAAAAAATGCATTTATGCAACTTGAATTGTCCGATAGTTCACAACCACTAACAGCGATTACTACGCATGTAGCTCATCGCCGTAAGGTTGCCTGCTTATCAGTCTTCTACAGATTGTACTTCGGTGAGTGTGCCCAGGAACTCCATGACCTCATCCCACCGGCCCCCTTCTACCATCGGACATCCAGACGCACTGCATCTTACCATCCCTACCTTGTAGCTATTCCACCAATTCGCACAAAGCGTTTCCAAACGTCTTTTATAATGCGCACAGCAAAGGAGTGGAACTCTCTGCCTGCGTCTGTGTTTCCAAAAGCTTACAGCCCTAATCTCTTCAAAGTTAGAGTGAACAGGCTCCTTCTGGGTAAGCTCGCTCCATCGTAGACTTTGTCTCTGTCATATCTGACATTGACTAGAGTCAAGAGCAAACCCATCACTAATAGAAAAATAAAAAAAATAAATGTAGAGACATTTGTATATCGCAGGGCTCCTTTCGGACTTAAGTGCCTACCCGAAAAATTTCAAAACATTGTTTTCGATACTTTAAATGGTCTAGAATTTGTAATAGCTTTTATTGATGACATTTGTGTGAGTGGCAGGAATAAATCTCATCATTTAGAAAATTTAAGGGCGGTACTCACTAGATTAAGAGAAGCCGGATTAACAATAAAGTTTTCTAAATGCGAGTTCTTAAAAGATGAGGTTTGTTACTTGGGTTATAGAATTAACAAACACGGCCTTTATACAGATACATCAAAAGTTAATGCCATAACGAAAATGCCCATCCCCGAAAATGTGTCTCAGTTACGAGCTTTATTGGGTTTCATTAATTACTATGCACGTTTCATACATGCTTGCCCATCTCAGCATGATTTTACATCCACTTCACGCTCTTTTAAAAAAGGGAGTTAAATGGACGTGGTCGGAGAATTGTGATGCCGCTTTTGAGGAGATCAAGGTGAGATTGACGTGTGACCCGGTGCTGGCTCACGACTCGCCGGCTTTGCCGCTGGTGCTGGCCGTGGACAGCAGCGCGTACGGCCTGGGCGCCGTGCTGGCGCAGCGCCACCTCGACGGCGGGGAGCGCCTCGTGTGCTGCGCCTCGCGCACGCTCTATGACGCCGAGCGTCGCTACGCCAGGTAGACAAGGAAGCTCTGGCCATTGTATACGGAGTCACGAGGCACCATCAATATCTCTTTGGTATTTCACTTTACGGAGCGATCATAAAGCTTTAAGCTATATATTCCGGCCTAAAAAGGGTATACCGCAAACTGTAGCCAGCCGCCTACAGAGATACGCTGTGCGCCTGGTGGCTTATGATTTTAACATCGTGTTTGTAAATTCTCAAATGAATAGCAATGCAGATGGGTTATCACGATTACCTTTAACGAAAACAAACGTGGAGGACCAAGACGACGCGGCATATCTACATTTTGTTGAGGACAGTTTCCCTCTCAGTAACAAAGATGTAGCACAGGCGACTACAAAAGAAAAAAAAAATGTAAAGTGTATGGTTACATAATGAGTGGATGGCCCCTCATAGGCGATTCAGAAGAAGAGAAGGCATATTTTCATAGACGTGAAAATCTACACATAGATCACGGCTGTATAGTTTGGGGATACAGGACAGTGGTTCCGAAGCAGCTGCGGGCGCAGATCTTGGAGGGAGTGCACGCGGGGCACGTGGGCGTCGTGCGCATGAAGAGCATCGCACGCAGCTACGTGTGGTGGCCACGCCTGGACGCAGACATCGAGGCGCGCGGCGCCTCCTGCGCCTCCTGCCGGGCACAGCTGGACGCACCACCGCGAAACACTCCCGTACCGTACGTATGGCCTTCGGACTTTTTTCGGTCGAGGCCGAACGGTCGAGACTTCATATAGATTTTTTACAGTATCAAGGTAAATATTACCTTTTGATACTAGACTCACACTCTAAGTGGATCGAAGTTTTTCTCATGGGGACCGGCACATCGGTTAATTTAGTAAATGATAAATGATATTTATTTTGTAAGTAGGTTAAACATAACACTTTTACACGTCAATATTTTTTGGTCATTTTAAGCTAGATGAGGCCGGTGTTTCCTAGCTGACTACCCTGAGAAGAAACACCGAAACAAACTCAGAGGTCACAGTCTCTTTTGAAGTCCATACAAATTGTACTGGTCAAATCATACAGACAGAGTATCAAACAGACTTAGAGAATGCTTTATCCTATTTGGGCTGCCAAAGTGCTTGCTGAGTGACGGGGTCCGCCATTTCGATCCGAGGAATTTGAGTTATTTTTAACCCGAAACGGAATCAAACACATACTAATAGCCCCATACCATCCATCGAGCAACGGCACCGCCGAGAACGCCGTCAAAACTGTCAAGAAAGTAATAAAAAAGGCGGCTTCTGAAGGTGAGAATATCGAGCGAGCAATACACAATTTTCTTTTAGTGTATAGAAACAGTACACACTCAAGCACACAGCGCGAGCCAGCTGTGGCGCTGCTGGGACGGAGGCTGCGCATGCGCTTGGACATGCTGCGCCGCACCACTGCGGATGTGGTCGAGGAGGCGCAGAACAAGCAAGTTGACCATGCCCAAGGTTCAAAAAGAGAGGTTCAGCTAGGAGACAGAGCTGTTTCGAGATTACTCTAGAAACAATCCAAAGTGGGTGGAACACCGAAAACATATAGATCAAATTATGCCATTACGAAGACACACACAGTAGGTGCTCTAATCCTACTATCACAGATACTGATAATCAAACAGTAAACATTGAAATGGGAGTCTGCACCTAATTCACTGGTGACGTCATCACCTCAGACTCCACATGTTTCGCCTGTCATGCATGAGACTCAAAGCGATTACTCGGTTGAACCGTCCACTTCCGGGGATTAGGTCAATAACAGACCAAGAAACAAAAACAATGTAAATACTGACTAATCCATGTTTTAGGCAGACTAATCCAATAAAGAAGTAGGTAGGTAATGTTGTATAATTATTGTTGTTGTTAAAGGTATTAAAAATTCTCATATTGTAGCACTACCCTAATTATATTTACTTTTTAGTCCGGATAAGTTAAGTACCTACCTATGTTTGTATTTTTTGTGAGAGAGGAAATGTAATATATTGTGATGTGGGTACACAAATAATAAATCAGTCTCGCAGAAATTGTCTTTGGATTTGCATCGATATTCCATACATATTTAGCATGTGTAATATTGTGATCTTATCGCTGAGAAACGTCTCATCATCATCATATCAGCCGAAAGACATCCACTGCTGGACATAGGCCTCCCCCAAGTGTCGCTACAACAACCGGTCCTGGGCGTCTCGCATCCATCGGCTACCTGCGACCCTCACCAGGTCATCGGTCTACTTTGTGGGAGGCCTTCCAACGCTGCGTCTTCCGGTACGCGGTCGCCACTCCAGAACTTTACGGCCCCATCGACCATCTGTTCTGCGACCAATGTGCCCTGCCCACTGCCACTTCAATTTGGCGATCCTTCAGGCTATGTCGGTAACCTTGGTTCTCTTACGGATATCGTCATTCCTGATTCGATCACGCAAGGAAACTCCGAGCATAGCCCTCTCCATTGCCCTTTGGGTGACTTTAAGCCTTCTGAGAAACGTCTAATAGGAGTATTTATTTTCCAAATTAATAATCAAAATAGTAAAAATAAGTATTTATTTTCTAATCTAAATTATTCTCGTTTATTAAAATGATATTAACTTACATATTTGTGCAACATTTACAAGTGGGGAAGGGGAATGGTAGTGGATAAAATAAAACAAGAAGCTAATATTTCTTATTACAATGGTTCAATAATTGAAATATTATCTAAAAACTGAGCAAATGGCGTAATGTTATTCTCATGCCTTGCCCAGCCACATGGTATGGTAAATACCACATAATGGTCATGACGTGAGCACAGCAACCTACCGTTCTTCAGCCTACAAGGCATTTGCAACAATACTGAAAACATATTTCTCTACCCTGTTGATTATAATTATACGAGTATAAATTATATACCTAGAAAATATATATTTCGGCTTATAAGCCTGCTTTGAATTTTGCCTCTTAATAATTAACAATTGCCTGCCAAGGGTAAACCTTCTAGGAGGTTGCAGGCTCTGTCCATGCTTATTTCAATAGTGTAGGAAGGAACCATCATTCCTGATAATATGTTCTCCATAATACGATCTTCTGCGATGCGTAAATCCATGCCACAATTAACACATCGCAGTTCTTCCTCATTCCCACGGGAAACAAGACGATGAGGAGTGTCCGAGTTCGTGCCAAGGTTGTCGTATATACCTAGTAGCTTAGATTAATATAGTAGGTTCAATGTCCAAAATAATACCAGGGTCAACGTTTGAACGTTAGAAGCAGATTCGGTGTCTAACAAACGTTCGAAAAAAAAACAACACAAGACAACATTCACAACACGGAAGCAAAGCGAGCGAATAGTTCACAGAGCATCTTATTATTTATCAATTATATTTTTTTCAGTCATTGTTGACAGATGATTAGATGATGCAGTTGGTGATGCCAGGTAATAAAAAACTTTAACAATAATCGCTTTAAGAATTCTATACTTAATCGAGTCTGAAGTCTGGGGATGTAAATTGATTTACATAGAGAAATATAAATGTTTTGATTGTTTTAATTTAATCACCGATAGATAAGTTTCACAGATTGTCGTTGTTGGCAACGAATACTTAAACGTATTAAAGATTGTTTTGATATGCCATAATTATGAATGTTTCCCGTTAGGTTATTTGAAAAACTTTGTTAGATTCAGAATTTACCACATCATTTAAAGAAACAATTAATTATTAAAAAACATTTTTTTTTTCAAATATTAGATTAAGTAGTATTTGTAAAGTACGTTCTTAGGAAACTTTATCTCTGTTCCGTTTATCTACTCATGTGGTAAAACTGCCCACACAATGTTTAAGAATTCCTTACAGTTAATATTAAACAAGCAACCTGTTTGTGATGTGTCACGAAATAGCGATAAAGCTCAGTACTGAGTGACTGTCAGATAAGTGTGTGGGCTGAGTGCATAGTGGCTCATCGCAAGGCAGTTGAGGCTGTAGACAGGATGTTGAGGTCACGAGGGTGGCATCACAATTTTGTTTTGTGGTGATTTTCGGCAGACTTTACCTCGCGGTACCACTGTACCGCGAGGGACCGAACTGGCGAGATAAGTGCGTGTCTCAAGAGTTCGACCCTTTGGCCTCATATAACAAAACTAGAACTCACAGTTAATATGCGGGTGCGCGGGTGCGCAGGGGAGGAAACAAAAATGCTGAAAATTTTTCCGATTTGCTTTTACTAATAGGTGATGGTAGATATCCCAAAGAAGGAGGGCTAGTCCAAACTGCGTGACGATCAATGCAAGGTTGTAACTTCCCTTGAGCAACTAATTTTATCAGTTTATGACAATCCCGCTAATATCACAACTCAGGACGACTCTTGGCTTAGTGAGCAAGCAATGCACAATGTTATCACCTCGGAACCAAGAAGTCACCGAAATAAATAACATTATTATGGAGCGTGTCGAAGGGTCACAATTTGAGTACCTACATTACCATTAATAGTGTTGTCGACCAAAACGAAGCTACAAATAACCCGAGTTACCTATGTTTCATCGAAAAGAAATTGACAAATTATCGGTCCCCAAACGATTTTCTGCAAAATTTAATTTGCCAAATTATTACTTAGAAAAAAATCTCTTCACAAATAATTGTAACGCAAACCTTATGTTTGGCAAGGAAACGTTTAAACAATAACTTGTTTACCAACTAGTACTTTTACCAATTTTTATGTAGTCAAATATTTCAGTTGGAATAACACATTTTACGCAAAACGTCGAACTAGTTCAGTTTTGGGTAGCCATTTTTTTTCCATATTTCTTTCTATACAGCGTGTAAGGGACATCGACGCACAAACGGATACCATGAGTTCAAGACATGATTCTGGACCCCTCCGCGATGGAATTTTTCGTCGGCTTTTTCCTCATTTTTCAAATTTTTTCAGCTGTTTTTTTTTACTTTAGACTTCATAATCGTTATTCTTATCTAACCCAACGTGAGTTTAAATAAAAAAACAATTAACTCACTACTTTCACTAAAAAGAGCAATGTAAGTAAATAAAACTAGTAACGCATCTGATCAGCTGTTTTGTAAAAAAGGTCAACGCATCCTGCTTAGTTGTAACACACTAACCCGTGTGCATGTGTGTGTAGCGTCAAACATACCGTCTAGATAACACTGCCCATATGAAAAAAATACGTATCTGCACAAAGCGGGGTAACTGATTTCCGACATTAACTAAACAACTTAAGGTCGGAAATAGGTTACTAAGTTTTGTTTCAATAAGAACCCTTTTTGTTTGGGGGCAGTTCGTAGCGCGGTGTCCTTTTGAACACAATGCCGCTAAAAGTCGGCGAAGTCAAAGGAATGTTTAAAAAAACATTTCTTTTACATTTAGCCGATTTTAATGGATTATTATGTCAGTTTCTTGAAGAACTTGATAGCGAACGAGTGTGTTATTTTTGCAAAATTCGGGAATTCGGGACGTGACGTGACGTGAGACAATAAGTTTTCGTTTGAAACCTACCTAGCAAAACTAATTCTGTGTTTGTGTCTGTTATTGTTTGTTTTTGTAAGTGTGTTTTAAAAATGTAATCTGGAGTTAACGATTACTACAGTGCCCAAGAATACGGTACCTAATATGCTAATGTGTTATGTATGGCGAAACACGAGCTAGCAGGCGGCGGGCGGCCAGTTTGAATCCTACCTGTTTAGGGGTGAGTTAGCTAGTTCATTAGTTTATACCTACATCATTACCGGATCTCAATGTACATACTTAAAACCTTTTTTTATCAATCCTTATCGGAATCGTGATTTAAAGAGACTAAGCTTAAGGCTCCTCCATTTCTCTTAACTTCTGCATAAACAAGTTTCTACCATCAGTAGGTTAGGTATTTCTGAGTGATTAAAATGAGTTTATGTGATATTATTGCAATCGGCGATATTTGTACCCGCATTCAAAGTGGGTTTATTAGTTCATTAGATAATACCTACGTTACCGGATCTAAATGTACTTCTAAGCTTATCGAAATCCTCATTGGAATTGTGACTATAGGAGACTGAGCTTATAGCTCCTTTTTTTCTCTGAACTTCTTCTTAAACATGTTCCTACTATCAGTCGGTAGGTATTGTTACGAGCTTAGGGTTCGTGACAATAAAAACAGCCGATAAAATAACCAAAATGACACTTTAATTAATCAACACTAATTACAACTTGAACTCACTAATTATAAATCACAATTGCACTACTGATCACTTTAATTCGCAGTCGAAGTTCGCTCTCGAAGTTGTCGCTTGTATCGCAAATTCAATACTGACTCGGTCACAGGCTATGCGGGCCTTATATAGGTCGGCAGATAATTCCAGAACCTTCTAGTATAGAAACATCTAGAAAGTTCGAGTACATACCGGTCCGGACCAACCAGACATCGAAAACTCTAGAATGTTCTAGCATAGAAAAGTCTAGAAGGATCTTGACTCTACTAGTTCTGCTACTCGATACTAGATGGCGCATTAATTCTGGCGCGTAACACTGCCCCCTCCTAAGACATGCTCGTCCCGAGCATTATTGGTCCCATAATAACGCGCCAGTCGATCCACATGGACGATCTTAGGAGCACTTCTTATACCTTTCTGTATGCGGTAGGTTACGTCATTGATTTTCGTCACAATCCGGTACGGCCCGTCCCATTTAGCTTGAAGCTTAGGAGATTTCCCTTTGCTGCGAACTGGATTGTGCAACCACACTAGTGAACCTTCGTCGAATCCTTTATTGTTCATTTTGCGGTCATAACGGGTTTTCGTCTTTTCAGACATTTGCTGACCCGATTGTCTGACGTGGTCATAGATGTCATTCATTTTGTGCCGCAAGTCATTCGCATAATCGGTTATACTGCGTGGGGCATCAGGTGGTATTCCGGTAATCAGGTCTGCAGGCAGCCGTAATTCTCTACCAAAATTTGCGAAAGCTGGTGTTACTGATGTGCTTTCGTGAACAGCACTTCGGTATGACAGCAAAAACGGTTGTATATGCTTGTCCCAATCCCGTTGCCGATTCTCCACCACTTTTGCCAGGTATCTCTCCAATGTCTGATTAAATCGTTCCACCATTCCATCCGATTGTGGGTGGTAAGAAGTTGTTCTCGTTTTATGAGTACCCATAACTCGACAAGTTTCCTGGAATATTCGGGACTCAAAATTCCTTCCTTGGTCGCTGTGAATCTCCAAGGGTACTCCAAAACGACAGAAGACTTCATGAACTAGTTTATCTGCAACTGTTGAAGCTTCTTGGTTTGGAATGGCGAAGACTTCCGGCCACTTAGTGAAGTAATCCATTACAACCATGAAATACTTGTTACCACTTTCACTTTCCGGAAACGGTCCCGCAACGTCTAGGGCTATCCTTTCCCATGGTGCACCAACATTGTACAACTTCAATGCACCTCTACTACGAGTCTGTGGTCCATTCACAGCCGCACAAGTTGTACATTTACGACACCAGTCCTCGACATCGTCACGACAGTGGACCCAGTAAAACCGTTCCCGTATCTTTAGTAGAGTCCGTTTAACTCCCATATGGCCTCCTGAACAACCATTATGGTACAACTCTAGAACATCCGGTACTTTAGCTTTAGGGACAACCATTTGCAAATGACAGCTGTCCCCCCGAGCATTTTCCCATTTACGGCACAGGACTCCATCCTGAATCACTAAGCTGTCCCATTGGGCCCAATAGCTTTTTGTGATCGAACTCATCACTGAGACGTCGCTCCACGTTGGCTTAGGAGTACTGGCCTTCATCCATTCTAGAATCGGCTTAATGTCCAAATCTTCCTGCTGTGCAAGTTGTAGGCTTTCCTTCCACTCGTTGCAGAGATCTGTCTTGAGCATTCTCACAGGTACGACTTCTTTACCCTCTTGCCTAGTACAATGCTTGCAGTCTTCAGGGCAAGGTCTTCTTGACAATGCATCTGCGTTGCCATGAGTTCTTCCGCTGCGATGTTCAATCTCAAAGTCGTATTCCTGCAGTAGTTCAATCCATCTCGCAACTTGTCCCTCTGGATTTTTAAACTGCAATAGCCATTTCAGTGCAGCATGGTCAGTTCGCAAGTGGAACTTCCGACCGCTGGGTCGGAAGTTCACAAGTTTGCAGCATTTTAGCAAATATTTGCTGAGATATTTGCTAAAATGCTGCAATGACTTTACTACAGCAAGCAATTCTCGTCTTGTTACACAATAATTCCTTTCAGGTTTCGACTACGACTTGCTGAAGTACGCTATCACAACCTCTTGATCACCATTCCGTTGAGATAATACATAGCCAAGTCCTATGTCACTTGGGTCTGTGTCAACTATAAATTCCTTGGCCGTATCAGGATACCCCAAAATAGGTGTTTTGCACAGACGGTCCTTTAGCTCCTGGAAGGCGATGTCGCAACTTTCATCCCAGCAGAAATGTCGCTTCTCCTCGGTTAGCTTGTGCAGGGGTTTGGCTATATCTGCAAAGTTCTTGACAAATCGCCGATAATAGGAGCACAAACCCAAAAATGCTCTGACCTGCGTCTTGTCTTTTGGAACTGGCCAATCCTTGACAGCGGCAATTTTCTCTGGATCCGTGCGGATACCTTCTTCCGACACGACGTATCCCAAAAAACTTACTTGCCGTTTGAAAAGTGAACACTTCTTAGGACTCAACTTGAGGTTTGGCACTCTGGATCTTCATGAGCACACGTTCCAGGTTTTGAAGATGTTCTTCAAACGTACGACCTACGATGATGATGTCATCCAAGTAGACAAGACAGGCATCACCAATTAACCCGGTTAGTACAAGTTCCATCAACCTTTCAAACGTTGCCGGAGCGTTACACAATCCAAACGGCATAACTTTAAATTGCCACAGACCCTTTCCTGTCGAGAATGCAGTTTTCTCTTTATCCTTAGGGTCGATTTCAACTTGCCAGTAGCCACTTTTTAGGTCTAGCGTGCTAAACCACTTCACTCCAGTAAGCATGTCCAGCGTGTCATCAATTCTTGGCAAAGGGTAGCTGTCTTTCTTTGTCACGTCGTTCAGACGACGATAGTCAACACAAAACCGCATGCTGCCGTCCTTCTTTCTCACCAGCACTACAGGAGAACACCATGGACTTGCTGAAGGTTCTATGACACCGTCCTTCACCATTCCCTCAATCATGGTTTCCACTTCCTTTTCACGTGCTACCGGTAATCTTCTTGGCCGCTGACGGATAGGCAATTTTTCTCCTGTGTTTATTTTGTGTTGAACTAAGCCAGTCTTTCCGATGTCAGCATCGTTTGAAGAGAAAACATCGGCGTACTTGAATAACATCCTCTTCGCCTTGATCATTTCATTGTGAGACAGAGCACTGCGACAGTCTTCTAAAAGTGAGGTCACTTTTGTTTGTGCCTCCTTGCTAATACTGGTCCCAGTTGATTGATATTGGCATTGACGCAACCAATCCACTTCCAAGCAAGTACCAATCAGCCAGCCTTTTTCTATCATCTGTTCCGTATCACAAAGGTTCAGCACACGTACCTTTGAGATTTCAGTGTCTTTGACCAAAGTTCGTGCCACTTTCCATGGAAGATCATTGTCAACCCTTTCCACGAGTACACAACGATGAGTCTGCCCAGGATTCCGAGGAAGACTAACCGGCCCAATCGTTTTCGATCTCGGAGGAAGAACAATTTTCTTTTTAATTTCCTGGTAAAGCCCCTTCCATGAAAAGTTCCTCTTGTCCACATTTCAAAACTCCTTGCTTAACGTCGATCTCACAACAATTCTTCCTCATAAAGTCTAGGCTCAGGATGCAATCGTCCATTATGTCAGCCACGACAACATTATGCAGGTATGTTCTGTTGCCTAACTTCAACTCCATCTCTTTCTCTCCTCGGACGGGTATGCGCTGACCGGTGGCTGTTACCAAATGTATGCGCTCTCGATTATATGCGGAGTCCCCAAGGAACCGATTTACAAGTTGGGAACTGACAACCGTGCGTGAGGCTCCAGTGTCTATAGTCAGCTTACATGGCGCTCCGTTGACCTCGCCCTTGATGATTAGGCTATTCCCATCGTGGGTTTGTGAGATCGAAATCCTTGGGGCTCTTTGAACATCAGCCAGCACCCGCCCCGCAGTCCTGGCTTTTACTCGTTTCCCTGCTGTTGCTGGGCGGTGCTGTTAGCCGCCCTACCTTCTGGAGATCGGTTATCTTCCCTATCTGCAGTTCGCTTAGGGCAACTGGATCGATGGTGGCCCCTTTCCCCACAGCCATAGCACCTAGGACTGTATCCTTTAACACGGTCGCGAACTGCAGCCGCTGCAACTTCTCTGACGCGATGGGAACGGTGATCCTGCCGCACAGCTTCCACCTCCAGTGCATGAGCTAAGGCGTCCTTAAGCGTCCCGTGGTGCCCAAGCCTCACAGCAGCTCTAACCTCAAGGTCGCGAATGCCGTCGATGAATGCCTGCATCTGGTTCCCTTCAATGAGCGCAGGTACAGACTGGTATGCTTTTCGAACCAGCTTTTCCATTTCAAGGGCCCACTGCTGCAGGTTTTCACTGCTACGTTGCACGCGATCCTTGAGCTGCGCACGAAAAACGTGTTCCAGATGAGCGTCGCCATACCGGGCTTCCAACGCCTCAAGGAGCTGCTCGTAAGTCACTTCCTTACCGAGAGCTTCCAGGACAGTTAAGGCTTGGTCGCGCAGGCCTAAGGTGAGGGCAGTCATGGCCTGATTTTTATTCCAGCCGTTCGCCTTCATAACAGCCTCAAACTGTATTTTGTAGGCCGACCAGGAAGATGTCCCATCAAACGGTGGCACTTTGAACCCGCGTAGCAAAGGTGTAGTAGCTACGGGAGTTGCAATTCCATCCCCTACTTTAAGGTTGTCCATTGCTTTTTTCATTTCAGCAATCTGGGTTTCAGCTTCTATCAGGCGGTTCTCGTGCTGAACCACCTTCTCTTTTACCACCTTTATTTCTTTGCCGAAAGTGGCATGCAGATCCTTCATGAGGACCATTTATTCTTCCTGGCGGCGCGCCTGCTCTTCCTGTCGGCGGGCCTGTTCCTCCTGTCGGCGGGCCTGTTCCTCTTGTCGGCGGGTCTGTTCCTCCTTATCATTCTGGAGCTGTTCTTCCAACCGGCGGGCCTGTTCCTCTTGCCGGCGGGCCTGTTCCTCTTGCCGGCGGGCCTGTTCCTCCTGGCGGCGGGCCTGTTCCTCCTGGCGGCGGGCCTGTTCCTCCTTGTCACGCTGGAGCTGTTCTTCCAACCTTCGGGCCTGTTCTTCCTGCCGGCGAGCCTGTTCCTGCAGTATCATCATCAGAGCTCCAAAGTCTGGTGCTGCAGATGCTGGAGCTGCTGTGGATGGGCCGGGCTCCATGGTCGGCAACTGGCCCTCCAACGTCTGCGGCGTTGCACCTCCAAAACGCCTCTGGTCCGTCTCTTGCTGGCGTTGACTTCGGGTACGAATACCCTCCGTGTCGTCCTTCGGTAGAATCGGCATAGTTTAAATATCCACTCTTCTGACACCAATTGTTACGAGTTTAGGGTTCGTGACAATAAAAACAGCCGATAAAATAACCAAAATGACACTTTAATTAATCAACACTAATTACAACTTGAACTCACTAAGTATTAATCACAATTGCACTACTGATCACTTTAATTCGCAGTCGAAGTTCGCTCTCGAAGTTGTCGCTTGTATCGCAAATTCAATACTGACTCGGTCACAGGCTATGCGGGCCTTATATAGGTCGGCCGGTAATTCCAGAACCTTCTAGTATAGAAACATCTAGAAAGTTCGAATACATACTGGTCCGGACCAACCAGACATCGAAAACTCTAGAATGTTCTAGCATAGAAAAGTCTAGAAGGATCTTGACTCTACTAGTTCTGCTACTCGATACTAGATGGCGCTAGTAGTAACTTTTATCTTTATGTACCCGGCATTAATTCTGGCGCGTAACAGTATTTTTCAGTGATTAAAATGATTTTATGCGATATTATTGTTTTCGGCAATACACGATATGCGTAGGTACCTACATCAATGCGCAGCGCGGCGCCGCCCCGCCGCGCGCCGGGAGCGGCGGTGGCGGCGACACAGACCTGTGTATGTGTGTTTGCAAGACGTCTAGATGTAGACAGTGACGTACTACGTTAACCACGTACAACGCTCTCGCGCGTTTAGATCGCATTGTTCCCAATACATTGCGCGCTGAAAAATGACAATTTCTGTAACCGATCATTAGCGAGATTAATGACTTTTACAATTTGGTTAATGGCATTAAGTGTAGCCTTTTCGTGAGTTTGCGTTATGATGTCCCAAACAACCTGTATAATCTAGTCGTTTCTGGCACTCGCCGGCCGCTGCCGCGGCACACCTCGCTTCACTCGCTCGGCTCGTGCGTAGGAGATCACAGTTCTAACCTAACCATAACATTTTTTTTAAATAATTAACCTTTTTTTGTTATAGCAAATCATTTGACCTAACGTTTATTGTCTAAAGATTGTTTGCTGCAATAAATCATTAAATTAAAGACTATATATTATGCCATAATGACATTATCTTTGGTTATATTCTGCCGAGTAAAAATTTGACCAAATGAAAAAGTGCGTACTAAAATCATTCCAAATATTGCATTGGTATAAAAAAAGGTTGCCAGGCTCCCAAATAACCCGTTGTTTTTTAATTCTTTGTGCGCACCTGGTCTTCCAGCACATGTTATCAAATTAAAAGCGTTCCCATTATTTTATTGAGAAAAAGTCCACCAAAATTGTGCAACGGCACACATTTAAAAGTGACTTCACTAGACTTCAAAAGAGACTTTGACCTCTGAGTTTGTTTCGGTGTTTCTTCTCAGGGTAGTCAGCTAGGAAACACCGGCCTCATCTAGCATAAAAATAACCGAAAAGATTGACGTGTAAAAGTGTTAGTTACAACCTACTTACAAAATAAATATCATTTATCATTAAACAAATATAATAATGATTTATTGGTTTCTTACAAAATATACCCTTGTACTAAGTTTTTCGTTAGGTTAGCTAGAAATGGGTTCAATACCCATCCATTGAATTACTGTGCGTTGGTGAGATTCCATTAATTATTAGAGCCCCATTTTCTATTACACGCGCGAACGAAGTCCCAGGCACAGGTAATAGGGAATATGTATGAAGAAAATATTTGTTATCTACGTAGTTTATCTCAAAATACATAAATTTTTTATACTAAAAGTGTAAATAGAATCAAAATTGATCGAAAAACCAACGGGATATTACTATTCTAAACAAACTGTATCTATCCCTCTCGCGAATACGCTGTTTTCTATGGCAGCTGTACTTTGACGTGCTGAAGGTATTTTAAAAATTATTTCAAAATTCTTTACTAGAGCTAATAAGTATTTTATTTAGCAAACAAAAAAAAATCGTGCATATTCCCTATTGTGTCGGTGTGTATATAAGGTCAGCGAAATTAGTTCTTGCCTACTAGGTATCACCCGCTATTATAGGCAAACTGAAACTTCCAAACTATAATAAAATACTATTAGAATAGTAGACTAGGATTTAACAACAGTATCCAGGGTCCACCCGCGATGATGACAATGTCGTCTTCGTCTCCCCATCTCGCTGTATCTCGCCGAATGACCAACACTTCTTCCAGTCCGCAGATGCCACTAGGCTACCGTCTTACTCCAATATCATCAACGCGCCATGCCATGTGCTCTGCCCAGCCAGCCCCGTTTCATTTCCGTAATTCAATTTTTGATTTTAAATTCATCGTTCGTCTTCGGATCTCGAAGTTGGGAACTCGGTGTTCCAGCCGTATTCCAAGCATGGAAATAATTATGGAATAAAAAGTAACGAAACGTTAAAAGGTAAATATTAATAATAATATGTACAATTTCAACGTTCTAACCTCGACGACTGCTGCGCGGGGCTCCTATTTCTGTCAGCAGGGAACCCAACATATCAGTGTCGGGGAGCCCTAAGCTCCCGGTGCTCTATGTTCCGCTATAGGTTAGGCAAGAAAATCCGATAAATTGTAGAACCGTACACAGATTGTTTGCCAACATGTCGTTAGTTAATGTCGGTTGACTCGGTTCACGATTTCTCGGAATGACTTCGAGAGATTATAGATTATCATTTTGATGCGTAATGCCGGTTATTCACATGCACACGCATACGCAAATCCACAAGTGTAGGACGACATTTGCAAATTATTATGCAAAGTTTTCGCTGCATTCGCAGTTTTCCAAGCTGTGTTGGTGTTTTCACGGACATGAAAGCGCGCGAACCTCGATACGTCGCCTAATCTCCCGCACATTCGTGCGACCTAGGCAATCTAGGCATGGGCTAAACTTCTAACAGAGAAACGATTTCAAGCGGGAACAGTTTACTCAATATTCGTGTCTTTCCGGAAATTAGCTCGGCGCACCGAAGCGGACCTGCGGAGCCGCCATTCAGTTCGGTCAACTTCGTTCGGAGTGAGTCGGAGTTACTCGGATATAGGATATAATTATTAATTTTTGTGAAAGGGAAGGAGTTGATATGTGTCCGCCTAAAGATATATATCCGAAGATATAAATACTATTTATAGGTCTATGTATAAATGTGTTCGGAGTTACCCATGCCTAGTGCGACCAGTTGCGCACACGATTGCGAAGGTAACGGACGCTTCGCCACTTTCATAGTTCGTGACGTCACTAACTGCGTAGCGCACTTTATCTAACTTCTTCATGGATTGTAACAATGTGGTAGTGTTTCCCTTATCTCGTTCCCATCTCATTTAAACAAACTAAACAATTTTTTTATTTCAAAATGATGTAATTTCATTTAGATAATAACATTTAAAGCTTCTTGAACACATGTTCATGTTCAGTTTATTACATTGCACATGTTGACATCAACATGTGCAATGTAATAAACTGTAACTACTATCAAATAATCAAGTATTTGCGGCGTCTATGCGATACCACAGAATCTTTAGAAAATTCGGGCAAATGCTTGTTTGAATCGCACAGAAGGTGCCATTTCCACGAACAAGTGTATCCTGCCACTCCACTCTACTTGTTGTGGAGCTGGTACTCCCTCGCGGGTACTGCGCTTGCGCGTGCGATGGCACACTGGCGGAACAATTTACAGTGACGGTCTTATCATGATCACTCGACGATACAGCATCGATGTGCAGTACAGACTTATAGCGGTCACTTGCCACGTATATTATCATCAAAACTATTAGGTATACATGATCTTTTTACAGCCCTAATTATGTACATATTATTATTCTGAAATGATTTTATGGCAAAAAAGATAGATCTCTGATGCCCGGTTTCTGAGGTTATTTATCTGTCTGTTAACCACTAACCAACCGATGACGCTATGACAAATAGCGTAAACGGATAGAAACGACCGACAAAAACCTCAGAAACCTTGCTTAAGTCAGATAGATTGACAGCTGATGTCCACACAGGCGTCAACGTATCAAGCCACAAGTAGGTATAGTATCGGAAGGGTCACATTTTTACAATTTGGACCTTGCGAACGGTGATACAGCTATGAAAGTGTTTGTATCATCTCTTGGAGGTTAACATAACAGCCGGAAAAGCAACAGAAGGCGCCGAAAAGTATGACGAAGATGTCAGTGATGAGCTTGTAGTAGCAGAAGCCGTACTCGTTGGGATAGTGGACGCTGATGTCCAGCACGGCGGGGAACAGGATGGCAGCCGTGGTGAGGCACAGCGAGCCCAGCAACCCGATGAAGGGACCCAGCGTGGGCGCCGCCACCGCCATCACGACTGCAACATAAACATGTCGTAGTGAACACTTAGGTGCAGTGAGCTTGGACTGACGTGAGCTGTCAATAATGCTAGTAATGGAAAAATCTATTAGAGAGTTCTATCGATAAATCCAGTTTACCGAATTTTAATGCTAAAGGCAAATCTTCTGTTGGGACGTGCATATGGGCGCAAAACCATAATTTGCAATGATTTTGTTTCTTTTGATTATCTTGTAGTTGATTTGACTTCCGTGTTAAATTGGATTCGTCTTCCGTCTAATTTAAAAAATATTGTTAGGATTTAAGTTGACCACTTCCTTTTATTTCTTTTAAATAATTATATCCTGTTGAATTTATAAAGATTTAATTTGACTAGTTCCTTAATATCCGTATATTTAAAAATGGTTTTAGGAAAGATACTACAGATATTAAAATAAATAATAGATCCCTCCAAGTAGTTGAGAACTATAAATATTTGGGTTTGTGGTTGGATCGATCTCTTAGGTGGTCGAAACATATAAATGAGATAAAAGAAAAATCGTTAAAATTTCTGAATGTGTTTAAAATACTAACTGGCCCAGGTTGGGGATACACCCTACCCATTTACGTCGTTTATACATTGCCATTATACGCAGCAGACTAGACTATGCCAGTTTTTTGTACGATAATAGTTACCTACCAAACCCATCTAAATAAACTAACCAAAATTCAAAACCAATGCTTGAGGGTCATTGGAGGTTTTATTAAAAGTACAGCCGTAATGGAATGCGAACTTCATCTGCAGCCGTTACATGTTCGTAGATATTACTTAGCTGGGAAATATTTTTTGAAGCTCAATTCTTTTGTAAATGGGGACACGTGTGAAATTGTTACGACCTAAATATTCGTTGCCAAGACACTTATTGTAGACGTAAAAAGAAACCACTCATTGCTCACATGTCGGAAGCATTTAATAACATATCAGTCCACTGTAACGAGAAATTAGGATTATTTTCGCTTAACACGTAGCTAAGCGGTGTTAACTTGTCTTGTAACATTAAACCACAAATTACAGAGATCACTGAAAATAAAAAAAACATATAATAATTCTCAACTTCGAACTGTTTGTAGTAAGAATTTTAGCAGGAACTATTCTGGTTATTACAGGATATATACGGATGGATCTAAAATCCGAGCTAATGTTGGAGCCGCGTTTTACGACCCACGAAGTAATACTGCCTGTAAGTCCGCACCAGCCCCGACATGTGAAAATTCCCAAAAAAAAAATTAAACCTTACGTAATTGGTAATAAACATTAAATTCGCGATTAATTCGGCGCACACCGGTGTGTTGCCGGGGATTAAATTCAAAAAATTCTGTTGTGCATTCTAAGTTAATCGCTATCTTTGAAGCTATATCATACCTTGACTCGGTGAATTTTCAAGATTCCGTAATATATTCGGACTATAAAAGCGCACTCCAATATTTGGTGAAGTGTATAAGAAATTCTAGTGGTTATCCGGTAGCATACCAAATAATAGATCATATTAGTAGACTAAGAGAGAATAAGAGACTAAAAGAGACAAAGACTGAAACACGGAGTCTTGAAGGGCAAAACGTGGATCAATGGCCTTAAAGACAATGATGGAATCAAGCACTATAACAGACATAAAATCATGGAAATAGCCACCAAATTCTATAAATCATTATATTCAGATAACTCACCATTCCCTATCTACTCAGAATACAGTCTTCCAAATTCCATCCCCTTTATAAATGGTTACGAAGTGCACAGAGCTCTTACAACTATGCGATACAACAGAAGTCCTGGAGAGGATGGAATCACTATCGAAGCACTTAAAATTGGTTCCACCACACTTTTGACCCACCTTACAAACCTATTTAATACAATTCTAACATCAGGAAAAATACCTAACTCAATGTGCCATTCAAACATAGTCCTTCTGCATAAAAAGGCGATAAAAGTGATATCGGTAATAACCGCCCAATAAGTTTGACCTCTCACATATATAAAGCTTTTATCAAAGTAATACACAATCGCATAGACGGAAAACTGGATAAACACCAGCCACCAGAACAAGCTGAATTTCGCCCCAGTTTTTCAACAACCGACCACCTTCATACTCTCAATCAGACCCTAGAGAAATACGCCGAATTTAATAAACCACTATACTTGACCTTTGTAGATTATTTTCTAAGGATGTGAATATTTCTGAGTGTTTAATACTGTCAAAAGCCTTTGTTTTTGACAGTATTAAACACTCAGAAATATTCACATCCTTAGAAAATCAAGAACTCGAAACTCAATACATCCACCTCTTAAAAATATTTATCAAAATAGCACCGCTGACCTAAAACTCAATACTGCTAGACCTTTATTCAAAATGCAAAAGGGTGTTAAACAGGGCGATCCGCTCTCTCCCAAATTTTTTACGAGCACACTTAAAGAGGTATTTAAAACACTGGCAGCCTCATGGAAGACCAAAGGCATTGACGTCGGCAAAGCAAGGCTGACTAACCCGCCGATTTGCCGACGACATTGTTCTTTTTGCCACGACAGCTCTTGAACTCCAGACCATGCTCCAAGAGTTGAGCACAGCTAGTTTCAAGGTGGGACTTGCGATGAATCGGTCTAAAACCCAAGTAATGACCAACAGCACGAAGCGTAGGGTTGAGGTAGATGGGCAAGAAATACATTATGTCGATGAGTAAATCTACTTGGGCCAGTTAGTTTATTTCGAAAACAGGCAAGAAAAGGAAATCGATCGCCGAATCGAAAATGCCTGGAAAAGCTACTGGTCTATGAAGACGCTAATGAAGGGTGATCTACCGATCTCCCTGAAGCGCAAACTCATCGACATGTGTATTCTACCCATCCTAACCTACGGTGCTCAGACCTGGTCGCTCACCGAGTCGCAAAAGTTCCACCTTGGAGTTTGCCAAAGAGCGATGGAACGCAGCATTCTGAAACGTAAAAAGACAGTACAGAATTAGAAACACCACACTGCGTTCCAAAACGGGAATAATGGATGTAGGTTAGAAGGCTGCCAGGCTGAAATGGGATTGGGCGGGTCACGTTGGTCGCATGCATTGTGATCGTTGGGCAAAAGTCTCCACACAATGGGTGCCCGAAGATGGACGGCGTCGCCGAGGCAGGCCCAGAAAGAGGTGGCGAGACGACCTGGACGCGTACCATGAGGGCTGGTACGGGTTGGCACGTCAAAAAAATTGTTGGAAAGACTTGGGGGAGGCCTTTGCCCAGCAGTGGGACAGTGTGGGCTAAAACAAAAAAAAAGAGAATGATAAAAATATTGTTTTACAATGGCTGCCTTCTCATATCAGCATTGAAGAAAACGAAAAAGTAGATAATTTAGCCAAAGATGCGTGCTTTGAGGGAGTGCCGGCCTTACTGGACTGAGATTTTAAATGAAGTAAAATTGAAATGTGATGATGTTTGGAAAGAATACTTCGACGAGAAGTCATTGACAAAAGGTATTTGGCATCGCACTATGCAACCGACTATCCATAACTATCCTTGGTTTAATAATGCCGATATGAGTAGGCAAGAAATCGTGACAAGCTTCAGACTTCGCTCCGGGCACATCCCATTAAATAGTTTTGCTGCATTGATGGGCAAAAGTTACATCTCCAAACTGCACGGAATGCGATAAGGTCGAAGACGTTACCCATATATAGAGTGGTCCGGAATGAGGCTGAAAGAAATTTGATTCAAGACTAATTTAATATAAATATTCAAGAATTAGGAGCATTGTTATATATGTTCCTATCCACCTAGTTATAAGTAGATGTGTGTGCGACACTCATTAAGCGTAACGTCGAAAACACCAGTGTGAATCAGTCCGTCTTTCTATTGACACCTCTGTTGGCTTCCTACATAACATTTGGCGACGATTACCCACGTAAACATAAAATCATGTTCGGTGTAAATTCAATATTGGGAGCTATATCCAATTTTGACCATCACACTCAAGACTGGAAGCTTTACAAGGGGCGGCTGCAGCAATGGTTCATTGCCAACGACATTGGAGAGGATAACGATGAAGCTGGAGTGAAGAGAAAAGCGGTATTGTTAAGCGCACTCACCGAGAACTCGTATCAACTGGCGTGTTGTCTCGCCTTACCTGATGATTTAGATACAAAGAACTATGACGACATCTTAAAAATCTTGGACGATCACTTTGTGCCGAAGCATTGTGGGTTTGCGGAAAGGCATAAGTTTTATACGGCTGTGCAGCAACCTGGTGAGACGCATTCGCAGTGGGCCGCGAGGTTACGAGGCCTTGCTACTTACTGCGCGTTCAAAAATTTGAAGGATTACCTGCTAGATAAGTTCGTCATGGGCATGTTACCGGGGCATGAATGAGACAAACTGTTTGCCAAAAATATCAGCGATTTGACACTGAGTAAAGCTGTGGACTTAGCAGAAAGTACCCGCTGCGCACGTGCTGGTGCCGCGCTGGCACCTACACATACCGATGTCAATAATGACGCAGTCTTCAAGATTGATCAACGTGGTAACATCAAAGTTTCGAATGCATCACAAAAGGATCCGTGTAATGAAAAGTGTGCGGTATGTGGTTACAAAAATCATAAATCGTCAGAAGTCGGTTCGCAAACTATTCGTGTAAATTGTGCAATCGGAAAGGTCATCTTCGTAAAATGTGTACGAAAAACAAAGTGAATCTCATTGAGCAAGGTAATAGCGATGACGAGGGAAATGACGGTGAGTTACTTATAAACATTAAATGTTTCAAGGAAGTGCCAATGACAGAAACTGTAAGTCTGGAAGTTCAATGTATAAAATGTGAAACTTACAGCGGTTCGCCAGTTTCAGTCATTTCTGAAAAATTATACAATAGTAGGTACTTTCTATGAAATTCCGTTAACAGAACCTAAGAAAAACTTATTGAGCTATACTAGCGCTACACTGATAGTTACAGGGTGCATGATAGTAAACATTTCATACAAGGGTCGGACGGTGAGATTGCCTGTCTATGTAATTCGCGATGGCGGCCCTCCCCTCCTAGGTCGTGATTTTATGCGTGCATTCTAATTACGTCTCGTATCCACACTAGGCAATTGTAATAATATCACCGATTCTGATAATTTATTGCAAGAACTAATTACGGCTTATCCGAATGTATTTTCAGATGAATTAGGTTGTTTTAATAAATTTGAAATTAAGTTACCCCTTAGGTCAGATGAGGTAAATAAAGAGTTGGACAGATTGGTTGTGCTAGGTATTTTGAAACCGGTTTCTTATTCAGAGTATGCGTCGCCGATTGTGCCCGTTCTTAAGAGCCATTTCACAAAATGTAAGCGCTCGAGTTTAGGTAAAATACCGCAGCATCGTGTATGTGTGCGTAACTACGCACACGTACACAACGCAAACAGTGTAGCGCAAGTGTCGAGACGGACTAAACAATCTTGAGGCGTTATAATCGTAATGCACCTGGGTTTGAGATTTATGCCGAAGGATAATTTATTTATTCAGTCTATTAGGTAATCTAGTAAAGCTTTCTAGACTAATATGAAAACCACAAATATATGTTATGTAAAGTATATAATAGAAATAACACAAACAAGGAAACAATTACATATTATTCTCAAGAAATAATGACTATCATTTAAGTGGTCGTTAAATGAATATTTGTCGTAAAGGCATTGATCTTGCCTTTCTAGGGTCTATGATTTCTGGCAATACACAATCTTGATAAAATCGAATCAATTTCGGAAGCATCTTTTCCTGCCAAAAAACGTCATCTTTTACTACCCTTATTACTTTCAATGGAAAATCAGGACCGGTCCATACAGCAAACAAACATACGTTTTTTTCGCTATCTGCAACTGGCCTTGTATTTGGTAGTACCAGTCATGATAAGGGTTCATTTCAACTTGATGATGACTGTTCAATTTAAAACATTTTAGTTTTTTTGCTAGTATAGCGGTATCAGGATCGATACCAAAAAGTGAGCTAGGACATTTCACTTCCACTAATCCTTCACTGCACAATCCATCCGGTGTCGCACCTAAATAAAAATGTTCCTAGTCTATAATAAGTAGTCTAAAGTAAGTCTAAAAATATTTACGATCGAGTCTAAAAGTTCCATTGATTCGTCAAGTCCAGGGTCTAATGCAACAGGTTCTTTTCCCTATAAAATTAAAGAAATAATAAGATAGTACCTATACCTACTACTACATAAACTTCTGTTTAAAACATAAAATTGTTACTAAAACATACAATTTCTGTTGTCAAATCTGACTTTTCACTTGTACCCGGCACGGCGTCTCTTCTAAAGGTACTATCTTCCTCTACTCGATTCACGCGATTTCTCATTCTGAATTTTTTTTTTTTTTTTTTGTTATATTCTGCATCATGGCAATCTGTTGTTCACAACAATAAGCCATTCCTCTGTCCGATTTCACTTTATCTGGTTGGGTAATTTAGCTTGGTGAGTCACTTCTCATTGGGTGTCTCCTTCCATCCTGACGAATCTATCCGGTAGCGTAGGAACACTATGTTTCTTTAAACGCTTATAGCGTAGACTTTTGTCTCCGCTCAGTCCGAGGGCGAGCTCATTTTTATGTTTTGCAAGTCTTTTCTGGTAGTTAGTACTGTACTTCGCGATCTCCTGTTTGACTGTTGGTAGTTTCAGGTCGTGGTATATAATTTTATTACTGATGTACGGTGGAATTTTGAAAATGATTCTGAAATGAAAACAAAATAGCTGTCAAATTTCGAACCCACAAATAAATGAATTTTTACTCAATCATCATAACTAAATGATTATTAAAATCATCAATACAACAAGCTCATTTAATACCATTGTATGAGTTTTTGAAGAAATATTCATTGAACGGGGGAGGCTGGTGCGGCATAGAAAATTTGAATTTCGCGGGCTACCCTGGTGCTTCCACCATCGATAACTGTGTATATGAATTGCAAATAAAAAGAATATCTACCTCGCTTCTGTTGCTTTCTTTATGGCTGCAGAATTATGATTTTTCCTTTTTTTGACACATTTGTATACACAACCCTTACGCCCCATTGCTAAAACTAATAAAACAAAATTATAATAATTATTCTACAAACTACTAAAATCATACTTTACTTGATATTAAACGAAAATCATACCTTATGAAAAAAAAATACAAAAAGGATCAAAAGGTTGTAGTCGTAGTTTAACAATGCGTTTACGATTGATACGCTCGAAAATCGGGACGCGGAAAAAAATGGCACAGGTCATGCTTCGATGACCGCTCGGGCCGTACTAATCGGTGCCCGCGTTTGCATTGTAATTTATTCTAATATATAGTGATGTTAAAAATGATATTACGTCTGATTAAATGAATTGATTTTAATAAAACTTTGGAATTAGTTTGGTAAAAGAACAAGGTTTATTTTTATATATTTTTTTAAATGTAATTACGCTTAATTCAAACCAAAAAATCACGATAAACTTGCGATATAAAACGTAAAAGTTGACCTGAGACTTTGTTTTTTTACTAATTAATGGTAATAATTATCGATATTCTAGTCCATTAAAAGTCAACAAAAGTATATGTCTGAAACTTTATGTATTTTTTGTAGTTAAATTTATTAACATTTATGATAGATTTAGGAGTCCGAAATTGACTCTGCGATGATTTTTCAGTAAACTAGTTGTGGGAGATTAATCACTACATCATTTACAAATAAGTTTTTGTAAATGTGTTACATTATGAATCAATACGAAAGACTAGTCTATTTTTTACATGTATTAAAAAATTCCAGAGTGTTATCTAAGATGGTAAATTAGGCGACCAAAGTCTTAGGTATTGGCGCAAAAACGTGAAATGGCTCTTAAGCGTGATGGTAGTGTTCGCATTTGCGCTGATTACTCGCTATCAATTAATAAACAACTACTAGTAGAAACGTATCCTTTTCCAACGGCACAAGAACTGTTTACTTAACTGCATGGTGGTAAAGAATTTAGTAAACTAGACCTATCAATGGCCTATAATCAATTGAAAATACATGGAAACTCTCAAAAAATCACTTGCGTAAACACTCTCCGAGGGTTGTTTAATCACACTCGCCTAATTTTTGGTCTAGCTAGCGCTCCTTCTATATTTCAAAGGGTAATTGAAACCATTATGGGAAATATGGAAGGGGTTCTAGTTTTTCAAGATGACATTTGCATCACTGGCTCTAATAGAACTGAGCACTTGAACCGGCTTAAAGAAGTGTTAAGACGTTTGCAAGACGCCGGTTTCACATTGAAAAAAGAAAAATAAGTTTTTTTTCCAAACAGAAATATCCTATCTAGGATATTTTATAGATAAAAATGGTATAAGAAAGAATCCACTCAAAGTAGATGCAATTTTTCACTCAGCAGTGCCAAAAAATGTAAGTGAACTGCAATAATTTTTGGGCCTGATTAATTATAATAGGAATTTTACCCCGAACGACTCTTCTATATTGAGTCCATTACATGAGTTATTAAAAAAGGGCAGTAAATGGAACTGGGGTTCTGAGCACAGTTCTGCATTTAGCAAAATTAAAAACATAATGTCATCAGATAAGGTCCTCGTACACTTTGATAACAATGCCAAAATCATTTTGACAGTAGATGCGTCGCCAGCCGGTTTGGGAGCAATATTATCACGAATAGGTAGTAATGGCATAGAACAACCAGTTCATACGCGTCGCGCTCGCTTACTGTAGCTGAAAAAAAATATTCTCAAATACAAAAGGAGGCTACAGCAATAATATTTGGTGTTAAAAAATACCATCAATATCTTTATGGTAGGCCTACTCTTTTCACCTTACGGACAGATCATAAACCATTAACGATCGATAGCCAAATCGTGGCATTCCTGAAGTATCGGCAAACCGATTACAACGATATGCTATATTTTTGAGTGCCTACAATTATGAAATTGAGTTTATTAGCAGCGTTCAAAACACAGCTGATTTCTTATCACGTGCAATACCAAAAGATAGCTGTGCGTTGGAGCACCGCCAGGTGTGCGCGCATGGTGTGAGGGAGAAGGCAGCGTATGTTAATTTTGTCATTGATGGTTGTTTACCAGTTACTGCGCAGGAGTTATAAATTGAGACTGAAAAGGATTCGGTTTAAAAGATGGTTATCAACTTTGTTCAGAATGGTTGGCCTCGGAAAGTAACAGATAATAATTTAGTCAAACCATATTTTTATGTCGTACGCAAATATCATTAGAAAACGGAATTCTCTACTGCGAGGTCATAAAGTCATTATTCCAATAATATTGCAAAATAAAATATTGAACGAACTCTATAGTTCACATTTTGGAATAGTTAAAATGAAAGCTGAAGCTAGGGCTCGATTCTGGTTTCCGGGCATTGATGCAGCTTTGGAAACATTGGCTAGTACATGTGAGACTTGTGCACAGCTACGACCTTCTCCGCCACGCGCGCCGCTTGCACCGTGGCCCCACCCACCGCATGCACTCCACAGGATTCACATGGATTTTTTAGGCCCCATGTGCAACAAAATGTTTTTAGTTATAGTGGATGCTTATTCCAAGTGGGTTGAGTGCTATGAAATGAACAATAACATTACAACTAAGGCAGTCATAACAAAGCTCAGCGATTTCATATCAAGGTTTGGTATACCTAATGTGATAGTGACTGATAACGGAACTTCATTTGCGTCACAGGAATTTGCAAAGTTTTGCAAGTTAAATGATATCACATTTATTTTCACCAGTTTACAATGCAATGAGTAATGGTCAAGCAGAATCATTTGTATAAATAATAAAAAGGTATAAAATTCATTTTAGTAACAAGTAGTAAGGATGATTTCCAAAATCATCTGTCACCATACCTGTTCAACTACCGCAACTCTGTCAACAGCACTACCGAGACTTCTCCAGCTCAGTTAATTTTTGGCCACAAATTACGTTCACGTTTGGATTTAATATCAAAAACCGTTATCAATTCTTCCTCGTCATCGGAGTTACCGGCTTTAATTGAACGGAAACAGTGCTCACAGGTTAAGAATTACGGCGGTAAACCACAAAAAGATTATGCGATTGGTGATAAAGTGTGGTTGGTTCAAACAATTTTTCAATCAAAGAAAATTCAGCTGGAGAACAGGAATTGTTGTAAATAGAATAGGAACAGTAATGTACAAAATAAAGTTACATGGAAGCGATAAAATAAAAATGAGGCACAAAAACCAGCTCCGTTCTTATAAACGAAACGACTTTAATAGTAACGGCATAGCTGATGTTTGGGATGTAATTTTACCTCAAGAAGAAGAAAAACCAGAGAGCACATCAGCACTCGAACATTCACCACCCTCGACCTCAGTCATTCATGACAGTATCACTGTAAATCATGAAGAGACCAGTACAGTCAACACAACAGAGATATCATCTACATCGCCAGGTACGCTTGTAACGTCTGGAACACCTGGAACACCGACAAGCTTCTTTGCAGCAGATGGAAGCCTCGAGTTCAGTACACCACAGCCGATATCAGCTGATGATGATTACTCCCAAACGCCTTTGCCAGTACGTACTCATAGAAACAAACCAATCGTAGATTACAAGAAGTTTTTTTAGGTTAACAATCATAATATTTAATTGTTTTATGTTAAACGTTTTGTTTCCTTGCCTTAAGAAGGGGGAAAAGTGTAAATATGTTCCTATCCACCTAGTTATAAGTAGATGTGTGTGCGACACTCATTAAGCGTAACGTCGAATACACCAGTGTGAATCAGTCCGTCTTTCTATTGACACCTCTGTTGGCTTCTTACATAACAGAGCATGCAATATGATTCTTGCCATTCCAGCGTACAAAACTGCTAGAATAATTTACAAATGGCATTTATTTAACGCGGCGACAAACTAACCTGTTATAGGGTTTTAAAAATAATTAAGATGGGTAGCAAAAATAATAGGTTGGCAGCTACAGTGAAGTAGCATTTTAAGTTTAAAGTAGCAGCTTCATATAGAGTTGTGAGCTCTGTTTAAATTTAAATTGGCAGTGATTCTAGTATACATAAATAAATATTTTTGGGTGGTTTAAAAAAAAATAACCACGAACCACCATTCTAACCTAACCTGTCCGAGTCGGGGTGCCCCAAGTCCCAAGCTCGCTTCGCTCGCTCTTACACCAATTAAAACACATATACGTATGACATCCCACTGTTAATATTTAGCCGCCAAGTCATTATTTTTTGTAACCAATTAGTTAGTCGCCTAATAAGTTGTTATTTGCCTCAAAAATAATTAGCCTTTACAAATTAGTTAATTTAGGAATTAAGCGTAGATTATAAGTCTTTGTTCCTATGAGGGTGACATGTTCGCTATGTGAACAAACCCGCCATAATAAATAAAGATTAAAAAAAAAAGATTGTAACATCCTGTGTGATTTTTATAAGGATTTAATTTGATTACTTCAGTTTTATTTCCTGTTAAAATTATATATTCAATTTGACTAGTTCCTTTTAAACAATTTAAAAAGATTGTGACATCCTGTATGGTTTTTATAAGGATTTACTTTGATTACTTTTCCTGTTAAAATTGTATAGATTTAATTTGACAACTTCCTTTCTAAATTATTTAAAGAAATATTAACTTACTGTTGGACTTTTATAAGGATTCAATATGACTGATATAATATGAATTTATTGCATTATTTGGCTGCTCGTGAAGTAAACACCTTGGACTCGAGTAAAGTTTTTCTTTATTGTTTCTTGAAATATTTCTCTGCTGTATTTACTGTCTGTGTGTATATTGCTAAACATTATGTGTGACTTCGACAACGACTGCGACAATGCGCCGACAGCAGCGGTGGGATCCAGCTCGCCCTACTGAAGTTTTCTGGATTCCGGGTCCGCAAACCTGTGCCGACCGCCCAGCCAGACCCAACTTTCTCGATGGAGCAAGTGATGAGTCTGGTGACGTCGATCACGAAACAAGCCTCATCAAGCGCCGTGACTGCAGCGCTATCTGCTACCCCTGCGCATTCACGGGATCATGACAATTTCTACCTACCGCCATACGATCCCGATGTGCGCTCTTACAACATCAAGGACTGGTGTGCCAATATTGAGGAAACCATTGCAACCATTGGCATATCGCCGCATGAAGCTCGTATGAAGGCTATACTACAGCTGAAAGGTAGAGTGAAGACTTGGGCTGACACGTGGTCCCTGAAATCCACCACGTGGGAGGAAGTCAATCAAGATCTGATCCTTCGGTGAAAAGTTCCGGTATGCAGACGACGGCGACGCCCAGCTGGCGTGACTACACGTCTGGGCAGGCAGGTAGCTACGCGGCCTGCACATTCACGGGATGGGCGCTGTTCAACCGAGTGCGGCTCGAAGCCACGGATGCTCAGGTAATTAATGCTCTAATCACTGGTATCTATCCTGATTTTGTAAAATGTGAATTGTTGCGTAATACGCCTGACTCGTTGCCCGAACTAGTTTCAGTTTTAAAAACTTTTCGTAAACTTGACCGATTGAAAACTGACAGTACTGACAAAAATAATTGTAACAAGAAACCCCGGCTTTCGGCAACCCCAGATTCGTCTGGCCAGTTACTGACTTGCTTCCAGTGCAAAAAAACCTGGTCACCTTATCCGCGAATATAAGGAAAAATCTAAGACTTTAGGTTCTATTAATATTTCCGCAAAGCCAAACTCCCTGGTTACATCAGTTGATCGTAAGACAGTACAATGTAATTTTTGCTATAAAAAGGGTCATTCAGAGAAATTCTAATTTATTTTTTTATAACTACCGACTTTTGATTTTTTTTTTTGATATTCTAGATTTTTTGATTTTTCATAACTACCGACTAATTTCGATATTCTAGATTTTTTTTTGTTTTTTCATGACTACCGACAAATTTCATTGTTCTAGATTTTTGTTTTTTTCACTATCGTCAAAATTAAAATTATTTCGATCCTCTGCGGATTTTTTCGTTAGTACCTACAGGTTCGATTCCAGTCACATGAATTAAATTAGAATTAGAAATGTGAACCTATTCTGTTAATAACAATATTAAAACTTATTTAGTATTATTTTTGTGCAAGCCTTTTGTGCTTCGCAGTCTGTTTGTCAGCATGATAATAATTATAGATCGTTGTTGGCATTTTAGTTTGGCAACCTTGAGAGATAGATTAAAAGGTAGAACAAAACCTTAAAAGTAATTAAATGTTTTCTCTTTTTTTGGATCTGGTTGACCTTGATACCACGCTAGTTAATTAAGTTATGGGAGTTTTTTTATTCAGCCACATAACAGTTTCATGTTGCTTATTTAAGTATGTGAAAGACTATGCTGACAGCCCGTATCATTCAATAACGCTGTACATTTCTGCCAGTTCTTGTATGGCAGATTCTTTTAAATAGTAGCAGAAAAGCACACCGTGTGTACGCTTCTGTAAAAAAAAATATCTGTTGAGTAAGGAAAGGTGACATGACTTTCTAATGCCGGTTTTTATTTAGTCTAAATTGCAATGCCCAATATTTTCTACACTTGATTGTTACTGACTTCTAAGATTACAAAAACGGGACTCTGTTCGAAAACCACTTTGGTTCTGGTACTATTCCGTAAGACCCAGAATAAACTGTTTAGATGCAAACTCATTATTACGCTCGCGGTGGTAGGGCGTAAGGACTGTCCGAGTGACTATATGTCATCCTTGTATTATTCCCCGCTCGTACAATAAGTTGGATCAAGTCAAGCATAGTTTTTAACTGCAATAACCGTCAAAAATAGAAGCGCGGGAACACTTCGCTCCGGGAGCTAAGCAAACAGTTGTGGGAAATTTGACATCGCTCCTGGAGCTAAGTGAAACAGTCGCGAGGATCCGCTCAAGCACCGGCAACACACCGGTGTGCGCCGAATTAATCGCGAATTTAGTGTTTATTTACCAATTACATAAGATTTATATTTTAATTGGGAATTTTCACATGTCGGGGCTGGAATCGTTAACAGGGTTTCATTAGGCGTCCGGATTTGTTTTATTAATAGCTTTGAACAGTAGTCGTTTTGTTATTGAAATCAGGCTTTTTTATTAATCTGGTAACACATTGATAACACGTGAATGTGAGGTGATCGACACTGTCAAAAAGTAGGTATTTACTGTCAGTGTTCACGCGTTTCTAGGTAGAGATTCAGATTTTTTAATGTTCGGTCTATTGAGATGTTTTACGCACGAGCTCCTTAAATGAAATACTGAAGAGATGTCGTTTTTTTTTTAATCAAGCTTTTTTAAACATGTTATAAATTATCTAGTTATTACCCCTCAAATAATAGATTGCCTACATTATGGAATAAATAAATAAATAGAGATTTTTAAAAAACCCACGCTATCAACGGGTACGCGGGCGAATGGAACTTTCACTTCACCTTGCCTTACAAGTCAGCGGAATAGGGTGAAGGGAACACTTCGCTCGTTTGAATTGTCATTTAGCTACCACTCTTCGCATGCGCAGTGTGCTTTGTGTAGGCGTATCAAGTTTCAATAAAATGAGTTTATTGATGATTACCCAAAAAAGGATTAGCTAGTATGAAAACCCTTGAGGAGTAAACGATCTTATGCATTGATGTTTTGACTCCTAAATACCACTTTTGAATTAATATGAATTTAAAATAGCTATAAATAAAATTTGTAAAATTTAATTATTGAGAAAACTCGTTTGAAGATATCGATATTATTATGATTGGAAATGTAACATTTCGTCCATCCATCCGTCCATAGCATCATTGACAGCTGACTTCGTGATCACTACACCCGGGCCTTTCACTTCGACATGTTTACAGCAGTGCGATTCTGTAAACATGTCGAAGTGAACACCCGGGCGAGGCGCACGACGGGTGAGTTGTCAAACCATACAAATAAGATGGAATGACAGCTCTATTGTCGTTCTCTCCGCCTAGGTGAACACCGTGAGATGTCGACAGAATCGACCGGCAGAATCGACCAGCAGTAGTTTTTGTGATTTCGTGATTTATCAGTGAGTGAATGAATGTTTATATGAATGTGTGAGTGACCATTCGCTTTTTAAATAATATATAGAAGAAGAAAATGGATGGCGTGTTTACTAAACACTTTTGCCTAACCCCTTGGGATTATAGTTAACGGATACGTTCAGAAGTTGTAGGGGAGGTAATTTGCTACCAAATTACCAACTTATGAACCCTCTATTCTATACAAATGACAAACATTTCCGAGTAATAATATATGAATTTAATAGCACTGTTACAAATGGGTAGTCAAATCATTACTTTTTGACACAAAAGTACATATGTTTATTAAATAAAATGCTTTGCATTCCTAAAATGTTTTTTAAGCGTTCTGTTGATAGATGTGCATGGTACGATTCTGAACTATAAATATAATTTTAGATAGGTACTGTTTATGTACCTACTTAAGGTTCACTTTCTTTGTAATAATGGAACGGTGTGTTAGAAAAATAACAAACGTCTTTACTCAATGGTGATTTATTTGCAACTGTTTCTACATCTAACTAAATGCATTAATATATATAGGAACTGAACATACCGCCCACCAAAACATAAGTTTTAATCTATACTTAACTGAATACTAATACATGTCATGCAAATCTAACAATAAGTGGACTGTAAATATTTTTGTTTTTTTACTTAAATTTTGTCATACATTTGATTTTATATTACACTTTATCAACTCTTCATTAATCATTTATTTAACCGCCCACCATAGCTTACTGGCTTATTGGTTCTTTAGGAAGCTGTATCAATTTGTATAGGGGCCGTTTTCATTCCTTGTTCCCCATAGTCTGGACTGTTACCACTCTTACGAGATTGTCCTTTCCAGGATGTATTTGTTTCACCCGTCCCAACAACCATTTCGTAGGGGGCAGATTATCTTCCTTAATAATAAAGACATCTCCAATAGCAGGCTCTGGGACCTTCACTTGCCACTTGTATCTTTGTTGGAGCGTGTTGAGATACTCCGTACGCCATCTATGCCAGAAGTCTTGAGTCATTTTCTGAATAATTTGCCACCTAGTTAAAAGACTGACAGGTTGGTACTCCTAGCATGTATCAGGAACCGAAATCAAGGGCTCACCAACTAAAAAATGCCCCGGAGTAAGTGGCATCACTTGGTTGTCCATTTGATAAAGAGGGCGAGGGTTGAGACACGCCTCGATTTGCGCTAAGAGCGTAGAAATCTCCTCGTAGGTCAGTTTTGTGTCTTTATTTATCCTGTAGAGGTGTCTTTTAGCAGACTGAACTCCAGCCTCCCATAGGCCTCCACATGTGGGCATCCTTGGTGGTATGAAGTGCCATATTGTGTTATCATTAGCTAGTAGTTCAGCCGCTTCCTTCGCGATATTATTCTTTCCCTTCTGGAACATGTCCTTCAATTCCTTGGCAGCACCAACGAAATTGGTGCCGTTGTCGCTCCATAAGTTCAAACAGTAGTTTCGGCGCGCCACAAACCTCCAAATGCGGCAATAAAAGCTTGTGTTGTTAGGTCTGTGACCACCTCTAGATGGATTGCGCGAGTGGCCATACATATAAATAAACAGATATACCCTTTGTTGCATGGTGTCCGCGGCCTTTCGATGTTCTTATCAATACCGGGTCAGAGTAATCAACCCCACTATTTATGAATGGCCGATGTTGATTGACTCGAACAGCAGGTAATTGACCCATGAACTGGGTTTTCACCTTAGCATTCAGAATGCAGGTCTTACAGTTGTGAATACATTTTCTTACGGCAGACTTCAAACCTATCACCCAGTACCTATCTCGTTCTCACAAAAGCCATCATTGCTTGTATTCCACCATGTAGTGTTTTAAGATGAGCTTCTTGAACTAATAACTTAGTTATATGCTGATTACATGGTATTACAATCGGGTGTTTTGTAATTTCAGCCATGGAGGCATTTTCTAACCTTCCTCCCACCCTTATTATCCCGTTTTTATCTGAAAAAGGGGCGAGTGTGATAAGAGAACTTCTTTTCTTCACGCTTCCATCCTTCTGTAAATCTTCAATATCCTTCTGATAAACTAAGTCTTGATAATACTTTATACATATTCTAATACTTTTTCCAGCTCATTAACGGTTAAATACCTAACGGTTAATACCTTTGTTACTCTTTCTCTTCGTGTAAATCTTCTACAGTAAGCTAATATAATATTAGCTTACTGTAGAAGATTTTTATTCAATTTCATTCTCGAAATTGAATAAAAATGTTCCCAGATTGGTTTGTCTTCTAAATTTGTGTGAAATGATGAACCTTTCAATTCTAATTCAGTTTGAGGGATTTCATATGTTTGTAGATCGAGATTTTTATGTTTTAACCATACAAGCCCAGTCCACCATAAGTCAAAAGAAGCCAGGTCGCTTGCTTTTACGCCTCTTGTAGCGATATCGGCTGGGTTATCGGTAGACTGAACGTGTCTCCATCGGTCATTGTCTAGTATACGTGTTATGTCTGCCACTCGGTTCGCAACAAATGTACGCCAACGACTTGGTGGAGATTGCAACCATGACATCACGACCATTGAATCAGTCCACGCAAAGATTTTGTTTTTAGGCATTTTCAACAGGTCTACCAAATCATTGATTAATTCTGCTAGTAATGCAGTGGCGCATAATTCCAATTTATGAATTGAGATTTGCTTCAACGGCGCATCCTTGGTTTGAGATGCGACGATTGTGATATGTACTGTGTCCTCTTCAGTAATCTTAAGGTAAGTAACAGCTTTGTGCGTAGTTTCCTCAAAAACCGATAGGTGGCACTTCAAGTATATAAAGTTGTAAACAACTGTAATAAATTTCATTAAAATGGAAGACCTTACAAAATATCTCAAACAAATACAACATGAAATATCTGTACAAAAACATCAGTTCAAGACTATGGAAGAAAATATTACTAAGAACATAAATGCAAACATTAATGAGAAATTTAAAAATTTAGAAATTAGAAATGAGAAACTGGAGAAAAAGTGGAAGAACAAGAAAAAAGAATTGATGTTATTGAGAGGGAAATAAGAAAGAAAAATTTAGTCTTTTTTGGCATTCAAGAAAACGAAAGTAACTATTTGGACTTAGAAAAAGCAGTGCTACAATTTATAAACGAGAAGAATAATGTCAAATACTCAAATCAAGAGATAAGTTCGGTATGGCGAAAAGGCAAAAAAGGAGAAAAAATTTGACCAATCATAGTTTCATTTAACTCATTGAGCAAAAAAATAGAAATCTTAAAAAACAAGAAAATATTACAAAACTCTGATAATTATATAAAGGAAGACTACCCGTTAAAAATCGTACAGAAACGCAAACAGCTGCAAGATGAGCTGAATCAACTACTAGACCAAGGAAAAACAGCATATTTAAAATAAGACAAAATTATTATGAAAGAAGAAAAGAACGGAAACATGAGTCGAAATAAAAAACGATCCTTATCCAAACGAAAACAATCAAACAAAGAACAAAACAAACATGCAATTTAACAAGAGAAACAAGAAAGATATTAGCACCATTTTAAGTCGAAAAGAGGTGTAACCGAAAAAACAAAAAGAACAATCTAAGCCCTCGAACGATAATCAAACCTCGAACAAAGACGTCTTGAGAGAGACACCTAATAAATAACAACTAGCACGAGCCCCTCTTCAAACATCTCCAACACAGCTGCTCACTGCGGAGATTTGCGACCAAAACCCTCCAGAGAGATTACTCCACATAATAACATATAACGTGAGGAGTCTTTCTTCTCACGCACGACTAATTGAGCTTATGGATTCAATGAAACATATAACATTCGATGTATTGGGCTTATCAGAGGTAAGGAGAGTAGGAAACTCAATTTGTAAATATGAGGATTTTATATTTCAGTTCGTTGGAGAAACCGCAGGACTCTACGGAGTTGGCTTCATCATAAAAAAGCACCTTAAAAAATACATAGAGTCGATAATAGGTATATCAGAAAGAGTTGCTTTATTAACATTAAATATTAATGATTTCAAACTTACTATTATCCAAGTTTATTCTCCGACAGAAAGCGCAGACGAAAACAAAAAAGAAGAATACTACAAAACCATAGACAAAGCTTTAGCATTGGCTGACAACAGGAAGACTATTGTAATGGGGGACTTTAATGCCAAAATTGGTTTCCCGAAGCCCGGAGAACACTTAGTTATGAAAAAATATGGCTATAGAGTCAGAAATGTCCAAGGAGAAAGAATGGTTGAATTTGCGTATGAAAATAAGTTATCGATTATAAATACTTTCTTTGATAAAAAACCCAAAAATAGATGGACTTGGAGATCTCCTGACGGCAAAACGAAAAACGAACTGGATTATATTCTGTCAAATTTTCCTCAGCATGTGCATAATATTTTAGGTTTTAAACGTTAATTTTAGTTCTTACAGGTCTATGGTCTGATGGGTACATCAGACCATTTTAAAGTAAAGATACCAAAAAAAAGTAGAACAAGTAATAATAAACGTCCCAAAAACCTACTCAAAACTGAGGAACAAATTTCTATATACTCTGAATCTCTACATTGCAATATAAAGAACCTATTAGAAGAAAATACGAACTATTCAGTACAGGAATATTATGACAAACTGATAAACATTATAGAGGTCAGCTTATCAAGTGCCCAAAATTCGATCACAAAAACCAATAAACATCCAATAATTACAGAACATACAAGACAGCTAATAAACCGTAGACACGAATTGCAAAACACCAAACCTAAATCGCGGAGTATGAAAAACGAGTTAAAAGCACTCTACAAATTAACCAGCAATTATATACAGCGAGATTATATTAGCTACAGGTCCCAAACGATAGAGAGGCACATAAACGCAACTGGTAGCTTAAAACGAGCATTTAAAGACCTAAGAACGCATAAACATTGGATAGAAGGACTACAAAAACAGAACAAGATACACAATAGCAAAGAAGGAATTTTAAACATCGCCACAACTTACTATAAAAAATTATATAGCTGCTCTACCCAGACGCTACCACTGCACGAGAATCTTTTACAGGTGGACCACACTACAGAGATAGAACCCATAAACGAAACTGAAGTTATTGAGCAAATAAAGAAGATGAAAATGAAAAAGAGCCCAGGCCCAGACAGAATAACAAAAAAAGGTAATAAAATAGGCCACCCACTCTTGGTAAAACTGTTGACAACACTTTTCAACATGATAATGGAAAATACTTGTACGCGCCAGCAATGATCTGAATCAAATATAATTCTGTTATACAGAAAAGGAGACGCAAAAGATATTTCGAACTACCGACCCATAAGTCTATAACCGACTCTATATAAGCTATTCTTTTCAATCATAGAAAAAAGGATTGGCGAAGTACTCGATTGCAAGCAACCAATAGAACAGGCAGGATTTAGGAAAGGTTTCAGCACCACAGATCTTACACATACACTGGAGCAAATTATAGAAAAGTACCAAGAATTCCAAAAACCACTCTTCATAGCATTTATCGAATACCAGAAAGCATTTGATACGATATCACACCTGGCCATTTCGCAAACCTTACTCACCCAAAATGTCATCCAAAGATATATAGATATATTGAAACATCTTTATGAGAAGAGTCATAGTAGAGTGCAACTGGAAGGCTTAGGGCCACAAATAAAAATAGAAAGAGGGGTTAGGCAGGGCGAACCCCTCTCATCTCGTCTTTTCATAGCAGTGTTGAAGGCGGTCTTAGGAAATCAAAACTGGAAAAAATTGGGAATCAATATCAATAGCAAATATCTCTCACATCTAAGGTACGCTGATGATATTGTCCTTTTGGCTAATAATTATAAAGACCTTCAATACATGATATCAACTCTCCATGAGGCTAGCCAGGAAGTTGGCTTAGAAATAAATCTAAACAAAACAAAATTAATGACGAACAGCAGCCATGAAACTATAAAACTTGAAGATGTCCAACTGGAAAATGTGACAGAGTACATATATTTGGGAAAACAAATTTCATTTAGCGCTCAAAACGATCAGCAAGAAGTAGACAGAAGACTTCAAAAGAGCTGCAACAAATTTGGAAGCTGTAAGGAAGTATTAAAAGGTAATTTCCCGGTGGAATTAAAAAGAAATATAATGAATTCGTGCCTTTTACCTCCCTTGAATATGTCAAGCTTGTCAAACGTGGAAATTTACCCATAAAATAAAGAATGAAATGAGGACAAGCCAAAGAAGCATGGAGAGGAGTATGATGAAATAAACAAACTTCAGAAAATCCCACACAAAATAATCCGCGAGAAGACAGACGTTATAGATGCCATAAATAATGCACAAAAATTAAAATGAAAATGGACGGGCCATGTAGCCCGAATGACTGATGACAGATGGACAATACGGACCACAGAGTGGCCAGGCCCAGATGGCCACAGGAAAAGAGGTAGGCCGCAAACACGATGGGCAGATGACATCTCAGATAAAGCTGGTCGAGACTGGATAACAGTAGCAAGAAACAGAAACACATGGCAATCTCTGGAGGAGGCCTTCACCTAAGAGGGGTTCTTGCCAACTTATAAATTATTTTATTTTATGATCAATTAATTCAATTTTTTGTTAATTTTATATGCAATTATCTGTTAATTTTTTTATTCAATTTTATTTTATTATCAATGATTTATATAATTTATTTCGTAAATATTTTTATAATTTAATTGACATTGTAGGCATTGAATTTAAGGCAAGAAATAAAAGCCTTTTTTATTTTTATTTTATTTTTTTATAAGTAACAGCAGCATATGCGTGCGTAGATGCATCTGCAAAACCATACAATTCAATGTTTGTATAATTGATTGGTGTAGTTTTAAACCAGCGTGGTATTGTGATGTTTTGACTTTGAAGGTATTTTAATTCTTCTCTAAATCTCATCCACTCATCTATCAACTGTGACGGCAGCTCGTCATCCCATCCCATGTTGCATAGCCACAGTTTTTGAATAAAAACTTTAGCGTTGATGATCACTGGTGACAGCCATCCAAATGGGTCAAACGGCCTTGCTACATCAGACAGAATAGATCTCTTCGTTACGGGACACCGAATTTCAGGTAAGTTAATTGTGAATTTAAATGTATCATCCTTCCTATCCCATGTCAATCCCAGGATTTTTATAACCTTATCTAGCTTTATCTCTATTCCATCCTTCGTACAGTTTGTACTCTCTCTCTCTTGTAAATACTTCAATACTTCTTCCGAATTACTAGACCACTTTTGCATCTTGAAATTTCCTTTACTTATTTATCACCTTTATTTCATCACACATTTTTTCTGTTTTTTCCTCAGTTTCACTTCCCGACATCAAATCATCCACATAAAATGAATTTTTAATTACAGGTGCTGTATTAGGATACTCAAGTGCTTCATCATTGGCGAGTTGTTGTAACGTTCGTACAGCTAAATAGGGTGCTGCAGCTGTACCAAAGGTTACAGTCATCAAGTTGAAGCTTTCTAGTTTTTCTTCAGGGTTGTCTCGCCAGACTATGCGATGTAAATTTGTGTGCTCAGGTGTCATATAAACCATTCTATACATTTTAATAATGTCTCCTACTACACATATTCTATGTGTTCGCCATGTGATAATTAAGCTTCGTAAGTCAGGTTGCAATACAGATCCAACCATCATGGTGTCTTTCAAAGAATGACCATTAGAACCTTTCGCCGACGCGTCGTAAACTACTCGAACCTTCGTTGTGTCCTTGTCTTTGCGTATTATGGCGTGGTGAGGAAGATAGACCGATTTTTTGTCATCGTCTGGGTCAGATTTTTTCAAATGACCCATTTCCATATACTCATGAACTATTTTAGAATAATTTGACTTTAAACTCTGAGAATTTTGTAATTTCTTCTCCAACTGTTTGAATCTATAAACAGCTTGTTGTTTCGTATCTCCACATAATTTCAGTGTCTCTTCTATTCCTTGTCGCAAAGGTAAGTGCACTGTGTATTTTCCGTTCATTCTTTTTGTTGTATTTTTGTCAATCTCTTCACACATATCTTCTTCTTTTGTAAGTAGTTGTCTTTTGGTGTATAAACCTGTTTCAATTTCCCAGATTTTTTTTAATAAATCATTGTCTTTTGATACCATACTTGTCACATGTAGTGTTGTTATTTTGTGTTTGTTTCTAAATAATTTGTCTTTCCTTTGACCTGATAATATCCACCCCAAACTTGTTTTCTGAGCCATCCGAACATCTTACTAAACCAACTTCTATAATTTTGGAAAAGATGTCTGCACCGAGTAATATATCAATTTTGCCCGGTGTGTTATACGTAGGGTCAGCCAATAGTAGGTTTTGGAGTTCTGGCCAGTTCATCGTGATTTGTTTTGTAGGTAATCTAGTAGATAGTGATTTCAAAACGTAATCTTTCGCTTGAATAACTTCCTTTCTATTATATTGCGATGTAACTGACAGGTCAACTATATGCTTTATTGGAACCAAGTTTCCTTCTCCAACCCCTGAGACTACACCGTTGATGCTTGTCCTCTTCAATCTTAAGAGTTCGACTACTCTTGAAGATACAAATGAAGCCTCTGAGCCTTGGTCAATCAATGCCCGAAGTTAATGTGTTTCGCCGTCGCTTGATGTAACATGTACTTGTGCTGTTGCCAATAACACTTGACGACCAGGTTGTTCTTTAGAGAAATGTGCGCTTGTGACCTTCTGGGTTTGTTCTTCATGTTTGTTACTCTCTTGTGTGTCATTCTCTTGTGTTGTTTCCTTTGTTTCATGTAAGAGAGAATGGTGTTTTATTCTGCAGACTCGGCATTTCCTCTTTTGTTAACATTTGTAGACTATGTGATTCGGTACTACTCGTAGGCAATTGAAACAAAGGTTTTTGTTTTTCGCAAATCCTCGTCTTTGTTGCACAGTTTATTTTGCGAATTCTTTACAACTAAAGATGTAATGGTAACCCTTGCAATATACACAACAAGGTGATAAACTGCTATTGATCTGCGCACCTTTATCGTTCTCAGTATCCTTTGCTACGACATGATACGATTTGTGACCTTGTGCCTTCTCTTTTGCTACTGTAGTAGTAATGGGAGCAATTAGCTCGAGTGTTTGAAACTTAGACTCGAAGAACCTTTTCAACGCCACCCATGTAGACAACTCATCGCTATTCTCCTTGTAAGCTTCCTCTTCCCAACACTTTAACGTCTCTGAATCCAATTTCTGCGTCACTAGAAATACTAAGACAGGATCCCAAGTGGCGGTGTTTATTTCCATGTCATTGAGACTGTTAATGCATTCTACAGAATTATCGAGCAAAGCTTTAATTTGTGTAGCTGACGGGTTGCTTATCTTTTTGTGACAGCAAAATTTATTTAAAACTGACGACACAATCATCTTTTTGCTACCGAAACGTCCTTGAAGTAGTTCCCATGCTGTTACATAATTACTTTCCGTAATTTGAATATGTCGTAATAACATCTCTGCCTCTCCGGCAACACTAGTCTTTAAATAATGCAACTTACGCACATCACTAACAGATGTGTTATGTACGAGTGCTGTAAATATATCTTTACACGTATGCCATTTGCTGGCTAACTTAGCCAGGACATCTACGCACAACGGACCGAATGAGAGTCTAAGTGCGGATAACGGAGTCCCTACTCTACTCTACTCTACTCTACTCTACTACACGTAGGCCATTCTTCATATCTGCCCGAAAAGGTAGGTAACTGTATTCTCGGTAACTTAGCAAACGGTAGCTGGCCATCGTGTGATAAAGTAGACATGTTGGACGCTTCTAATGATCTCTGTTGTGACTCCAAGTTTGTTAGGAGATCGGTTAAATCCGCTTGTAAACAAAGATACATTTCTTCGTACGTATAATATTCTTCATTAAGAAAGTAAGGCAACACGCCCCGCTGTTCTCGTGGTGTACACTTCATAAGGCTGCTATGCGTTTGTTTGAACGAATCCCAGTATTCCTCAATGGGTTTTAGTCTTGCTTTAACATAACCCGCTGTTAATCGCTGTTTCGGACACTTTTTATGTTAACTTGCGCTTTCTGTATCATACTAGCCACATCTTCTAACGTACATACATATTTAGACTGTTCTGGAGTTGGTGTCGTCATCTTGCAGAATTAAAAATAGTCCACGTAGTATTATTGTCACAAATACGTTCAATACGTTGCAATGTCTAAACCACTTTTTATTCAATAAGTTTTTATAAGTAGTCTTCACACACTAATTACTTGTAAACAACTTCAATCCTTATCTCAGGAATGCGGTCCTCTATTGTATTCGCGCAGTCTGAGTCAGTCCGAGTCTGCAAGCAGTTCCATTCACTAATTTATCCGGCTGGAAGGACCATATGTTTAATGTACTTAAGGTTCACTTTCTTTGTAATAATGGAACGGTGTTTTAGAAAAATAACAAGCGTCTTTACTCAATGGTGATTTATTTGCGACTATTTCTACATCTAACTACATGCATTAATATAGGAACTGAACAGGTACATTTTCTCAATAAATGTACCAAAGTAAAAAAATCACTTTAGTACATTTAATTGTACCTATCTTAAATTATATTTATAGTTCAGAATCGTACCATGCACATCTATCAACAGAACGCTTAAAAACATTTAAAGAATGCAAAGCATTTTATTAAATAAACATACTTCTGTGTTAAAAAGTAATGATTTGACTACCCATTTGTAATAGCGCTCTTAACGTGTTAGGTACTCACAGGGCACACTCGAGCACGCCACTCGCAGTGCCATGTCGGCCGAGTGCTTGGTGTTGTCGGCGAATTTATTCTCGATTATGCCCCAGATGATCTGCCACGCCACATAGTTCTGTAGCGGAAATGACGTAAAAATTGTTGCAGCAAATGACGCAGCCGCCGCCTGCGCCTTTCTGTAAATAAGTTATAAGTACTGTATGTTATTCGCGATATTTGTTCACGAAATAAGTGTGAATCACACGGTAGCTCGGTATCACATACACGCATTGTCTAACTTAAAATACCTAATACATAACCTTTGATACTGATCTAAAGGACCAATATAATGAAAAACTTCACACCACTGAAGGGTATCCGGGTATCCGTAACTTAACAAGATAAAACAAAAAAACAAAGCGCTATCGAACTACTTTATCCGCGTGAGCTAGAGTGGATGGTGGAACTCAACGGGAACAAAGCGCTATCGAACTACTTTACCCGCGTGAGCTAGAGTGGATGGTGGAACTCAACGGGAACAAAGCGCTATCGAACTACTTTATCCGCGTGAGCTAGAGTGGATGGTGGAACTCAACGGGAACAAAGCGCTATCGAACTACTTTACCCGCGTGAGCTAGAGTGGATGGTGGAACTCAACGGGAACAAAGCGCTATCGAACTACTTTATCCGCGTGAGCTAGAGTGGATGGTGGAACTCAACGGGAACAAAGCGCTATCGAACTACTTTATCCGCGTGAGCTAGAGTGGATGGTGGAACTCAACGGGAACAAAGCGCTATCGAACTACTTTACCCGCGTGAGCTAGAGTGGATGGTGGAACTCAACGGGAACAAAGCGCTATCGAACTACTTTATCCGCGTGAGCTAGAGTGGATGGTGGAACTCAACGGGAACAAAGCGCTATCGAACTACTTTACCCGCGTGAGCTAGAGTGGATGGTGGAACTCAACGGGAACAAATGGGTAATGGCTAATTTTACGTAAGTACCATGTACCTACGTAAAATTAGCTATTGGTATATTACGTAAAAGATATTGGTTTTTATTAGATCTAAAAAAAGTCCGGGACACTATAAATATATCTCTTTTATATAAGCCACATCAAGGCACTTTGTGTCAAATAATTTATTGAAAAATTAAAGGTTTTTGAAAATTAATATTAGGCAGGCATATTAAACCTCACGAGCGAAAGTTACTTCATCGTCAAAATAATTTTATGAAGATATACTTTGGCTTTTACGGCATGATAATTGGACTCACCGTTTAGGAGATAATGTAACATTAAAATAACTCAACATGGCTCTAAAGTTCTTATTTAAAGAACTTGGACCTATTATCTTTGAACTTATTATCCATGATTTACCTTTACGTGTATATCTCCTAAACGGTATATTTTTTTTAAAATCTGTTTTCACAAACATTTTACACAAATTCATAGCAACGTGCGGAAAAAAATCAACTCTGCATTAAACCGATTTATATGATTTTTATCAAATAGCCAAACGTCAGCGCAGCGGAAACTTGTATATCTTCGCAGTTTTAAGACACACAAATTTCATTTAAACATACACATTTTCCTCTCGTCACACACTAATTATTGCATGTATTTTTTTTCTTGTACGTCCATAGGAAAAAAAAGTGCCGCTGTGATGACGTAGTTCTAGCGGAAACAGTTTATGTTGAATATCTCCCCAATGGTTGGATGCACAAATTTGTACTTACCATACACATTTACACGACGTCATACACTAAATACTACGCACACTGTCTCGTGTCATGTCCACGGAAGCGTGGAGAAGTTAAATACTTCCTTAGATGTATGTAATTCAGGTGGATTACATTGCGTTAGAATTTATTGTAGAATTATATGTTTCTACTTTTGTACAATTTTCTTTTATTTCCTACGAATGGACATTAACCTACATATTTACATGAAAGCTTACTTCTCATGATGTGGCAGGTTTAGTGTAATAGACGCTTTAGCTTCCATGCCGTACTTAAGATAGCCGAAGATGCCCAGCGAGATGTAGATCAGTACGATCACGCTCATCCCCACGCTGAAGAGCCCGCACAAGCCCGTGAACTCCTTGGGGTTCGCCATGTTGTACTCCAGCGCCAGGATCTGCACAGAGAAGCACGTCAGAGCTGGCTCGCGCTGTCTCGCTCGCACGCACTTCGCACTACTCGCTCACCACGCCCACTGCCTCCAGCGCGAACAGCACGATGCCGATGAATACTGGGATGTCCGTCAATGACTTCATCTTATATTTTTCGTCGTCGATGTGGACGTCATCATGTATCAAATAATAGAACACAAGTGAAACTCCCAACATGTTGCAGAAGTTTGAGAACGTGGACAGCGGCGCCATCACTTTAAGACTCTTGGTCAAGCACATGAGCATCAGGGGCGGGTACATACAGCAAATAAGTATCCGCACCGATAGATCTCCACCGCAGAAGATTATCACCTGTCGACAGAAATACGTAAGTTAAACTCGTTTACATACCTACCAACCAATACTAAAAAATTGTTTATATGAAAAACAGTAAACTTAAAAAAAAACTTGGAATAAAATAGAGTACAGCTGTTTAAGTATTTTCCTGTATTCGGTTTAACCTACTTCGGTCGGAACCTAATACGGACACAGCTTAAATAACAACTTAATTAACACTTGCAACAAACATTACTCAATGCATTTAAAAAAAAATAGCTCTACATTTTAAATAGTTTATGAGTTACACTCTATAATCCATTCGCGTTAAGAAAATAGTGAGTCCTTAAGTACAACTGCAGAATAAAGGTGTTCCGCCCCTGGTTCAATCCATAGTCGGGAGCGAGGGAGCGAGGGGTCATAGGAAGTACTTACAAACATTGTGAATTACTCGTCTTTCTCCGCTATAGTAATAACAATAACAATTTGCGACTGATGGATCTACTGACGGTAACTGAAACCTTCAGTAGCGCCAGCGGATGACATTTGGTGTGGATAAATGCGCAGTCATGTAAAGTTAAGGCAGATTATGGAATATGAAGGAATTTAACTCTCGAATTCCATACAGGTTAGATTCCTCAGCTCAACCGAAACCTACAATTGTTTGGGTATGTCGGAAGCGTTGGGCATTAATGTTGATGCCATGAATCAATCGCTGAAGAAGCTTTTCTTTGGCCGCCTGAAAAAGGGTTTTAAATAGCCTTTTGTCAGGCGGAAATAAGGTGCGCGCGTTCAACGGTTGGGTCATGCCGATATTAATATACTCTTTCGGCGTACTAAACCCTGGATAGGAGGGTCTGTAAACTGCTGACCGCAAACCGGATGCATCAGCCACAATCTTTGATGAGACTGTACATCCCGCGGAAGAGTGAAGGTCGAGGCTTTAAATGGCAAGACTCTCCAGAACCACCAGAATCGAGGAAGTTATCTTGACGAACAACTACCGGAGGCATATTATGAAGGACGGACGGGTTGACGTGTGTCGGGCATGCCACCGTCCGGGTGAGTCCATCAGACATCTCTGGAAATGGCCATGTCACATTGTACTGGGATCGGTCTATCATCACTGATGAGAATGTTGTTGCCAATAAGCCTGACATAGTGGTGATAGACTGATTAGGGCGCTGCACAATGATACTCCATGTTAACATCCCACATGACGAGAACTTCGTGAAGGTTGAAAGAGAAGCAAATCAAATACTTAGCACACGGGTTGTCAATATGTGGAATGTGGACTCGGCTGTCATTGTGCCAATTGTCGTTACGGCTAATGGCCTGCTGACCAAAAGCTTCGTCGACCATCTGTCGAAGCTGGCGTTACGAAAACAAATTGATACGATTTTAGGGGTTTTTTCGGCTTGGAAACATGCTGGTCCTGCTCCATAGGACAATCATGGGTGTAGTGTAGGCAAAACCAAACTGGTCAATCCTACTAATATTATAAATGTGTATGTTTGTATGTTTGTATGTTTGTATGTTTGTATGTTTGTATGTTTGTATGTTTGTGTTTCAATCAGGCAAAAACGGCTGAAGGGATTTGGATGAAATTTGGCACACATGTAGTTCATATCCTGGAATGAGACATATGCTACTATTTATCCCGGTAAGTGGCATGGATCAATGAAGACTGAGGAGGAAGTGGAAATTTAGAGCCACTGCTGCCTTAGTACTACAGATTTACAAGTACCAGGAGACCAAAAACATCAAGTACCAGGAAACCAGAAACATGTCATAGTATTTTTTGGGCTGGTTAGGATAGGTGTAGGGTAGGTGTAGGGTAGGTGCAGGGTAGGTGTAGGGTAGGTGTAGTGTAGGTGTAGCGTAGGTGTAGGGTAGGTGTAGGGTAGGTGTAGGGTAGGTTTAGGGTAGGTGTAGAGTAGGTGTAGGTAGGTGTAGGTAGGTGTAGGTAAGTGTAGGTAGGTGTAGGTAGGTGTAGGTAGGTGTAGGTAGGTGTAGGTAGGTGTAGGTAGGTGTAGGTAGGTGTAGGTAGGTGTAGGTAGGTGTAGGTAGGTGTAGGTAGGTGTAGAGTAGGTGTAGTTACAATACAAATCAAGAAACTCCCTATTTTTATATTGATTTTCACGCGGGCGAAGCCGCTGGTAGAAGCTAGTTTATATAATATATTAACTTTACAGATGTAAAAGAGCTTTTATTTTTCTGTTAACACACTCTGTTTTATTAATGATTCCAAGATTTGTAAATATGTGAGTACCATGTACTATGATCCTATAAGTAGTATACTGTAGGTGCATCGACCTCACATAATATTAAAATTAATTTTTGTACTCAAAATATTGTAAAACATTGATTTGAAAAGAGTAACTATGGAGTTTCTTGTCCGTTCTTCTCCATAAGAATCTACCCTTGCGAACGGACAGTAGAACATACAAACATACAAACATTCACATCCTACTAATATTATAAAGGTGAAAGTTTGTATGTTTGTATGTTTGTATGTTTGTATGTTTGTATGTTTGTGTTTCAATCAGGCAAAAACGGCTGAAGGGATTTGGATGAAATTTGGCACACATGTAGTTCATATCCTGGAATGAGACATATGCTACTTTTTATCCCGGTAAGTGGCATGGATCAATGAAGACTGAGGAGGAAGTGGAAATTCAGAGCCGCTGCTGCCTTAGTACTACAGATTTACAAGTACCAGGAGACCAAAAACATCAAGTACCAGGAAACCAGAAACATGTCATAGTAGTTTTTGGGCTGGTTAGGATAGGTGTAGGGTAGGTGTAGGGTAGGTGTAGGGTAGGTGTAGGGTAGGTGTAGTGTAGGTGTAGCGTAGGTGTAGGGTAGGTGTAGGGTAGGTGTAGGGTAGGTGTAGAGTAGGTGTAGGTAGGTGTAGGTAGGTGTAGAGTAGGTTATAAAATAATAATAAAATAGGTGTAGTTACAATACAAATCAAGAAACCTCCCTGTTTCCGATTTTCACGCGGGCGAAGCCGCTGGTAGAAGCTAGTCCTACTGTACGAGCATCGCCACATGATATTAATTTTATTAGTTTTTACCTGAACAAGCATTTGCTAACTCGCCGATATTTATGTACATTCGCTGACTAGACTATTACGCCCGCCACAAGTCACCTACTTTATGTATTATATAATCTAATGTTTTTACTAATAAACTGTCAATCATTTACGGACACAAAACAGTGATTTTATTTCCTGTACACATCCCGTGAGATTCGTCCATCTACAGACTACATCTCAGTGTGCGGAGCTACTGCCCGTACATTTTTGGTCCTTCGAGCCGGATACAGCCACTACTGGAGCAAACAGTCCTGCAGGTCACACAGGTACGTAGTGTTTCTAACTGCGATAGCGAATCGGTTTGACTGGATTTCATACAAGCGAATCGCCCTAGTCAGATTGAGGAGGCGCACAATATTGTACGGAGAGATTCCTTCGGACGCTGCGATCGCCACAGGAAACATCAACATTTGGTGGTTCGGCAACAACATCCTAACAATTATACAGTGAAGTCAACAGGGCTATCGTCCAGCAACAATACGTATACATACTCGTATAACAACTATGGATGCTAGACAACAAGAACTTCTCAAGCGGCAGGGAATCATCGCAGAGGGGATTCTAAAAATTGGTGTCAACTTCGGTAAGGATGGTTCTGACCGCAAAACCGCAACATACATCCGGGGTAGACTGGATACCCTCCAGGCGCACTGGAACGAGTTCGAGATGAACCATAGCGTGCTACAGGGCGCCACAGACCGGACCGACATATACTACACTACAAAGGTGTACGACATGGTCAAGGTGGAATATTCCAGCATACAACATAAGCTGCAAACATGGCCTTCCGGCACTGCGGAACCCGCGAGTCACCAAGGTGAAGAGAACAAGAGCACTGGAATACTTTCGAAATCGGACGAGCTCAAAACTCAGCAATCAACTAACTTCAGAGCCTTCTCCCGTTTCACCAGCAACCTGTGTACTGCCGACATTATCGAGAAATGGGATATAGAAGACAAGCTCAGGATTCTCGAATCTCGATGGAAGGTGATTGACGAAGTACACTGGCAACTCGACAACATTCTCGTCGGTAGCGACGTTAACTATGAGCTTGAGTTCTCGCAGTATGAAGAAAAGTATGAGAGCACAAAGCGAGATCTGAACCGCAAGCTCAACCTCGCTGTCCAACAACGGGACAGTGCGCCGAGAATCGAAATACCAATATTCTCTGGTAACTACACACAATGGCCAACATTCCTCGATCTGTATACTGCCGCCATCCACAACAGCCCTTCCCTCTCGAAGGGGCAAAAGATGCAACACCTGAAAGGGAAGCTAAAAGGGGAAGCGGAGCGCCTCGTGCAACATTTGCCTGTTTCCGACACCAACTACGACTCCTGCTGGGAAATTCTCCACCACAGGTACAATAACCTACAGCTGCTCTTCACCAAACAAATGCAAGTTTTGATGAGTCAACATACGATTCAACATCAAAACGCTTACGAGTTGAAGCGCCTACACGACACCAGTCTCGAAACCGTGCACGCGTTGCGAAACTTGGGCATTGACACGACAACGTGGGATCCGATCTTGGTGCATATCCTGACAGGAAAACTGGACACTCAGAACTACTCTGACTACATGGAGGCGAGAAAAAGTCCAAGAGGGCTTCCTGAGTTCAAAGAATTCGTCCAGTTCATCGAAGGAAAGTTCACGGCGCTGGAAACAGTGGTGAAGAAAACAAACAAACCAAACAAACAAACAGATGCCGACGCCTCCCCAAACAAAGGGAGCTCGACGACAACAGCCGGTCGATTCTGTCGACATCTCACGGTGTTCACCTAGACGGAGTGAACGACAATAGAGCTGTCATTCTATCTTATTTTTATGGTTTTGACAACTCACCCGTCGTGCGCCCCGCCCTAGTGTTCACTTCGACATGTTTACAGAATCGCACTGCAGTACCAAAGGATGCGTACAACAGATATAAACGCTATCCCAAGGCAAACCATACAAGCTCTGACAGAAATTGTCCTGTTTGTAAAACAAGCCACATCTTGCTCTACTGTAAAGCGTTTCAAGAAATGACGCCAGACATAAAAATTAGAACAATTGAGCAATTGAACATTTGCAAAAATTGCATGTATCCACACAACGGATAGAAATGCAACTCACAAAAAAAATGCAAAGTGTGCAACGGCGCACACCACACCACGCTACATGACCTAACCCGTGATACTACGTCAGCGACACTGTCGTCAAGTCAACTGACCGACAACGTGACTAATAACAACGCGCAACGAAAAACCAATCACGTGTCAGGGAACTTTAACGAAGTTCTACTAGCTACAGTACAGCTTCAAATAAAGGCCGCAGTTGGAACTTACACCGTACTGAGATGTCTTCTAGACCAAGGCTCCCAACTGAACCTTATAACAGAATCGGCAGTACAACGACTTGGCCTTCCGCGACGCAACCACAACTCAACTGTGTCGGGAATCGGAACATTTGCCAGCCAGAGCAACGGGACCGTTCAGTTGGACTGTAAGTCCCTTTACGGAGATTACGAGTTCTCGACGCCAGCACTAGTAATGGCTAAACTACTCAACAATCTACCTAACTACTCCTTCGAAAAACAAGATTGGCCTCACATAGAAAATATCAACCTGGCCGACCCACATTACAACTTATCAAGGCCGATTGACATTCTGCTTGACGCCGGAATATATGGCGACATAGTCATGAGCAGCATCATTCGAGGAAACATATACGCACCTATAGCACAACAAACTAAGCTCGGCTGGGTATTAGTTGGAAACACGAATACATTCAACTGTCATGTCGTGGTGGACACAAACGACATCTCTCGCTTTTGGGAAATTGAAGAGATAACATCAGATGACAAGTCTACGAGTGTCGAGGAGGAGTACTGCGAGAGGCTGTATACTGACACAACTAAACGACTAGAAGACGGGCGATACGAAGTTAGAATCCCCATGAAGACCAACTTCGAACAAAATTTGGGAAAACCTCAAGCAGTCGCACAATTCAAGCAGCTGGAGAAACGTTTGGCTAGAGACGAAACCCTCGCTTCAAGCTACAAGGCTTTCATCAACGAGTACAAAGCTCTACAACACATGAAAAAGTGCACAGGGCCGGACACACCGAGCTGTTTCCTGCCCCATCATGGAGTAATGAGACCAGATTCAACGACAACCAAACTCCGAGTGGTTTTCAATGCATCAGCAAACACTACCACGGGACACAGTCTAAACCAATTGATGGAATGCGGGCCTAACTTACAACAAGACTTGCAAGCTATCATTCTACGATGGAGGGCGTTTGAATACGTGTACACAGCGGATATTGAGAAATTCTACCGACAAATACGTATTCAGGAAAAAGACCAACACCTGCAAAAAATCGTTTGGAGGGATTCAGTCACAGAGCCGTTACAAGAGTTACAACTGACTACAGTCACATATGGCACCAAGTCCGCACCCTTTCTGGCAATGCGAACCATAAAGCAATTGGTCAAGGATGACGGCGCGCAATATCCTTTGGCGGCGGCTATTCTCTCCAATCAACTATACATGGACGACTTACTAGGCGGATGTCACGACTTCGTAATAGCACAGAAGGCTCAAGATGAACTTATAACAATGCTGAAAGGCGGTGGGTTCAACTTACAAAAGTGGGCTAGCAACAAAATGCGCCTACTCGAAGACTTGTCAGAAGACTTAATAAGCCAAAAAATGTTTGACTTCAAGGACGCAGACACAAACAAAACGCTAGGCATCACTTGGAACCCGCGCACGGATCAGTTTACTTACAAACAAATATCACTCAGCAACAAACGTGTCGTCAATACGAAACGCACACTGCTGTCGGATATATATCAAAACTGTATGACCCACTTGGCTGGCTTTCACCGATCACAGTGAAAGCCAAGCTAATTTTTCAACATGCTTGGTCAACAACAACGAGCTGGGATGATCAACTACCACCAAATATACAGCAAGAATCGGAGCATTTCCGCAATCAGCTCGCACACATACACGACATAACCATACCACGTTGGTTCGGCGACACCCAACAACCCTGCGAACTTCATGGATTCTGTGATGCATCCGAAAGAGCTTACGGATGCGTCATATACTGCAAGTCCTCGGATGAAAAAGGTCAACAGTTGATCAGGCTAGTAGCAGCTAAAACAAAATTAGCCCCACAGAAAACCCCAATCACTCTGCCACGACTGGAGTTATGTGGTGCAGTACTACTAGCTCGACTGATCGAAAAAGTGAAAAACTCGATCAACTCGCAGACAGTCACCATACATTGCTGGACAGACTCTATGGTGGTGCTTGGCTGGCTACATGGTGACGTGGTTCGCTGGAAGAGTTTCGAGCCAATACTGCAAAAATATAGCTCAATGACTTATGCAACGCGAGTCATCAGCTGGATTATACGATTTATAAAGAATTCACGTGACGAAAGCCAAGAGCCAACCGCATGTCACACTTAACTACAGAAGACATAGCGCAGACTCAAAACCTGCTCGTGAAAACTGCACAGAACAATAGCTTTGGCGACGAAATAGCATACCTACACAAACATAACAAGGTACGGGCCACAAGCAAACTGTTGAGTTTGAGCCCAATGCTAGACGCACAAGGCATTCTTCGAGTGGGAGGAAGACTTGAACATGCCAAGTTAAACAACTCCCAAAAACATCCGATAATTTTACCAAACAACCACAAGCTATCAGAACTCTTGATTGACCAAGCCCACAAGAATACTCTCCACGGCGGTGCCAGGCTTACTTTGGGACACCTTCGCAACTAATATTGGATACTTGGCGGCATGAACCCAATCAAAAAGCAACTCAACAAATGTGTCATCTGTCATCGCTACAAAACGCAACGCAATAATCAGCAAATGGCAGACTTACCCAACATCTCGAGTTACACCTTCACGGCCATTCACACACACAGGCGTGGATTTCACGGGACACGTTGAAATAAAGGCTAACAAAGGTCGCGGCATCAAAACAGTTAAGGCCTACATCGCGATCTTCATTTGTCTATGTACAAAAGCTGTCCACCTTGAACTGGTGTCAGATCTCAGTACTGTAACATTCCTCGCAGCATTGAAGCGACTATGCGCACGACGAGGAACGCCAAAACATATCTACAGTGACAACTGAACGAACTTTGTCGGAGCAGCAAGAGCACTAGCCAAAAAACATCAGGAGGCAATGCAGCTTCTCGTCCACGACGACCTTATCAACCACACATCCGAGAGAGGTATTGAATGGCACTTTAACGCCCCATCATGGCCAACAGTGGGAGGATTGTGGGAAGCTGCAGTCAAGAGTATGAAACACCACCTTAAACGCGTTCTTGGTGAACAAAAGCTAACGTACGAAGAGTTTACTACTTTGCTAGTACAAATTGAAGCCTGCCTCAACTCGAGGCCACTTGTCGCTCTAACAAATGACCTCGACGACATCGACTACTTGACACCAGGCCACTTTTTAGTCGGTGGACCGGTACTGGCACCCCCGATGACGTCAGAGGGTGATAACAGCCAGCTAACTTTACGATGGCGCTTGACAGAAAACATGTACAAGGAATTTTGGAAGAAATGGTCCAAAGATTACCTACAAACGTTACAATTACGAGGAAAATGGCAATCCCCAACACACAACATTGCAGTAGATGACGTCGTCCTTATAAAGGAAGAACAAGTGGCTCCAGCCCGATGGTTACTAGGGCGAGTTATAGAGACGCATCCTGGACCAGATAACTTAGTACGAGTCGTCACGCTCAAAACTAAATCCAACATAATGAAGAGACCCGTAACAAAATTGTCCCGGTTACCCATTGAAACAGGGAATAATACCGAAAATAAACCAACGCAACCCTCGGACAATAAACAACCAGAGGCGAATTCATCAACATCACAACGACAACGTCGGGTAAGCCCAAGACAGGAACGGAAGGGTGTTACCAGCTGTAACGTCATCAAGTACCTAAGTACGTTACTAGTCCTCATGGTTACGTGTGTGACACAGTCCATGCAACAACTCGTCAACGTAACAACCCTAGACCCTATCCGTCTTGTATACTTTGACAAAGCCGCAGACTTACAGATCATACAAGATGAATGGAGACTGGTGGTGTACTACAACATGACGACTTACTGGAAAAGCGTATCTGCCGTTGAACAATACGTCCAGCAACTACACGGACTTTGTCAACGAAATATAGCGTACTTGACTATATCCACACAACTCGAACATGAACTAAACGAGCTCAAACACTACAATGAAGTATTACAATCTGACCACGGAAGACGCAGTAAGCGAGGTCTCATAAACGGAATTGGGAACATTGCCAATTTACTCTTTGGTGTAAACGACATCAAACTACTGCACAACAATGAAGAACACCAGCTCAATCTGTACAAACAACATACCTCAATAATCGAAGGGGAATACAACCTTCTGAAGAGGAACGAGCAAGTAATGAAACGACAGTTCATCGTCATCAACAAAAGTCTTAGAGACTCGCTGCAGCAATTGAAAACAGAACAAGACCAAGCAACTTACTGCTACTGCACTCGCCGCAAACATGATGGTAGCAAACTTGCGGAGAATACAAGACATGTTGATCAACCTAGTAACAGATCTTCGCCACGGCAAAGTCGACACTCACTTACTGAAACCCGATGCATTCGAAACACAGTTGAATATCATATCAGGACAAGTACCAAAAGGACTATCACTACCCTGCTCAAACAAGTTCAAGTGTATTCGGGAAATGTATAAACTAGCAAGTGTGCAAGGAAAACTAACTACCTAACTTATTATTTTCGAAGTAAAACTCCCATTAGTAGCAGATGAACGATATGAACTAACCGAAGTCATCCCAATACGCAACATAAAGGGAGCCTCCATGATTAACATAATACCAACAACTAAATACATAGCCGTGATCTTAAAAATGGACATGATGATACCCCTGGATCAAGAACATCTTGCATCATGCACACAAGTAAATACAAATCAGCTGCTGCTATGCAACCTTGACTTACCTATATATAGTATAAAAACAGCCACAAAAATGTGCGAAGCAGACATAATAAACAATCGAGGAGTATCCACCTGCCGCACTGAGGTATCAAGTTGCAGCAATGAATGGAAAAAGCTACACAGCAAGGGGGCTTGGTTGTTTACGTGTTGCGAGGAATGCACTATGCGCATTTTCTGTCCCGCTGGAATTACGTCACAGACACTACAGAACACGGGCATAATCACCTTACCGACAGGTTGCATGATGCGCGGCGATAAACATCTGATTCATTCGCACTACAATATGCAAAGCACAATGGAATTAGGAAATGAGCAAGAGATCTACATACCAGAGATAAATCTAAACGAACTATTAACAAACAATAGTCAAGTTACAAACATAACTAACATGGAAATAGAAACACATGAAGAACAACTAAAGGATCTTAAGAGAAAAATTGAGCTGGTTAAAGAACAACAACATCCAAACGGTTAATTCCGTGGAGACGGAGCAACATCACTACATCCTGTGCGGCTGTATGATAACCTGTGCAACAATAGTCAGCACATGGGTTTTATACTTTAAAATTAAAGCACGCTGCCTCCGTCTACCTCAAGCAAGCAGACTAGCAACGCAGGCGCACAAGGAAGAGATTGAGATGGTACCAGATCATTCTCAACGGCACCTTCCTACGGAAGAACAAATAAAACCAGATACACAGACATCAGAAGAGGTCTCCGGACATCTTCATAATAGCAACAAGGTGGATCGCGAAACGTCGCCAATACCAGTGATCGACGAACGTAGAACCTTCTAATAACTTTCTGAACATACTTTAATTACCTTTTGATAATGCATTTTACTTGTTATTTGTACTTTTATAGTTGGCAGGATGTACGAGCATCGCCACATGATATTAATTGTATTAGTTTTTACCTGAACAAGCATTTGCTAACTCCCCGATATTTATGTACATTCGCTGACTAGACTATTACGCCCGCCACAACTCACCTACTTTATGTATTATATAATCTAATGTTTTTACTAATAAACTGTCAATCATTTACGGACACAAAACAGTGATTTTATTTCTTGTACACATCCCGTGTGATTCGTCCATCTACAGACTACATCTCAGTGTGCGGAGCTACTGCCCGTACACCTACTAATATTATAAATGTGAATGTTTGTATGTTTGTATGTTTATACAAACATGTAGTTCATATCCTGGAATGAGACATATGCTACTTTTTATCCCAGTAAGTGGCAAGGATCAATGAAGACTGAGGAGGAAGTGGAAATTCAGAGCCGCTGCTGCCTTAGTACTACAGATTAACAAGTACCAGGAGACCAAAAACATCAAGTACCAGGAAACCAGAAACATATAATAGTAGGCTGGTTAGGATAGGTCTACACCTATCCTAACCAGCCCCCTACGGGTAGGTGTAGGGTAGGTGCAGGGTAGGTGTAGGGTAGGTGTAGTGTAGGTGTAGCGCAGGTGTAGGGTAGGTGTAGGGTAGGTGTAGGGTAGGTGTAGGGTAGGTGTAGGGTAGGTGTAGGGTAGGTGTAGGGTAGGTGTAGAGTAGGTGTGGGTAATAATAATCCTACTAATATTATAAAGGTGAAAGTTTGTGTGTTTGTATGTTTTTGTATGTTTGTGTAACAATCAGGCAAAAACGGCTGAAGGGATTTGGATGAAATTTGGCACACATATAGTTCATATCCTGGAATTAAAAATAGGCTACTTTTTATCCCGGTAAGTGGCATGGATTAATGGAGACTGAGGAGGAAGTGGAAACTCAGAGCTGCTGCTGCCTTAGTACTTCAGATTCACAAGTACCAGGAGACCAGAAACATCAAGTACCAGGAGACCAGAAACATGTCATAGTATCTTTTGGGCTGGTTAGGGTAGGTGTAGGGTAGGTGTAGGGTAGTTGTAGGTTAGGTGTAGGGTAAGTGTTAGGGTAGGTGTAGGGTAGGTATAGGGTAGGTGTAGGGTAGGTGTGGGGTAGGGTAGTGTAGGGTATGGTAGGGTAGGGTAGGGTATGTGTTTCCTGAGTAAAAAATGTATGATACAAATCAGGAAACCTTCCTATTTCCGATATTCACGCGGGCGAAGCCGCTGGTAGTAGCTAGTTTATAATATTACTAGCTTCTACCAGCTGCGGCTTCGCCCGCGTAAATATCGGTAATAGCAAGGTTTCCTGATTTGTGTTGTAAATTATTTACTCAGGAAACACCCACCCTACACCTACCCTACACCTACCCTACACCTACCCTACACCTACCCTATATCTACCCTACACCTACCCTACACCTACACCTACCCTACACCTACCCTACACCTACCCTATATCTACCCTACACCTACCCTACACCTACCCTACACCTACCCTACACCTTCCCTACACCTACCCTACACCTTCTCTACACCTACCCCTACCTACATAATTATACCAGCCCAAAAATACTATGATATGTTTCTGGTCTCCTGGTATTTGTAAATTTGAAGTACTAAGGCAGCAGCGGCTCTGAGTTTCCACTTCCTCCTCAGTCTCCATTAACCCATGCCACTTACCGGGATAAAAAGTAGCCTATTTTTTATTCCAGGATATGAACTACATGTGTGCCAAATTTTGTCCAAATCCCTTCAGCCGTTTTTGCCTGATTGTTACAAAAACATACAAACATACAAACATACAAACTTTCACCTTTATAATATTAGTAGGATAGGATTAGGATGTGAATGTTTGTATGTTTGTATGTTTGTGTTTCAATCAGGCAAAAACGGCTGAAGGGGTTTGGATGAAATTTGGCACACATGTAATTCATATCCTGGCATGAGACATATGCTACTTTTTATCCCGGTAAGTGGCATGGATCAATGAAGACTGAGGAGGAAGTGGAAATTCAGAGCCGCTGCTGCCTTAGTACTACAGATTCACAAGTACCAGGAGACCAAAAACATCAAGTACCAGGAAACCAGAAACATGTCATAGTATTTTTTGGGCTGGTTAGGGTAGGTGTAGGGTAGGTGTAGGGTAGGTGTAGGGTAGGTGTAGGGTAGGTGTAGGGTAGGTGTAGGGTAGGTGTAGGGTAGGTGTAGGGTAGGTGTAGGGTAGGTGTAGGGTAGGTGTAGGGTAGGTGTAGGGTAGGTGTAGGGTAGGTGCGGGGTAGGTGTAGGGTAGGTGCAGGGTAGGTGTAGGGTAGGTGCAGGGTAGGTGCGGGGTAGGTGTAGGGTAGGTGCAGGGTAGGTGTAGGGTAGGTGCAGGGTAGGTGTAAGGTAGGTGCAGAGTAGGTGTAGGGTAGGTGCAGGATAGGTGTAGGGTAGGTGTAGGGTATGTGTAGAGTAGGTGTAGGGTAGGTGTAGTTACAATACAAATCAAGAAACCTCCCTATTTCCGATTTTCACGCGGGCGAAGCCGCTGGTAGAAGCTAGTATACCTATATAAACAAGGATGAAACTGTACGACGAACAATGAAAAAATTTCCATGTTGACAAGAGCCGCAGCTCGACGAACACCAACACCTCCGGGCTCGTCGCTCAACTCCGCCTCGCCGCCGCCGGAACCCAGCCGGCCATGGCAGTCGCGTCGAGCTCGAGCGACGAGTACTTCTCGCCGCCCACGTTGCCACCACCTGCACGTCGACGGAGAGGACGCCGGCCGCCGGACGGCTTAGGACCTCGAGTCCTACCGGCCTCTGATAGGATCCCAGCTCCCGGCGGAACTGTGCAGCGCATGCGATGAACACAATCCATCAATGAAAACGTCATGCGCGCATATTATAAATAAATAATAAAATAGTATTTTTTTTATTCAGAATCTTAACAGGTAAAATACAATATGAATCTATAATTAAAAATGTAGGTATAATAATGTTAAACGCCTGTACTAGGATAATCCTGTATCACAGGCTGCAGGAGCTCAAATAAATGCTGTAGGACATTCTTTTTTTTGTTATTAACTAACATTACGTAATGGCAAACTTATTTTAATTAACTTAAACTCTACTAACTTAGCTCTGTTCTGTCTCCTGCTTAATAAGGAGGGAAGTGGGAATTATATCGTTTTTTTCCTTCTCCTCCGCTGTTATTATCTGATTAATTTCATTGCGGGATCCAAGACAGTTGAATTATTTCTCTGGGACTCGTCGAGCTTCATTGACTCGGCGTTTTTTTCTGGTGATCGCCAATGTTGATTCTGGCTTTCAGAAGTTGCAGTGGCTTGGGAATGTGGTGTGGTGGGCTTGTCTACTAACTTAGAACTAAACACAGAATTACTACAGGAAAGTATTTGCATCAGCAGAATTATAAACTAGGTAACTAAGTTGCAAAAACACATTCGAGGCGCTCTTGTTTATATTCTGTATTTGCACCTAGCAACTAATAAAACTATGGGGCTTCAGAGGGGGGAACCAACCAGACTGCGCACCGTGGTCGGATGCTCTCTGTTTCAGGTACTTGAACCAGCGGTCAACGTTTCGGCCCAACGACTGTCGGTGCGCGTCAACCAGCGTATGTTGGATTTTTCAACAATGGCCTCAGCTCATCACACAGTTCTAATACCAATTGTTTAGACAACCAATATCGCTTTAAAAATTCTGTATCTTCCAAATAAATGGGGTCCGATTGTTCCCGTGTTAGATGTCTTTTTTGTCGCCGTGTTGTGTTTATTTCATTATCATCTTCCGAGAATTCAAAAAGCACTAATTCGTCAGACATCTACAATAAAAATAGGTCTAGAAATCATTTTTTTTGCGTTTAAGAAACACTAAATATTCAACTGAAATACCTTGAATTACGTATATTTTCACTATTTTTTAACAGTTATTAACAAAACGATTCACTTCACGCCAAGAAAGCAGCAACTTTTTTTGGTTCGCTTTCTTGGACACCTAAGCTATCCAATTTAGGTTCAACCTAGGGGTCGTTTTGGTCAGTCGAGCGCCGTAAGCGAGGATGAAGGAGTCCTGGGGGGTTGAACCGATCGGCACTGGCGGTATGTGTCCGTGAGGCAACACGCCCCCTTTGGTCTGGAATTCACGCGATACGGTGGCCCTACCTTCTAGCCAGGGGTAGGAAAATGGCCACAGTGTACCGTCAGAGGGCCACAGTGTACCGTCAGAGGGCCACAGGCGAGGTGTGCAGGGTCCGTGGAGGTCGCTCTCGGGCGGCCGAAGCGGTAGGTAAAGGCCATGCTGACGGTGTAAGTGAGGGTTGATTAGTTCTCTTACGGTGGCTATGCCAACACCCCCGCGGGCGTGTTTTAAAACCCAAAGGCCCTTCTCAGGGCCAACCCAAAGGCCTTTCTCAGGGCCAACCCAAAGGCCTTTCTCAGGGCCAACCCAAAGGCCTTTCTCAGGGCCAACTCAAAGGCCCTTCTCAGGGCCACTCCGACACTTCGGCGTCAGAGACCTTAACAAAGGATGGTTTCTTGTGCAGCTCGGGTGCGGTCTGGGCACTTGTAGACCAGCCTCTGCGCTGCTACAGGTGCTGCGGCATCGGACACACCCGAGCCCTGTGACCGTCAGCAGTAGACAGGTCAGAGACCTGATACCGCTGCGGCAAGGAGGGCCACAAAGCCGCCTCCTGCACGGTCGCCACGCTGCACTGCTCAGTTTGTGCCGCCAGTGGCTGCTCAGCAGGACACGTAACGAGGGAGAGGATGTGCAATCCTCCCCCTAAGAGGGGCAAAGCGCAGGCTCCGGTCGGGTCTGCTGCTAGCACCGTCGTTCGTGAGGCAGGAACGGCGGTGGAGGCGGCGGAGTGCACGCGGAGGGACGACCCTCTCGCTGCGCCGCTCCGAAGGCGAAGAAGAGGTCAGACAAGACGTATTTTTGTCTTCTCATGGTGGTGTAGGCGGGCGACAGGCGCGGGGGCGCCTCCGCCCACGTTGCACTCTACACCATCTCCGCCGGTCATTCCCGGCCCTCCCCCCACGGAGAGGGCGTGAAGGGCCCGCCGTATAGGCGGGCGGACGTTGAAGAGGGACTGGACGCAAAGGCTACGCCGATCTCCCAGTCCCCCTCCACTCAGACGTTGCGGGAATGCCGCTGGGTTGTTCTAGTGGGTTTACCGGGTCAGCCCGGGGAGTCCCACATAGTCCCCATACCCCCAAAGGGCAGGTATGCGTAATGCATTTTTTTCCAGCGCAAACAAAAAAAAAAGGGGTCGTTTTGGTGCCACTGAAGTTCATTGAACCAAATGCTTAAAATGATGTTCCAAACAATTTGAAATCATTTTTTTTATCCTGGCCGGCCCTTTCCAATTTTGTTCTCTTTTCGGTTAGCGGACAAGAAATCACAGTTCTGAACACGCCTATGTTTCAATATTCCGTTTAATTTTTTTTTTTCTAGATCTAGCTTACAGACTTTATTGAAATAACATGTTCAGGGTAATTTATTTCACTGCTTTCAATAATATGCTAATTATGGGAAGTAAAGTAATAATAATATATTTAGCTAATCCACTAAACTAAACTAAAGTTTTATTCTTGTTTTTTTTTATACATCGTTTTGTAGCGGCATCAATGCCGCTACATCACTCCCCTCCGGAGACCGGAGGTCGATAGTGGATGAGTCGTCCATACTCTTACATCTTGAGATGCTTGCCACGCCAGTGGGAGGTTGGTTCCAGTCAGTCGGAACCAAAAGTCGCAGAGTTCTCGGTGAGTCGGAACTGTCAGCGTCGCAGAGTTTACGGTGAGTCGGAACTGTCTGTGGTGCCCCAGTGAGTAGGGGTGATGATATCCCAGTAAGTCGGGATGATTCTGCAGGCTCCAGTGAGTCGTAGTGGTGCTGCTGGCTCCAGTGGGTCGGAGCTGTGCGACGTGCTGATGTGACTGCTGGCGTCGACCAGGAGAGGTTCTTCAAGGCTCTTCATGTGACTGGCCGATGGTAGTGTGCTTGCCAAGGTCACTGATGAGGTTGATGATAGAGACTGAGGGTGCTGACCAAGAATGCGCGTCCGCTGCATGCTGGTGGTGTGGTCAGGATGCCCGTAGAAGCTGTGGGTACTGGCTGGCTGTACGACTCGCTACTCTAGAGCTTGAGGTTTGATTCTGCTGCGCTGATTTTTTGTGGCGGCATTAATGCCGCTACAGTTTTACCTGACTGCCACTGAAGGAGGTTAGTCAGTTTTACGAATCGGTATGTTGTTAAGTATGTGTGTATGTATGTGTTTAAATCATTGTCACAGACTGACTGTTTAGGCAGATAACCGATTTACATACACACACACACACACACACGATGTTGATACACGATGTTGATGAAACTTGCTAAGTTTGTTAACACGCGATAGAGGTACATATAGTTGTCCATGGGAAAACCAACCAGAAGAAAAGTCAACCCCCGCAGAGGACACGGCGGAGCATACGGTGAAGGTCTGCCCTGCTTGGGCGGAGCACCGCCGTGTCCTCGTCGAGGCGAACAGCGACGGCGACCTCTCGCTACCGGCTCTGGTTCACTCCATGGTCCAGAGCGCGGAGGCGTGGGAAGCCGTCACCTCCTTTTGCGAAACAGTAATGCCAGTAAAGGAAGAGGCGGGCCGCGTGAAGGAGAGGCAAACGTCACGCCTTAGCCGCCAAAACAGAAGAAGACGCCCCGGGCGTTAGGAGTCGCAGGGCGATTCTCGGCCACCGTAGGCACGGGCCTGCGGACGGCGAGCGTTGTGTGGCTCGCCCGATAACAACCAGCGGCCCTACCATGACGTGTTAAAGTGTGAGTCGTTTGAGCGAGAAGGAGGGATGGAGCTATACACCCTATATAGCGCCACTGGTCCGGGTCGATGAAGCGTTGTGTTCCATGCGCGCCTCCAAGAGATGTCAGCTAAGTAGACGGGGCCCGTTAGGGTTAGAATTTGTTCGAAAGAGTCACCGTGACCCTGAAACGCAAAGATCATAAGGAGAAACACAGATGGGTTTTAGTCAGTAAGAGTCTGACACAGGGAGTGTCCAGTCTACTCAGAGCGGAAGAAGTCATTTTGATGATTTCCCATCCATAAAAAAAAACCCCGCAACGGATAGAGTACAGTATGGACTCCGTTGTGCGTAGGTGTCCTGGCTAAATTTGCCGGCCTAGCTCCGTCCAAGTGTACAGAAGAAACCAGGGTGCTTTACAGGTTGAGTGGAGAGAATTAACCGTTCAAAAAAAAATTAACATAACGTCAGTGGAGCAATCAGACCAAATCTTTTTTTTATGTTATGCATCAAATGCATAACGGTAATTTTTGTATCAAAAGAATTACTGTTTATGACGTTTTAAAAGTACCATTAGTAACTTAAAAAAATATTTTGGGGTAATTCTCATGCTTTTGATAGTTAGTACTTTTTTCGGTCAACAGATGGCACTACGGGTATCTGAATTATGTAGATAATAAGTTGATTTCTTCTAGACTGCTACAATTCCTATCAGGTTTATGTGTAAAAATGATCTCAATGGTTTTGTAACTAACTAACATGTAATTTTGTGCATTCAATTATTTTGTGCACTCAATTACGAACACCTTACCTTACCTTACCTCCCATAACATACGGCGTGATAATATGTAGCCTAAAGTATTCCTTGGTTTACAAAGAACATTTTTGCTGAATTTCAATTCAATCTATCCAGTCGTTTTGGCGTGAAGCCGTACCATACACACATACAAACAGACAAAAATTCTAAAACGTCACTTTTTGTCATCAGTTACGTTTTTCTAACAAAAGCCACTTATTTTTTCTCGAAAATTCTCAATGTTCAGTTTTTCTTTCGTTATTGTTTTATTATATGAATAGATAATACGTGATCCTTTTTTTGTTCATTGTACAAACAAGTAAGTTTGGATTTACATAAAATGGGCCGTGAAAGGAATATCAAATAGGATGAAGCGATAATGAAATAATTAAAATTATATTTTGGGACGAAGGAAGCATTATTTATGTATCCAGGATTTTACATGTAGGACAAAATTCTGTGGGCCAAACGAAGAATAAATCGGTATTTCGTGTTATGTATGTTACCGGACAAACCCGATTTTAGTATAAACTAGTTTTGCCTAGGCCAAACCATGTCTCCCTACACGCGGTAGTACAAACCGGTATAGCCTAGGCCAAACTCGTTTATCCTGTTACCATAGACAAACCAGTGTAGCCTAGGTCAAATCGGTTTATCCTAGTTAGAATTTACATGCTTTAGGATAAACTGGTACATCCTAGTCTGAACTAATTTCACCTTGTTTGTATCTTCTATACGCTTTTCAAAGTAAACTAAATACTTAAAGGAATAGAAAATAGTCATTATGTATATGATTTGGCGAATCGGTTGATATGTATGCTTTAATAATGTCTGTAAAACCACTTTTTGATTAAAGTTATCTATTAAGTAATCAGGCATTTCCCCTCACACCGTGAAATGAGTTTTTTCACATCACCAATTTTCGAAAAAATAGCAAATCGTTTTAGTCTTCTTTTTTTGTAATGATGACTTGTTATCTAAATCCGCATATTCGTCTACTGATGAGAAGACTTTTTTCACTCTGCAAAATTTGTTCCAAAAACTTTTCTCTCCACAGCTTTTCACTTTGATTGGCTTGTATACTACACGAAGGCTCATCCATGATAAAACGCCTTACAAAAAATATACTGGGATCATATTAATTTTTTTTAAACGCATCCAGCTACTTAACACGCGCATTCGTCGATGCAAACTACCGTTCAAATCAACAAACAGGGCGATCGAAGAGGGGTTGAAGGGCGCGAGGGGCGAGCCACAGATTATTCGGGGATTCCGCGTTCATATAAGCGACATACGTTCCGACTGAGCAAAATTAGTTCAGATTAGGACGTTTATCCTAAAGCATGTAAATTTTAACTAAGATAAACCGATCCGACCTAGGCTAAACTGGTTTATCCTATCGGTAACAGGATAAACTAGTTTGGCCTAGGCTATACTGGTTTGTCCTATCGCGTGTAGGGAGAACCAACTGGTTTGGCCTGAGCGAAACTAGTTCATCCTAAAATCGGGTTGGGCCGGTAACATATGAAAAGGCTAGGCAACCAATTTAACGGCTGATCATGCTAATTGGCTGCGACATTATACACTAGGTACTACCGTGCGCCTAATTATCAAATGTTTTTTTTTTGTAAATTAATGTAATGATGTTGAAGTGTATTAGCGTTAAGTGAATCTACTTAGTATTACCCTTAACAAAACGGTATCATATTAATGCTTAACATGTACTTTACTTAATGCGCATTATTGTAAGACCACTGTACGTTTTAATTAATATATTTGTCGTAGAATGATGGCGCTACTGTGGGACTACGGACAGCGCCATCTAACAAATTGTTTCGAAACCTTATAATCACGTGATCGGAAACGCAAGCGCGCCTACCTGCAACAGTGTCCACATCCAAAACTATATTGGATTGTGAAGAAGTCCCGGAGCTTCGCGTCTCGGCCACCCATGACGCGACATCAGAAGTTGGGATATACCTCAAATGGCTCACTTGGAAATTCGTGACAGTGAAGTGATAGTGAAAACCGTTTGCACATTATTTTTAAAATGTAACAAACTGGTGCGCTTACCCCCAGACGCTAAAAACTCGATGTGTGTTGTGAAGTGTTGTGTAATTCGATCCGATAAACCTAAGTTCGACGCGCAATGATGGTGCGTCACCGCGGTGGTATGTTTTCTCGAGTATAAGTGTTGTTCAGTGCAGCTTATTTTCGACCTTAAGGTGCTAAAAAGCTTCGTGCCAACATGCCTGTCGTAGATCACCTATCTGGGTTTAACGCGGGACCAAATAAAGGAATATTCCATGGTCAAACTCCTATTTGTCAAGTTTTATGCGACTACCCTCATTACCCTGAACAATGAAAAATGAGTCCAGAACGGAGGCGAGCAGCTTCATAACAGCTGGCCAGGTCAAGGAGAAGTGCGTGAATGTGTGTAAGGTTTTTTTTTTCGCTTTATTGCTCTATGCTAAAGTGAGGTTGTAATTTTCATGTTGACCATCGCTTTACTGTAAACAGTATAGTAGTAGCTTAGGCGCTATAGCTTTGGTGTTGCTGGTTAAGCAATGGCGTTTTAAAATCATGCTAACTAAGCGGTAATATTTTGCTATCGCAGGTTGAATAATGAAGTGCAGTGCCAGTTCAGAGCTGTTGCTGTTTGGACAGTAAAAATTAAGAGAATTGCAAAAGCAATATTTTGATTTATCATCACCAAACATAGTGCGTGACTTTGCCCACTGGTGGGCATAGTCCTCTTTCTTGTGTCAATGTTCTGATTAGTTTTAGATTTTGATTGACTTTGATAATGTGGTTACTACGCTAACCTGTAACCATTATTTCCACCACAGCTTTGATTGGACTTGTACTCTCGCAGTGTTTCTTAGTTTCAGATATCGTATATCGGTGGATGAAGCCAGCTGGAGGCTAGCGGTTCGCATGCTGCTGTAACTGCTGAGCAGCTGCAACTGCAACTCCTGAGTAGTTCTAAGCGTGGCAGGCCGAAGGTCGGCAAGCAGTTTTCAGGCTGCAATAGCCGAGCATCTTGTCAACATCTGTGTGGACAAGAGCGTTCGAGGCCGACTGGAATATCGAGTGAGTCACTTCCGTTTTATTTTGATTGTGACTTTCAAAGCTTTAAAGTGGTCCATATATCAGTTCAGTAGAGGGATTGGTAGTGCTAGGTAATTTTTACATACTTGGTACAAAGCAAGTATTTGAAGAGTTTCCCTGTGGCGGTAATAGTTTCAACATTTTATTCAGTGCGAAAAGGTCATGTTCCGACAACAGTTAGTGGTTTTAATGTCATTGCTTTTAGCTTTACGAGTACAGAGAATTCTGAGCTGAAACGATTTCTAAATCGATTTTTCTGTTTTGCCTACTAGGTATTTGAGTTAATATGATGAGATGAGATTAAAATAAGATTGATTGATTCAAACCGTATAGTGCAGCAATGACCCTGATGTTCGTAGATTAACTTGCAGTAATTCGTGAACGGGGTTCATTAAAGTGAGTTTTTGGACGCAAGCTCTTATTCCTCGTTTCGCAAGCACCGACGTTCAAAGCTTACCGGTCGGTATGTTTTACATTCTCCTTGTTTGAGGATGCCCAAGGCCAAGTACCTGGGAATCGAGTGGTAGTCCTGGATGGCATGGACGGGAGAGTTTGGATCAGGATATCGTTGTGGTAGCTCTAGGTAGAGTAGGTAGTGCAGGCGAGAGAGTTGAGTCTGCATTCCCGTGGGGAAGTGCGAGTGTAGTAATTATTGCTGATCTATGAGAAAGCTGTGACTGTGAATAAGATACCTGGTCATTGGTTTTCTTTCTATCCAAATTGATGTGAGTTTGACGACCTTTACTGGTGCTTAGACCAGGGCCCCGTTTCATAAAGCTTACAATTGTCAGTGACAGGTGACAGGTGACAAGTCGACAATGCGACAATTGTACGTTTCATAAATCTTTTGGTCTGATTTATTTGTAATCGGAAAATCCGACATTTTTGTCAAATTGTCACGACAAGTCGACAATTTAGTGTTTCATAAAAATTTACAGGTGACAATGAAAATTCGACAAATTGTAGAAGACTTTCTGACAGTTGTCGTTTATGAAACACATAATTGTCAATATGGAATTGTAAACTTGTCGAATTGTCGTACATTTTTGATAGGCACCCTTGGCCTGTGTCGGAATTAATGACAAGTGTCAAGTCACGGAGAAAACACTACTTATGTAAAAATGTTAAATTCTAGCAGTGATAATAGTAGTGACAGTGATGATTATTATTTAGGACAAAATATGCGAAGGAGAGAATTTAGAGAGAGAATTAACTTTTCTTTAGAAATCACCGACATTACATTGAACGAAAAATTCCGTATCAGTAAAGTGTCCGTAGAATATATTTTTACTAAAGTTGGAGGCCAATTGCAACACCCAACTAAGAGAAATCAAGCTCTTGAACCTGTGCAACAGCTATTAAGTGCGTTACATTGGATGAGATTATAACAACTCCTGAACCTGAATGTGCTAGTACATCTCAAGAGGGATACCACAATCCACTTGAGATGTACTAGCCTACCACCTAACCTATAACCTAACCTATCACCGACAATCATTTACCTGTCACCGACAGGTGTTTTATACAAGACTTGTAATGACAATTGTTATAAGAAACAAACAAGAAATAGTGACAATTTACAACTGTATTCCTGTCTACAATTATAAATATGTCAAGTTTTATGAAACGGGAATTGTCGTGACAATCCGACAAATGTCGTAATTTCTGACAAATTGTCGACTTGTCAAGCTTTATGAAATAGGCCCCAGGTAATCTCGAATACTAGTGAATTGCAAATTAAACTCAAAGTTCATATTTCAAGTAAACCATTTGCAGTTACATTTGAACCGTCAAAAGGCTGATTGAATGACCGACTAGTCGGAAAAGTGAAATCATGGAACAGCGTTGTGTGTTTAAAAGTTTGTAGGCACAATATACCGTAGCGATTAACGATAGCAAATCGTGGCAAGATGCAAGAGGTGAAGTACAGTTTGCTTTTAATTTGGGGATTTGCGAGACCGTTATTATTGATGTTTAGTGACGTAGATGCTAAAGTCGGTTAAAGAGAGAGACCGTAAGATTTAGGGTTTTAAACGATGTGCGGAATATGATAAAGCTCAATTTTATTGTTCAAAAGCTACAACGAAGTTTTCCGTGAACGATTTCGTGTTATTAGCAAACTAAGAGTGAAACCAGTAAAAGGCTAAATTCAAAGGTCCATTCAAGGATTATCGAAGGGTTACCTTTTCTATCGAAGGGTTGATGGATACCGACTAAAGGCGCTTGACTTTCCCCCGATCACCAGATTCCTTGAGAATTAGATGTCATAGGTTGATGGCAGTGGTAGTGAAACCAAATCTGATTAAGAATGGCTTGTATACTCATACTCGAAACTTTTGACCGCACCTCAGGTAGTGTAACCTGTAGGCGATGGGTCTGACCGCACCTCAGGTGGAGTAACCTGTAGGCGATGGGTCTGGAATTGTTGACCGCACCTCATGTAGAGTAATATGTTGGCGATGGGTCTGACCGCACCTCAGGTGGAGTAACCTGTAGGCGATGGGTCTGGAAGTGTTGACCGCACCTCATGTAGAGTAACATGTAGGCGATGGGTTTGACCGCACCTCAGGTGGAGTAACCTGTAGGCGATGGGTCTTTTAGTGCTGACCGCACCTCATGAGTAACATGTGGCGATGGGTCTACAAGAAATCGTTGGTGCGATTCTTGTCTGTGTTGGTGCACAGAGCCCCTCATGTGTTGTAGCATATGTGGCGGCAGATATGTGAAGAATCGTTGGTGCGATTCTGGTCTGTGCTGGTGCACAGACTAAAAAGAAAGTTTAATGAGTTGAGTATACATTGCTTACGGATTATGATAAAGTAACAGAATTGTTAGAATTACCGTGTTGTAGTTGACCGGACCTTTTCCAATGATTGAATTTGGTACCTAGAATATTGTTGAATCTTAGTAAAGCAAATCGTAACGTCTGGTTTTCAATCAACCAATTTTTTTATTGCTGTATCAGTTATTTTTGCTGTGTTAATTTGCCCTTTCTCGTGAAGCGATGGGCTTAGTTGGAATCGTTGGTGCGATTTCTTTTTGTGCTGGTGCGTGCAATGCTTAATGTGTTATAGCACATTTTGTAGCTACATAGTTGGAATCGTTGGTGCGATTCTGGTCTGTGTTGGTGCACAGATTGTAGTGGGAGTTTCATGAGTTGACTGCATTTTCTTATGAAATTAAATTTGTCAGATCGGACATTTTTCCATTGAGTAAAGTTGTGCGGGGAGCATTGTGCACGAAACCCTCACACAGTATGAGAGTTAGGACAGATGATTGTGGTACCTAGTGAATCAGCCCTTCTATTTTGGGCAGGACATGGCCGAGCTAGAGAGAGAGAGCTACTCTCTGAGCATATTTTGTACACAGGTACTACACCCGAGGACGGGTGCTAGTCAGTGATGGCCGTGTCGTAGAATGATGGCGCTACTGTGGGACTACGGACAGCGCCATCTAACAAATTGTTTCGAAACCTTATAATCACGTGATCGGAAACGCAAGCGCGCCTACCGCTTGGACACGATCGTCGGTAGAGGGGACAGCGAGTACGGGTGGGGCTAGAGGTGGTCACTCTAGCGCTCAGGCAGTCTCGGCTGGATGCCCAACCACGCACGTTGTCTGTTTCCTGTCTAAACTGTTGGTCTGAATAAAGTTATTTTAATTTAAATTATCGTTCGGTCGAGTACCTGCAACAGTGTCCACATCCAAAACTATATTGGATTGTGAAGAAGTCCCGGAGCTTTGCGTCTCGGCCACCCATGACGCGACATATTCAATAAATCCTGTTTAGACATACTGGTTGTCTGCTTTGTGAACTCCCAACATTACATGGCGACCCTGCCATCAAGGTCTGCCAAGGGGCCCTAGATTTACGGCAATATTTATGGACAGTTCTAACTACGAAATTATTTATGATGTGTCGGTCAAATGTGGAGAAAGAAGACATTTTTCTAAACCAGAATGCTGCTGGAGGACAAAATGACGGAACTTTGAAGACAATGGGAAGCAACCTTGAGCGCTTGAACATCGTGACCTACATCATTCTTGCTGGCATACTGGTACTGGCCATTTACATCTGGATACGGGTATACAAGAAGTGCCATCGCAGATGGATCCAGGAGGAAATTGGGCTCAGCACGATGCAGAGGATTAGAGCATCTATAAGAGGACGAGCCACCGAATCTATACTTGCCTATTGAAACTACACCCTACCACGCCTACATCTCTGTTCAGCGTCATCGTGAGAGAAAAAAAAAGTGGTTTAAATATTAAGACTACCATACAAGTGTCGTATTTCATAACACAAAAACTAAAACGAGCTTCGATAGTGCACGGATTCAACATGTACTTGATACTCCGCGCGCAAAACTGCAACGTAGTGAACACCTGTGTGTCGTTTCAGCGGGCGATTAGTCAATGAAAACATTAGACTAATTATCATATTATCTCACCTTTGGTGACTCCCTCTATCAGGTAAGTAGTGGGATTCACTACTTCGCATATGCGGTATGGGCCATCCCTTCGAGGTATGAATTTCGGGGACTGTCCAGGACCCACATTTCTTGCGTTTTCAACAAAACAAGGTCACCTATCTTATAATCAGGAGGTCCACGTCTGCCTTCGTCAGCGTACTTCTTCTGCACAGCCTGTTTACGTTGGTGGACATCTCTGGCGTCGAGAAGTACTGACGACTACTTACGCAGGTGAGGTGTGTTGTTAGGCACAAAGTTGTCGCTCTCAACGATGGTCTTCATGTCCCCTACGACATCGGATGGCGCGCGCAACTCCCTCCCAAAGGTAAGGCAAGCGGGTGAGAATCTAGTACTTGCTCTAACGGTGGAATTCACAGCGGACCTTATAGCAGCGAGTTGAGTATCCTAAGACGCGTGATCCTTTCCTACTAATATGGCTTACTGAGGTAATCTACGTCTTCAGAGTCATGAGCACATCTGTACAGAACGCCATCAGACCCCTAAAGGGGTCGTCGGTCGCCTCCAGATCCTCGATGATATTCTTCAGGTCAGGGTCTATTAGTTGGTTAGTGCGCACTTCTTCAGGCATCCAGTGTGGCACATCTACAGTAACTAAGCATACCTCACAACCACCTGTCGGACGCGGTGGTCTTCCTTGCAACAGGCTGGGCGGCTTAGTGCATCAGCGATTCCATTCACATTCCAAGGAGTGTACTGGATCAGCAAATTATAAGCTTGGAGGGCTAATGCCCACCTGACAACACGACCGCTGGGAGATTTCAGGCTCATCAACCAATGCAATCGAGGGATCGGAAGTAGTAGTGAAGTCAGACGACTTCACTACTACTTCCGATCCCTCGATACAGCCTCTGAATTTTGTCACCGCCCAAACGACGGCTAGAGCCTCTCGCTCAGTAGTGGTATATATTAGTTTCGCTCAGCCGGTTCTAGGAGATGGCTGGCGCACTCTATAGGTCTCTCCTCGGGACCCTCCCCCTGCATCAAAACAGCACCGAGACAGTAGCCGCTGCTAGATTTGTTGGCTTGGCGAAGAATGGGAGCAGTGACTAGAAGCAATTCATTTATTCACAGCTTAGCAACTCCCACTTTGCTTCTTTCCATGGATCGCTGAGGTGGTGTCGCATCCGCAGAAGCTGTGGAGAAGGTGAATGTCATGGCGAATGGAAGCTGTTGAAGTTGTCGCATTGAAAACAATTTGTGTCAACACTTTCCCATGCCCTGGTTTCATAAAGAACACGTTGATATGTGGTGGTACCAATCCTATGAGGAGGACTATCAAGTCAACATCCACCCCAACTATTTATTACTCAGCTGAACACACAAATAGATCAGACATAAATCGATGCGTAACATGGTATCGTGTGTTCGATTCCCACACGGAACAAATATTTGTATGGCCTACAGATAGTTGTTCCAGCTGTTTGTGTACGTGAGTTTGTATGTTTGTAAACGCACCCACGATACAGGAAAAATTCTTAGAATGTGTAAAAAAAACCATGTCGAAGTTGATATAAAATATGACTGGAGTATTGTTCCACTATTTGGTCTCCCTATTACTCAAGTTATCTAATAATGTTGAATCTGTTCATACCCGGTTTGTTAGTTCTATGTATGAAGAATGGGATCTGAAAAGCTATACCTGATTAGAATGATAGCATAAGGCACCATAAGATTATAAGCTTAAAAGAAAGACGTATGTATTCTGACTTACTTATACTAACAAAATTATAAATGGTTCCATAGATGCGCAATTGATTCACGATTTTGCGAGTAACTTTAGGTCTAGCCAATGTAGCAAGCGACATCATCACATTTTTCAATTGTCTACATCCACCCTAAATACCACCTTTAATAGCCCCCTAGCACGTATGGCAAGGTCATACATAATTTTAATGAAAGGTACAACTTGATGGATTACTCTATCGAAGTTTTCTTTCAGATATTTCAATTAAACAGAGTGTATAATAATAGGTTGGGGAAAAAGTTTCTTCGCATTTTTAAGAAAATTCAAAACATTTTTTAATATAGTTTATTTACATTTAACTAAAGTATGTAGGTACCATTTTGTTCGATAACTTTTTTGCCATCTTGTAGGTAGGGACATGATCCCATTGCTATGGAAATTTTGGGAGTTCTGATCAAAATACCGCGACAAGTGGTTTTGGCAGTCCTCTCGTGATGTTAACCTGACAATGCCTAAAGAATTCTTAAGAGACCGAAACACCGAAACACAAAAAATTGCGCTATAAAAGGTACGCGACAAGAAAATATTGATGAGAAATACAAGATGAAAAAATATACTTTTCTCAAACATGCTTGGAAATATGAGCATTATTTTGACAACTTTCTTCGAGATAAATCGAAATTGCTGTACTGGCCAAATACATGCGAGCAGCGGCTGGCAAAAGTTGTATGAAAATCCATATCTGTCGTGATTTGTAGGCGGTTTTTTGTTAATCTGGTATTATCACCTTTAAAATAAAGTAAAAATCAACCGCGCTTGAGTAAGTCAAGACATCGTGACATCGTTTTTTTTCTGCAACTTTGTTACCCTCCTGCCTCCATACGCGCTCGAGTATTTCAGATCATTGTTTTAGTATTCCGTAGCCAAATAGCAAAAAACGGAACCCTTATGGATTCGTCATGTCTGTCTGTCCGTCCGTGTGACATACGGACGTACAGACAGACAGACAGACACTTTTTTTCGAAACTATAAGAACTATACTGTTGAAACTTGGTAAGTAGATGTATTCTGTGAACCGCATTCAGATTTTTACACAAAAATAGAAAAAAAACAATAAATTTTGGGAGTTCCCCATACATAGAACTGACATTTTTTTTTTTTTTTTCATCAGTCCCATACGAGTGGGGTATCTATGGATAGGTCTTCAAAAATGATACTGAGGTTTCTAATTTCATTAGTTTTCTAAACTGAACAGTTTGCGCAAGAGACAAATCCAAAGTGGTAAAATGTGTCCCCCCCTGTAACTTGTAAAATAAGAAAATGATAAAACTAAAAAAAATATATGATGTACATTACCAGGTAAACTTCCATTGGTTTGAACGAGATCTAGTAAGTAGTTTTTTTTTAATACGTCATAAATCGTAAACCGCAATTTACCTTTCATTCAATCAACTAAAATATAATTTTCACAGGTGATGTATTTCCGATGCGTTTATATTATAACAACATACTCTGCACATTTTATGTCCCTGACAATTATATACAATTATATACGCCACCGGTCCAACCGGCACAAACTATTCGCGACTGCAAAGAGCCACACGGTGTTCCGTGCGCATTGCCCGCTGTGTCGAACGCGCAGCGCAATCAATGCCCTTATTTTTGACCTACCCAATTGTGATGTGCCTTGCTGGTGTACCTTTTGTTACTTATATTATTATTACTTATTTTTTTTTTTTTTTTTTTTTTACTTTTTGTGTTTTGTGCGAGGTACAAATAAATATTTTTCTTTCTTTCTTTATGTTTTTAATAACAGATTCAACCAAATTATGTTACCTATTGTGTTTGAGATTTTGTGAAAGACATTGTATGTGAATAGTTGTGTGTCCTAGTAATTTATAAAATATTTGTTACTTTAAAAATTATTGGGACATGCAGTTGTTTATATACAATGTCTTTGTATATGAATAATTGTATGTGTGTAATTACTGTCACTGGTGTATAACCGTTGTAATTTATAAATAAATAAGTAGGGTCTCCCATACAACAAACGTGATTTTTTTGCCGTTTTTTTATAGATAATGGTACGGAACCCTCCGTGCGCGAGTCCGACTCGCACTTGGTCGGTTTATTTTATTAATTGAATGGCTTCGTCACCTGTCACTTGCCTCTCTCACATTTTCAGCAACAAAAACCAAAAACACAGCGCAGACACCTATCTGCCAGACAATGAGAAACCCGTCCACAGCAAGGGCGAAGGGGACGGCGGTCCAGCGCATGATGGGCGGGCCATCCTTCAGCGCCATCCTCATGGCCTTGGGATACGACAAGTAGCCGATCTTGTTTTTCTTGCACACCTTGTACTGCGCAAGAATCTGCAAGCCAATACACGAGCATTGTTTAAACAGCTGCAAATGCAGGATATGCAAAAGAGGAGGTCAGACACATGGCTTTCTAAAATATCGGGTTAGTTGGTCAAGCGCTACTTGAGGTCGCAGCAGCCTTTGTTTCCCCTGCATTCTACCATGCCATTATATTCCAGTCACAACACACAATCCATCCATCTTTTCTTTCGCCTCCTTCACATTTCACATTTATATCAAGACTCTTTAAGTAACATGCTTTTCATCCCTTCTCTTCACATGACCGACAAGGGATTCCCTTTTCAATATAAATAGTTATAAACAAATAGCTAATCATTGGTAAATGATAAATTCAGCTAATGTCAAGAAATCTAATACCCTCACGTGCTCTTTCGTCTACTAACCTATCAAGGCGAAATTTCAAAAAATGGTACCCCGGGACGTTGGAGGAACACGTGGGTTGTAGTTAGTAAGAGTGCGACACTACCTTCCGCTCCGCCCAGACCGTAAGGAGTCATTTGATGATTTTCCCATCCATAAAAAGGTTGTAATAATTAAAGTACAAAGTCCAACTTACCAGTAATTGTATGCAGTATGTGGCAAATATTCCGAGGAATAAGGCGCCGATAGTGCCGAAGATGAGGCCGAGGCGCGAAAAAGCGTGTGGCATGGCCAGCATGCCCACGCCGAAGCACGCCTTCAGCATGTGCGTCATGGTCTCCGAGTACCTGCCCACAGACACAGCACCACACTACAGACTATATTTATTATTTCCTTTATTCATTTTATATATGGCGCTGGCAATTGGCTTAATAAGCCGTCTTATTGGCTGCCTAGCCATTTAATTGAACGGCGCCATTTATTTAGCAGCCTAAATGACGTCCCGGCATTTAATTGAACAGCTAAGCATATGACTTAACGGATTTCAAGCGGAGCCGATCTCCGTCACATCCGGGGTTCCTCAGGGCTCAATTTTGGGACCTTTGTTGTTTACGTTGTTTATAAATGATATCAGCATTCGAACTTTTTACTATACGCGGATGACTTGAAAGTCTATAAAACTATAAAAGTATTGAGGTTTGAAGCTCCAAAGTGACTTGGATCGACTGTCTAGCTATTGCACTTTGAATAAACTCTCATTGAGCTTATCCAAATGTAATTCAATTACATCCACTAAAAACATAAAGCAGCACACTTATAGCTATCACTTGCTTAATGCACAATTACATAGAGTATACTCATTGCGTGACCTAGGTGTGGTACTACACTCGAAACTTCACTTTAATATCCATGTACACAGCGTGATCAGCAAGGCTCTGAAAATGTACGGTTTTGTTATGCGTAATAGCAAGGATTTCAAGCGTCCATCAACCTATACATACTTATATATAACGCTAGTTAGACCTTGTCTGGAGTATGCTAGAATGATATGGAATCCCTATTACGCAAAATATATTGACTCGATTGAGACTGTCCAACGTAACTTCCTAAGAGCTCTGCATTACAGATGCTGCCACAGCCACGACTCGCATAATATGTTGCTTAAAAACTACAAACTATTAACCCTAGAATCCAGAAGACTGCTTCTCGGAGCGATGTTTCTACATGGTATTGTGCATAATAAATGTGATTGTATCGACTTAACAAATAAACTTTGTTACATCGCCCCGATGACAGTAGTACGTAAACAAGCGCGTTCATACCGCTTACTATCTATTAATACCAGCCATGTCTGTAATTCCAATGCTGGTTTTCGCGCTCCTCTGCGCCAACTTGTGGATTCTTACAATAGTAGATTTGAAAACATCGACATTTTTAATCTTACATCACATCAATTCAGGAAATCTGTAGTCAATTCTATCCTAGCTTTATAAATTAATATGTAACATTTTTTTTTCTCCTCGTTTTCTATCTCATACATTACTTCATAAGAAAGCAATCATTCACAACTTCATTCAATTCATCAAATATCATTCATTTAATTAAATCGTTCACTCCATTCACTCAAGTATTCTGTTTTCATTTTTTTGTTCTCACGTAGCACTCAATATCATCAAATTAGTAATAAGTGGATAATGTTGCTAGTAGTACAATAAGTGTCTTGTTTAATTAGTAACACAGTATGTATAACATTTAATATTGTACTCCTGCTTTTTATCCCGAAATAAAATAAAATAAAAATAAAGACTTGGCTCACTTACATTTAATGGTTTGCCTAGCACTGAAATTTAGTTCCATTTTCTGACACTTGGCGCGCTGTAGGCGGAACTGTCATAATTGCGTCGAACAGCCGCAGGATTCCCAACTTAGGGGTTTTTCCCCCAAAAGGGGTTAATAAGTTTTATTTATTCACCCAGCGATACGTAATCAAATTTAGAATAATTCCTTGTGACTAAGCGTAGGCGCAATGTCGAGTATATCTGTCACTTTCAGTGTCAACAAAATAGCCTAGCAATTAATTTTACGCATTTTGACAGATAACACTTCAAAAAAGTTCAGTTTCACGTTTTATAGTGATTTATAAATATTTTAGAAAATATTTCGACGCCGCTCCGGCTGTTGAAATTGCATGGAAGCGCTTGAGAAAAACCCCCTTGACCCCTCACAGTGACTGATTCCTCAAATTCATTGGACTTGATTCTAAACCCAATCCGTTTTCACTTTGGTTTTAGGGAAAATATTTTTTGGGAGCTGGCAACACTGACCAGCTGTGACATTTCCGCTGTTTCTCTCAAATTCAAAATTTTAAATCAACGTTAGTAGATGCTTTTCAGTAGAACGCAGTGTTAAATGAAAACATTGGTGTAGAAAACTCTTAGCGCCCAAACGAACCGCCCCTGCGGTTGACCGCTATTGTGTTTGGGCGTTAACGAATGTTTCTAACAACATTTTGAAAATAAACTCACTTTTTAATCCTGCATACCCTGGCTACTTGCGCGATCGTTTCTCGTTTACTCGCCCTGCCGATGTGCTGTGTAGATTCTACCTCAAACATCAACTAAACTTCCCGTCTCATTCCACTCATTCCTATTCCCACTCCTTCTCTTTTCTTGCAGTACGATTGTGGAACTCACTCCCATCTAACATACAATATTTCTCTATTCTAAAAAGCAGTCAAAGACCATTTATTTCTCTACTTTACTGTAATCCTCTGTATTTATAGAAATGTATAATTTTATTATAATTATGTATTTAGGTAAATTTATTTATGTATATTTGTTTGCATGAATATTGTAGTTTGATTTATATTTATTAATATACGATAATATGTTTCATTTAAGTTAAGTCTATTTAAGTTTCCTTCTCCTCTTTACACACTGTGTTTACGTTTCTAATCCCACTTTCCTGTCGCGGGTCTGCTGGAATAAATTTCTTTTGAAATAAGCAGTACCTTTGTGCTCTTTTCTCTTTATACAATTTTCTTTTTTTGTTTATTGTGTGTACATAAATAAACTTAAAATGTATGACCAACCACATCAAGGTAAGTACTTTATAATAAATTGTGTTTTTGTATTTTATCGTTTATTCCATGTTGTATTCGTACCTGTCTACTACCTACTCGTAGGCATCTGCCAAGCCCTTGCGTACAATGTTGGCTTAGACAAGTTGGCTGGACTTAATTTAAGCAGCTAGTTTAACGGCGCCATTCAGTGAAATGGCTAGGCAGCCAACTAAACGGCTGATTAAGCTAGGTGACTGCGACATACATAAACATAATTTAAAAATCAATCTTTGAACATCAGCAGTGCATTTTGGAATAAAACCGTCCTCTCCGCCGGCATGAACTATTACTAAACGATTTCCTTTAGAATTTGGCTTCTTCAAACCAGATGTGCTGCCATCTGAATAAGATTTCGAAAAAGTGGTGTTATTTTGTAGTGAAAAATAATAAAAGAAGCAATTCACCACATTAAAAACGTACAATTTTGTAAACTGGTAAAAATAATTAAAATTTTATAAATGTTAATAATTTAAATCTTGCAACCAACAATGCTTCTTCTTCTTCATGTGGGAAGTAAGGTCTAACGACCCCACACACCCTAGTGTCAGAGTTTCTAAACCGCCTCAAGGGCCTCTGACATGTTTTGACGGGACCACCGCGCACCGGCTTGTACGTGCCTTCCGAAGCACGGAATCATCTTTTTATCAGACATTCAGGTGATTCCAGCCTGCAATGTCCTAACCAAACTGGAAACAACTTTACAAAGTATGCTTCCTTTGGGAATCGAACTCACGACCACCGGGTCATAAGGCAAACGCCTAAACCACTCGACCACCCAACAATGCTAACGCCATTCGACACAGTTACATCTATAAATTACAACTAATGTACACTTTAGTACAAAAGTAAGTGTGAGTTGTGTTTATACAATGCGCCTGGTTTCGTACTCTACAAACTAAAAGGTAGTTTGCTTTATTTTATCGATAAAATTAATCTACATGGGGGGTCTAAACCCAACCCCTGCTAAACAGCTGCTAGGCAGCCATTTTTGACAAACAGGAGAAGTAGCAAGGGCGTGACGGTGTCCGCGCGACATGTCTCGAACTAGTGCGCTTTCGACCGCGATCGTCACAAATTATAAGAATGGCGTGTTGTTCAGTGGTTTCTTGTAAAAACTAAAGCCTTAACCAAAACTTTGTAGATCATGGAATTACTTACCATATGTAAATACAAGTATATTACTATATTTGACTTTAAAATCATGAAAAACAACATATAGTAAAACATTTCTTGCTCTTACTATGTCATTTTTGTTTTCAAACATCACAGCGACTGTACTTTTTTTGCAAAAATACATTGCTCCTTAACCATGACCTATATTTGTCGCTAAGTGACTGTAACAAGCAATGTAAAAATCACGTAACGATATTGCTATTGCTTTTACTCAACTGCATGTGTAGTGGTAAGGGCAAACTGGAGACATAAGTTTCCGATACATTTTCGTCTACCGGGCATATCTCCATGTTTTAGTTATTTATGATATTAGTGCGGTAAGTTGGTTTTTACAAACGAGTAGACGAATGTAAGCACGAGACGAAGTCGAGGGCTTACCATAGTCACGAGTTTGTAAAAACCAAATCCGCATGTGTATCATACAACGTTTTTCGACACATTTGCGAGAAAACATTACAATAAGTAATGAAACAAACTTTTTGTCTCTAGAAATCAGTCGGAAAGTCGCAACAATCTTTGACGTTTCTAATATGAAAATGGCGCGAATTTGCAAAGGGCGCCACATGCGCGTGTGTAAAATTAGAACCACATACTTTATTTTTTTTATTTATCTTCTCTCATTTTCTCTATAATATTAAAATGAGACAAACGTATACAGCAAAAGCGCTTCCGAGGAGGTTCGATTATTTAGCTTATTATTTTATTCTCGTGATGTGAAACTCCTTGGTGGAATTCTTATAATTTTTTATGGAAATTAAAAAAAAACCGTAAAGAATACGCACGGCGCTATACAACGGAGTTTGCGGTAAAATATATACTTAGGTGAGAGTACCTACTTTGCCGCACGCTCCATAGTGTGGTGAATAATTTTTAACTTTCGAACAATGCATACAGGCTTCGTAAATGCATTTTTTGAGCAAATGTGTTGAAAATTATATTTATGATCTTTGCTTATCAGTCATCACTGTAAACATCTACCAAAAAACCAAATCTTTATGAACTCACTACCCGCGCAAGCCTGTTTTCTAACAACAATATATCTTAAACCATTTGTCATAGAATTGAGTTGATGGTACCATTATTTAAGTAAACTTCCTATCTATTACAAGAGTAGATAAAAAATGTAGTTCCCTGGGGCATATATTTGGTAATTACCTTGAAAAACCAAAAAAAGCTATGTTATTTTTGACGTAAAATTGATTTTTTATCATTTATTTCAATATATTTACTTTTTTTTGAGTTATTAATACTCAATACTCAATTCTTTATTGCATTCCACAATGTACATGCTTAGGTGGTAGGTGAAAACATAATGAAGCACAATCGTGGACCCTGTTGGGCACAGCAAAAGACAATAATAATAGGTCTTTACCTATGAAATTGCCGTTTTGTATGAAGAAATTTAAACGAATTTTTTTCATGTATTTTTTATTTGTATTAATCGAAGTAATCACCCATGCAATCAATGCATCTTTGCCAACGCAGTGGCAGTTTATTGATGCCCTTCTTAAAGAAATCAGCTGGACGGGAGGCAACAAATTCTTCAAAGGCATTTTGTACTGCCTCTCGGGTATTGAATTTTTTTCCTGCCAAGAAGTTATCCAAATTCTGGAAAAAGTAGTAGTCTGTAGGCGCAAGGTCTGGTGAGTAGGGCGGATGACGGAGAGCTTCCAAGCCCAGTTCTTGCACCTTGGAGACCGTCTGCTGTGCAGTATGAGGTCGCGCGTTGTCGTGCAGGAGCAGCGGAGACGAGCGATTGACCAATGCTGGTTGGAGATGTTTATTTTATTTATTTATTCAACATTGGCACACCAACAACTTATTTACAAATCAATGTTAGAAACAAAATATTTGAGAAGATCCTCTGTAAACAAGTCATTTACAGGCATGCACATCATTGTCAGAGTAGGTCTAATTTAATTAAGGTAATAAGTATTTAAATGAACTAACATGGACAAAAAAATAAAAAAAATCATTAATAGATGTCCTGAATTAAATTAAATTGAATTGAGATCACAATATTATTATTAAATAAAATTATTAAACAATTGATTTACATTTTTAACATTATAAAATTAATAACTAAATTTAATTACATTATTGACAATAAGTTCAATTAAATTAAATTAGTATTATTAGATTGTTAAATTACAATAGTTACTATAAGATTATAAAATACGATTTGAAAATATACATAGCAGTAGAAGAAATAGATGTAGGCGGCTGATCACAGGTCAATTTTAATGATTTTGTTTTTAAATTTTGGCAGACTATGGAATAATATATCGATGCTGCTATCGATAGCACAGGCCTTATTATAGAGAGTCAGCATTCTGTTTAGGGGAGCATGCCGGCCTAGGTTTGTGCGACATGCCTTAGTAGCAAACGTACTAATGGTGCGCTTGCACCGGAGGTGAGAATGACGAGGTACGTCCAATCTGACTTTGCTAAGTAGGTCTGGCGTTGAAGATGTCCCGTTTACAGTTTTATGAAGTGTAAACAGATCATTTAGAACCCTTCTTTTTTTCAGTGCGTCTAGTTTGAAGTAACTTAGTCGTTCTTCGTAATCGGCTCTGTAAGGCATTTGTGGTCCTCAAATCGCAAGCACCTAGTAAATTGTTTTTGAACGCGTTTAATACGATCTATGTGAGTGTTATAGGTCGGGCTCCAGACGGGAGATGCGTATTCTACTAGAGTGCGCACTAAGGAGCTGTATAACACTTTCAGAGCCGAGGTTCCCCTAAATTCTTTGCCAACTCTATTGATGAATCCTACCATTTTCATGGCTTTTTTAATTATGTTATCAATGTGTGTGGCAAACGAAAGGTCACTACTAAGCATTACTCCTAGATCCCGTATGCTTTCAACTTGTTGCAGTGATGTTCTATCGAGAGAGTAAGTAGATCGTATGGGGTGTTTTGTCCGTGTAAATGTGATGTGATAGCATTTGCTCGCGTTCGAAGTCATCCCATTCACCACACACCAATTCTGCAATGAATTGAAATCTCACTGGAGCAGAGCAACGTCTTCTTGGGTTTTTATTGGACGATAGATCTTGAGGTCATCAGCAAACAAGGAACATTATTAGAGGCTATATTTGATGCAGTCGACAGTATCATTAATGAACACAATGAAGAGGATGGGCCCGGTATGTGATCCCTGGGGCACATCGGATGTTGCAATGTACTCAGAAGACTCGTACCCGTTCACCACCACTCTTTGTGTACGCTTGCTCAAATAGGATCTGAACCATTCCAGAAGGGGTCCGTGTATACCAAAATCATGTAGTTTTCGCAGTAGCATTATGTGGTCGACCCTATCAAAAGCGCTGCTGAAATCGGTGTACAGAGCATCAATCTGTTGACCAGAATCAACTTTCGTGCAGATATCGTCGAGGTATGAAATCAAATTGGTGACAGTGGATTTGTTGCTGCAGAAACCATGTTGTTGAGGGGAGAGTTGCGCTTTGACATGAGATGTTAATATAGGGCAGATCATTGATTCAAATTTTTTTGAAAAAATGGATAACATAGAGATTGGTCTTTAATTTTTAACATTTGCGAGATCGCCTTTTTTGAAGATTGGGACCACATTAGCTTTTTTCCATTCTGTTGGGAATGTCGAGGATTCAAGTGATCTGTTAAAAAATAAGGAAAGCGGACATGCCAGATATGCCAGCTTCTCCATTATTCTGTTCAGTTCTTCACAGTACACATCTGCAGTAATGCTCACCCCGTTTGGTAAGAAGCTGTGATGAATCACACCGGCGCTAGACCACCAAACAGTGACCATCACTTTTCTAGGGGCAAGTTTTTTTTTTTATTTTTTTTTATTTATGAATGGGCTAGCTCTTGACCTCGATCACGCCTGATGGAAAGCGATAGATGAGGTCCATGATGAAAGCGAGCGTGCCCAGAAGATGCCCTGAGGCACTGGTACTCCCACGCGTCGACGAAACACAGCAGGCTGCTTGACGCCGAACTCCGGTGGGAGGGTGGTCGCGAACCAGGCGGGTGTTAGCCCTACCACCGCAAGGGAAGTTTTCGTTTAGGGCATTGTTTAGGTGCTGAACCAGGATCCAACCAACTTGCTGAGCGCTTGCGGTTATCAAACAGAATCCATTTTTCATCGCAGGTAACAATGCGGTTCAAAATTCCTTCATTTGTGTGTCTGTTGAGCAGTGCAAGGCACGTCTCGACGCGTACTTCGCGCTGGCGATCATTGAGTTCGTGGGGCACCCATTTGTCAAGCTTTTTTACCTTGCCAATTTGACGCAAATGGACCAATATTGTTTTGACGCTAACGTTGATAGCTGCTGCTAATTCAGCCGTAGATTGTGTATCATCAGCTTCCACAATCGCCTTTAATTCGTCATTGTCGACCAAAGTCTTCGGACGACCGCGAGGTTCATTTTTCAGGTCGAAATTTCCAGAACGGAAGCGAGCAAACCAATAACAGGTGGTGCGTTGGTTTGTAGTGTTAGCTCCGTAAACGTCGTTGATGTTGCGTGCCGCTTGTGCCGCGTTGCTGCCACGACGACGGTACTCATATTCCATAATTACTCGAATTTTTAACGTATCCATTATGACGAAAAAGATTGAAATGCGATGAAAATGTAACACTAATCAATAAACAAATGACTACTTTTGGAAAAAAAAAACCATGTTTTTAAAATAAAATTAATTTGAAATTAGAATTCTTAGCCAAACAAAAATTATTTTGATTTGAAATGGCCAGTACTGCAGAACGGCAATTTCATAGGTAAAGCGTGAAAAGGACCAATAGACTAACTTATTCTAAATACAATTTAATTATACATAATTTATTAAGATATAATATACTTTCGTTTATTCATTTTTATTATCTTATTAAAGTACATGTTTAAATATTTCTTTAATAAATAAAAAAAAACATTTAAAAATAATACTTATAATAATCTGTGGCCCGGCTGTCAACTGAAATGTTACACATTTTTTTTCAGTTCGCATTTTTAATATAATTTAAGTGCAAACTCTCATCTAAATGAACAAAATTCTCAGTACAACAAAAAAAAAACAGGAACAATAACAAAAGTAATAGAAAACAATACACGAAGCCGATAACCCGTTTTTGGACTGAATAAAAATGTTGACGAGAAGCCGGACAAGTCACCAAAACGCACTACCAACATCTTCGGGTTCGTCGCTCAGCTCCACCTCGCAGCCGCCGGGACACGCGCCAACCGGGAGTCCTGAGATTCCGGTAGCTGCAGGCTGCAGTTGCGTCGAGCTCGAGCGACGAATACTTCTCTCCACCGACGACACCACCACCTGCACGTCGGGTGGAATTGGCCAACCACTGGCCAGCAGACCTCGAGGCCCACCAGCCTCTGATAGGGTCCCCGCTACTGATGGAAGTATGCAGCGCATGCGATGGACACAATCCATAAACGAGAATGTCATGCGCTCATACTTTGGGGCTACACAGGGGGGAACGATTATCGGATCAGGTGCGGGTCATCCAGCGTAACCGTATGTTGGATGACGCCGTACTTGATAGACTGCGTCTGCAATCACGGAGTAGCCGTATTTCGCTTGTTCCGCCACCGGCCGCGGTGCAAATACAACCTAGTGTTGCACCGCGACTCGACCATGTTGATGAGGATGCTGACGACGGGGCTATATCCGTGAGTTCCCAATGCAATGAGCGATTGAGGAGCGCTTTGGAGGATGCTTTCCGAGAATATCACTCCACACCGCCTGGGCTTAGACCCCGTCTACTTCGCTTGCCCATGCATAAGAAAAACAGAGTGCTGGTGTGTGCTCTAGATTCACAACTAGAAAATAGTTTTGATAACAGCAAAGACCTCGCCGATACCCCGAGTGAGTATCTTATACTGCGCGGCTGCAGCGGCATGTTGTGTAGCTCATGTCAAATTTCCGAACAGTGACAGAGTTACACGACCAGCTGTACCAGCTTGGCAGTGCAGGATCGAGCGTCGAATCGGTGAGGCTAGAGCACTCATTGGCAAACTTATCTGCTTCAGGGAGGGCAACACTCGCAATAGAGTGATGTGCTTTGTGAGGCGGGCGTTCTCGGGGACTGATATCACTCCTAGAGATTATCTGACCCTCGTCACAGAGCGTATAGACTTCCTGAAGCAGAAAATCTATGCATGGGCAAACCGTATACGTCGGTACAAGCAGTGAGTAGAGCGGTACACTCAGAATCGCACATTCCAAAGCAATGAGAGGTGGGTTTATAGGGCTTGGGAGCGACCGGACAAAAGTGTGACTGATACGCGCCTGCCGGATGATGACGCCATTATTTTCATTTTGGCGCAGTATCTGGTCGGTGCCTGTCAGTCACACTGAGGGTGATTGGACACGAGAGGTCGAGTGCGCGTGCGACCTGATACCAGAAATGGGGGCAATCCGCTCAAGCACCGGCAACACACCGGTGTGCGCCGAATTAATCGCAAATTTAGTGTTTATTTACCAATTACATAAGATTTATTTTTTATTTGGGAATTTTTCTATGTCGGGGCTGGAGTCGTTAACATCAGCCCCCAAGATGTAGCTTCAAGTGCAGTCCGTCCGTTGCCAAACTGGAAATTTCCAGGAACGGACGGGCTGCACAACTTTTGGATAAAATGGTTCAAAAGATCGAACGCTCGCTTGGCATCTCAATTCCAGTCTGATTTAGAGTCAGGGTCGCTGCCCTAGTTCCTAACTACAGGACTTACCCATCTGCTTCATAAATTAGGTAGTGGTGTTTACCGACGGTCTATAAAGTTCTTACATCCATTTTGAGAGCAAAGATTAATCATCATATTGACAGTAATTCGATTATGTCTGCCTCTCAGAATGAATGTAGGAATGGGTCCCGTGGTACTAAGGAGCTGCTTCTCATTGATATTCCCATTAGCCAACAGGTTCGCCGTTCCCGAAAGGATCTGTCGACATGTTGGATAGATTATAAGAAGGCCTATGACTCGGTGCCACATACATGGCTCATGAGGGTGCTGGATCTGTATAAAGTTGATCCAGTTCTACGCACCTTCCTGATGTCGTGTATGGGGCAGTGGAGGACGGTCCTTCACTAACCAGGATGTCGACAGATCCAGGTGAACAGCGACCCGATTAGGATTGAGCGTGGCATATTTCAGGGCGACAGTCTGAGCCCACTGTGGTTTTGCCTGGCCCTCAACCCTCTCAGTACACTGCTGGAGGGTTCGGGCCAAGGCTACCGGTTGAGAAGAGGCGGTCAGGTCATATCCCACCTCCTTTACATGGATGACTTGAAACTCTTTGCTCCGAACAACTTGCAACTGATGAAGCTACTGAAGGTAACAGAAACCTTCAGTAGCGCCATCAGAATGGAATTTGGAGTGGACAAATGTGCGGTCGATTATGCGTCGAGCGAGGGGAAATTATGGAATCCGTGGGAACCAAACTCTCGGATTCCTTCCCCCTTGGTCCCTCTCCTCAACCGAAACCTACAAGTATTTGGGTATGTCGGCAGCGTTAGGCATCAATGCTGCTGACATGAAACAATCGTTGAAGGAGTGCTTCTTTGGCCTACGAACAAAGTACTTAACAGTCTTTTATCAGGCGGAAACAAGGTGCGCGCCTTCAACGGTTGCGGCATACTCATATGGACTCAGACGGAACTTGACGCCCTGGATAGGAGGGTACGCTCACTGCTTACCGCAAATCGGATGCATCACCCACGGTCATCGGTGATGAGGCTGTATATCCCGCGGAAGTGCGGGGGTCGTGGCTTCTTAAATGCTAAGACCCTGCACAACCGCGAGGTATGCAGCCTTAGGGAGTATTTCCGAGGGGCCGATGTGGGTATGCATCAGGATGTGGTAGCGGTGGACAAAGGCCTTACCGCGCTCTCCTTGGCTAACGAGAACTGGCGCAAACCTGTGGTATTAGAGCCTAATGACCGCAGGGAGGTATGGCAGAGCAAGGAGCTTCACAGACGTTTTTATCGGGTCCTACATGGACCCGATGTAGACTTTTTAGCGTCCGTAGCCTGGCTGCGTTTCGGGGACCTCTACGGGGAAACCGAAGTTTTGCCTGTGCAATTATGGACCAGTTATGATGACGAACAACTACCGGAAATATATTGTGAAGGACGGTACGGTTGACATATGTCGGGCATGTCACCGACCCGGGGAATCCATCCGCCACATTATTTCCGGTTGTTCTAGTCTGGCTAACGGAGACTATTTGCACAGGCACAACCTTTTAGCTAGGATTATCCACCAGCAACTTGCTTTTCAATACAATCTTGTGGAATCGGAAGTACCGTACTATAGGTATGTGCCCGACCCAGTTCTCGAAAATGGAATTGCACATTGTATTGGGATCGGTCTCTCATCACTGACAGAACTATTGAGGCCAATAGGCCTGGTACAGTGATGATAGACCAACTAGAGCGTCACGCAATGATTGTTGATATAGTAGTCCCTCATGACGAAAACCTCGTGAAGTCTGAGAAAGATAAACAAACAAAGTATCTTGACTTGACTCGCAAGGTTGTCGACATGTGGGATGTGAACACAGCAGTCATTGTGCCGATAATCGTCACGACCAATGGCGTAATTACCAAGAGCCTCGACCAACATCTCAAGAGGCTTTCGTTGGGCAGCTGGATCAAGGGCTTGATCCAGAAAGCAGTACTCTTGGACACGGCGCGTATCGTTAGGAGGTTCCTTTCTCTGGAGCCCTGACCATCGCGCACCGGTAGCTTGGACCCTGTTCCCGATACCGGTGAGCTACTATCACTATCACCATCACTATCACTACATAGTATAAAACAAAGTCGCTGTCGCTGTCTGTCCGTCCCTATGTATGCTTAAATCTTTAAAACTACGCAACGGATTTTGAAGCGTTTTTTTTAATAGATAGAGTGATTCAAGAGGAAGGTTTAAATGTATAATACATGCATAACATTGTAGAGAAAAACTGATAAATTTAGAGGTTTCTAATGTAATGTCGTAAATAGACACATTATTTTTCGCTTACATTGCAAACGCTGGCTGAACCCCACGAGATAAATCAAAATAATGTACTACAGTATTGTACACCTTAAAAAGGTCAACAAAAAAGTCCGCGATGGTATATGTCTATCTCTTAAGGATAACCCACAAAAACCATTTTTTATCCTTTACATTTTACGGGAAAAAAAGGTGAATTTAAGCAATACTGCATTAATCCTTATCCAATTAAGTACCTTAAATACATTTTCAACACATTTGCTCAAAAAATGCATTTACGAAGCCTGTATGCATCGTTCGAAAGTTAAAATTATGCACCACACAATGGAACGTGCGGCAAAATGTACTCTCACCTAAATACATATTCTACCGCAAACTCCGTTGTATAGCGCCGTGCGTATTTTTTACGGTTTTTTTTAATTTCCATAAAAAATAATAAGAATGGAAGGTGGAATCACCAAGGAGTTTCACATCACGAGAAAAAATAAGCTGAATGATCGAACCTCCTTGGAAGCGATTTTGTTGTATACGTTTGTCTCATTTTAATATTATAAAGAAAATGAGAGAAGATAAATAAAAAAAAATTAAAGACTTGGTTCTAATTTTCACCACGCGCATGTGGCGCCCTTTGCAAATTCGCGCCATTTTCATATTAGAAACGTCAAAGATTGTTGCGATTTTCCTACTGATTTCTAAAGACAAAAAGTTTATTTCATTACTTATTGTACTGTTTTCTCGCAAATGTGTCGAAAAACGTTGTGTGACACACGTGCGGATTTGGTTTTTACAAACTCGACTTTACGACTCGACTGACTATGGTAAGCCCTCGACTTCGTCTCGTGCTTACATTCGTCTACTCGTTTGTAAAAACCAACTTACCGCACTAATATCATAAATAACTATATCCATTTAATGTAAATCAATATGGCCCTTTACAGCATTTAATTTAAATGAATATTTTCGAAGATATTACAGATTTAAAATGCAGGGACATAGCGGTGCGGCGGTACCGGCCCGGCCGGTTGTATTGTCTAATGACAAATTCAAATTCAAATTATTTATCTATACATGTAATTAAACAGTAACGAAAGAAAAACTGTACATTGAGTATTTTCGAGAAAAAATAAGAGGCTTTTGTTAGAAAAACGTAACTGATGACAAAAAGTGACTTTTTAGAATTTTTGTCTGTTTGTCTATTCGTCTGTGTGTATGGTACGGCTTCACGCTAAAACTACTGGATAGATTAAATTGAAATTCCGCTAAAATGTTCTTTGTAAACCAAGGAAGGCTTTAGGCTACATGTTATCACTCCGTATGTTATGGGAGGTAAGCAATATTGATTTTAAAAGGTTTTTGTTCGTAATTGAATGCACAAAATGACATGTTAGTTAGTTACAATAAAAATTTAACTCTGGAAACATAATAATCATGCTATTTTTATAAAGGAGCTGGGCAGACTCGAAGGATGTAATGTTTTCAATTGGCGTGAAAACTACAAAACCGATTTTGATCAAATTTTGCATAAATAATCCTTAAAGATATGGTCAGGTTATAGGCTACTTATTTGTGCTTTGGGGGATGAGCAAGATTCAAAAATGTCTGTTTTGAACGACAATTGGCACATGGTTCGATCCCCAGCAACTGTTATTATTTTTGTATTTATTTTATCTTTTGAAATGTATTTTTACTGCATATTATTGTCAAAATAATAATAAAATGGGTTTTTGCGTCATCATATCAGCCGAAAGACGTCCACTGCTGGACATAGGCCTTCCCCAAGCGTCGCCACAACAACCGGTCCTGTACGGGTTTTTGCGTACTAAAATAATATTTAAATTTTTATCGACCTTCTACCAAACAGTTTAATTAGCGAGGACTTGTAATAAGAAGCCACTACATCAATATTGCAGATACTTAAGTGTCCAACCTCAGCAATGACTATCATCACGCTATACTTTCGGGGAGCTAAGCAGCCAAAAAGCATGACATAAATAAGTTCGGCTATTTGAATCTATTATCAGCAGAACTCATAGTCCCTCGGTTTATAAGACTGCCTTTCGAAATCCTAGGTGTGAGTTCGAATCTTAAAGGGTGTTTTTAGTTTGAATTATTATTATCTTATTTATTTCCGTATTTTTTTATTCCTACCAAACCTATTATTATCAAATACTAATAATATGTTATTGCTGTATTTTGCATATTTCTAGCAAGTATAATTATTACCAGAACATATTTTCTGTTTATCTGTATTCTATTTTGTTCCCATCACGTTGAATAGTACAAAATCATTGTAAATAATTTTTACACATAAACCTGATAGGAATTGTGGCAATCTAGAAGAAATCAACTTATTATCTACATAATTCAGATACCCGTAATGCCATCTGTTGACCGAAAAAGTACTTAAATGTCAAAAGCATGAGAATTACACCAAAACATATTTTTTAGTTACTAATGTTACTTTTAAAACGTCATAAACAGTGATTCTTTTGATACAAAACTTACCGTTATGCATGTGATGCATAACATAAAAAAAAAGATTTGGTGTGATTGCTCCACTGACGTTATTTTATTTTTATTTTGATGGGTTAAGTCTCTCCACTCAACCTGTAAAACACCCTGGTTGCTTCTGTATACTTAGGTGGAGCTGAACCGGTAAACTTAGCCAGGACACCTACGCACAACGGAGTCCCTACTCTACTCTATCCGTTGCGGGGTTTTTTTTATGGATGGCAAATCATCAAAATGACTTCTTCCGCTCTGGGTAGACTGGAAGGGAGTGTCAGACTGTTACTGACTAAAACCCATCTGTGTTCCTCCTTATGACCTTTGCGTTCCAGGGTCGCAGTGACTCTTTCGAACAAATTCCGCAACCCTAACAGGCTCTGGCCCTAACGGGCCCCATCTACTTTGCTGACATCTCTTTGAGGCGCGCATGGGACGATCGTTATCGAGCAGCGAGCCACCCAACGCTCGCCGTCCGCAGGCCCGTGCCTACGATGGCCGAGAATCGCCCTGTGACTCTTGACGCCCGGGGCGTCTTCTTCTGTTTCGGCGGCTAAGGCATGACGTTTGCCTCTCCCTCACGCGGCCCGCCCCTTCCTAGCATTACTGTTCCGCAAAAGGAGGTGACGGCTTCCCACGCCTCCGCGCTCTGGACCATGGAGTGAACTAGAGCCGGTAGCGAGAGGTCACCGTCGCTGATTGCCTCGACGAGGACACGGCGGTGCTCCGCCCAAGCAGGGCAGACCTTCACCGTATGCTTCGCCGTGTCCTCTGCGGGGGTTGATTTCTCTTCTGGTTGGTTTCTCATGGACAACTTTATGTAACTCTATCGCGTGTTAACAACCCTAGCAAGTTTCATCAACATCGTGTATCATCATCATTATCCACAGTCCAACTTCTTCGCTCACTACTGAGCATAGGCCCCTCTTTTCGTGTGCGAATCACGTTCCTGTGCCAGCCTCATCCAGGTCCTACCCATAAAAGAAGAGGCCCGCTAGGGCCAGTGCTTGCCAGGGTTGCGGAATCTGTTCGAAAGAGTTACCGCGGCCCTGGAACGCAAAGGGGATTAGGAGAAACACAGATGGGTTTTAGTCAGTAAGAGTGGCACTCCCTTCCATTCTGCCCAGAGCGAAAGGAGTCATTTGATGTTTTCCCATAAATAAAAAGGAGGCAAGCAATGATAGATATTGACTGTTTGTATATCTTATTGATCTTACCTAGCCACATCATTTACAGGCACTTTTGAATTGTCAAGGTCGGTCAGTCAAAAAGATGAAGCTGTTTGCACGTTCCAAAGCGTAGATCTCTATGGAGAAGAACGTGCAAGAAACTCCACGGACACTCTTTTAAATCATTTGCTTTAAAATATTTTTTTTTAAACAAAAAAGCTGTACCTAAACGTTGTTTATAAGGTCATGCTGTAGTAGGTAGGTATATTTAGTAGCAGCATTGCACATTTGCACCCGTGCGAAGCCGGGGCGGGTCGCTAGTTTTTTATATTTTTAAATGTTTATTTTTATTGAAATGTTTAAAAATTTAATTTATAAGTGATGAAAATGAATAAAGGAAATACTAATAATTTTCTTCATAAACAAATCAAATATCTTGACTTGGCTCGCGAGGTTGCCGAGATGTGGGATGTGAATTCGGCAATCATTGTACCGATAGTCGTGTCAACCAACGGCTTAATAGCCACGAGCCTCGACCAACACCTCAGGAGGCTCTCGTTAGGCAGCTGGATCAAGGGCTTGATTCAGAAAGCAGTTCTTCTGGACATGGCTCGCATTTTTAGGAGGTTCCTCTCTCTGGAGCCCTGACCCGGTAACTTAGACCCTGTTCCCGATACCGGTGGGCTACTATTTTTTTATATTTTTAAATGTTTTTTTTTTATGACATATTTAAAAAGATTCCACATGTCGACAACGTCGTGTGCCAAGTCAAGATACTTGATAATATTCTTTAAACTATACTGATATTTTTATTTTTATTAGTCGATCTGTATAAATTTATCATTCAAATATTCATTTATGCTATAATTTTTAATTTATTCGTAAAAACAGTCATCTTTTTTTCATTTCTTAATAGCTTTTTTTTTTTTTTTGAGGATGGGAAATCATCAAATGACCCCTCCCGCTCTGGGTGGAGCGGCAGGGAGTGTCAGACTTTTACTGACTAAAACCCACCCTTAGTCCTCCTACTGCCTTTCTTTCCAGGGCCGCGGTAACTCTTTCGAACATATTCCGCAACCCTGGCAGGCTCTGGCCCTGGCGGGCCCCGTCTCCGTTGCTGACTGCTCTTTCCGGCGCGTTTGATGTGAAACGCGCCGTCGACTCTAGCCTGACCTGATCGGACAGCGAGCTACCCATTGCTCGCTGTCCGCAGGCGTCAATCACTGCGCCTTGCTTAGGAGCGTCAGTTCCTGAGAGGCGCAGCGACTAACATTCGTCTGAAGGAGGCGAAATGGGGCCATTACTGGCACTCCATTCCAGCCCCCTCCCGAGCAGTTGCAGCGGCGGCGACGATGGCGGCGGCTGCGGCGGAAGCGACGGCGGCGGCGGCGGCGGTGGAGGAGGGTTTTCTCCTCGTCCCGGCCCTGGTGGGTGGACCGCAGGCTTTGCCCCCAGCCCAGTGATCGGCCGGCTTGCCAGCTGCCGCACATGCGAAGCAGTGCGGCGCGGCGTTGCACGAGCCGGCCCTGTGACCGGGCTGACCACAGCGGAAGCAGTGGTCACTGCGGTCCACCTCCGAGGTGCAGAGTGCTCCGACGTGGTTGGCAACTTGGCAACGGAAGCACCTCAGAGGTCTGGGCTCCAGCAGTTTCACCTGCGCAGAGACCCAGCCCACCAAGAGCCTTCGGCCCTCCGAAATTTTCTTGGCCGCCGACACGGGGCAGCTCACCACAACGGTTCGCATGCCCGTGTTGTCAGGACGGATGGTCTGGTGGCCTTCACCTCCTCTGCAGAGCACCCCCCCGTCCTGACGACGGCGGCCAACACCTCCTCCTCCGTGACGGAGTCGTCCAGGCCCAAGATGCGCATGTCTATGCACTTCGTGGGCCTGGACACTCGGACGACATCCGCGCTCAAGGACGCCCTAAGCCTTTCGGCTAGAGCGTCCGCGGCCGGACGGCTATCTGCTCCAGGGATCTCCAGCATCCTGGCCCCAGTCTTGGTGACCCTGAGCCGGAGACCACCGGCGATGCCAAGCTCACCGAGGTTGACGGCCTCCTTCGCCTTGGTGAGCATATTGGCATACGTCACGCCCCTCTTCACCGCGTCCGGCTGCAGCGTTACCACCACAGCCGCGGTCTACGGGGCGCGGAGCGCAGCCGCGACGCCTCGCGCTCTCTGCCGCCGCCATCTCTCCTGCCTCTTTGCCGCCCTGGCTGCCTTTCCCGCCTTCTTCTTCTCCCCGGCCACTTGCCATTCGGTTTGAGCCGGGGGAGGTTCAGAAGGCGAGGAAGCCGGGGGGAGCTGCTGCACGGCTGGCGCAGGAGCCTTCGCCGTCCGTGCAGCTACCCCACCCTTCCTCTTCCTTCCCGGGGCCGGGTCCGGTTTTCCCGATACCGGCCTCGCGGGTGCCGGCCCGGACCCTTTGTCCTGGCCGGACGACCCCGGGTTGGCAGCCACAGCGGCCGCGTACGAGTCCGCTTTATTGCGGCCTGGGGCCTTCGCCGCGCTCGCCGCCAGCGGGGGGCGCAGGACGATGCCCTCCAGGACGGAGAACCGTGCCTGGAAGGCAGCCATCTCCTGCCGCACAAGGTCCAGCACCTGGCTCTCCTACGGCACGGGCTGGCTGTCCTCCCTAAGCCCCCCTTTAGACGCCCCCTGTGGGCCGGCTCCCTGGAGCCTGGCCAGGTCTGCTCGGAGCCCCACGTTCTCCCTCTGGAGACGCTCGGTGGCGGCAGCCAAGCGGGCGACCTCCACCCGCAGCTTGGACCGCTCGTCCGCCGGAGGCCCACCTCGGTTAGCCTCCGCTGCCGCTAGGATGGAGGCCAGCGCCGCGCTTATGGCCATGTTTTTAGAGGAAAGTTTCCTCTTCAAGGCCATATCGCGGATCCCGGCCTCCACCACCTCCGCAAACCCGGCCCTCCGAACCCGCTCCTGTCCGGAGTCATCCGGCTCACCGCCGGAGGACTCCGGGCTAGGAGCCCCACGACCGCTATCTCCGGGGGGTCGTCCAGCATCAACTCGCTGGCCAGCCTCCTTGGAGGCAAGGAAGGAATCTACCCTTGCCTTCCTCTCGGCCCTTACCCCGCCTGCTGGTGGGGATTTTATGGGCCGAGGCCACCTCCTCGCTGCCGGATGACCCCCGGTCTTCCTCCGGTCTGGGCCGCTTGCGGAAGGACCTGGAGTCCTCCGCAGCAGCCCCCGCCTCCTCGGGTCCAGAGCTCGCCGAGCTAACGGTCACCAGGTCGTCGGAGTCCAAGTCGGACTCCGACTCTGCACCCGCGTGACGCTCAGGCAAGCCCTCCCTCCAAAATAGCGCGCCTCTACCCGCGCTCCACCCGACCGACACTTTGTCGGGCGAGCTAAAATCGAAACCGATCAATTCCGCGAAGGATGTTCCGGATCGGGGGCCTCCTCGGCCCTTGTTGCCATTGGCAATCGGAGATTGGATAGCACTTTTGCCCCCCCCCCCCCCCAGAATACGAGGGGCTTGACGCACGAAGCGTGGCGGATTCCCGGACCGCCCTGGGGTAGATTCTCTTTTATTGTCCTATCCATTTTTTTCCTTTTAGAGGGTGCGGTCCCTATCTCCTCCTCTCTCCCACTGCCTGCTCGCTGCCCTCACAGTCACGTCTGATGATCAGACGCGTACCAGAGAGCAGAGAGCAAGCCAATGAGACGCACACCGTCCGAGGACCCGAACACTGCTCAAGTCTCCGAACGGTGTGCCCCTCTTGTATCTCTCTTGGTCTGGTCTCTCACTTGGGACCTTCCGGCATGAGTGGCTCTACCGGCAAAGCCCCCAAGATCACTGAGACACGCAAGCCCCACCACGACGGCAACGTGGAGACACGGTCGGTGGAGTTCTTATAGCTCGGGTAATTTATTACAAACTACCTGTTTCCCGCGACTTCGTTCGCGTGTATGTCGGCAAGTAAAATGATGTGGGAGGTAAGATCGCTAAGATATACGAACAGTCAATCTAGCATTGCTCGACCCCTTTTTTATCGATGGGAAAACATCAAATGACTCTTTCCGCTCTGGGCGGAGCGGAAGGGAGTGTCAGACTCTTACTGGCTAAAACCCGTGTTCCTCTAAATGCCCTTTGCTTTCCAGGGCTGCAGTGACTCTTTCGAACAAATTCCGCAACCCTGGCAGGCACTGGCCCAAGCGGGTCCCGTTTTTTATGCTGACATCTGTTTGTGACTCGCGTGGAACACAACGCACCGTCGACCCGGGCCTGGTTCTTATCGGATGGCGAGCCACCCAACGCTTGCCATCCAAAAGCCCGCGTTGCTTGACCCCTCTTAGAATTAGGAATTTGGAAGAGTGTTATGCAAGGCACTGGCTGTATCACCTTTTCTGTTCAAGTAATTATTAATGAGAAACGTTATAATGAAAACGCTTCTCTCATTTCATCGAAACTATCTACAGCTGTCCTAAGAAGATATCGTGAAAAGTAGGTATAGATTGTGACTATAGCGATATTAATAACGTCAATTTCGTGCCTATCAGATGACTTTGTGGTTTGCACTGAGAACTTCGATGACCCACCCCCACAAAAAGCTTCAAAATCTTTAAGATGCTTCATGCAAAATCTTTAAGTTGGGCTTTAGGATGAATATGGCCAAGACGTTATGGAAAACACCTTCAGCGATTCAAATCCTACTGTTAAAGTTGGAAATGAATTGTTGGAGATGATTAACCGATATTTTTGGCCATATCCTTTCAATTGGCAAAGAAAATAAACAAACGGAGGTATCGAGAGGAATACAGCTTGGATGACTCGCTTTTATCAAAATGGACGACATTTTGAAACCTGTCAAAATTCCACAATGTGTCTGAATTTCCGCTTCTAATAGGTTGGGGAAAAAGTTTCTTCGCATTTTTTAAGAAAATTCAAAACATTTTTTAATATACCTACTTTATTTACATTTAACTAAATTATGTAGGTACCATTTTGTTCGATAACTTTTTGCCATCTTGAAGGTAGGGACATGATCCCATTGCTATAGAAATTTTGGGAGTTCTGATCAAAATACCGCGACAAGTGGTTTTGGCAGTCCTCTCGTGATGTTAACCTGACAATGCCTAAAGAATTCTGAAGAGACCGAAACAGGTAGAAATCTGAAGGTGCAAGGTCAGGGCTATACCGCGGATGCATTAACACCTCCCAGCCAAACTATCTGAATTTTATCTGAGTGGCTAAAGATGTGTGAGGTCTAGCGTTATCATGATGAAAAATCACACCCCTTCCGTTGATTAATTCCGGCCGCTTTCACAGTTGTTCGCAGTAGAGTTCAGAATCGATGGTCCTGCCTGGTGGTAACAGCTCATAATTAATAATGCCCTTCCAATCCCACCACATACACAGCATCACCTTCTTGCGAGTTAACCCGGGTTTCGCCACAGTTTGTGAAGTCTGACCGGACTTTTACCACGACCTTTTTCGCACGTTCTTGTCGTACGTGATCCACTTTTCATCACCAATTATCAGCTCCTTCAAAAATGGTTAATATAGAATCACAAATGAGTACACGGTTTTTTTTCAGAGAGCTCGTGAGGTACCCAAATATCGAGCTTTTTTGTATCAAGTTTTTTTCAAATGCGCCAAAACTATTTTGTGGTCAATTCCCAGTTCATCAGCTACGTCGTAACTACTGATATAACTGTAATATTGCTCCACTTTTTTAAAAATGGCATCCATTTTATCCGTAATAGGGCGACCAGAGCGACGTGCATCTTTCACATCAAAATTTCCGGATTGAAAACGCTTAAACCAAATTTGTGCTACTCTCACAGACACTGCATTGGGTCCATAAACATCGAATTTTTTTGGCATCTTGCGTTGCATTTTTATCTTTTTTGTAGTAAAATTTTAAAATGTATCGAATTTCTTCATTAGATTCACTCATCTAATCAGTACGAAAAACAAATGAAAATCACACATTTTCCTAATTTCAATTTGGAATTATGTACTTTAAAATTTAAACTTTCAATGATACCAAAACCAGCCAGATACCAAAAGTATAGCCACAGAGATTTTATTACAAGTTCATACATACTATAATACGAAAAGACTTTTTCCCCAACCTAATATAACCAGTGTGTTTTTCTCACCATGACTTACTTACTTACTTACATGGACGCTCACGCAGGAGGCTGTGTACTGTGATAGTTGCACAGTGAGCCATGGAGCGTTCCATGCTTGGCAGAGGTACGTCGTCGTCGAGATCCGAAGACGTACGAAGGTTTTCAACATCGGAAAACGAATTGTGGAACTAAAGTGGAGCTGGGCAGGACACTTGGTAAGGCGCGGTGATGATAGGTGGAGTAAGGCAGTGACTGAGTTGCGTTCCAGGACTGGAAGAAAAAGTATTGATCGGCCGGCGGCCAGATGGGCGGACGATATTACTGCCATCGTGGGTAGAATCTGGATGAGACTGACACAGGAACGTGGGGATTGCCACACGAAAAGAGAGGCCTATGCTCAGCAGTGAGTGAAGTCGGGCTGTGGATGATGATGATGATACACGATGTTGAAGAAAGTTGCTAAGGTTGTTAACACGCGATAGACCTACATAAAGTTGTCCATGGGAACACCGACCAGAAGAGAAATCAACCCCCGCAGAGGACACGGTGTAGCATACGGTGAAGGTCTGCCCTGCTTGGGCGGAGCACCGCCGTGTTCTTGTCAAGGTGGTCGGCTGCGGCGACCTCTTGCTACCGGCTCTGGTTCACTCCATGGTCCAGAGCACGTTGGCATGGAAAGTCTTCACCTCTTTTTGCGAAACAGTAATGCTAGTGAAGGAAGAGGCGGGCTGCGTGAGGGAGAGGCAAACCTCACGTCTCAGCCGCCGAAACACAAGAAGACTCTCGGCCACCGTAAGCGCGGGCCCACTCTATCCAGAGCAGAAGAAGTCATTTGATGATTTCCCATCCATAAAAAAACCCCGCAAAGGATAGAGTAGAGTAGAGGAGACAACGTTGTGCGTAGGTGTCCTGGCTAAGTTTGCCAGCCTAGCTCCGCCCATATATACAGAAGTTACCAGGATACTCTACAGGTTGAGTGGAGAGACTTCATCGTTCAAAAAAAAATGAAAACTACGTCAGTGGAGCAATCAGACGAAATCTTTTTTTTATGATACGCATTAAATGCATAAATACCGCTAGGTAACCATCAAAAGAATCACTTTTTATGACGTTTTAAAAGTACAATTAGTAACAAAAAAATATTTTTGGTGTAATTCTCATGCTGTTAAGTAACTTTTTCGGTCAACAGATGGCATTACGGGTATCTGAATTATGTAGATAATAAGTTGATTTCTTCTAGATTGCCACAATTCCTATCAGGTTTATGTGTAAAAAATATCTACATTGGTTTTGTACTTCTTAACGTGATGCTAACAAAACAGAATACAGATAAACAGAAAAAAAGGTTCTGCTAATAAAACGATCCTTGCTAAAAAATATGCGAAATAAAGCAATAACATATTATTTACGTTTGAAAATATAAGGTGTAGTAGAAATGAAAAAAAGGAAATAAATAAGTTAAAAATGATTGAAAAACAATTTCTTAAAGTGAGATTCGAACCCTCCCCAAGTCTTTCAACAAGGCACAAGTCAGTGTTTAAGCCGAACCGTCTGTGATTGCTATAGAAGTTTCGTTAAGATAGACGATCTTATTTAAGTCAAGGTTTTTAGCTGCTAAGCTCCCCAAAAATATAGCGTGATGATAATCATTGCTAAGGATAGACCCATAAAAATATGCAATATTGCAAAATGTTGTGGACTCTTGTAACAATTCCTCGCTAAACTGTTTGGAAAAATGTCGAATAAAAATTTAAATGTTGTTTTTAGTCCGCAAAAACCCATTTTATTATTATCCTGGCAGTATTATGGTGTAAACATACAGTTCCGCAGATATAATAATTACAAAAATATTTACAGTGACTGGGGATCGAACCTTGTGCCAACTGTCGTTCAAAATATTTGAATATTGCTCATCCCCCAAAGCACATAGCGTGGTAATAATAATTATAGCCTGTAACCTGACCATACCTATAAGGATTATTTATGCAAAATTTGAACAAAATCGGTTCAGTGGTTTTCTCGCCAATTGAAAACATACACCCCACGAGTTACTACTTTATTATAATATGTTTATAGATTTTTATCGACATTACTAGAGGCCCAGATGAACGACTCCGGCCGCGACATGTGAAAATTCCCAAATAAAAAATAAATCTTATGTAATTGGTAAATAAACACTAAATTCGCGATTAATTCGGCGCACACCGGTGTGTCGCCGGTGCTTGAGCGGTGAATGCATCTTTAAACAATGTAAGTTAATAATATTTGGCTGTGGGTACCTACACTCAAGAATTTTAAAATATTTATGTTAGAATTATTGAGTATACTATTGTAGTCTTTGAATTATTGTAAGTCCGAGTGTCGAAGGACAATGATAACTTTTAATTATGTATTTGTTCTCATGTAAGTGAAATGTTATTTTTTTTCTTTAACCAGAAACGAGATGTTGGTAGGACGTGTTTTATGTCGGAGTGTGAATCATGTTTGAATGTCTTCTTGTGTAGTGTAGAAGTCCTGGCGAGTGTGCCCAAATTTACAGATTTCCACTATGTAAATAGAAAGTGACGTTAGAATATTTATTTTTTTGAAATGAGGTTTGCAGCTATCGGTTTGTTCTATATTAAACAAAATACGAATTAACTTTTTTTGAAATGTAAACAGCGCTGGTGCGTCTGTGCTATTACCCCACATTATAACACCGTAGCTGAGCCATGCATGAGCATAGGCGTAGTACGATACTAGAGCTGTCTGTAAGTTTGTGGTCTTTTTACCGACTTTGAAAAAATCTTTCTTTTGTTAGAAAGGGTATCTTTCCCAAATGGTCCAATTGAAATTTTATCAAAATCGGTTCATTAGTTTGGTTTTTAAATCCAAATAGCTGGAAAATATGTGGAAAAATCACCCATGTATACGAAATATATAAATACGCCCAGCGCCACCAAACCGGGGATAGTGGTGTGAAATGTGCGACCAGCCAAGTGATTGTGTCCGATCAGGCATGAGGCAACACATGGAAACTATGTTACTGATAAATCGAAATCAGCTAGACAGCCTCACCGTCTAGTCACCTGGAGTGTACGCGGCCTAAACCAACCGGGCAAACTCCAGATAGTAGAGAGTGAAATGAAAAGGAAGAGAATCACTATCCTCGGACTCAGCGAAACTCACTGGAGAAATTCTGGTTACTTTTCGACTGACCGGTCCAATAAAGTCTACTTTTCAGGACCTGAGAATGAGAGCTCTAAAGGTGTTGCCTTTGTGGTACCACTTAGCATAGATAAGTAAGTCAGCGGTTACAAACCGATTAACGACCGAATAATTGCCATTAAAGTTAACACAACTCCCTGTAAGCTGAACATTATACATTATACAGGCGCCTACCGCCCAATCTAGCGAGGACGAAATTGAGAACTTTTATAGCGCCTTGGCAAAATCTCTCCAAGAAATTCCTAAAAGCCTACCTGGTAATTGTTGGCAATACCGAAGGAAAGAGAGCACGACGCCGGTCGCCAACACGATGGTCTGACCAAGTAAAAGAAGCTACGTCCTCAAGCAAATTCCAGCAGGTGGTGATGGCAACTTTGGAGCGGAATCAATGGAGACAGATAGTCCGCTTAAGGGAGTCCAGTGACCACGATCCTCAGTAATGAGGGACCGACTGAAGAAGAAGAATAGAAATGTCATCCGCAAGCAGGGCGCATGGTCCGGAATCTTGGATTGATTTTGGAAGATCGTTAATATAAATGAGAAAAAGAAGACATCCAATTACACTACCTTGCGGTATTGAGGCGTGTATTGCCTTCCTGTGAGATCGGACCCTATGAAGTTCATTAGTTCTATCATTGAAGAATTCTATTTCGACCAATTGCGCTCTGTTTGTTAAGTAGAACTTAAACCGTTTATGGGATTTGCCACGGATTCCCACTCCATATAGTTTATTTAGTAATATTCCATATTGCACTTTATCGCAGGCTTCACTCATGTCTAGTAGTGTACCAATTGAGTTTTTTACTATATATTATACTAGCTTTTACCAGCTGCGTCTTCGCCCGCGTGAATATCCAAAATAGCAAGGTTTCCTGATTTGTATTGTAAATTTTTTACTCAGGAAACACCCACCCTAGACCTACCTTACACCTACCCTACACCTACCCTACACCTACCCTACACCTACCCTACACCTACCCTACACCTACCCTACACCTACCCTACACCTACCCTACACCTACCCTACATCTACCCTACACCTACCCTACACCTACCCTACCTACATAATTATACCAGCCCAAAAATACTATGACATGTTTCTTGTCTCCTGGTACTTGATGTTTCTGGTCTCCTGGTACTTGTGAATCTGAAGTACTAAGGCAGCAGCGGCTCTGAGTTTCCACTTCCTCCTCAGTCTCCATTAATCCATGCCACTTACCGGGATAAAAAGTAGCCTATTTTTTATTCCAGGATATGAACTACATGTGTGCCAAATTTCATCCAAATCCCTTCAGCCGTTTTTGCCTGATTGTTACACAAACATACAAACATACAAACATACAAACTTTCACCTTTATAATATTAGTAGGATTAAGAGCTTCCTGTATAAATTTGTAAACAGCTAAAGTTGTTGATTTATTTTTACGAAAGCCATTTTGACGTTCGTCGAATACTTTATATTACTCGTAGAAGGCGTACACACGATTACACATTACTTTCTCAAAAATCCAAAATTAAACCTATTTTTAATACTTTTCGGTTATTAAAAGTTTTTTTGTATGGTAATTGGACTGTTAATAACAAAATTTCAGTGCTTCTAGTATGCACTCCTAACAAAGTCGACCAAAACACAAAAATGGCTGCCGTTTAGCGGGGGTTGGGTTTAGACCCCACATGTAGAATAACTTTATCAAAAAATAAAGCAAACTACCACCCCTTTCAGTTTGAACTTACAGTACGAAACCAGACACATTATAATTATATGTTTCGTCGGTTTAAACCATTGGTCGGCCCTGAATCCTACTAATATTATAAAGGTGAATGTTTGTATGTTTGTATGTTTGTATGTTTGTATGTTTGTATGTTTGTGTTTCAATCAGGCAAAAACGGCTGAAGGGATTTGGATGAAATTTGGCACACATGTAGTTCATATCCTGGAATGAGACATATGCTACTTTTTATCCCGGTAAGTGGCATGGATCATTGAAGACTGAGGAGGAAGTGGAAATTCAGATCCGCTGCTGCCTCTAATACTTCAGATTCACAAGTACCAGGAGACCAGAAACATGTCATAGTATTTTTTGGGCTGGATAGGGTAGGTGTAGGGTAGGTGTAGGGTAGGTGTAGGGTAGGTGTAGGGTACATGTAGGGTAGGTGTAGGGTAGGTGTAGGGTAGGTGTAGGGTAGGTGTAGGGTAGGTGTAGGGTAGGTGTAGGGTAGGTGTAGGGTAGGTGTAGGGTAGGTGTAGGGTAGGTGTAGGGTAGGTGTAGGGTAGGTGTAGGGTAGGTGTAGGGTAGGTGTAGGGTAGGTGTAGGGTAGGTGTAGGGTAGGTGTAGGGTAGGTGTAGGGTAGGTGTAGGGTAGGTGTAGGGTAGGTGTAGGGTAGGTGTAGGGTAGGTGTAGGGTAGGTGTAGGGTAGGTGTAGGGTAGGTGTAGGGTAGGTGTAGGGTAGGTGTAGGGTAGGTGTAGGGTAGGTGTAGGGTAGGTGTAGGGTAGATGTAGGGTAGGTGTAGGGTAGATGTAGGGTAGGTGTAGAGTGGGTGTAGGGTAGGTGTAGTTACAATACAAATCAAGAAACCTCCCTATTTCCGATTAACACGCGGGCGAAGCCGCTGGTAGAAGCTAGTTCGATATAATTTGGAAATTTAATTAAAAAATTTAAACGTAGATAACGTATCTCATGTTTTTCCATTAGAATTTTTGTATTATCTTCTGTCCTTTTCCATTAAAATCCTAAAAGAGATCTTTACGCAATGACCAAATTAAACCTGGATAGTTTATTTCTGTCTTCAACTTTTCATGTACTCGCTTTATTTTGTACCGCTTTGTTTTTACCTCTTTATCAGTTGTGTGAACGTTGTGAATAGTTCTTTGGATTACCGCTTTATCTAAATCGTTACGGAAAATGATAGTTATTTTTCCTGCAACTGGTCTTTTTCGGAGATTTATCTAAATACTTCCGTCTTCCAAAAGAAGTTTACCTTCTAATACAACTCTTGACAGTGGGCAGCGGGATTCCCGTCGATATCGCTTCCAATTGGGCTGATAGTGACACTTGATGTCTTTATTGTTCATGTTTTTAAAATAACCATTTAAATTACCATGTTTGTTAAAAAATCCATGGTTAAAGTTTTTAGGTTAGAATAAAATTTTCCATAGGGCCTAAATGCCATGCCCATAAGTTTACAATCCAACTTAAGGTCAAGGTCATCTTCAAGGTCAAGGTCAAACCCTTCAATGTATTTTTTTATAAATCGTGAATTATTGCTCCATATCAAACTCCAACGTCTAAAATATCTTCAAGATCAAACATCTCAAAAACAATGTCGAAAAATAATGCTTGTTCATGCAAATTTCACTAAATTCAAGACCACAGACCAATCTCAAAATTTTTAAGGAGCAGTAGACGACTCCTATTTCTGTGTGTTGTAAAAAAAATAACCACGAAGGGGATGACGGGGTCTGTGTTCGCTCTCTTCGCTCGCTCACTAGACCCAGCCATCCCCTTCTATCCTAAACTATCTGAGTCGGGGAACCCCCAGTTCCTGAGCTCGCTCCGCTCGCTCTTGCATTCTGAGTCCTCCGAGGTGTTACGACTTCTTAAGAGGGCCCTTCCCGGTTCGTCTATCGTCAACGCGATCTTGGTTGAAAAGCTTGTTGTTTCATCCAGAGCAATGTGTTTGACTAACAGGAAAGTGAGAACGCAATAACATTGAACGAAAATAGTGTTGGAATATTTCATAAAACTAGATCCAGGAAATACGTGTTTTTGAATGAGACTTACAAGTTTGTAAAGTGTTTATTATTTATTTAGAATCTCCATTACACGTGCAAGGTTCCTATCAAGACTTTTTATTACTTTTACAATTTATGAGTACATTATGAACGGCCAAAGTTCAGGTGAAATTTGTGTAAAATGCAGATTTTCGGAGGCTTATACTGAATTTGTTTTCATAGAAACCTAGCTATAGTGCACAAGATACCTTATACTTCAAAAGATTCAAAGATAGATGTGTTACAACGTCATAATCACGTACGAGCATTTGTATGAAAAGTATGACGGGTTGGCCGCTCTTAATATAGGTGTAGGAGTACAATACACGCTCTCGACTGAGTACACACGATGAATGACTACTGTCAAACGTAAGCTTGCGTCACATACAAGTACATCATAATACAGAAATTACGTTTCGTTTCCCACAATCGCTAAGACCAATTTTTTATTTATTTCAAATGCTATTAATTTAAACACGCTACAAAAGCGCAGCTATTAATTAATAAAATTAAGTTAAAAACTATAACATTTATAGAAAAAAACCTTTTAAATAATATTTTAGATAAATAGGTTAGAAATTATTGAAACTAGGATTTTTTTACTCGAAAGCTATGAGGTTTCGCATTATGAAACTTTGTGATAGTGTAGATAAGTACTCCGCGTGATGAAACTTGAAACCGTTTGTTTTTAATACAAAGTTGAGCCATGTCGTGCTATTTTCCAATTTTTATGGAAACTTTAGAAAATTATAACTCGTAAACCGTGAGTTTCCGCAACTTGAAAATATGTAAAAAACTTTCTATTTGTGAGTACTATCTACAAAAAAATATGAACTTCCAAATCAACGGCCCATAATGGATAGTTTATCCAAGCTCGTTGTGTTCGGACACAAAATGATATAAGTACGATTCTTTAGTTTTGCTTTCAAAAATGTAATGACAAAAGTAATCAATACTGACGAGGTAGGATTGGGCACGTTCCGGTGCTTGTGCGGGTCGTACTCCTCCATAGGCTGGCCGGTGAGCACCTGCAGCGGCTGCATGAGCGCCGACTTAGTAGCACTGAGGTCCACGGCCGAGAACACCTTTGACGCCACCTTGGACGGCACCTTGGATGGCGTGATGTTGGCCAGGCTCGGGGTGCGCCGCGGCGTGCTGCTCCGGGAGCCGCTGGGCTTGGCGTCCCCCATGTCGCTGATGTCGCTGCCTACTCCGCACTAACTAATCACACAACACTCGACCCGTAATCTAATCGGCGCGTATTTCCACTATAAATTATTATTTTTCTCTTAACATTTATTCATTTTCTTTCATGTGAAACTGTTCGTATTCCTATAAAATATTATTATTTGTTGTAAAATGTAATCTAAGGCTAAAAAACAGGGTTATTTGTCAATTCACTGACAATTTTGTTTGTCAAAGTCAGTTTATTTTTAATAATTTTATGTCAATGTTTTCTGCAAAGAGATTTAAAGATACAAGTAGGACATGGCTAAATGCAGAATGGACGATTGCCCTTAGAATGTATAAATATGGTACCTAGCAATATGTAATGCTGAATAGCTGATTATTAGTATTTCGTTTAAAAAATGTTTTAGGAACTGTTTATATCTTTGCAATCCTGAAAATAAAATCATGTTACTCCTACGTCAATACGTATCGAAAAAACTTCAAACAAACGGCATTGCTATGAATTTTTGCGTAGGCGTTTGAATGTATCTGCGATTTTATTGATAATTGTATTTTGATATAGCGAGCGACCCACCCCGATTTCGCACGGTGGAACTTACTTACCTAACCTACTTGAGTAAATACCTACAAAGGGGTAATTGCATCAAAAAACATGATACAACTTAATTTCTGCAATCCGCGAAAATACGCTCCCGCTCGCGTGTAGGTACACGCGAAATATTAAACTCTCGTAAAGCCTTACTACTTATCCAAATGAGTTGAAATAAAGACAGTTTTCACAGACAATATTTAAATAATGGTTAAACATATTTGAAAAGATTAGGATTAATATAACTGAACCAAACAAACAAAAGATTATTGAATTTGAGGTAAGTAAACAATTCTGCAGTAGGTAAGTACTTTATCAAATATTACTCACGTTTTAAGCTGCACACGCAAGAAAAGCCCTCAGGATTTTTCTGACTTGATTTACATTCAATAATACCTACACGAATGTACACCTAAACCTTCCGGAAGAACCTACCTCATCATCTCTTATCTACCTCATAAGCAGTGACAACCCCATCAAAATCTCTTTCTACATTCGTACAGACAGACAAACGCGGCAGGGACCAGGACTAGCAGTGCGATTCTGTAAACATGTCGAAGTGAACACTTGGGCAGGGCGCACGACAGGTGAGTTGTCAAACCATACAAATAAGATGGAATGACAGCTCTATTGTCGTTCACTCCGCCAAGGTGAACACCGTGAGATGTCGACAGAATTGACCGGCAGGACTTAGTTACCTAGTATGTGTTGATTGATAAATTCAGCCTTAACAAGATAACGAACGCACTGAGTAACCAAGGAAATAAAAGATTACCTATTAAAATAAAACAGCAAAAATACGATTTATTTATTTATTCAATATTCTGTGTGTCTTACAAGAACATTATCAAAAAATGGAGCTGATAATGTGTTCTGGTGTATCGCCCATCCTCAGATACCAGCACTGTCATGACTAGGAGTGTGACGAATATATTAGTATTAGTTAAGAGATTAGTAATATTCTATGGATTCACGTATTAATAATTTGACTATCTGATATATGCTTGTAGGCGACATTAATATCGCCACAAAAAATCAACGTAGCAGAATCAAAAAATGAGACTCGCAGCGCCATCTATCTCGACAGCTGCGAACTAAATCCTAAACCGCGATAACAGAGTTTAACGTGCGATAAGAACATATACTAAGCCCGAATATTATCTTTCGGGCAGTGTCCTACCGGACAACCAACAACCGTCCGGTCGGAGGATCCTCCCTTTTCAACGGAGGTATGTGGGACTTTACTCTCTGTTCCGCTACCTCCAAAGTGGTGACCCTCGACGTTGAACGTCAGCGCAACATTCGTGCAGCTACTCCATCATGACATCATCATCATCACTTCTCCTCAACAACACCTCAAGCTCTCGAGCAGCGAGTCATACAGCCAGCCAGAACCATCGGCTTCTACGGGTATCCTGACCACCAGCATGCAGCGGACGCGCATTCCTGGTCAGCATCCTCAGCCTCTATCATCAACCTCATCAGCGACCTTGGCAAGCACACTGCACTTTCGGCCAGTCACATGAAGAGTCTTGAAGAACCTCTCCTGGTTGACGCCAGCAGGCACGTCAGCACGTCGCACAGCTCCGACCCACCTTGGCAACAACACTGCACCTTCGGCCAGTCACATGAAGAGCCTTGAAGAACCTTTCCTGGTCGACGCCAGCAGTCACGCCAACAGCAGACAGTTCCAACTCATCGTGAACTCTGCGACGCAGATAGTTCCGGCTCACCGAGAACTCTGCGACTTCCAGTTCCGACTCACTCGAACCAACCTTCCACTGGCCTGGCAAGCGTCTCAAGATATGGACGAATCATCCACCTATCGACCTCCGGTCTCCGGAGGGGGGTGATGTAGGAGACATTAATACCGCCACAAAAAATCAACGCAGCAGAATCAACAAATGAGACTCGCAGCGCCATCTATCTCGACAGCTTCGGACTAACTGGACAAAATCCTAAATCGCGATATCAGAGTTTACCGTGCGATTAGAACATATGCAAAGCCCGAATATCAACAGTTGGGCAGTTGCCCACCAAACACAAAAAACCGTCTGGTCGGAGATCCTCCCTTTTAAACGGAGGTATGTGGGAGTTAACTCTCTGTGCCACTACCTCCAAATGCTAATATACATTCACATAATCCATAGATTACTAACATGTACACAATCTTTATCATAATGTGAGATTCCATTCACTTGGCACAGACCGGCGGGATCGGATTCACTCAATCACCCTGACATGTAGTCGTGTAGTTCTTTCTATGGATTCACGTATTAGTAACCCGACGAACTGATATATGCTAATATTTAATATTCACATAATCTACAAACTACTTATATGTACAATAATCTTTAACATAATTTGAGATTCCATTCACTTGACACGGATCTTCTTGGCTCGGATTCGTGAAGTGATACGTATTATTAGGTTTTAGTTAAATATCACGGATCCTCAAATATAAATTAAGATATTGTAATTATTCTAGACTTATATATTCGTATTAGCTAATACTGATAAATGTCGATATTAACCCATCTTTAGTCATGACACTCATGACAGACAACTGACGTTGGTTTTTGTTATGATAAGAGATGGGATTGAACTTCAAGTGTAACAGAAACGATAAAATAATCGAAAGGTTTGTAAAAAAAATAATTTGTTTTGACGACCTTTATTCAGTTAATATATTTCGTTACAAAATACATAGGTAGTAAGAATAAACGAAGAAGCACATTCCGAAGCTCTCATCTATTTTTATTTGATTTCGATTAGAATAACGTGGAATCGAGTGAAGTTGATTGTCACTTTAAAACAACCCTGATTTCGGAATCAAAACTCAATTAACAAACAATAAAACAGAACACCGAATTGAATGCCATAATTCCCGCCAAAATCTCTGATTGCCACTTCTTAGTTCCGAAGAAGTTTCCAATCATTTTTAGACATAATTATGACTATTCAAGAAATCCGCCGACCGCCTACTATGTCACTATTTTTCTCGCTAGCCAAATGTCATTTTCTAGAATATTTTGTCATATGAGTGGCGCAAAACTAGCACAAAAAAGCAGAATGATCTAAACATCCTTTCGCCAGTGGCAAAAAATCGAACTAATGTTTTGCCTTATGTTTGAAGTATTTTTGACCACAACAAAACATAACCGTAGACAAATGAGGTCAAAACGAACAAGGTAGGTACTGAGGAAGTCATTATGACGGTCATCACTTGACAATGAATCGAGCTAAAGCCTCTCACGAAGTGGTTTCGAAGATCATAAAATGCATGTTGTCGATACCAGCTTATGATCACCATCGAATTGAGTCTAGTGAAGTTAAGCCAAACATCATAATATCCAATGATCTAAAACGATCCCAAGTCACCCGAAGTGCGATCTCTCGCGTCAGGCCCTGGTTCAATCCATGGATGGGTTTTAGTCAGTAAAGGTCTGACACTCCCTGCCGCTCCACCCAGAGCGGAAGGGATCATTTGATGATGTCCCATCCTTAAAAAAAAAAAGTCGCCCGAAGTGTTAGTATTGCTTATCCAGCCATAATTAGGTAGTTTCAGAAAATAAATCGATTTGGTAACTGTTTTCAAAAATCGATTTAAGTACAGTTTCTATTTGACATTCTGGTAAAGCGACATGACCCCTCCCTAGCTTTCCCTTTGATCTTATGTTGTCAAACAAAACAAGCTTAGAAAACAATTCAGATACTTTTTTTATGTTTATTAAAGTTCTATAAAATCATTAAAAACTAAATAATTCACGAATTAATATTTCAATATTTCGAGTTAATGTAGTTTTCTTATACATCCTGAGGGCAGTTATTTAGCCATGTCCTTTAATGTCTTTGGGTAGATAGAAATATTGATATTCAAGAATCCCCACGTTGCCGTCGAGGTGGAGCTTGTGATCTTGCGTCTCAGTGATCTTGCGAGCTTTGCCGGTAGAGTTACTCATGCCGGAAAAGTCCAAGTGAGAGACCAGACCAAGAGGAACACGAGAGAGGCACACCGTTTGGAGACTTGAGCAGTGTTCGGGTCTTCGGACGGTGTGCGTTTCATTGGCTTTGTGCCGGTACCCGCGAAGCCGCTGTCGGGAAAATCGGCCCCGGGAAAAAAGAAGAAAGGTGGGGTACAGACGGCGAAGGCTGCTGCGCCAGTCCTGCAACAGCTACTCCCGGCTTCTCCGCCTTTAAAGTCTCCTACGGCCGATGCCGAATGGCAAGTGGCCGGGGAAAAGAAAAAGGCGGACAAGGCAGCCTGGGCGGCCAAGAGGCGGGAGAGAAAGCGGCGGCAAAAAGCGCGAAGCGTCGCGGCTGCGCTCCGTTCCCCGAAGACCGCAGCAGTAGTGGTAACGCAGCAGCCCAGTATCATATCGGTATTCGTATTGAACGGACGCGTACGGTGTATTAGTTGTGTATAACTCATTAGCTAATGAGCTTATTGTATCGAGTATCGGCTGACCTTGAGGCCGATCGACACTTTGTGAGTTTTGTGAAAATGTCGGACCATAGTGATGGGGATAATGCTAGTGATATGGAGATAATCATAAGTTATGAAAATAGTCACAAGGATTTGAAAGTGAATAATTTACAAGGCAAAAAAAGCAGTGAAATTACTAGAAGGAGTGCAGAGAAGAGGAAAGAAATGGAAGATGGAAATAGTGACGAACGAAATGATGACGAATTTATAACGGTGAATAGAAGAAGAGCGAAACGTATGATCACAAGTAACTCAGTGGAACTAACAAAGAATATGAGGGTAGAAGAGGAAAAAAAAATGTCGCTGCAAAACCCAGTTGATTATGAAGTATGTGTCACCTCCGTCGATGTTTTACCTAAGCAAATAGCGATGGCCAAGTTACTTAGATCAGAAAACATTACGTGTATCATTAGGTTCAAATATAAAAGTTTTTTTAAAGTTTTAATCCAATTTAAGAATAAGGAATCTGCGGTAAAATTATTGGAGTGTCACGATATTAAAGAAAGAGGACTGCGTTGTCAACTCACTCAAGATTTTTGAATAGAAGCTTTGACTTTGGCGTCTGGTTTGGTGAGAGGGGTTGATTTGGATCTGATAGAAGATGAGCTTGCTAAAATCTTTGAGTCGTCTGCTGAAATCCTGTCGTTTAAAAGATTAAAATGTTTAAATTCGTACGGGAAATGGGTGGAAAGTGAGTCGATAAGGCTATATTGCTTCAAAAGCAATAGCATGCTTCCTTTTATCTATGCTTATGGCTGCCGCTTCAAAGTTGTGCCGTACGTGTACCAGTGATACAATGTAGCGCTTGCTGGCAGTTTGGTCATTTCATAAAATATTGTCCCATTAAAAAAATAATATGTGCGAAATGTGCGGGGGATCTCGTTAATTACAGCATTCAAAATTATAAGTTCCTTAATTGTAAGGGCGATAATTTTGTTTTAGACAAAAAGTGTCCGTTTTTGTGAAAGAAAAACCTATACGAAGCATCATAAGCAAACAACAAGAGCCCTACAGTTATTCTATGAAAATAAACAAAAAGAAAAGGTCATTAGGGAACATTCGAGTGAACACGCCGTTTGCCTCACAGCAAGTTTAGTTATCTACAGAATAATTTATGAATCATACCGAGATAAACTAGTGATGGGATTGAAACGGCAAGATGTGGTATCTGATGATCAGAACATAGAAGATGAGTCAGAAAAATGTTCAGGTAATAATAATAATAATAAGTGGCTTGACTGTCAACCAAGTGACAGGAATTTTTTCACGACCAATTTTAATAGGTTAAATAAATCAACAAATTCGCAACAAACCAATAGAAAATGGTAAAAACAAAGAAAAAAAAACAAGCAATATTAACTGCATGTATACACTGGTGTAGTGTAATATATACAAGTACAAACAAAGATGGAATACTACGACGACCAAAAATGAAAAAAATTCTATGTTGACAAGAGCCGCAGCTCGACGAACACGCCCACCACCTCCGGCCTCGTCACTCAGCTCCGCCTCGCCGCCGCCAGAACCCAGCCCCACCGTGAGTTCTGTGACACCGGCCGTGGTAGTCGCGTCGAGCTCGAGCGACGAGTACTTCTCGCCGCCCACGACGCCACCACCTGCACGTCGACGGAGAGGACGCCGGCCGCCGGACGGCTTAGGACCTCGAAGCCCACCGGCCTATGATAGGGTTCCAGCTCCCGGCGGAAGTGTGCAGCGCATGCGATGGACACAATCCATCAACGAAAATGTCATTCGCGCATATTATGGGGCTACAGAGGGGGGAACTAACCTGACTGCGTACCGTGGTCGGATGCTCTCTCTGTTTCAGGTACTTGAACCAGCGGTCAACGTTTCGGCCCAACGACTGTCGGATCAGGTGCGCGTCATCCAGCGTAACCTTATATTGGATGACAGTGTGCTTGATCGCCTCCAAACGGAAATGTGTAGCCATGTCATTACTCCTCAGTCGCAGACTGTGGCACCACCACAGTCAACCCAAATATCCAGCCACGCTGACGAAGAGAGTAATGACAGGGTTACAAACGTAAGTACCCAGTGCAATGACGAACTGAGGAGTGCTTTGGAGTGTGCTATTCGGGACTATCGCTACATGCCGCCTGAACTTAGACCACGCTTACCTCGTCTGCCCATGCATAACAAAAACAGGGCGCTGGTGGCAGCTCTGGATTCGCAGTTATCAAATTATTTTGATGACTGCGAAGACCTCACTGATGCACACTCGATAATGTACTGCGCGGCTGTAGCGGCATGTCGTGTAGCTCACGTCAAAATAACCAAGGACAGAGTTACACGACCAAAACCAGCCGTACTAGCCTGGCAGTGCAGGATCGAGCGTCGTATCGATGGGGCCAGAGCGTTAATCGGCAAACTGATCTGCTTCAGGGAGGGCAACACTCGCCCTAGAGTGATGCGCTTTGTGAGACGGGCGTTTTCGGGGACTGATATCAGCCCCCAAGACTATTTGTCCTGTGTCACAGAGCGCATCGACTTCCTGAAGCAGAAGGTGTATGCATGGGCAAACCGTATTCGTAGGTATAGGCAGCGAGTGGAGCGATACACCCTGAATCGCACATTCCGAAGTACTGAAAGGTGGGTATACAGGGCTTGGGAGCGATCGGAACAAGGTGTGACTGACACGCGCCTGCCGGAAGATGACGCCATGTTCTCATTCTGGCGCAGCATCTGGTCGGTGCCTGTCAGTCACACCGAAGGAGATTGGATTCGAGAAGTCGAACGAGCATGCGATTCATTACCAGAAATGGGGGCAATCACAATAAGCCCCCAAGATGTAGCCCATGCAGTCCGTCCGTTGCCTAACTGGAAATCTCCAGGGCCGGACGGACTGCACAATTTTTGGGTTAAGTGGTTACTTGGGTCGCATGTTCGTTTGGCGTCTCTGTTCCAAACTGCCTTGGAGTCCGGCTCGCTGCCCGAATTCCTTACCACAGGAGCTACCCACCTGCTCCATAAATCTGGTAGCACCGCGGAACCCAAAAACTATAGACCGATAACGTTTTTGCCAACGGTCTATAAAGTTCTTACATCCATTTTGAGAGCTAAAATTAATAATCACATTAGCAGCAATAACATCATGTCTGCCTCTCAAAATGGATGTAGGAATGGGTCCCGCGGTACTAAGGAGCTACTCCTCATTGATACGGCCATTAGCCAACAGGTTCGGCGTTCCCGAAAGGATCTGTCGACATGTTGGATAGACTATAAGAAGGCCTATGACTCGATGCCTCATACATGGCTCATGAGGGTGCTAGAATTGTATAAAATTGATACAACGCTACGCACCTTCCTGACGTCATGTATGGGGCAATGGAGGACAGTCCTTCGCTATCCAGGATGTCGAAATATCCAGAGGAATAGCGAACCGGTAAGGATCGAGCGGGGTATTTTTCAGGGCGACAGTTTGAGTCCGCTTTGGTTTTGTCTAGCCTTGAATCTTCTCAGCACGCTGCTGGAGAATTCAGGACGAGGCGATCGGTTGAAGAGAGGTGGTCAGGTTATATCTCACCTCCTTTACATGGATGATCTGAAACTCTTTGCCCCCAGTAATATGCAACTGATGGAGCTACTGAAGGTAACTGAAACTTTCAGTAGTGCCATCAGAATGGAGTTTGGTGTGGACGCTTTTTGGTGCGGTCATGCATGTAAAGCGTGGAGAGATTATGGAATCCGTGGGATGTCAACTCTCGGATTCCATAAACCTGAGATCCCTCTCTCCAACCGAAACTTACAAGTATTTGGGTATGTCGGAAGCGTTAGGCATCAGTGTTACTAACATGAAGCATTCGTTGAAGGAGCGCTTCTTTGGCCGCCTGAAGAAGGTTTTTAAGAGCCTTCTGTCGGGCGGAAACAAGGTGCGCGCTTTCCACGGATGGGTTATGCCGGTATTGATGTACTCTTTCGGCGTACTCAAATGGACTCAAACGGAACTTGACGCCCTGGATAGGCGGGTCCGTACACTGCTAACTGCACATCGAATGCATCACCCACGGTCGTCGGTAATGAGACTGTATATCCCGCGAAAGTGTGGAGGTCGAGGCTTTTTAAATGCTAAGACTCTCCACAATCGCGAGATATGCAGTCTCAGGGAATATTTCCTAGCTGTCGACGTGGGTATGCATCGAGATGTAGTGGCGGTGGACAAGGGACTCACCCCGCTCTCCTTGGCAAATGAGAACTGGCGCAAACCTGCGGTGCGTGACACTAACGATCGCAGGGCGGTATGGCAGAGCAAGGAACTTCACGGACGCTTTTTCCGGGCCCTACACGGGCCCGACGTGGATCAGTTAGCGTCCGTAGCCTGGCTACGTTTTGGTGACCTCTTTGGGGAAACCGAAGGTTTTGTCTGTGCAATTAAGGACGAAGTTATCATGACGAAAAACTACTGGAGATTTATTGTGAAGGACGGCACGGTTGACATATGTCGGGCATGTCACCGTCCGGGAGAATCAATTCGCCATATTATCTCTGGTTGTTCTCGTCTTGCTAACGGAGAGTACTTGCATAGACACAACCTTGTAGCCAGGATTATCCATCAGCAACTTGCTCTGAAATACTGTCTTGTGGAATCGGAGGTGCCGTACTACAGGTATGTGCCCGACCCAGTTCTCGATAATGGCAGTATCACATTGTACTGGGATGGTTCATCATCACTGACAGGACTATTCTTGCAAATAAGCCTGATATAGTGGTGGTGGACCGAATCGAGAGGCGTGCAATGATTGTAGATATCACCGTTCCGCATGACGAGAACCTCGTGAAAGCCGAGAAAGATAAACGAATAAAATATCTTGACTTGGCTCGCGAGGTTGTCGACATGTGGGATGTGAATTCGGCAATCATTGTACCGATAGTCGTGACAGTAAACGTCTTAATAGCCACGAGCCTCGACCAACACCTCAGGAGGCTCTCGTTAGGCAGCTGGATCAAGGGCTTGATTCAGAAAGCAGTACTTCTGGACACGGCTCGGATTGTTAGGAGGTTCCTCTCGCTGGAGCCCTGACCGCCGGTTGCTTGGACCCTGTTCCCGATACCGGTGGGCTATTATTTTTTATATTTTTAAATATTTTTATAACTTTGTATTTTAATATTTAAAAATGTAATATATATGTAATGTACAAAATGAATAAAGGAAATAATAATAATATACATATTATCTCTGGTTGTTCTCGTCTGGCTAACGGCGAGTACTTGCACAGGCATAACCAAGTGGCCAGGATTATTCATCAGCAACTTGCTTTGAAATACAAACTTGTAGATTCTGAGGTACCGTATTACAAGTATGTGCCCGACCCAGTTCTCGAAAATGACCATGTCACGTTGTACTGGGATCGGTCTATCATCACTGATAGGACTATCATAGTTAACAAGCCCGACATAGTGGTAATAGACCGATTAGCGCGCCGCACAATGATAATCGATGTTACCATTCCACATGACGAGAACCTCGTGAAAGCTGAGAAAGAGAAACAAATCAAGTATCTTGACTTAGCGCACGAGGTTGTCGACATGTGGAATGTGGACTCGGCTGTCATTGTGCCGATCGTCGTTACGGCCAATGGCTTGATAGCCAAAAGCTTCGACGACCACCTGTCGAAGCTGGCGTTACGCAGTTGGGTAAAGGGCCTGATACAGAAGGCAGTACTCTTCAATACGGCTCGTATTGTGAAGAGGTTCCTTTCTCTGGAGCCCTAACCACCGGTAGCTTGGACCCAGCTCCCGACACCGGCGGACAACTATTTTTTATATTTTGAAATGTTTTTTTTTGTTTTTTTTTTTGTTATTGAAATATTTAAAAATATAAAATGTATGTGTTAAATATGAATAAAGAGAATAATAATAATATCTTGGGACAACCAACACACCGCCATCTGATCCCAAACTAGGCAGAGCCTGTACTATGGCAACCAGACAACTGATAAACATACATATTATATATTTCTAAATACATACATATTATAGATATTACACACCCAGATACAGAACAAGTAATCGTACTCATCGCACAAAGATTTGTCCTGTGTGGGAATCGAACGCACGACCTCCGTCCTAGCAATCAGGGTCACTAACCACTAGACCAACAGGCCACCAAATGTCTAGGCGTGCCTATGGTCCTTTTTTGTGGTGAATTCAGGCAGATACTTCCAGTACCTCGAGGACCGCAAACCAATGAATGCAATATAATATCAACACGTTAAATTTCGAACATGCGAGCATATTTATAAGTAAGCCACACAAACGCGCGGAATTTCTTGAATTTTAAGGCCAGGTTATCCGGAAAAACGTTGTTTTGCATTGTGTAAAATTGTGTTTTATTCGTAAACAACACGGATTTAAATTTTGAAAAATTTATTTTTACATATTTCACACTTCGATCTAGCTATTTCGGTCGTGCGATACACGATTACTTGCACTTTACTGCATCCAATTAAATCGCAAAGACTAGTCAAAATCAAGATGTAATTATCATTTCATTTGAGTTATATAAGATTTTGAGTAATAAAACTTATACCACAATAAAGGTCGTAAAAAATGTGATATAAATCGGCCGTCATAATGTGAAATATGAAAATACGTATCCCACTAATTCCAAAATCAAGTGATTTTGTCTTTTCATGCGCGCGCCCCGTGTCATTTAGTCCCGAGCGGAACGTGTTGGAGGTCGGGCGTGTGCCAATTTTTGCGATCCCGCCACCCCGCTAAGTTCTGTTACTGGCTAAGCCTAAATTGATTACCGCTCGAGCACTGCCGGCACACCGGTGTGCCGCGAATTTAATGTTTATGTTTATTTACGTAAGATTTATTTTTTATTTTGGAATTTTCACGTGTCGAGCGGTTAAATAATAGTACTTGTATACAATTTAGTGTTCAAACAGTTGTAATATAAGTAGTTAGTTTTTATTAGATGTAGCTATAATTTTGTAAAAAAAAATGGGGGAAAAAAAAGTTGTCACGGCTCTTCGTTGCAGCGGTGACTACTTTTTTTTTATAAACTTTGGCTGAATAAACAAAAAGGTACTTATATAGGTATATACATAATTTACTTTACTAACTAGGTAAGTACCGACACGAAACATATAAATTTACACACCGCAAACATGTGTGTAAACAGTTTAATTTAAACCTTATTTCAATACGCATAAAGACGTGCGCTTTAGTGGTTTAGTTTTCGCGCGGAATAGATTTACCAACCGCATCGAGTATGTAAAACAATTGAATTTGAACCCTATTTCAAAGTGCATAAAGCCACCTCGCGCGCACATGATACAATGATTTACTGTTTTCAAATGTCAAATAGGTAGTTCACCCCGCTACGTTAGTCTTGATGGTTTCGGAGAGTTTGTATAAGTCTTATAATATTTGTTATTTATTAGAAATGTCCGTTTTCACTTATCTTACTCCTAAACAAATGCCAAAATAATAGCTCGTATTTCCTACATGAGAGTTGAATATCGGTGCAATAATGTTTTGGTGTTCATGTAGAGAATAAATATAAGTGTAGTTATACGCTAGGTGGGTACCTAACCTACTCACAGCCACCACAACACAACAAATAATAATATTTATGGCGTCTGCAACGTTTGTGTAGGTCTCGTCTATGCTAACCAATACGCGCAGCGCACTCGTGAGACGCGTGCCATAGTGTGAAAGTGTTACAGTATGACCATTTCCTATGAAAATATTATAATAACATACTTTTGGTAACGTTTAGGCTACTGGACCAGCTCATTTATGCGCTGTACACTAGAGTCCATCCTCTTACTAATTACTAACAATGTATCAAGATATGACAAGACATACAAAAAACTATGGGGTCAGTTTGGATAGTTTTTCCAATCCAATGCGTAACTTTATCGGTGTTTATCGGCAAGAGGAAATATGTATAGAAATTATAAATTACATACACTAAATTGTTTTTAATTGACTATTGTATTGTGTATTTAATAATATACAATACAATAGTCAATAGTCAATACCGACTTCCAAAAAAGAAGAGGTTCTCAATTCGACTGTTTTTTTTGTTGTATATTTGCTCAGCGATATTTTCGCCAATTGTCAACCGATTTTGATGATTCTATTTTTTTTGGAAGTGTATCTTCCCGGACTGATCCCATTTCAATTTGGTGAAGATCTGATGAAGAACTTCGGAGATAGGTAACGGAACTCTTCATTCCCGTAGGAATTCCCGTTCCCGTATAGCCGTACAGCCTTCCCCATGAATGTAACTATCATAAATTCATAATCACAATACAAAAAAGAATTTCTCGCACCGCGTCGCACGCAGTCACGCACGCTCGACGCGTTCTCGTTTAGTGGCCGCGTCTCGCGCACCGCCCGTTCGACTTAATAATATTGTTGAACTATTTTAATTTTACATTATCTCCTAAACGGTGAGTTACACAGAGTTATACAGAGGTGAGAGTCAAATAACATGCTGTAAAAGATAAAGTTTATCTTTATAAAATTGTCTTGACGATGAAGTAATTTTCGCTAGTAAGGATTAATATGCCTGCCTAATATTATTGCTTAAAAACCACCTTTAATTTTCAAATAAATTATTTGACATAAAATGCCTAAGTGTGGCTTATTTATAAGAGATAGATATAGGTGTAACGTCGCGGACTTTTTTTTAGATCGAATGAAAAACAATATCTTTGTAGTACATGGTACTTACGTATAATTAGCTATTACCACAGCGCACTTAGCGCACTTCCACTTTATAATATTATTTAGTATAGATTTGAAAAAAATAGTATCTCATTATCATTATTGTAACACCATAAAAATACATAAAGAAATTAAACATACACCCCCACATAAGTACATACCTACGTAATAATTACAATTCTATCCTATTTATTTATAACGGTTTGCTATCTATGTTTCTGTGTATGTGCGTCTGTGTGCCTGTGTATCTGTCTTTGGCACTGTAGCTCCGTTATCTTTATTGAACAGGGGTAATTTGTAAGTTTTTAAAATTTTACTTGTTAATTACCAACAAATCAAAATCAAAATTTGCGTTACAGGTCAATAGAGCATGCGGATGGGCGTGACTTGTCTCCAAAATAATACTCATTCCCAACTATACCGTCACACACCATTGTTGAAATTAAATGTCCAATAACGGCATTTAGAAAAGGGAAATGCTGCTATTGAAGAAAATAAAATACATATATTTAAATTCGATAGAATAAAACATACCAGGGTTATAAACAAAAAAAGTAATTGGTATTACCAAGTGCAGGGTCAACTTCACGTAACAGAAAGGAACCAATGCATTTTTGGAATATGGTCTGGTGAAAACTAGTAGTAGAAAATATTTCAAGAGATGACGAATTTTGGCGGGTGCATATGGAGAAAAAAATTATAGATTTTTATTGGAAATGTATATTGCCAGAGATTGTGGATCCGCGCCAAAATCGCGGTATGCCAATACGAGACATAATATTGAAAAAAAACAAAGAAAATGTTAATGATAAGCCTGTTCAGCTAGGTCCATGCAAACCGAGACAGCTACAGTTCAACGAATTTTAGCCAGTTGCATTGGTAACTTTTATTATGTTAACTATTGATTAAAAAATATAAAAACGTTTTTTTTTTTAATAGCATCTAGGCAAATTCCAAACCATTTAAAGCTTTCTTGAATTATAATATTCAAGAATTTTCTTTTTTTTTTCTTTATTTATTTAGGGACATTTATGATCGCAATGCGTATGTCAGTCCCATATTCAAGAATTGTAACATAATTTTCCTAAAGTAAGTATGCCTACCTACTACTTGATTTTTACGAAGGTATCGCACCAAAGCCAAATAGCGCGCGACGCGTAGTTTTGTATCGTACTCGTATTCATAATTTTCGTGTCAGTCAGATTTTAAATCCACCATAATACTCAAAAATAAATAAGTATTCTTACTGATTTTTAATGATTAGTAATTGGATTCAAGTTTGTACAATACGTACTTAATCCATCTATAACCTTAAAAAATACTAAATAGAAAAATAAAACAAAATAAACTTATACTAATCAAATCAAGTTGATCTACTGCATTACTTTATCCTGTGACGGAACTTAGTACCTACCCGTGAACTCATGAGCGAGCGGTGCGCTTGGTGCGCGCGTCTCCCGCGCATCGTAACTTATTACGTATCGCTACTCCTTGCGGGGCCTGGGGTAAGCGTTAGATGCCTACGCGCTCAAGTAAGGCTCGCCTTAATGTCAAAAATTGGTGACGGCACACACCACAATCAAGAAGATGGTTTTGTTATTTCTGTTTTGTCCCGTTGCTCTATAGCAGGAATTAATTTCACAGCCGACGTACACGCGAACGAAGTCGCTGGCAACAGCTAGCGTTATACAACGTGTAACAGAATAAACGCAATACCTCTTAAGGGGTCATTGTACTCATCGTTATGAACAACTTTTACTATGAGAACAATACTGAAATTTTTTTATATCTCAATAATGTAATGTAACTTGTAAAATAGCGTTAAATAGTTATAAGTTGAAATATATGTAATAATTAGGGGATAGGAAATAAAGAGGCTTTATTATTATTATTATTTCCTTTATTTAAGGTACATACATATAAAATACATTTTTAAATATTAAAATACAAAGATATAAAATTATTTAAAAATGTAAAAAATAGTAGCCCACCGGTATCGGGAACAGGGTCCAAGCTACCGGCGGTCAGGGCTCCAGAGAGAGGAACCTCCTAACGATGCGAGCCGTGTCCAGAAGTACTGCTCTCTGAATCAAGGCCTTGATCCAGCTGCCTAACGAGAGCCTCCTAAGATGTTGGTCGAGGCTCGTGGCTATTAAGCCGTTGGCTGACACAACTATCGGTACAATGATTGCCGAATTCACATCCCACATGTCGACAACCTCGCGAGCCAAGTCAAGATATTTGATTTGTTTATCTTTCTCGGCTTTCACGAGGTTCTCGTCATGCGGAACGGTGATATCTACAATCATTGCACGCCTCTCAATTCGGTCCACCACCACTATATTAGGCTTATTTGCAATAATAGTCCTGTCAGTGATGATGGACCGATCCCAGTACAATGTGATACTGCCATTATCGAGAACTGGGTCGGGCACATACCTGTAGTACGGCACCTCCGATTCCACAAGACAGTATTTCAGGCTACGGACGCTAATTGATCCACGTCGGGCCCGTGTAGGGCCCGGAAAAGCGTCCGTGAAGTTCCTTACTCTGCCATACTGCCCTGCGATCGTTGGTGTCAAGCACGGCAGGTTTGCGCCAGTTCTCATTTGCCAAGGAGAGCGGGGTGAGTTCCTTGTCCACCGCCACTACATCTCGATGCATACCCACGTCGACAGCTAGGAAATATTCCCTGAGACTGCATATCTCGCGATTGTGGATAGTCTTAGCACTTAAAAAGCCTCGACCTCCACATTTTCGCGGGATATACAGTCTCATTACCGACGACCGTGGGTGATGCATTTGATGTGCAGTTAGCAGTGTACGAACCCGCCTATCCAGGGCGTCAAGTTCCGTTTGAGTCCATTTGAGTACGCCGAAAGAGTACATCAATACCGGCATAACCCATCCGTTGAAAGCGCGCACCTTGTTTCCGCCCGACAGAAGGCTGTTGAAAACCTTCTTCAGGCGGCCAAAGAAGCGCTCCTTCAACGAATGCTTCATGTCAGTAACACTGATGCCTAACGCTTCCGACATACCCAAATACTTGTAAGTTTCGGTTGGAGAGAGGGATCTCAGGTTTATGGAATCCGAGAGTTGCGATCCCACGGATTCCATAATCTCTCCATACTTTACATGCATGACCGCACATTTGTCCACACCAAACTCCATCCTGATGGCACTACTGAAAGTTTCAGTTACCTTCAGTAGCTCCATCAGTTGCAGATTACTGGGGGCAAAGAGTTTCAGATCATCCATGTAAAGGAGCTCGACGGAGGAAGACGACGGAAGGAGCTCGACGGAGGAAGACGACGGAAGGAGCTCGACGCTCTAGTCGGTCTATCACCACTATATCAGGCTTATTAGCCAAAATAGTCCTGTCAGTGATGATAGACCGATCCCAATACAATGTGCAATTGCCATTTTCGAGAACTGGGTCGGGCACATACCTGTAGTACGGTACTTCCGATTCCACAAGATTGTATTGAAGAGCAAGTTGCTGATGGATAATCCTGGCTACAAGGTTGTGCCTGTGCAAATAGTCTCCGTTAGCCAGACTAGAACAACCGGAAATAATGTGGCGGATAGATTCCCCGGGCCTGTGACATGCCCGACATATGTCAACCGTACCGTCCTTCACAATGTATTTCCGGTAGTTGTTCGTCATCATAACTTCGTCCATAATCGCACAGACAAAACCTTCGGTTTCCCCGAATAGGTCACCAAAACGCAGCCAGGCTACGGACGCTAAAAAGTCTACATCGGGCCCATGTAGGACCCGATAAAAACGCCCGTGAAGCTCCTTGCTCTGCCATACCTCCATGCGGTCATTAGTATCTAATACCACAGGTTTGCGCCAGTTCTCGTTAGCCAAGGAGAGCGCGGTAAGGCCTTTGTCCACCGCTACCACGTCCTGATGCATACCCACGTCGGCCTCTAGGAAATAGTCCCTAAGGCTGCATACCTCGCGGTTGTGTAGGGTCTTAGCATTTAAGAATCCACGACCCCCGCACTTCCGCGGGATATACAGCCTCATCACCGATGACCGTGGGTGATGCATCCGATTTGCGGTAAGCAGTGAGCGTACCCTCCTATCCAGGGCGTCAAGCTCCGTCTGAGTCCATTTGAGTATGCCGAAAGAGTACATCAATACCGGCATGACCCAACCGTTAAAGGCGCGCACCTTGTTTCCGCCTGATAAAAGACTGTTAAGTACTTTGTTCAGGCGGCCAAAGAAACGCTCCTTCAACGATTGTTTCATGTCAGCAGCATTGATGCCTAACGCTTCCGACATACCCAAATACTTGTAGGTTTCGGTTGAGGAGAGGGATCTAAGGTGTATGGAATACGAGAGTTGGGTTCCCACGGATTCCATAATCTCCCCTCGCTTTACATGCATGACCGCACATTTGTCCATACCAAATTCCATCCTGATGGCGCTACTGAAGGTTTCTGTTACCTTCAGTAGCTTCATCAGTTGCAAATTGTTAGGAGCAAAGAGTTTTAAGTCATCCATGTAAAGGAGGTGCGATATGACCTGACCACCTCTTCTCAACCGGTAGCCTTGGCCCGAATCCTCCAGCAGTATACTGAGAGGGTTGAGGGCCAGACAAAACCACAGTGGACTCAGACTGTCGCCCTGAAATATACCACGCTCTATCCTTATCGGTTCGCTGTTCGCCTGGATCTGTCGACATACTGGATAACGAAGGACCGTCCTCCACTGCCCCATACATGACATCAGGAAGGTGCGCAGAACTGCATCAACTTTATACAACTCCAGCACCCTCATGAGCCATGTATGTGGCACTGAGTCATAGGCCTTCTTATAATCTATCCAACATGTTGACAGATCCTTTCTAGAACGGCGTACCTGTTGGCTAATGGCAACATCGATGAGGAGCAGCTCCTTAGTACCGCGGGACCCGTTCCTACATCCATTCTGAGAGGCAGACATTATTGAATTGCTCTCAATATGTTCGTTAATCTTTGCTCTCAAAATGGATGTAAGAACTTTATAGACCGTCGGTAAACACGTGATCGGTCTATAATTTTTAGGTTCCGCAGTACTACCTGATTTATGGAGCAGGTGGGTTATTCCTGTAGTTAGGAACTGTGGCAGCGATCCGGACTCTAAGGCAGACTGGAATTGAGATGCCAAGCGAGCGTGCGATCTTTGAAACCACTTAATCCAGAAATTGTGCAGCCCGTCCGGCCCTGGAGATTTCCAGTTAGGTAACGGACGGACTGCACTAGCTATATCTTGGGGGCTGATGGTAATTGCCCCCATCTGTGGTATCGGATCACACGCACGCTCGACCTCCCGAGTCCAATCACCCTCGGTGTGACTGACAGGCACCGACCAGATGCTGAACCAAAATGAAAGCATGGCGTCATCATCCGGTAGGCGCGCATCAGTCACACCTTGGTCCGGTCGCTCCCAAGCCCTATAAACCCACCTTTCGTTGTTTTGGAATGTACGATTCAGAGTGTATCGCTCCACTCGCCGCTTGTACCGACGTATACGGTTTGCCCATGCATAGATTTTCTGCTTCAGGAAGTCGATACGCTCTGTGACGCGGGTCGGGTAATCACGAGGACTAATATCAGTCCCCGAGAACGCCCGCCTCACAAAGCGCATCACTCTACGGCGAGTGTTGCCCTCCCTGAAGCAGATTAGTTTGCCGATGAGTGCTCTAGCCTCACCGATACGACGCTCGATCCTGCACTGCCAAGCTGGTACAGCTGGTCGTGTAGCTCTGTCAGTGTTAGGAAATTTTACATGAGCTACACGACATGCCGCTGCAGCCGCACAGTACAAGATCGAGTGGGTATCGGCGAGGTCTTCGCTGCTATCAAAATAATTTGAAAGCTGCGAATCTAGAGCACACACCAGCGCCCTATTTTTCTTATGCATGGGCAAACGAGGTAGACGGGGTCTAAGCTCAGACGATGTGGAGCGATACTCTCGGAAAGCATCCTCCAACGCACCCCTCAATCGCTCATTGCATTGGGTACTCACGGATATAGCTACGTCATCATCATCTTCACCAACATGGACGGGTCGCGGTGAAACATTTGGTTGTATTTGCACCGCGGCCGGTGGCGAAGCAGGCGAGACACGGCTACTCCGTGATACCAGACGCAGTCTATCAAGTACGGCGTCATCCAACATACGGTTACGCTGAATGACCCGCACCTGATCCGATAATCGTTGGGCTGAAACGTTGACACCTGGCTCAAGTACCTGAAACAGAGAGAGCATCCGACCACGGTACGCAGTCAGGTTAGTTCCCCCCTCTGTAGCCCCAAAGTATGAGCGCATGACATTTTCGTTTATGGATTGTGTCCATCGCATGCGCTGCACACTTCCACCGGCAGCGGGGACCCTGTCAGAGGCCGGCGGGCCTCGAAGTCCCAAGCTGGTCGGTGGTCGGCCTCGTCCGCGCCGACGCGCAGGTGGTGGTGTCGTCGGCGGCGAGAAGTATTCGTCGCTCGAGCTCGACGCAACTGCAGCAACCGAAATCTCAGGACTCACGGCTGGCGCAGGTCCCGGCGGCTGCGAGGCGGAGCTGAGCGACGAACCCGAAGATGTTGGATGTGTGTTTAGTTTTCGTGCCCGGCTTCTTGTTAGCATTTCATTTGTCCATTTCAGAGTCGCCAAATAGTATTTTCAAACATGTTTTCGTATAGGTTGACTTTCTATAAAATTCTATTTCTTTTTTTTCGGTGGATTCTTGATGAAATACATTTTGTGATATGTTATTTTTAATAAAATTGAGCAAAAATAAGGAGTGAGAAAAATTTACGTCAACCAAGTTGACAGCCGGGCCACAGATTAACGATTATTATTATTATTATTATTATTTGGGACTCAAAATTCCTTCCTTGATCGCTGTGAATCTCCAAGGGTACTCCAAAACGACAGAAGACTTCATGAACTAGCTTATCAGCAACTGTTGAAGCTTCTTGATTTGGAATGGCGAAGACTTCCGGCCACTTAGTGAAGTAATCCATTACAACCATGAAATACTTATTACCACTTTCACTTTCCGGAAACGGTCCCGCAACGTCTAGGGCTATCCTTTCCCATGGTGCACCAACATTGTACAACTTCAATGCACCTCTACTACGAGTCTGTGGTCCTTTTACAGCCGCACAAGTTGTACATTTGCGACACCAGTCCTCAACATCGTCACGACAGTGGACCCAGTAAAACCGTTCCCGTACCTTTAGTAGAGTCCGTTTAACTCCCATATGGCCTCCTGAACAACCATTATGGTACAACTCTAGAACATCCGGTACTTTAGCTTTAGGGACAACCATTTGCAAATGACAGCTGTCTCCCCGAGCATTTTCCCATTTACGGCACAGGACTCCATCCTGAATCACTAAGCTGTCCCATTGGGCCCAATAGCTTTTTGTGATCGAACTCAACGCTGAGACGTCACTCCACGTTGGCTTAGGAGCACTGGCCTTCATCCATTCCAGAATCGGCTTAATGTCCAAATCTTCCTGCTGTGCAAGTTGTAGGATTTCCTTCCACTCGTTGCTGAGGTCTGTCTTGAGCATACTCACAGGTACGACTTCTTTACCTTTTTGCCTACTACAATGCTTGCAGTCTTCAGGGCAAAGTCTTCTTGACAATACATCGGCGTTGTCATGAGTTCTTCCGCTGCGATGTTCGACTACCAAGTCGTACTCCTGCAGCCGCTTGGTGCTGCTGTCAGCCGCCCTACCTTCGAGAGATCGGCTATCATTCCTTTCTGCAGTTCGCTTAGGGTAACTGGATCGAAGGTGGCCCTTTTCACCACAGCTGTAGCACCTAGGGCTGTACCTTTTAAAACGATCATGAACTGCAGCTTCTGTAACCTCATGGCTACGGTGGGAACGATAATCCTGCCGCACAGCTTCCCTTTGCATAGTTTGCCTAGGGCAACTGGATCGAAGGTGGCCCCTTTCCCCACAGCCATAGCACCTAGGACTGTATCCTTTAACACGGTCGCGAACTGTAGCCGCTGCAACCTCTCTGACGCGATGGGAACGGTGATCCTGCCGCACAGCTTCCACCTCCAATGCATGGGCCAAGGCGTCCTTAAGGGTCCCGTGGTGCCCGAGCCTCACAGCAGCTCTTACTTCAAGGTCGCGAATACCGTCGATGAAAGCCTGCACCAGGTTCCCATCAATGAGCGCAGGCACAGACCGGTATGCTTTTCGAACCAGCTTCTCCACTTCAAGGGCCCACTGCTGCAGGTTTTCACTGCTACGTTGCACGCGATCCTTAAGCTGCGCACGAAACACGTGTTCCAGATGAGCGTTGCCATATCTGGCTTCCAACGCCTCAAGAAGCTGCTCGTAAGTCACTTCCTCACCGAGAGCTTCCAGAACAGTTAAGGCCTGGTCGCGCAGGCCAAGGGTGAGGGCAGTCATGGCCTGATTTTTATTCCACCCGTTCGCCTTCATAACAGCCTCAAACTGTATTTTGTAGGCCGACCAGGAAGATGTCCCATCGAAGGGCGGCACTTTGAATCCACATAGCGAAGGTGTAGCAGCTACGGGAGTTGCAATTCCATCCCCTACTTTAAGGTTGCCCAACTCTTTCTTAACATCAGCAATGACGTCATTAAACTTGCTGATCTGGGTTTCAGCTTCTGACAGGCGGTTGTCATGCTGAGCAACCTTCTCCTTCACCTCCTTCATGTCTTTCCCAAAGGCCGCGCGAAGCTCCTTCATGAAGAGCATCTGTTCTTCCTGGCGGCGCGCCTGTTCCTCCTGTCGATGGGCCTGTTCCTCCTTGTCACGCTGGAGCTGTTCTTCTAACCGGCGAGCCTGTTCCTCCTGCCGGCGAGCCTGTTCCTGCAGCATCATCATCAGAGCTCCAAAGTCTGGTGCTGCAGATGTTGAAGCTGCTGTGGATGGGCCGGGCTTCATGGTCGGTAACTGGCCCTCCAACGTCTGCGGCGTTGCACCTCCAAAACGCCTCTGGTCCGTCTCCTGCTGGCGTTGACTCCGGGTACGGATACCCTCCGTGTCGTCCTTTGGCAGAATCGGCATAGTTTAAATATCCACTCTTCTGACACCAATTGTTACGAGCTTAGGGTTCGTGACAATAAAAATAGCCGATTAAATAACCAAAATGACACTTTAATTAATCAACACTAATTACAACTTTAAACTCACTAATTATAAATCACAATTGCACTACTGATCACTTTAATTCGCAGTCGAAGTTCGCTCTCAAATTTATCGCTTGTATCGCAGATTCAATACTGACCCGGTCGCAGACTATGCGGGCCTTATATAGGTCGGCAAATAATTCCAGAACCTTCTAGTATAGAAACATCTAGAAAGTTCGAGTACATACCGGTTCGGACCAACCAGACATAGAAAACTCTAGAATGTTCTAGCATCGAAATGTCTAGAAGGATCTTGACTCTACTAGTTCTGCTACTCGATACTAGATGGCGCTAGTAGTAACTTTCATCGTCATGTACCCGGCATTAATTCTGGCGCGAAACAGTATGTTAATTATAAACAAAATATGAATATGGAGGGAAAATGTTGTAGTTATTTTTGAAACTCGTAGTCTGTCCGAAAACCGATTATGGGGAGGTTTTTAAAATTGGCCACATTGCTATGACAAATAGGTATACAATAAAATCCAATAAATGACTAATTAAATACAAATATTAAACCCCACATACGATTTCTACCAAATGAACTAAGAGAGGTTAAAAAAATATTTTATAATTTATGCGTATATTTTTAAGGCCATACTCTTCTATTTTAAAGCGATACTGTTGGTGGTCATTCCAAGTAATTATCATCAATCTGAAATTGGTAGACGCCCGTCTATCAGATTTACAAGGAACAATCAGGACCCTAACTAAAACTTAAATTCGAAAAACATACTCGTACCAAAATTACGTAATTTTAAAAATCAATGATAACAGGATACTTACATGTTTTTTTTTTTGTATTTGATTGATTTTGATTAAATATCATTTACTTGTAAGTACCTACCTACGATGTTAATTGAATACTATATTGAGTATTTTTCATAATGTTAAAATCCATTTTATCGATATCGAATATTTTCCCTTAATCAAGGAAACCCCTACGTGGGTATAATACCTACGCAACCTGACCTTGAACTGACCAATAATTGCAGCCGCGCGTTCTTCCTCGTCCCCCGGCCCGCGGTGGTGAGTCGTGCGCTTAAGAGAAATCGGTCTATAAGCTCTCTAGTTCTATACTCTATGCCTATAAGGGGAACATCTACCTACGTCATGGAATCATGGTGAAACCATTGGATAAAACTAAACTTCAACTTAATAACAAATAATCATAGAAGTTATAGGCAAAAATATTTCATATATGTATTAAAGTAACAATGTATAATATGTGTTAAAATAAGTATTAGAAAATACTTTAATAACATGAAGTATGTTTGCCCATCACTTTGTATCATAGTTGTAAACAGTTAACATAAGTTGGTAAGAAACAAATAATTTGGTAGATTGTCTTATAGACTGCAAAAGACACCAGCTGCTCACAATTTAAATGAATATCAACAGACACTCCATCTACTAACACTGTGTGACATCATTTCGTACGAACAGAGGGTCGAATGCGAAACGCGCACAACATAGGGGTGAACTCTGGTGAATTTTACTTGCGGTGTGAAGAACTCGTTCAGTTTTATTTCGATAGATGGCTCCATCCGTCGATAGTTGCGATTCGTATATAAGGGATTGTGAGTTTCGATACCGTCACGTTGATTCTCTTCGGTCAATTCAATTAATTATAAGAACTAGCATTCTAATCTCAGTCTTTGTCTGCCAGACAATACAAGGGGCTGATCAGAATGAATTAGCCTTCTGTGCTGTCGATGTGACTTCTAATTATATCTACTTTATTCCTTACATTACGCAACCCATTTTTAACAATATTAATTATAAAACGTTTTATTAAAATAAATTAAATTAAATGAAACTTTAATTCAGACTACAAAGTCCATAATTCAGTAAGTGTTTTGGTGTTAGTAACAATGGTACCTAAATAAGTATGTTAGTATTGTTGGTTAGTTTCACAAATTATATCTATTATTTAAGTTGACCTATGACTGTCCCCACCCAGTGTCTCTGAAAAGGACAGTCCGGTCAGGCAGCTTTAATCAGGCAACTGAGACCCATATATAAAATACACACAAATATCTTAAACAATAATTATATAATACAAAATAATATAATACATATTATTAAAACTTATTAACTCAATAGTTAGTTGTTGTCTCAATATGTTACTGATATATTATCATGATGTTTACTGTGAATGTAGGATGAAAGCGTATAATGATGCTGACAAGGATGCTGGTTCCATCCAGGGCTGGGGAACTCACTTTAAATATTAATAGGTGAACGTTTCGGTATTTACTTAGTGTTTTGTTTATTTCGATCATTATCGCCTCGTGCATACCCATGAACAGAGCTGGGCAAAATACAATTACAAAATACTATCTCAGATATATTTAAAATAGGAAATACCAAATACTTTTAAGTCGTTTATTTGAAAAAATATACCTAAAATACAAAATATAGTATTTTAACTATTTTTTTATTTAAAATAGAAAATACTAATTACAAAATACAGTCAGGTGTTGGGTTAAGTAACCTTTTTCCTTACGAAAGCTATCAAGTGCTGTTTTCAGTAGAACGCACCCATTTATAAGATAAAAAACCGGACTAGTGCGAGTCTGACTCGCGCACCGAGAGTGTTCTCTGCGGTGTAAACTAAACAAGCAATCACATTACACTGACTAAAATATAAGAACTTAGAATTGAAGGACACACTTTACTTTTCAGTCTGTTGAAATATGTTATCCCTACAGATTACGTACGTCACGGTCAATAGAGAATATGCATGAAAAAAAAATTTGTTATCTACACAGTTTATCTCAAACTAGGGTGTGTGGGGTCGTTAGACTTTACTGCCCACACTATAAGAAGAAGATCAGAATATACAAAATTATAACACCTACTAACAGTGAAAATAAAATCAAAATTGATCGATAAACCAACGAGATATAACTAGAAGGACTGAGTACAGTTCTACATATATGTTACTACTAGAACTAGTAAGTTCTAGTAGTAATATGTATATAGTACTAAATATAACTCGCGAAAACGCTGTTTTATATGGCAGCTGTAATAAAGGTGTCATAGACTTTGACGTCAAAGTCTACATCGGACTTCCCTTACTAATTGTCAACTTTGAAGCTTTATAACTTCATCGCCGATGAAGTTATTTTATAAATGATTTCCTTAGTGCTTTTTAAAGCTAATAACAGTATAGCGGCATTTATACCGCCACAAAAATCAACGTAGCAGAATCAACAAATGAGATTTGCAACGCCATCTATCTCGACAGCTGCAAACTAAGTTGACAAAAATCCTGAATAATATTATCAGAGTTTACCGTGTGATTTGAACAGATACAACAGCCCGAATTTCAACTGTCAGGCAGTTGCCCACCGGACACAACAACCGTCCGGTCGGAGGATCCTCCCTTTTCAACGGAGGTATGTGGGACTTTACTCTCTGTTCCGCTACCTCCAAAACAGTATTTCATTTTGTAAATAAAAAAATTACATAAGTACATATTTCCTATTCTTCAACTGCAAACTGCTGCTACTGTTTGTAATTGTAAAAAGTATTTTTATGTGATAAAACTACAAATTAACAGTTTTCAAACTTTTTCAGTTACTTGTGCTGTAAAAACTTACTTTTTTATACCATTGACTTATTACTTACTTAGAAGCTTGATTTTTTTAGGGCTTGGCAGTCTCAAAAGGGTCCATAGACCTACAATATTTTATAATTATTTTAATATGATACCTCCGCGCGTTCCTGAGAAAAAGGGTCGTGACATACCGACAGACGCACAACGAAATGATCTTATAAGGGTTCCGTTTTTTTCCTTTAGAAGACCCCTAAAAATTGCGGTCTCCAGAGGAGACGGTGCTTGGGCCAACATTTTTTTTTTTTACTTTTTTGAGATTTTTGGCGTTTTAACCTGTTCTTAGCGTTCTCACTTTTGAGGCGGCGGGCGAGCGTATGCAGTAACGGCCGCGCGGAGCCGTATTTTCAGTGTTAGATTATGGAGATATTTAAAGGTATTAGATAGATTTAATAGTTATGTACAAAAATACTTGTAAATTACAAACGCCATAAGATTGTAAAATATTGTGTGAAATTATACACAATTTTTTTCAATAAGGCACGGATATATTTGAAACTATTGAATTTGGATGGGATTTATTGTTTTCAAAATGATAATAATGTGCTAACATTATAATGAAAAATTATAATCTAAAAAGATTTATTACAATCTTACGGAGTTTGCAATTATCCGGTGACATAAACAAAGTAAAGCGCTTGCCGGGCTCCGAACTCACGAGGCTAACGCATTAATCTTCTTACTCGGTCATGAAGCACATCGTCACATTATTTCGTCAAAATCCTCCATCTCAATAGCTTTATACGTATTTTTAACCGCCTTCAAAGAAGGAGGAGTTTCTCAATTCGTCGGCATCTTTTTTTATTTATGTTCCCCGATTACACGAAGACACCTGGACTGATTTGGATAATTCTTTTTTGTTCGAGAGTAGTGTTCTCTAGTGGTCTCATGGCTATCAGGTCAGGCTCTGATGATCGCATCCTAGAGAAATAGAGGGAACTCTTCAAATCTCATCAGCACCCTTGAAGCGACTTGCGTATTTTTAAAAGAAAAACTCTTCAATAAATGAAAGCAATTAGACTGGAATTGCTGAAATCGCATGTCTCTTAATGGTTTTCACCAGTTCACAACATAACATCACGCCGGTACGCTGTGAAGGGGTACGCACATGTTAATGTTTATTTAGTTGTGGAGAATCACCAAGAAAAAGTGAAAATTAAAAACACTACAAAGCAAAAGATAACTTTAATTACGGAAGTCGATGTGTTTAGTTTTGTTTTTTCGTTTTTTGACAGCGGCTTCCGAAATGTAAGTTATTTTATACTTTGTTGTGTTTTTATTTAGAAATCGGTTGTATTTTATTGTAACAATGTTTTGGAAAATTGGAAACCCATTACAGTTCCAGATACAGTCCTGTGACAGACAGATGCACGGACAGCGGAGGCTTATTTAGTTCGTCCGGTTATTATCCTAGGGGTACAGGATCTTAGCCGAACTTATATACCCAATACTAACTTAGACGAACACGTCAACAACCTGACATCAATCCTTCTAACTAGCTATGAGCAGTCTTGCCCACTCACTGTACCAAGGCAAGGAGCAAGGCAACCCTTGTGGGGTTCGGAATTAGAAAGACAGCGACACAGGCTGAGAAGGCTGCTCAACGGAGCCATGAACACACGGTCGCCAGGAGACTGGGACCGATATACAACAACCTGTAGAACTTATAAAAAAACTAATACGCCTTGGAGGAAAGAACGGATGAAGGCGTTTCTGTAACAACATTGAAGATAGCAACCAGGCAATGAAGGTCAAAACTTGTCTCGCCACCGATATAGATCTTTCAATAGGATGCCTTAAAAAACCAGACAAACAACGATGCGGAAACCAGCGAATCACTTCTCACCGCCTACTTCCCAGGCTGCCGGATTGCGACCCAGCAGAGTTGGGAACCGCATAGGAAAAGGGCCACGTGCAACCTAGATTGAAAAGTGGCTTCAGAACGTCATAGACAAAGATAAAGAAATATGGGCAATCGACAACTTCTTACCTTTCAAGGCAGCAGGAGCCTCAGGTGGAGCGGTGACTCGCTAACGGAATATCTTGTTAAAGTCTTCCGCGCCTGTCTGGCCAACCGCTACATCCCCATGATATGGCGCAAAGTAAAAATAATCTTTATTCCGAAACCAGGTAGAAGCGATTACACTCAGCCTAAATCCTTCAGACCCATCAGCCTAACCTGGTTTTTTCTGAAGACGCTGGAGAGGCTTGGGGATAAAAATATCAGGCACCAAATTTCGCTACTTAAACCTTTACACCCAAACTAACACACCTATTGTGCAGGCAATGCTCTCAAAGCTAAAAACCCAACACTGGGCGCCTTCATTGACATAGAAGGTACCTTTGACAAAACAAACATCGCCAGCATCGGCCAGGCACTAGCCGTGCACGGTGTGGCGCCAACGTTTGTACAATGGATTCATAACATGCTAAAATACCACGCTATTCAATTTACTGTGAACACCACTACACGAGGCATCGTTAATAGGGGCTGCCCGCAGGGTGGGGTGCTGTCACCACTACTGTGGAACCTAGTTGTTAATGAGCTTAACACAGAGGTCAACGCTAGCAGCCTGTACTCTATGGTTATGCAGTATGACATAGAAATTCTCATCACAAGGAAATTTGAAGGCGTCTTGTGCGACCTCATGAGGAAAGCTTTCAAAGTAATCAAGAATTGGTGTGCAAAACACGAACTATCAGTCAAACCGTCCAAAACAGAACTAATAATGTTTACCAACAAGACAGTCCTCGGACCTCATAAACTACCTATTTTAAACACCGAACCTTTGAGTGTTAACTCAAAGAAGAAGTCAAGTACTTAGGATGATCCTTGATAGCAAATTGCTCTATAACAAGCATCTTGACTACAAACTGAACAAAAGCACAATCGCACTTGGGGGCTCTCTCCGAAGATCAGGTTGTGGCTTTACACAGCTGTGATCAGACCAATGCTAACTTACGGAGCCTTGGTTCGGTGGACGAGGACTGAACTCTCGACCACTGTCTCTAGGCTCCAGCGGTTCCAAAAGCTTGACTGTTCCGCTATCACAAGCGTGAGGACTTCACCATACTAGTCCCCACGCAAGCATCCTGGACCGGACGATTGAGTACCAACCTCTCATCGCTGCCTGTGATAGGAGACCAAGTAAACCCTATGTTCAACAAAAGCATACAAACAACAGAGGAAGAAAGGGATCAGTCAGGAGTCAATGAAGTACGCATCTACACAGATGGTAAAAAAACTCTAAACGGTTCAGGGGCTGGCGTGCACTCCCTAGACCTCAACATTAACTTTCGCCTACCACTAAGCAAACACAGCTCGATATTCCAATGCGAATGGTTTGCACTAACACAAGCCGCTACAACCGTAAAGCGTCTAGGAATACACAACTATGCAATTAGATTCTTATCCGACAGTCTGGCTGTGCTCGAAGCTCTACAAAATAAATTAACTAACAGCAAACTAATCTTTGAGTGTCACCTCGCCCTGGAGAGTATATCACTGTCAAACAGACCCTCCAGTGGATCAAGGAGCACAGTGAATCCCTGGGCAATGATGCCGAGGACGAGCTTGCTAGGAGAGGTTCCGAGATTTCGGTGCTGGGCCCGTACCCACTCCTTCCCCGACCTTTCTAACAGTTTCGTACGTGGATTCGCCAGAGATCAACTGAACTTCATAACAACAAATGGTCACGGGCTACAGACTGCAGGCAGTCAAAAATGGCAATGCCAAGTCTACATCCCCGAATAACAAAACGACTACTCAGTCTAAGTAGAAATAACCTTAGAACAATATAATAGGAACAAATAGGAGCCATAGCCCCCTAAACAAAAATCTCTTTAACATAGGCACCACAGACAGCCCACTCTGCAGGGGCTGCTTTGACGCCGAAGAATCCGCCGCCTACGTCATCCTGGAATGCGAGGCCGTGGCTACACAACGTGAACAAATCCACGGAACGGTGAGGTCGCTCCGCGAAGCCTGTGAAGCTCCCAGGAAACTTCTGTACTTCTGGGTGGAGCTAGGCCAGCTAACTTAGCCCAGACACCTACGCACAACGGACCGAATGGAAGTTTAAGTGTGGACAATGGAGTCCCTGCTCTACTCTACAGGATCCTAGAAGAAGAAATTTTAATGACCAGAGAACTGAGAAAATATCGGTCGTAATTAAGAAACTTTCCACAGTTGTACTACTTCGAGTGGAACTTTCGCGGTGACTGGTGACCGTAACTACTCATCATATCATACTCTGCTTTCCGTGGTCTAGCTCTGAGTGTAGTAAAGCAAAATAAAATAACAAAGGGACATTTCATTTGTTTTATTCATTTTCAAATACAATAACATCTATACAATGGTATTCTACGACTAAATGTTTTTCATTATTATTGACACATGCATTAAAATAAAATATATTAAATTGAAAGGAAAACACTTATTTAATTCCGCAATGTAAATAAATAAAATAAATAAAATCTATTGACTGAATCTCTTTGCAAATAACTATACCCACCTAAGTAGGTAGGTAAATTTAAATTTTAGAATTACTAAAATTATTCTATGAAACATTTTATTAAAATAAAGTTACAACTCTAATATTTAGCTGTCATCAATAATTCGACGAATAATATGCAATACTTATTTATTTCTCACTCAACAGGGCATCTCATGCTAGTAAGCATATTTTTTAGAACTAAGCCCCGATGGCTTCACATTGAGCTTAGTTGTAAAGTGACCAGTCTTGAATACGCTTTTATACAAACATCTTTTAGAAAAGACTCCATAAGAAACATTTTACAAGGTCAAACATTAAAACATTAATACTGTGTTTAAAAAAAAAACTAGCATGACGATACCCAATATCAAATCAGTTCAAACCACAAACAGACCGAATCTAAACCTTTAAACCAAATTACTAACTATACAGTTATAAAGTAAATGGTATAATACTTTTATGTAAACAATAAATTACACGAATAATTAATCTAAACTAGACCTATTACTATTACGATTGCACTTTTTAAAATATTCTAATATTAGGTATATACACATCTATTATAATTAACAGTTGGAATTATTAGGTACATAAGGGGGTTTAAAACTGGTCATAAATATAATACATCAGGAATTTTCTGATGACTGTAATAAAAATATTATATTGATTATTATTGTTTCAGTATCTAAATATGTCAAAAACAGCTTGGTTCGTGAATCTATAAATTAAAGGAAAGAAGCTACATTAACGATTGATTAAAGTTTAGAAACTATTATTTGTGATCCCAGTAATGATACAAATGGACTGTAAACATTTACAAATGTCAAAAAATAATTATTTTGTTTACATGTAATATTAATATTAACTGAAAAAAGATATAAATAAGTCATATTATTATAGCTGTCGTTTAAAATTACTTTAATAAATGAATTAGCATAAATATAAATACAAAGTATTGCTTCTTTATAATACTGATAATATTATAATATGTACAAAAGAGCGTAGTCACTGTACTTATTCAACCATTGTAGTCTGCCTTAGATCAAATCGGCCGATCTATACTCATGTATATTTTATAATGGCACAGTTTGAGCTTAAAGTTTTATTTTTTCAAAACGAGCTTAGTTTGATGTTCATGTTAAAATTATTTGGGATTCATTGAAATATTTTTGCTTATAAGTAATTTTTATTTTACATGTTTATTAATACTGAGTATAATATCAGCAATCGTTAACTATACGAGGCGAATGTGCTTAATTTTTTTGAGTAGCGAATACTTTTCTAAGCTAATTTTGCAATAACTTCGTTAAAAATTAGTGTTTGTCAAGATTGTATAATTAAGATTTGTCGTACGGAAATACAAAACCCAATAAAACCCAACTCCGAGGACCCGTAAACATAAAACCCAATTTAAATAATTAGTAATAAGTGTGCGTTTACAGATTTTTGACTTTTTAAACATAATAAACATCTTAAATTTTCAAACCATCGGGCATTTCCAACTCAATAACATTGAATATTATTGCAAAACACTGATCAGTTCTCAGCGAGAAGTATTCGTTATTTTCACAATACTTTTCATACGACCAATAAAATTTTTCATTATTTTTTTATCCTAAATAAATAATCTACTTAATTTTAATGAGTATCTATTATTTACATCATTCTTTGATAAAAGACTAGGGATGCGGTCCACTTGACTCGTACCATGAAACAAATATTACATTCATCTAACTGAGGTAAATGAAACAATAAATACGAGTATATATTACTAAAACCATGTGTCTTAAAAAAAAACATTCCATTTGCATAACAGCTTTAGTGAGCGAAAAGGGTCATTCAAAACTGTAACGATCGACATAATAATTATTTAAAGACAAACAATAAATATGAATGTTGTTAAAAGGACATCGTTGATTTAAATCGATGATCCAAATTATTTTTGGAATACCGTATTAAAATAAATATTCGTTCATAAACGATCGGCCGAAAAAAGGGTGACAGTGTAAATGAATATATGTTAATTAATGAATCGGCGAGTGAAGGTATGGTGGTCATGCGTAGTGCGGGTAGGAGCCGAGGTGTGACGCCACGTGCGGCGGCGCCATGGAGTGCGGCGAGTATAGGTTGCCGCCGCCGCCGCCCCAGTTGCCCCACGACGCCGACGGGAATATCGACGCTGGAACAATACGTTTTCTTACCCCACTTATTAAGTGCTGGAGGTGACATACAAGAGCGTATCAAACTTTTAAGAAACGTTACATATGATTTTCAAGAAGAAAAATTAAAAAATGCAAGGAATGAGCATGAATTTCTCAACACCTAGTTTTCTAAAGGTTTTAATTTAACAATTTTAAGTTTGAATACAAATACGCTCTTGTAGGTCTCCCGGAAACATGAAAATAAAGAAATTACGCCATTTAGCAGAGAGCGCAGGCGCAGTAACAAGATAATTAAAACAGTCATAATTATCAAATGAGGAGACCACAATGACAATGAGAACCACCTGACTTCCCTACAGTTTTTATAGCAGCATCACGAAAATATATTTTACATAGAAACTATAAACAATATTTGTGTTTTCAACTAAATAAACCTTGTATTTTAAGAGTTTTCTTTAAGAAAATTATTGTGAGACAAAAATATGTCCTGAAATTTACTCTAAAACCAAATGTTCAGTAATGTACAAAGTTTTATAAGTAAACTCCAATCCTCCTTTTCGAAATTCCAATACGGTACTGATACGGTCGAGTTTAAATAGTATGTTCCATTAAGTCAAGTGTGCTCAGTCCGTGCCAATGACAACCCCTTTCGAGCGGCGTGCAAATATTTGTGCGCGCAAGTGTACCGACGCATTAGCAGAGAAATGCAGATTACCAGTACAACCTGTGTACACTGTCGAGCGCACGCTGCGCGCTCGCGCTTTTGCCGGAGGGGGCTTGTGTTACATTCTCGTGATTTTGGGACACATAAATTTAATTTTAATAATAACGTAATAATGAGTTGGGGTCGGAGTTTGAACTAGTCGGGTTCATTATTCATTGTGTTCATTCATGTTCAATATTTACGCTTTATTTCTAAAACTGTAATGTGTTATTATTTTTTGTAATAGATCAGTAAGCTTGGGTTTCGTAAAAAGCGACGTAAGGATTGCATCCGAGCTTAAAGTATAAATTTAATTCATAGAGATAGTTTTTGGTCACTGATAACTGATAACAAGTCAAAACACCGGAAAAAACCCTTCAGAAAAAACAAAGGTTTTAATAGTTATTTTCTATAATAGCGATGTTAAAACCTTTACCAAACCCAAGCTTATTTGGTGATAGTTTGAGCTGAGCTAAAAATATTCACAATTATGTAAGTATGATAAATTACGAATCACCATCGCTAGGGCACATCGCTTGTAAACAAATATTACCTGTGGATGTCGGCATGGCTGCGTGTGGGGCCATGAAGGACGAGAGCTTGGCGGAGTGGTGGTACGAGCTCATGAACAGGTCGCTCTGGTACTTGTACGCCGGGTCGCTGGCCGCCGGCTGCGTGGCGGCCGCCAAGCCTTGGAAATCGAATTTGTAGGCGTACCTCTTGCCGTGAACCTTTGTCATTATGTTTTTGTCGTAGTAATATCTGTGTAATCGAAAAACAGTTATCAAATAGGTGTTAATCAAGGTCAACGAAAGCTGAAGGTCGCATGAATGGTAAAAGTAAAAACTCGCATGGCAACACAAAGTCGCGTCAGAGAGGAAGGGTACCCATGCAGTCGCTAGGCTCGCGTCACGCGCGCCAATTATGGCGGTCTCTCGGTGGTTACCTCAGGGCGCGGCTGAGCTTGTCGTAGTTCATGTTGGGCTTAGACTTGCGCTCGCCCCAGCGCCGCGCCACCTCGTCGGGGTCCGTCAGCTTGAACTCGCCGTTGGTGCCCTCCCAGGTGATGCAGCCGGCGTTGCTGGAGTCACTCAGTAGCTCCAAGAGGAACTGCCACAGCTGAATCTGCCCTGAACCTGGAGTGAAACGAACAGAAATTATTGTTATGAATGGAAGATACGGTGCAAAGTTTTATCCCAATGATGATGATAGATGATATTAATATAAGCACTGGGCAGGCTAACTTGTCTAATCTTTGTAGTCGTTTACATGCGGGATACCGGGACCAAGCTACTGGTAAAACTTTAACAACGTGATATTTGATGTTGTGGTTTAGGTACCTACTTAGTTTTCTAGTATTTTTTCATGTTTTAGTCTCAAGTAAAAATACGTAGGTACATTTTACTTAGAAAACATCACACGTTAGCTCATTGAAATAACAAAAATAGAGGCACAAAAGTAGCGGCGCGTCCCGCACTAGTGGCTAGTCGGGGGCAGTCGGGGGCAGTCGGGGGCTAATAGGCAGGGTCGGCGCGGTGCGCGGCGTTATTGGGTGGCGTGTTACATCCGCGCACGACCGCCGCGAGGGCACTCGTGTGGAACCGGCCTTGTAAGGGCAGCGCAATCATTCAGATTCGGTTATTTTTGTAAGGAGCCTTAGGGAAGTTTTGCTCCATTTTATGAGAACACTGAAAAAGTTACTTGGCTTACTCGACTAGGTAATACGTTAAAAATCTATGATTTGGTTTTGGTGCGTTCATATCTTAAAGAGACTGATACAAGTTAGCCGATTACAGATAAAAAGATATTCACGTAAATACATCGAAAAGAAAAGAGAAACTCATGAATAATAATATTGTAACCATATTTTTACGTTTGAGATAAAGGTTAATCCACACTAAACTACACAACACAACAAACCACTGTTATTCAACCAATAATTTATCTAACATCCCGCCGATCAGATCCTACGGATCGTGTACTAAGGGCGGCGCACACGAGCGTGCCATCGCGTGATTTATCCGCGGAGCGAATCTGACGTCACAGCGTTTGTAGCAGCGCATCTCGCCTCGCTTCATCCATTGTTGGCAGTATGGCTCATCGATTTTATGACTTGCAATTAATTCGTCGATCGGCAAAATATTGTGCTCCCTGCCTTAGCATGGGTGTGGGTAGGAGCCCCGTGTTCGGTAACATGAGCTTCTATGAATTTATAGTTTTGTTGCAAATGTAATTGTGCGGAAATCTGTAATGTTTCTTTTTATTTCGTTGGACCGGTGATATTTTCGGTTAGGTTTTCATTAAAACTTAATTGCATGCAATGAAAACGTCACGTGTTTTAATTTTAAAACTTGTCGTTTCTTGTCTTTTCTTTTCTTGACTTGTCTTGTCGTGTGTTGTTGTGTTGTCTTTTTTGTTGCACAAATTAATATTTTTATAAAGTAGGTATTTTACAATACTGTTGATGTTTGGAAGTTATCTGGGGCCTTGGTGCAGTTTCTTTGAACGTCAGTGTCTTTGGTCCACTTTTCATTAAAAATATTATTCTGAGGTAAACTGGGACCAATCAATACCCAATGCAAGTAACCCAGGGCTGCCGGCTGCCAGGGCTGGTACAGTCACATGTGCGTGCACAGGTAAGGTGCGGCAGTGATTACGACTCAGGGCTGGCACGTGGCGCTAATTGTTTTTTGTTCGGTGCGTGCGTTTAGCTAAGAATTACTGGCGGTAAATTATACGGTCTGAGTTAGAGGTGTAGCGAATGCAGTGACCCGTGAACATGTGTAATCACTGCTTCGACCTGATGTGAACGTGTTCCAACTACTTCCCACCGCTCCGCGCCCTACAGGTACTCTAACTGTAATTAAATTATCGATAAATGCCTGGCAATCAAAAAACAAAACCACTCGATGCAGCACAGGAAACACAACGCATAAATAGCATTTGTAGTACTGGCAACAGAAATACACAATCGCTGAAAATGTTAATGACAATGGTCTATCTATTCATGACTATAAGAGATAGGAGGCTCAGTATTAATTACGTCCCGTCGGTTGCCACTCGTAGAGGATGAGTTCGGTTATAGACAAGAAAACATGATGCCTTGACGTTAATTCAATGTAGGTACCAACCTCATATTGTTTTTTTTATTTGTAAAATCTATTTACACACTTAAAGGTTTATTTTGTGTTTTGAGTCTCCATTTGTGCTTTAGGTACCTATACGTACTTAGTTAACTACAGCAGTAGCATACACTTGCCCACAGCAATAGATATAAATCGTGTTAAAACCAAATAGTCAAACCATGAGAAAACTCCACCCTTACCCACGACGATTTAATTCTACTTAACATTGATAACTAACAGTATAAAGTTACCCTACATAAATAATTTTCCCTCGAATGTAGCCATACGTAATAACGTGCGATTGACATAAATCTTAGTGTTGCTAGCCCCCGACCGTGGCAGCTAGACAGTTAACAGTTTGACTCGTGGAGGGTTGATCGTATCGCAGCGCGTGCGAGCGCGAACACGAGCGGCCCGATCAATTGATCATGATGGACCTTTTTGTTAGAAAGCTAATTTGTTACCTGCACACTAAGAAGCACACCTCAATGTGTCCAGCCTGCTCCCAATCATATCGACTGAATAGAGCTAAGGTAGTATCAGCTAGTATCGATACCACAAAAAAAAACTATGGACTTAACTATTTCTAAAATCTATAAATCATGACATTTTTTTTTAAAGTAGGAGTCTATATGGGCTTCCATAGAATCTGTGTATGGCTTCCGAGCGCGCTGGGCCTCCGGGAGCGACTCGCAGCCAGGCGCAGCTCAACAGTCCCGGCGGACAGTCGGTGCAGCTCATACAGCTTAATACCGGTGACAGAAACAACATTGTGCTCGGAGCGACTGCCTATATAATGTGCGGAGTTTTGTTGTTATCTATGAATAAGCCTAAATACAACATACTCATACATTTTTGACTCTCAAAATGCCCTTACACCGAAAAAACACTCTCCACTTTCCTGTTTCCCTTTTTGTTTTATTTATTTCTAGAAGCAGTCACGACACGGTTCGCAACGTGTCCATGAACGCAATGAGCACGACGCGACGCCGACGCGACGCCGACGCCTCGCACGCTCGTGTCGCGGACTCGCGGCCCCTGGCGTGTCGCACTCACAGCCGCAACCAATATATTGGTTCTGTGCCGCCACCCGCCATACCTACTACTGACACCGCACAGGTTTGGTATTGAGGTGTTGAAGATTTTCTCACAAAATATCCTGAACTGTGACATTTAAGTGCAGTAATTTTTATTTTATTTTCCATTAAGTACACCGTCCGTTCATACTTTACACAATTATTCGAGCGGATGGCTTCCAGGACAGCTGAAAACTTGAGTGACGTATGAGTGAAAAAAAATGTGTTTGAGTTTTGATTTATATTTTTACATTTTCTTTAGGGCATTTCTGTGTGAGATTTGGGTACGATTCGAGAAAACTCTCACCGCCCTTCTGTAAAAATACTTTGGCCTGCAACCTGTAAAGCGCCGGTGGAAATAAAGTTCACGCACTAAAATCGTATCTGAGTACATTTACAAGGCGCACATTCTCATGACGATAGTCCGCAGTACCTGCACACAAGCAGAGACAAGTAACCGCTAATGCCAGTTTGACCCCGTCGCCGAGCTCCCACGAGGCACGTGTCGGGGCCGCTATCGAGATCTCGCGTGATTAGCCCGCGCGCGAGAACTGGTCACCCCATTGTCTCAGGTCACCTGACCCTGTCGCCCCTGGGAGCCTATGCTAATTTGCTGCTTACTGGGTATACCCCGTGCACTGCGTGTTGGGCAGACAACGCTTTATTTTGATTGACAATCTAGTAGTGTTGTATTGAACATTGTAGAATGATTGGTCCAAATCATTGAGTACAATTTATTTAATAAACAAAATTTAATTTTATACCTAGGTGGTTTGTGGCTTCATTTAGTCGAATTAATAATTCATTTTAAAATTCTAACATTATATTTTCTCTAAATCTTTAGCATTATATTTTCCTATTGCCATAAATTTCGGTGAAAAGTCATCTGTGTAACCCTAAGGTGTAGTTATTAGCTTGTTTGGTTTTCTGTTGTTAAGTATGAGATAGCTATTTATTTCAACACGCACTTGTAAGTAGGGAGCTATCACCTAAGCTATCCCTGTACTAACTGTACTAACCTGAGTTGGCTAGCCGACTGCTCGTCGGCCCGAACATTTGATATGGATCTGTAACAATACAATTATAAATCAAATTAATGTGTGATATCACGTAGGTACTCATTAATAACAAATAAATAAAATAATATCTTACAATGCTGCCAGGGTATCTGCTCTCCTTTTTGGGGGAAAACGATAAATCTAATTAGTATCGAGTTAAATGATAATAATTAACGTAATTTACATTAAGGTACTAAATTTAAGCAATTTAAGTCTTTCCCAGTTTACTTTCAGAGATCATCCTCATCCTGGGACCTCCCAATAATCAGTAAAAAACAAAATAAAAAACATTATTACAAAATAACATAACACACCCCTAAAACGACCTTCCGACACCACTTCCTAAAGTGTTCTGCAAAGAAGAAGCTCGGCCAAAGAACTCCCCAGCAGACAAACATGTATAGTGGTGGGTCCGTACACCGAAACTGTCCATGTCAGCGGCCAGAATTGTCATAGACACCACAGTTCGTAAAATAAAACAGTGTCCTACATGAAATTACTTACTTATAAATTCTCTATCTATCACTATACATGGATACAGCTCTGGATCCATGTATAGTGAAACATAGTTTTTGATCAACGCAATCAAAATGCTTTGCACAGGCAAAGCATTTCGATTGCGTTGATCAAAATAAAACGTCTTCAGAAAGTAGCCACGTACGGAGTTCATGGTAATGTTCTTGAACTCATTTAATCATATCTTAGAAATAGAAAACACATTAGGAACCCAAATCACTCGAGTATGCCTAACAGACTAACAGTATATTTAGCCCCTTGTGGCCTAAACGACATCCAGACAATTTGTGTCCAATGCGACATTTATTGAATGACCTAGCAGATTCTCAGGCTGTTCATAGAATAGGGTAACCGTGTGACGAAAATCTATGAAGTACCTACTTAATTTTGGGAATTCTTTATTCCAGTAAAATTTTTTAAAACATTAGTTACCAGACTTATCCATATCGTAGTCATGTGGCAAAATTTCATGAAATGGCCAAACGGAACGGGTTGAGGACGGAACACCGCGGCGCGGGCGCGGGGCATGTTAGGTTCCTATAAACACTGCAGTCAGAAATAAGTTCTGAAATCATTTCATTTCATGAAATTTTGCCACATGACTACGATATGGATAAGTCTGGAATGTGATGACGGGAGCTTAGTTCTCTACACCCAACAATTTTAAATTAAATTTCGATCAAACAATGTTGAGTTATAATTATAATAGTAGGTCACGTAGACATAACATAGTTTTAGAGTCTTAATTTTGACTCTTTTTTTCTAAACATTAAAGTTAACGCAAGGTAGTATTTGTTGTCTAAAAATAAGACCACACTTTTAAATAATAATTATCATATTCTGCATGGCATATTCCGTGTGTATACAACCACTTCCTGAAATCTTTAACAGAGGCACTCACCTTTAATATGTTCTATTCCATTTTAAGATGACTCAACTAACCTATTGCATCTCCAGGCTTAGATTTAATTTGGATTTTTCATGAGGCAACTAAATAATAAATCCATTATGCCCCCATCTACAGAATTTCACAAACCAACCAACTCTGGTTATCTACAATCGGGCGTTCAGGCGGGCAGCCCGCGACAACGACCTCAAGACAGCAAATCACGACAGCGATTGTCGCAATCGCGCCTCGCCGTAGATCAGCTCGCATCGTAAAAGATAACCGTTGCCGTGGCGACGGAACCGACAACAATGCCAACCAAAAAAACCCAGATACATTGCATAGATTGCATTACAACTAGGCATAATGAGCCGGCTGTGCAACTATCTTAATTTGCATAGATAGTCGGCCGTCGCGCGTCGGCTAGACGTCGCACGTCGACGGTGTGTCGGCAGCCTTATACGCGAACAATTATTCGAAGACTTCGTGGTACGTTTCGTTAAGTTTTTCATCCATTTCAGGTATTTAAAGTGGTTCGGATCTTGACAGCCTGAAGAATAAACTACACCAGGAGTGATTCACAAAACTTGTTGCGATACCTAACAGTTTCATATTTTTTGCTAGATTATATTATTGGTTGACGATTTCGTTCGGTGTCACCCGTCTTAAATATGGAATGGCAGTCAATCTCTCATTTTGTCTTCCTGTGTGGTCTAATGAGGTCGTAATATCTGAGGAATCTGTTGAGCTTCTTACCAAAGGTAACTTTCTAATCTTGTAAATCAAAATTGAAATGATTTTCAAACAAGCCCAACTCCAAGAAGCCCGCCACTCATTCACAATTACAGTCGGCCGTTCTCCCTCTCAGAACCGACTATAAAAATCGCCCTCATAATTTCATACGTACGAGCGGCAGCTATGCAAATTATAGTAATAATTCCAATGGCACATTCAAATTGAAACAATAGCGCCCCCTAACGACACTTCTCGCCTTTTGTTAATGCCATAATGAAATGGCGATGGTGTATGGATGGTAACACCACTCGAGCTGGACGGACTATAAAGCAGGCTGAGTGTAACGAATCAACGCGCCAGCCCCCAGCCCCCAGCCCCCAGCCCCCAGCTCCAACTATTTAAAACATATTCATAATAGAGATGTCGCCGCAACGGCTTCAATAAAAGACGATCGTAATAAGGTGAAAGTTGATGTACCGCTTTATTTTACGTTACTTTGACAAACGTAAAGTTACGTAATGTAACGTAACAGTAAGCAAGTAAATGTGGTGACTTAACATTGTGATCAAAATGTTTCATTAGACAATGTTTTATAATGTTTGTAAACATTTTTAACCGCAGCAGTATGGCAGCACCCTAAGTTTCATAATAAAAGTAAGATAAGCGCGATACGATTCATCAAACATACAACTTCTCGTACATGGAAAATGTAAGAAAACATTTATATTATAACCTAACGCGTATTTAGCAAAACAACATTTCCTGTCGGAATAGTAGGTAGTTATTTGTTCATTTTTTGCGCGACATTGAGCCATTGCATTAGCATAGTGCACTATGCAAATGCAGTTTGGTTTTTAAATCCAAATAGCTGGAAAAAATATGTGGAAAAATCATCCATGTATACGAAATTGCGTATTTTTGCTTTCCTGTGGTGTTAGGTGCGGGGTACCACTAAAAAGTGAAAAATAAAAAAACTTTTTCACAAAAAAAAAGGAACCGACTTCCAAAAAACACTACAAAGTTCAAAATAACTTTAATTTCGGAAGTCGGTGTCAAATAACGAAGAAGCAACCAAAAACACCGACTACCGAAATTAAAGTTATTTTGAACTTTGTAGTGTTTTTTGGGTTACTTTTTTTTGTGAAAAAGTTTTATCGGTTCATATCATTAGCGAAGCTAAATTAAGAAACCACATAGTTAAAACCCTGTTACTTCAAAAGTGAGAGTTTAAAATATTGTTATGCTGATTCGTAAAAAGTAGGTAGTTAAAACTATAAAATAGTTGCTTTTTCGAATAAGACCTTTTAAAATACCTACCTACATAGAATACCATATCCATGTTGACTGAGATCAATCACTACAAAAGTTGTGATTGAAATGAGAGTCTACGGTGGTACTACTAACTATAAATAAACGTATTAGAATTGTCACAAGTCACATACAAGTGCTTTGGATTTTATTGAGAACTTTCTCTATTAGGTACACTATTTCAATGTAGAAAATAATACAATTTACAAGGGCTTAAAGTCAGAAGAAGCAGATTTTCGAGAATCGTAAACCGCTGTCGACAAATACTCCGTTCCGCTCCCAATAATGATACCATACGAGCCGAACACGCCGGCGGCGGCGGCGGCGGCGGCGGCTGCGGCTTGAACACAGTCATTACATTACATTATGTGGTAATCGCAATAATACAGTATTAGCTACTAATGATACAACATTTAACTCATTGTACAGCTGTCTGTGGTTACTACCGCCAACTAGTGTTTATGTAAAAAACGGCAACAACATACGGTGAAACTTGCAAAACTCTTTTGTGAAGTAAGTGCTTTCACAAATTCGTTTTTGACCTATAGTTAGCTATTCTCCCAGGACATAAAGGGTCCCAGTTAATCGACAGATTAACAATAAATGGGTACCAACGCGTCTCAAATAGCCCCTGTAACCAAACATAAAGCTAAACACGAGGTGATTTGCAACATGAATGCAGCGGAAGAAGAGCCTATTAAAGTCTGTCAAAGCACTATTAACGAAGATGAAAGACTTGGAATATTGCAACTCACTGTTACTGTCGAAAGGCAAGTTGAGCATCAAAAAATGTTAACAATAATAGTTAAATCGAGGGTGGGTAAATAGCCGCTTGGAGGGCGAGGCGCGATCCAATCGAGATGATTATGATAAATGATCGACGAACGTTTTTGAGCGTTTCGATGCGTTGCGAAGCGTTGTGAAACGATGCGGAGCGCGCGTAAAGTGGTGCGGCTGAATTAACACGAGTCGTTACTGTTAGATGCGATGGGCTCGGGTACGATGATACGAGCAAAAATGTAGATATTTTGATCAAAATTAAATGGAAGTGGACGTTTTGGCAAGATAAACAGTTTAGCAACATGGAATTTATTTGCATTTTAAGTAAAACATGTCACAAACAACTTAACATAACAGACATTATTACACCTTACACAAATTTACGTCAAACTGAGTAGCTCTAATTTTGATTCTGCTATCTAAAAGTATAATCCTACTAAACCAATCATGATGAAAATCAAATTATTATTACATTCAATTATTTCTTTATGAACTCTAAAATGCCCCATTATTTCTGAATCATAATTTATATCCCGACACAAGTTAATAATCTGTTGTAATGCCACCCCTTCGCAACGGTGACCAATTTCCATTCGTTTGACGTTCAACCGTGTTCATTCGCTTGCAGACGGCTGAGTGAAATGATTATATTTATAGAAAGCAGAAATTGTCTCGGAATCTGCGTGAGTAAGTTAATTTACTACGTGAAGTAATATTTAAATGATTATCCAATGATTAGATATTTAAATATGACAAACCAATGTTTGTAAACTGGATTAAGTCAAAGAATAGGTACGATTGGAAATATGTAAAGGAATTCCATGAATGAACATTGTGCATACTACAGAATCGAGACACACAATGTTTCTACACTTGAAGTAAATCAAGAAATGAAGCAAGACAAAACATTTGAAACAAACCATCATACAAGAATAGCCATGCATGACACTAGAAAAGTAATTTGACGGCACGGTTGGTGTAGTGGTTGAGCGATCGTCTGTGCGCTGCGTGTCGCGGGTTCGATTCCCGCACGGAACAAATATTTGTATGGCCTACAGATAGTTGTTCCGGGTCTGGCTGTTTGTGTATGTGACTTTATATGTTTGTAAAGGCAACCATGATACAGGAGAAATTCCTAGTGTGGGCTAAAGTTTTATTAAAATAATGATGAAGAAGAATTTAAAAAATCAAAACTACTTCAATATATAAATAAAAAGGGAGAAATAAAAGTTTTTGCCTTTCTTCATGGCTTACGGTACGGGTAACTACGGAACCCTATACTGCGTGGCCCGACACGCACTTAACCGGTTTTTTTTTATTTCAGTTGTAATTGAAACTAATTACCTGTCCATCATCATGCAGATAACATGATACATGACTCTACATGAGTGACCATTTTCATGTTGCCATCCAACGATTAAATTGCTGCCATTATTCGAAAGTTTACCTACCTACTGCCTGCAACGATTAAAACAACTTGCCTACTGATACGTTTTAGAACTAAGTTAGCCATCTCAAAAACGACTGAACCGATTATAATGAAACTTGCACTGTTCCCAAGTTAGACAATACCAGACTGATATTACAGTTTTTGAGATTTGCGTGGACAAAATATTTACAAAAATACACACATACACCTATGAAATTTGGCTTGCATGTTTAGAAGCTATTTTAGACTGACAAACACAAAAACTGTGCAATTCTGACAATACTACATACTGCTCTGTCAATAAAGTACCTATTCGTCAGTTATTCTTCCTTTATTTGCTCGCCTTCAAAGTAGGCTCCTTCAAAAATAATACTTACGCTAACGAATAGTCCAATCATCGAAACATTTTTTAAACGCTTTTTCCGCAATTGAATTTAGTTCTTGCCGCAATATCTCTTCTATGTCTTCTACCGAGTGAAGCTCGTGTGCCACGACGTGGTAATTTGAGTTTAGAAAAAAGAAAAAAGTCGGGTGGAGAGAATTTGCTCTCTTAAACGCCGCATATTGCTCAAATAGTATTCTTTATTTACCGTTTAACCTTCCGGCAAGAATTCCGAGTGCACATAACAACGAAATAGTCAAAGAAAACAGTCAACACGACTTTGACTTTTGATCGACTTTGGCGTGGTTTTTTCGATTTGGTTCAATTTTGCGATGTTAAGTTCAGTTGAAGACGTTGATGGCCTATCAGAGCAACGCTAATCTTCCATCACATCTCGACCGCATTTAAACGCATTATGCCACTCATAAGCACGTGTTTTTGATAAAGTCGATTCACCGTAAGAATTCTGTAACATTTTCAGCAACTACGAACAACAAAATTTGAGAGAAACTCTTTGTTCGATGTTTTTGTCCATTATGAAATTCCTAACGCACACTATAGATGATCCAACAAAAACATTACAAAATAACCGAATTGAGAACCTTCTCCTTTTTTTGAAGTCGGTTAAAAAATGGCACTGTAATTTACGGACACAGACGGATGACAGATGCAACTCAAACTCATCAAACCAGCCAAAATGGAAAACAGTATTGTGCCAAACCAGCAACAAAAAAATAATAATTTGGAACCTTAAAGAAATGATCAATTCCCGATAATTTTCTGACAAAATGTACAATTGATAACCTCCTTTTTTTGAAGTCGGTTAAAACGACTCACGCGGGAAAGTCTCAACTCAACTATAGAATCTACCAAACCCTTTTGAAATTGAATAAAGTCTAAAACACTTGATTTCTAATCTAAAACTCATCACTTAAATCATCAATGTCAGGAATCACCTGAAACGAAGTTATAAGTCTGGAACGTCCCAAATAGAATTGTCGAAAAGCGATAACAGTTTCCATTTGCGATCAAAATTGGTGGGACGTGCCCCCCGCCGCCGCCGCCCCCCCGCCGCCCCGCCGCTTATTGCTCCCGTGATTGTTTTTGTGTGTTTCGTTCATTTCATTTGTGATTTTAAAGGTATCTTGTGATATGATTTAGACTTTTATTGCTCTGAGATAATGACGTGTACTTGAAACAATCTAGTTTCCTTCACGAATATTTTTTATATAAAATTGCATCTATCAGACAGCTTGATGTGGTTATGCGTTTGTTTCTTTTAACTGTGATTTCATCACCGTACTTCAGCTCAGCTCTCAACTCAGTTCACGTTTGATGTTTTCTCCATCTTTCATCATCCTCCTAGCCGTTTCCCAACTATATTGGGGTCGGCTCCCAGTCAAACCGGATTCAGCTGAATACCAGTATTTTTATGTTTTCTCCATCTTTATTATCTTCTAAATGATAAACCAAGACGAATATGTTTCTCGTTTTTATTTACGCCAATGGACAATATGTCCCCCGCTGTTTGGCAGGCCGGTCTGTCGCTTCCCCTCGAAGCTCTGTCAACAATACATTCTTATAGTAAACATAGTGAAGTCCATATAAAATTTATTGTGCCAATGTCGAGAATATTCTTGACTGAAATGTAGAATATTTGTTGAGGTTTCTAGTCGTTTACCAATTTTTGCTGAGTTTTTGGGAAGTTTCTAGCTCTCCGAAAGTTTTTGTTAAATTCAATCCCTAGATTTCTTATCAAATATGTCAAGATTGCACTGCACTCCTGCGTACCCAACTACAAAATCCGCACTTGAATGAAAATAACAATGTAGGTACCTATTATAAACAACAGATCACAAGTGTCTGCAGTACGATGAACTGGTTCGTCCCCATGCCTGGACAATCCCGAATCTATCAACATCTTCAAATTTAGATTTTATTTGCGGAAGTCATTTGCCAAAACAAATGCTCCGGTGAAAGAAACTCCAGAGTCGTCGGAACAAGTGGAACAAAGTGTTTGCGGTTAAGTGAATCAGTCGGTGCGCACAGCGGCACTCAAAGCGAAACCCTTCATGTTACAACTGATTGGTGCTCGCCAAATGAACCTCACGGTGTTAGTCTTTTCTACTGTAATTACGCGCCATTACCACTAATCTTTCGCAGTACAAAAATACATGCAACAGCTAAATCAAACTCTTTTTCACACGTAATAAGAAGCTTTATCCTTCGTCGAGGACTTTGAGAGCCAATGATGTGCGTCATACGACAAACGAGAAATAGTTCTTACTGCGTTAGCTGAAAATCGAAAATCGGTGGCGTCGGGGGTGGTGTAGCCATTTTGTGTCTTGGTGCGTTGAGTTAAAGTTGGTATTCGCCTAGTGCGTGATGTTGTGTGGGGTGTTGCTCGAGGCCTGAAGGAGTTAATGCGTGTGGCACAAAGGGCCAAATCACTGCCCGACGTGCGGCCGCGGCGTCAAAGAGCGAATTTGTATTCCAATTATGACGCCAGCACAGACATCCGTCGATCAATAGAAGGTGGTCATTTAAAGGCAGTTTTTCCGTGTTTAATATTTTAGTATGTCTGGCGCCGTAGTCTGCTCTGTTTGCATACTTTATTAAGAGTCGTAGGTTATACAGACAAACGGCATAGTGCAAACGAAACTAAGCCTTATACTATTCAGAAAATACTTTTGACGAAGCTTTTGATCTTCGACAAAAATGCAACGACTCAGTGCCTAGAAAATTGACGAAAATCAGACTAGTTAGCGATACCAGTTCAAAAGTGGAAAAATACCCATAAAATAATAATAAAAGGATAATTAATCGATTCCAGTGCATTACCAGTCCCCCAGTGAGTCGTTAGTGCAATTCCGGGCCCCTGTGGCATTAGCCGTTTGATTGCAATCCTGGGGCCCCACTCCGGATTCAATAATGTTCACCCCGGCAGATTTATTTTGACGTTTCTATTTGTTAAGACGTATGATTATTGGTTAGTAATTGTTTTGTGAGATCAGTCGGGAAATCTGGTTTCAGGAGATTACATTATTGTCTTCTTTCACTTGGTCCTACTTGGTAATGTTATAAGGACTATTAGTGAAAATTCAGTTTCAAGTTTTTCTTCAATACTAGTGCCAGGCAGGTACCCATGATCGTCGAAAATAAATAGATCATCTAGGATCGTAGTACCGGGATATATCCCACGTCGTAGTGAAGCCATTGGAGACCTATTCACACATGATTAAATATCGCCTAAATATAACTTCGTTTTGCTTACGTTCTTTGCTTTGATTGGTTGCAAAGTTAGCGAAGGTATTAGTGGGTTGTTAGTTAAAAACTTTTGTATAGCTCCACCAACTTCCAACACGAAATTGTCTCGTTTATCAAATCAGTGCCTGAGAGTCGCAGGTCTGACCGACCACAGCAGCAGCTATGAATACAATTATCCAATTCAGGCTGGCCTGGATCCACACAATGCGTCAGTTTAGACCGAGTTAGTGCAGGCACTCACAATTGCATGAAATTGAACAAGCATTGTATTTCTTTAGTTCTGACCTTCAAGACATGCATCTGTAACCTGTAAACTACTTGTAAAGGTCTAAAGTCTAGACACATTTCGAACCAATACTCAGATTATAATGGGTAAATGCTGCGCAGGGTGGTATGGCGACATGGTCCATTTTAACACTGGCGTGGTAAACTTCGGCAATTTCAACAAACGCTTTGATCTAGCCGTGTACCCCGTGCATTCAAGAAGATATTGTCACGTTTTTGTCATAATTAATGTTTATTATTATTTTCTATATCTGTGCGATGAATAGATTCTTCTTTCGAAAACCTATTTGATTTCCGCAAAGTTCCTGCAGGTCAGAGTCCAAATTCGATAAAAAAAAACATAAATGCTCCTTATCTTTTACCAACCTAAAAAGAAAGTTCAATGGGCCCATAAAGAACCCCGTAAACAAAACCTTGGAACGACTCCATAAAATATCCTTGTAAATTCTTTCGTACTTCCACATTCAGTTGACTAGCCTCAAAGGCGATAAGTTCCGCATGACTTGGGCCCCTTACTATGCGCTACAACACTAGTTCGGCACACAAAAAGACAATGTAGGCCGTCACCGCACGCACGCCTGTGAAAACACGTTTTGATTTCTTTCGTATTTTTACTTAGGTACCCCTGTTTGCATGAGATGGGTGCGTCCGATCAAACGCCAGGGAAACATGTTACGCAGGCAGCCAGTGTTTACTTTTTGGGAAACAGTTGATGCAATAACTTTGGGCTGGCAAGAAAATTAAGACTGGATATTGAATATGAACGAATAGAGTAAGAGATAAATAAAATTATATACCTCCTCATTTCTCACTTGAGAAAGTCGGTAAGTGAAAATTAATGTGGAAATCAGTTGTATTGATATAGGCATTTGATGCCGAGCAATGAGGAAAATGTCGTGAGGAAAACTTTTAGCATAAAATTGGTATGAAAGCAAGTAAAGAAAATGATGAGGATGGGAAACTGGGAGAGGGATTGACTGTTAAAGTGGTGGAATTGAGGCTAGTAAGCAGGATGGTTCAGCGAGTCACAAACACTACAATCAAAAAATGGGCCGTCAAGTATTAAAATCCAAATGTTACAAACACCTAAGATCAACTACACCAAAAACCACGTAGAACGCTTGTAGCCCCCTACACTTAGTAAAACCAAAACTATTCTTTAACACATGACTTACTTACATATAAATCGAAGAAAACTACGCGGCCGATAAGAGATCGCATGTTAATAAGCACTTGGTACAGTCGTCCCCCTCAAGCACGTTGGAAAGTGGCAGAACAAGGCATTCTTGACTCCCCTGACTGCCACGTGTACACCTTACAAATATTTTAAATGTAAGTATGCCACCGACATTGTTCGATTGGGTTAGACATTGAAACTGTGATTTTTTACGACGGTATTAAATGTGGCATTATAGTATTAGAATTTCTAAATGGTTCTGGACCTACCGTGCATAAAACCTTTGTTACTTCAGAAGTCTTAATTTTCTAGCTGTAGTTATTGCAAAAATAACTATGAGTCGCTGACTCTAGGGCCCATATCAGTGGGTGCTATAAGGACCAGCAAAATTGGTTACAGAAAACATGTGTGCGGCCAAAAAACTTGTCAAAAGTGAGGACGGATGTATCGCAAACAACAATGACATAGGTCCATTACAACTATTTCCCAAACATCAGTCAGTCCTGTCCAAGATCCCTTGCAGCAGTGAGTGACGGCGCACAGGCGCGTCACTTCTCGATTTCATTAGAAAACATTGGCGGCGTTGTTTGCCGGCGCCGCGTGCCCGGCGACTGCCTAGGGTCGAGTTACCGTGCTCACTTGGTTCAGCAATATTGTGGTTGTGTATACTTTGATCTCTAACCGGGTGAGGTTTTCGGTTCACGCTCCTTTTGTTTTATTGTGAGAGTTATTGCCTGGAGCCCCTAGAGGAGACTGAGGAGCAGCAACCTTTACATTTTCATGTGTTTGGAAGTGCTGACATGTGTTTTTGGACCACAGTGAAGAAAGAAGATAAGAAAGAAAGAAAAAGAGTTTATTTGCGCCAAGCATGACGCACACCATAAGAATGTATAGGTATGTATATAAGAATGAAGTATGTATATAAGAATGAAGATGAAATACAACACAGTGATGATAAGGGGGGAAAAATAAATTATTTGCCCGTAAAAACACTCAATTACTGAAAATTTACAAGTAAAATCGTTAAATCAAAATTATTTCAGCTGCTATGATTTGCATAACTACAAAACTACAACTTTATTTCTCATCAAATTCAATTTGTAGACATTTTATCCTGCTTAAAAAAACTGCTGATTTTTTCATTTTTGCTCGATAACAATATAAGGCTCGTTATTGTTCGTATACAGCTAATCGGTATGATAGTCACGAGCGGGGGGTCCATATCTGAAGCCTCTTGAGTAGCGATCTTCATTAGTGCAGGAGTGTTTCCTCATTTCTGACTACTTGTAGAAGATTTGGTTACAATTTGAGACATTCTATACTCGTCATTCCATTCATTGTTGTAATATGCGTTTTGGTAGCATCTAACGCAATAATTATAGATTTAGCTTACGAAAACCAATACAAGTATTCTTGTTCTTTTTGAAGGAAACTTCCTTCCACTTCACTCGACTCTGTCGACTTGACAGTGGAAAAATCTCTCGAGAGATTCGAGAGGGAAATGATTTATAATGTTAGAGTGAGCTAAGGGGGTTGGCCGTCGGCGTCGTCTGTCGGTAGATTGGTAAATCTGGAATGAATGAAATTGATTCGTTTTTTCTTAGATTGTTTTCAATCTAAGAAAAAACGTGACCTTGTCCTGAAACCCTATCAGAAATGTGCCGCCCGCCTGTGTTGCAGTAAACGCAAATGTCCAAATACATAGAAATGCTCAGTTTGTCGCTTTAAGCAAGGTACGGTCACCAAATAAACGGAGTGTTTGCTAGCTAACTGACCGTGGACAACAAACATTGACTGAGTCCTCACGTTCGGTCGCTCGAAAATTTATAGTTCGTTAGATTTTCAAAGAATTATGTTGTCTTGGATGCAGGTCTTGTTTGCATTTAGTTTGGCATAGAATAGAATCAGTTGTTGCAGATGACAAAAGAAGCCATGATAACGAAGTGCAAACAAGTGCAGATCCTAGTTGTATATTGAAATGTTGTAAATTCTGTAAGACATTCACTAACCTGGTTGACGTAGATGCGTGTGGGCATCGAGCGTCGACTTCGACATAGCCGATAACGAGTTGGTGCCATAGCCTGGAACAAAATAAAGTTGTTACTGACATGAAATTGTGTTGTTCATTAGCTCCCTGTGACCCTGTCACGAAGTACAGCACCTTTTTTTTATTATTATTGATAGACAAGCGCTTGACCACTATCTCACCATTACACAAAAGCGAAAACGATTGCCACTAGTTCAAACTGTGAGCACAGGATACTTTGGTAATGTATTTCATTTCCACATTTTTTTGGCTGCCCGATATACAGTTTTCATTAGTTTTAGGAAACTTAGGAACAGCTAATACAGAAAGTGACAATATGTAAAAAATGCCCAATTACAAATTTTCACTTAAATTATGTCACCAGAAAATCACAGATTCCGTAAGATTGTAATAAATCTTTATTAGGTGATAATTTCTCGATACCTATATTATAAAAAAAAAACAATTGTTTTGTGTACAATAAATCCCGTCCTTTAATTGTTTCCGTCCGGGATTATTTCGAAAAAAATGTTTACAATTTCATGCAATAATTTACAATCTCACGGCGTTCGCAATGTGAACAAATTTCGGTGACATAATTATCATCATCATCATCATCTCAGCCAGAAGACGTCCACTGTTGGCCATAGGCCTCCCCCAAGTGTCACCACAACAACCGGTCCTATGCGCGATCGCATCCATCGGCTACCAGCGACCCTCACCAGGTCATCGGTCCATCTTGTGGGAGACCTTCCAACGCTGCGTCTTCCGGTACGCGGTCGCCACTTTTAGCCCCATCGACCATCTGTTCTGCGAGCAATGTGCCCTGCCCACCTGCCCACTGCCACTTCAGATTCGACGGTTATATGCGACATAATTATATACTTTATAATTGTGATTCCAAATTTGAGAAGCATATTCAAGGTGGCTACGGACAAACGCACAGTAAAGAATTTTCATTGTCATAATATTCTTATAATCAGTAAAATTCCGAAAAATAAAACCCAAGGCTTTAGAAGAAGCCTTCCTAACTGTGTTATTTACATGCTCGTCAAACAAAAGCTTCGAGTCAAAAGAGAGCCCAAGATCCCTGATGACGCTGACTCCGGCTATTAAGGTATTCTATAGCTTATATTTAATAAGGTTTGTCTTACGAGGTAATGCACATACATAACATTTGGAAACATTTAAATCTAACCTATTTCTACTGCAGTAATCGTGAAACCGGTTCAAATCGTCCTGCAAAAGGCGTACGTCCTCAATGGTTGATATATTTTGATAAAGAATCTTCATATCATACACATACAGGAAAATTTTCGAATGTAAGAAACAAGAGGCAAATATGTGATTTGTTAAATATTAAATAAAAGAAACCCAAATAGGTTAGCTGTAAAAACTAATATTCTCACCGCGAGAAGTGTGTACAATAGTTACATACAGACTATTCAATATGTGCTCAGAAAGATAGAAGACAAAAGCAAAGCCTCGGCCTCGACTATCGCACAACTAAAAGATAATCCCTCAGAGATAGTGCTTTTACACGAGTCGACAAGGATCGCGTTACGAATGATCGATGTTCTCGAATATGAGCCGAGTGTTGCCGACGCCTCACTGGGTACCCATGTCGCTGTCCGGACTGGCAGACTGGAGATTGCCTGTGAATGTCTTCACTTAGAAATTATTGACGACTATATTCACAAGTACTTTTGGATGAATACGAGTGAGGAGAATGGATGATTCCAAGTAACATGTAACAAGGGTAGATAATTAGATAATAATTAAGATAATTCCTAGATAATTTTTAAACAACTTTTACTGCAAGATATTATTGCGCGTTTAACTGTAGAGGTAAAAATACTGGACTCTGGACTATTCAGTTGCAGTTGCTAGAATGTTGTATTTAGAAAAAAAAAATGAACATTTTTGCACAGTCCTAAAATTTCAGGATTTAGAAATTATTGAACCTACTTCAAAAACATCCAAACAAAAAGTTAGCAATATGAATAAACAATGATCTAAAACAATTTCTGTGTCTCCTGTCACTATCACGTTTATGTTCCCCCAAAGAGGTTCAAACACCGTGAAACATGGAATCAAAAATACACCCGAAATCAAAGACCTTTCCACAATACAGCTCTAACACTAACTATGCGTGAAATCCTATTGAGAGCATCAAAGAGAATCTAATCCTCCGAAAATGGAGCCAAATAAAAACAAACTCTATCTTCGGTTCACAAAGTTTAGAATAGAAGAGCTGAGACCATACAAACGCCTCCGGTATTTTTCGCCCCTAAGAAACAACTGGCTAGATCGTCAATGAACATTCCGTCGCTTTGTCCAACGACTGTCTGGTTAATTACGAAACGACTTAAAAAAAATCTAAATCGAGTACCTATGGTAAGATTGGACAGAGGGATTGTTTATATTCAAACGATATATATCTGCTTATTGTTATTAACTTAACATTATACACACAGGATGTATTATAACACGTATAAATCCCAGTTCTGGAAAAGAAACGACACAATATATCAATTTATATATTTGTCTGTAAAATTATTACAGTATTTTATAAACCCTAAATGTTACTCAATAGATTGGCATTACTTTTAATCGCTTTATCAAAATATTGCTACCCTCGTCATTGCAAGCGACTTTAGTCATGATCGCAAAGCATATAGAGTTAACAAGGTTTAAAATTCCGTGAGTTACCGGTTCTTTGTTTTGTTCGTCAATAATATCGCATTGGCTCCGACTGGGAACGATGATTGAAAAAAAAACGGTAATTTGTCGTTGTTTTGTCGTTCATTTTGTATTGATTGGCGATTGTTATTGCTTTGATTGGAGTTTTCTTCAGTAGACATGAATGAGTATGACGGAGAATTGTAAAATGTTGTCTGGGTAAACAGATCTTATTTATTTTGTAGTTCAACAGATCAGCAGAGCGCCTAACTAACTGAATGCCACTGAATCTGGACCCCCAGAAGGACCTGTTTAGGCCTATTCGTAGATAAATTAGCCAGAGATAAGTCTAGGTAGCTACATAACATACTTACTTTTTACAAAGACTCATCTTCAAATCACATCCTACTTCTCATTTACGAGCAAACAAGTCACAGCAGTAACTTCAGAATCAGACTCTCTCGCCCCTAATATTTCGCGCCGTTGGATTACAAACACCCCCCACCAGCCCAATTGTCAAAACTTTCACTAAAAACAATTTAAATACGAGAGCTGCCGCTGGGAGTACCCGACAAGCCGACCCCCGGCCGCAGATTAGATATCTCATTACGCCACATCAAAGGCTTGTGTCAAAACTATTTGTTTGGACGCGCACGTAATGAAATCCTGCGAGCACTCTCGACTCTACTGAGTGAGTACTTCGTCGAGTGGTGACTTGTAGGAGACCACAAAAGTATCGTGTGTCCTATTCCGGGAGATGGTCGACTCGTGGGCCAAGTTCGACCGACAGAGTTACTTTCACATTTATAATATTAGTAATATAAACCATTTACAGATATTTTTGAATTGTCAACGTCAGTCAGGCAAAAACATGAAGCAATTAATTTGCACGTTTCAAAGCGTAGATCTCTGAGACACTGTGACGGTGAGAAGAACGGGCAAAAACTCCACGGACACTCTTCTAAATAAATCCTGGTGGTATGCTTTGCGAGAATCATAGTTGCATTACATCCTTGTTGCTTCTATAAGTGAAAACAATGTAAAGAAAGAAAATAAAATTCTTAAGTGTCAAATATTAAATAAGTCAGTGGCAGCTAAGACATGACCAGTCTCCACTAATAGCGGCCGTTCGCGAACGTGACGCATGTATCATCACCATTTAGCTCAACCCTTTTGAAGAGAACTGAATGATCGGACACACGCGCCACAGACAGCCACAGCTAGACATTCGAGTGAGCATGATACACCCTCAACTGCCCCTGATCTTTCATCTCAAACAAGGAAACTTTACCTTTTATTATGATTGTCTCCATAGTACTCAAATTTGCAGAATTTTAAATAAAAAATGCTTCTACTTATACAAAACTTTGAATATTAAATTGAAAAGGGAGCTTCTGCAATAAGTTTACATTCTTTTGCTCTTTTGGTGCCTCTCCTGAAGGTGAGCGAACAGTTCCAAATATGACACATTTCCTATGCGAAATATTTTCATAACGTACTTTTTCTGACATAATTGCCATCGATCGTAATTCAAAGACAATTAATTGACTTTGTTTGTATGCTCATGCGGAATCCATTCCCATATAATAGATAGAAGATAGATAGAAGATAGATGTAAAAGTAACACCAAGAAGCTCAAGTTGGTCGGTTATCGGCTCGGCTACACCTCAGAAAGATGAATGAAGCTGGGTAGAATTAACTCCTTTTATCGGAAAAAAGACACGCCTGGGTCTTAGCAGCATTGAACTTGACCAGATTGACATCGCCCCACTCAGAGCCAGCCTGTAAGCACAAGTTCAAGCGCTCAACCATAGCCTCTCGGAGAGACCGGATCTGCGACCCACCACCTCGTGCGTTAGACACGTATCTCTCAGCAACAGTGCTGTCGTCTGCATACCCAAAGGTACCGGGTTTTAGCAGATAATTAATATGCAACAAGAACAATGTTTCGAGAGCACTGACTTAAACCCCGGTATTAATTTCCAGCAGTCCGGACGAGCAACCATCTATGACCACTCGGATAAACCGATCCCTCAGGAAGTCTGCAATTCAATCACACAATCCGGCGGGCAGACCGAAGGAAGGAAGCTTACCAATCAGGCTATAGTGCCAGATCCTGTCGAAGGCCTTCGAGATGTCAAGATAGACCACAAATGCCTACCCGTGTTTCTCGATTGTCTCACTACAGATGTGAATGGCATACGCTTGAAGGTCAGTCGACCGATTCCGGCAGAAGCCGTATTGTTGGTCACTAAGGATATCGTTAGCGTCTAGATATGCCAGGACATATACACGTTACAGTTATACAAAGGATTGTAAGACTCCTAGCAACCATGCTTGCTTAGGACTGACTAATCTGATAATTTTATTCTTTAGCGATCTGTGGTTGTCATCTCGCCTTGTTGAATTATTTCATTGGTTATTTGCAATTATTATATATTTGGTACATGGTTAGTATAGCCGGAATATTTATTTTGTTACAGAAGAAAAAGACTTTTCACAAATGATAAATTCTAAAACGGCAACTAAGTAAGTACCTAGATTTATTTTATTAACAATCAGCTGCCAATTCAAGCAGATTTCAATCGAACATACATTGTACACAGTCATAACGACAGATCAAATTCAATTTGTTTCGCTTTTAAAACCGTTTCGCTGATGAGAGTTAGGGAGGGCGTGTAGGTACAGTTAGGAGCTTGGCTCTCCAAGTGATCGGATAACTTTACGAGAAAATGTTTTTGGTGGGATATCATTTATTTTATAGGATATACAAAGTACGCCACACCAAGATGAGAGAAGGAAGAAAACAATTGGATTACCTGCTTCACCCTATGAAATGAAAGTGGAAATGGGCAGGACATCTAGCTAGAGTTGAATATGACCGATGGACGAGTCGCACCGTAGGGAAGGACCCAAGGGAAAGAGAACGCGAAGAAGATCATCGAGAAAATGGGTCAACGACATCAAAGACATCTGGCTAGCCTTTTCCCAACTATATTGGGATCTGCTCCCAGTCAAACCAGATTCAGCTGAATACCATTATTTTACGTGGAGCGGTAACACGGTACTTCTTGGCAAGACTGCTGTCAGATTTTCTGGCTTCTGACAATCAGTAACGACTGCCAAAGATCTCCAAATGACAACCGGGACCAACGGCTTATCGTATTTTCCGAGGCACGGAGGAGTCTCAGTCTGAGATATCTAAGATATTTATTATCAAGTAAATAATAACGGGAAATAGAAAACAATCAATAAAGATGGAGGAGGCCTGTACCCATCAGAAGGGTTCTCATTCAAAATAAACAAAATAAAATTGGAATTCAAATTAATCAAAAATTAAAATTGGTTTTTAAAGAAATCTGATTTGAATAAATTGAAATTGATTTAAAGTAAACTAAATAATATTATAGGTACAATAACTTGTTGCATGAAAATAAAAATAATAGAAAACTGCGTGGAAAAATGATAAATAATAAAAGGCTTAATTTATTTATTTTCACTTATATTTGTCCTGCACAAGTGATACTTGTTTACGTATTTTTTTACTTTGGAACCAATATTCTAAATACCAGTTTCTTGTTACCAAGCTTGAAAATTGACAAAAGTTTGATACAAACTTTCATACCCCTAGTTTAAGGGATGCGAGCAAATGTACAGATTGCATAACTTTTATGTTGTCTGTGTGCTAATTCTAGCTTTCACACCAAGTCATTTCTAGACCCAGCAACCAAAACGTCAAAGTGGTCCCGTTTCAAATAAAGGTTCAGATCCACTGATCTATAAAGTATAACACCACAGAATGCAACTTTCTAGCACTGTCCAGACCGAATTTTTAAGGGTACAAAAATACGGAGAAATGCTTCGAGAAAAGGTAGTAAGTGCCTTGCGCTTCCGTTGTCTGGTCTTGGCGGGGGCACTGCAGTGCCTCCGGATTTATTTCTATAAAATCTCCACCTCAGTAGGTACCAATAGGTTCTAATTTAGAAGTAAAGAAAGCTATCGAAACCATGAGCGTGCTCACTCACTGGGCCCAAGTAATGAATGCCATCGACGCGATACGAAGACTTACAGGGTCAGTAAAACAGCTGAAGAAATCGATCAAACTGGATATTCCAATGCCGATAAAACCGAAGTACAACTTCGCTGACTGAAGCACAACCTCGCTGACTGAAGCACAAACGGCATGAGATTAGCAATGTGCTACAGATAAGATTTCCCTAACTATTTGATGAAAATATACGAAACGAAAAGTTTAGAATAAATCTTCAAAATAATTATTTTTTAACTCAATCATCTGTATTTCGAAGGAAAAAAAAATTGCACGAATAACATTACGGCTCAAATATTTTTTGGTTCTTAATTTTTTTAAAGATTTAAAGTTTAAATCAATTCACTCATTTTGTAGGTACGTTCTGTGTTTCGGAACACAGAAATAACATGCATACTAAACCAAAATTCGTAACGGTTAACGCAAGACAAACTTTTGCTTGTTTCTATTAGACATCTCGATCTATAGTTAGTTACAGCTTTTTCCTAATGAAGTTGTTTTTCCTAATATCTCGCACAATTACCAACCGTATCCCAAACTATATAATATTGTGCTGTACCCAGAGTCCCTGATACATAAGCGAAAAATGTTCGTTCTAAATTACACTTACTCTACAGCCGTATAACTACAAACGATTCGCGCTTCAGGGAGTGCAAAACAATAGGGTGCTTACCGCTTCCCTCCTGATGCCTGAAGCGGTTTTTCCTGCATCGTTCGTCCCGCTCCCTCGCATTATTATCTGGGTAAGTGCGAGGAGTACGGATGACGGTGACGAAAGCCACTTTCAGCTAATTTTCGCCGGCGCTCGCCGGTTCTCGTTGACGTGCAAACTCCTGACTTAAAATATTGGTTCGTTTTTAAAATGACTTTCTGTGTTTAGGATCAGATGATTTGTGATTTTTATTCTGATTCTGACTTTTATCTGAAGATTTGGCTACTGAGAATTTTAATTTTGCCACTCAATATAAAATTGATGGCTGACACGTGCAAAATAGTTAGAATGGATCAAATCAAGTTTTAATAAAATTGTACATCGGATCTATTCGCATAAAACAGCAAAATTGAAGAAGTGAAAATAATGCCTCTGTATCAGAACGTCCTATGAGCAAATGGACCTATTAGCAGGACGCACTATTAGTAGGACGTACTATTAGCAGGACGCACTATTAGCAGGACGCACTATTAGCAAGACGCACTATTAGTAGGACGCACTATTAGTAGGATGCACTTCTAGCGGAATGTTCTTTTGTCAAAGTACAGTCATGCTGTCGAGGAATTACATGGTTCATTATGTAATTTATTTTAAAATTCAAAAGAAACCGAGATATTATATCTCCGGTGTGGACACAACCTGTTTCGACACCATTTTACAATCTAATGTTCCAAGTACAGAGTCTTACGGAGACTGGTGGAAGCAGAAGTTTGGAGACGGTCTGAAATCTAGAGCGGCAAAGACTCACAAATTACCAGGAAACCAGATCATAAATAAGCATTTCCGGGGCTGAGACCATCATGTCTGGTAAAGACTTACAAACCACCACGAAATCGGAATCATGGGAAAAAAATCCGAATGGATTGTATGAAGCCTCTGGCAAGATAATAACATTTTTTTAATTTCACTCTGAACCAAATTCTAAAGAAATCTACGCAGACGAAGTCGCGGGCAGTATTAAATAACATCCCCATTTTATTTATGAATTGATTGCGAAATAAAAATACTTGTAAAATGTGTGGTATGACTACTTTTCCCAATCTCTTAATTTAGGACGTTCTGCTAATAGAACGATTTGCGAATACTTCGCTCATAGGAAGTTTTGATACAGATACAAAAAATACCTTCACCATTTCTGGTTAAGACAAAATGACTAGTAAAACTCACAATAAATTTACTTGGCACTGATTCTGTAGGCACGTCAATAAACTGAAGCTGCAGATGGAGATTCTTGGAAACTGGTTAACTTCAGACGCAATAAAGCTACCTATATACTTTTTTTACTTACATAAAATATGCATACTATTATCCTTACTAATACTATATGTACTAATATAATGCGGAAGTGAATCTGTTTGTTTGTTACCCTTGCACGCCTGGATCATTGAACTAGTATTGATTAATTTTGGAGACGGCTACTTTTTCGCGAAAACATGCAGAGCAAAGACGCAGTCAAATCTAGTAATATACTACTTTTAGGAAGCGCACAACTTTTGAATGCTTGGCAGTCAACTATACTCCAGCAAATCCCATGGCACGTACAACCTCTGTCTGCTTGGCAGTCGACTATACTCTAGCGACTCCCATGGCACGCACAACCTCTGTCTGCTTGGCAGTCGACTATACTCTAGCGACTCCCATGGCACGCACAACCTCTGTCTGCTTGGCAGTCGACTATACTCTAGCGACTCCCATGGCACGCACAACCTCTGTCTGCTTGGCAGTCGACTATACTCTAGCGACTCCCATGGCACGCACAACCTCTGTCTGCTTGGCAGTCGACTATACTCTAGCGACTCCCATGGCACGCACAACCTCTGTCTGCTTGGCAGTCGACTATACTCTAGCGACTCCCATGGCACGCACAAACTCTGTCTGCTTGGCAGTCGACTATACTCTAGCGACTCCCATGGCACGCACAACCTCTGTCTGCTTGGCAGTCGACTATACTCTAGCGACTCCCATGGCACGCACAACCTCTGTCTGCTTGGCAGTCGACTATACTCTAGCGACTCCCATGGCACGCACAACCTCTGTCTGCTTGGCAGTCGACTATACTCTAGCGACTCCCATGGCAAGCACAACCTCTGTCTGCTTGGCAGTCGACTATACTCTAGCGACTCCCATGGCACGCACAACCTCTGTCTGCTTGGCAGTCGACTATACTCTAGCGACTCCCATGGCACGCACAACCTCTGTCTGCTTGGCAGTCGACTATACTCTAGCGACTCCCATGGCACGCACAACCTCTGTCTGCTTGGCAGTCGACTATACTCTAGCGACTCCCATGGCACGCACAACCTCTGTCTGCTTGGCAGTCGACTATACTCTAGCGACTCCCATGGCACGCACAACCTCTGTCTGCTTGGCAGTCTACTATACTCTAGCGAATTCCATGGCACGCACAACCTCTGTCTGCTTGGCAGTCGACTATACTTTAGCGAATTCCATGGCACGCACAACTTCCGTCTGATTGGCAGTCGACGTACTCTTGCGAATCCCATGGCACGCACAAACTCTGTCTGCTTGGCAGTCGACTATACTCTAGCGAATGCCATGGCACGCACAACCTCTGTCTCCTTGGCAGTCGACCATACTCTAGCGAATCCCATGGCACGCACAATCTGTGTCTGCTTAGCAGCCGACTATACTTTAGCAAATCTCATGGCACGCACAACCTCTGTCTGCTTGGCAGTCGACTATACTTTAGAGAATTCCATGGCACGCACAACCTCTGTCTGCTTCGACTATACTCTAGCGAATCCCATTTTATTACCAATAAGGTTACTACAGTTACGACGCTTGAGGTTTTCCGCAGCCACAGCGGCAGCGCCAGCACAACACGATGAACTGGGATGACGCAAGTGTCGATACTCTTGCATCATCCCATCTTCCTAGTTCAACGTGTTGTGCTGGCCTTTATTGTGGGACGCAACCTGTGTCGATACACAGGTTGCGTCCCATACTACAGGCCTACCCATCTTCCATGGAAACAAAGACATGCCGTCCTGTCTTTTCCCATCGTCACATGGGGTTCTAATACGGCTTTATTTTGAAAGTAACATTGTAGATACGCACCCACGCACCGATTGCATTGCTCAGCTGGACACAAGTATATTCAGGCCACTCACCACCACTGTTGTTACACTAGATTCGATTGAACAGTGTCTAAGGCTTTAGTCGATGATGAGAACTACTAAATTTGTGCACAACAAACTACTCTTAAAAGACTACAAGCGTAGTTGTATTCTTCCCCTTTTCGGAGATAAAAATTAGTGGAAGTTGTTAGACAGTGTCTAACATTGTACTAAGATATATTATTCCACATGTAAATACTATTAAAAAACCAAAAGGCACATGTTCAGAATAAAAGGATTTGCTATAATCACAGTTAAATCCCTGATGAACCTTTAATAGTAAAACAAATCGAAAGCAATGATTAAGTTTGGGGCGTTAATTGTTAACATTTAGGTGGCGGCGGGTTAAGGTTCAGTTTAGGGGCGAACGGCGAGGGGACCTAATAGTTCCATAATCGTTGGTGTGCTAACTGTGATGAAACGTTTTATGTTTTAAAGTTATTAGGACGTTCACTACGCAGCCTGATATTTTAAAAAAGTATATTATTATTGCATAATTTTGTAGTCTACTCTTTTATAAATGTGACAACACAGTTTTACAATGCACAGACACATAGTTATGTAGGTTATTTATTGGACGTGAATCATTTATGAACAACACTATTAATTCATTTCGTTTTTTGACTGCCCCAGCAAGACGGTTTCGTTTTTATTATTATTTTCAAGTCTTTCAAGCCTTTCCATCAGCGTCGTCAGCTTTCACCCCCTACTCTCTCATTTGTACTTTTTGGTTATAAAATGGATTCTTGTGGAAAATTCTGGTTAGGCTAGTTTAGGCTGTTGGTTCTGTCAGTGAATTAATTAAATTAAGAATAATGTAATGCTGCTGTTACAAACCTTCCCTCATCCTCTTCTTTACTTCGCTTTTGACAGAGCAGTCGTGGTCTTTTATGAATTCTGTCCATCGATGACCTCCCACGGCTCCCACGCGTTCTACTGCCCTCTACTCTACCCTGTTCTACCAGACGCTCTATCGTATCCTTACTCCACTTCAAGACATGACCAAAGAAATGTCCATGTCTCAGCTGCCTACAGAAATATGGAAAACACAGGTGTACAGACGAGGCTGGTCTTAGTGGCTTTTATTATTATTGTGATTCCTCCATATATTTTCTTTAGCTTGTCCATTGCCCCTCTAGTAATTGAAAAACGTATTTTCAACTCTTCTACGCAGCCGCCTCAATCATTAACTTGGTCTTACTCCGAATGTAAGACTGACGCGTTCTATCTTAAGGAGCAGTTCCTCCAATTGGTCAGCACTAGTTGCAACAATGCAGTGTCAGCAGCGTAACGCAGGTTCTCAATTTTGTAGCCACCAAGTCCAGCCTTCAAGGTTGATTCGTATAATGAGCTCCGAGTAGATATTAAGTAAGAATGGCAGAACAAAACATCCTTGGCGAACAACTGCATTGGGATGGAAGCTATCCGAAATATGATCGTCTGTTCGTAATGATGCTATTCCTCCTTCGTAGAGTTTTCTAAGAAGGTGCACAAGATGTTTTGCGCATTTCCAGTAACGTCCTTTAGAAGATTATTCCACAAAATCAATTGTTTTTTTGAGAAATCAAAAAAGCATAATATGTAGGTATATAAGTCGGCTTGTTGAATTCTCGTGCCTTTTCGATAATCTGACGAACAATGAGAATCTGATCTCGAGTTACTTTGCCCTTCACAAACCCAGCTTGTTCTTATGCGATTTGTTTAGACAGGTGTGCCTTCAGCCTTTCGTTGAGAATGTACTTGTCGAAAATTTTGTTTTGCAGCAGTGGAATGAAAATCGTGTGTGCATTCAGACGGTCATTATACATACTGACTTGTGACTTGAATTACGGAACATATCACGTTTAGCCTTCTTTGATTCTGGCGAGTTCTAGCAGCCATCAATTTTATTATGAAATTTGACTTGGTGGTCAGATCCGCAGGCAACTGAATTACTGTAGACTAATAAAATTTTCTTTCTTTCCAAATTATCCTAGATTTCACTTCTGAATACGTACTCGTATACAGTATCAAAAACACAAACAAATATTCACAATATATTAAAATTTAAACAATAGCCATAAATGGAATTTAATGAAAGAAACGATCAAAATAATCCCGTATTAATTGTAATAATATAGCTCCCTTACGACGGCGTCGAGTGGGTAAACGTAATCGTCCCCTTGGGTGCGACTTGCGGCCATTGTATTGTAACCGACGCCGGAACGCCGCGACCCGACAGGACCCGACGCGATCCGACGCGACCACTCGCAACCCACGCGACGGCAGCGCCGGCGGGAAGTAATCGATACAGACAATAATAATTTAACGCTTCAGGGAAGATAATGTCAACAGTACTGGTTCAGAAGTCGAAAGTCTGATAACCAGTCTTGCCAAAGGGTATACGTGTGTATCAACAAGAAGGTAACTTGGTGGAGGATGCCAGACAGGCGGTCGCTTGCTAGTGTCCGGCTAGCATAATAACCGACTCGCAGCCAATTTAGTGAAGAGCTAGATTTATTGCTAGGTGCAGTACCTACTCGAAAAGGAAGGAGTGATAGAACACACTAAAAACTGAACCTTTTTTAATAGCTTTCTTACAGGCCTAAGGTTTAATACGATTTCGAAACACAGGGTGACCCTGTAGAAACTTGAATATATACCTAACTCGCATACAAGTATGATCGTTAAATAGTCTAGTTTGAGTGAGTGTGTCTAGTTTGGAGTCAACACATGAGAGCTAGCACGAACATACTGTTGTCAGCGTAGCACTAATAGAAACAAAATAAACGTGAATAAACGCAAGATCTTGACCTACCTACTGACGAACACCTAGCTCGTGAAATATGGAATTTAGCACTGAATTCCGCATGAAAATTACGAAAGTGATCACTAAGGGAGGATTAAAAAAAACTTAAATAACACAACAAACATACTTAGTTAAAATTTGAAATTTCATTATTTGTTGTTGATGGGAAATCTATCGGGCGCATGACTTGTGATTTAATAAATGAAATGAAATTATATTCAAACAGCAAAACATAATATGTTGTAACCCAAGGCAGCCAGGGTGTGACCAAACTATTTAGACCACGATGTAGGGGCCGCCTTGCGCACGGCGGCGTTCGGCGGCGGCGGCGGCGGCGGCGGTGTGTACTTATTAAAACACAATTCAGACTCTTAAAAAGTGTTCGAGCATCCAGATGTGCAAAAATTTATTTACACTACGATTATTTCTAAATGTACAAATTTTATTTATAATATATATTTTATTTATATTATAATAACTAATTTAACTATAAACACTAAAAATTACTGAAAACTCCTAACTAACATATGGCGTCAAAAAATTCGTCCGCATCGCTGTCGACAGGAAGTCAGCTCAAAAGACTGGCGGTATTGCCACGTTGTATGGCAACGCTTATCCTCTGTCTAAAGTAAAAGCCAGCCCTTGGTTCACGCGAAGTGTCAACTAAGCGTTTAGTAAGTTCTTTAAATAGCGCATGAGCACTCGGACCCCTGCACGTTCCAAGATTTTCAACCCCAAACAGATTGAAAATATAATTGCCAACGACAGCACCAGCACAGCACGACGAGCTAGGAAGATGGGATGGCGCAAGAGTATCGACACTAGTAGAGTCCCACACTAAAGGCCTACCCGTCTTCCACGGAAATAAAGACATACCATCCGGTCGCTTGCCTTCGTCGCGTGCCAGGCCACTGGGTTCTAGTACGGCTGGAACGCCGACGGCCACAAGAGCGCGTCGGATAATGTCGTTGATGTTAGCGTGCAGCAATGCGACCACTACTTCACCTGCATGTCAGGCCGTGGTGCCCGAGACTGTTGACAGCTTCGCCACAGTGTCAGCGATGAGGAGAACAGCAAGATGCGCCTAAGTGAAGGGAAGCAGCGAGGTGGAAAGTCGTATCGTCTAACAAGATGCCTATGATCGACGAAGGTAGTGCGTGAAGCCAGAGGTCCGACTCCCACTCACCCACATCCAGCGCTCTACAGAAGTAGCAGAAGTGGCAATTAGGTTCTTCTGAACTTCTCTGGAGAGCGGTTGACCCCACCGTCTCGGGTATGATGGGTTGTCGGGTGGATTTTCATTCGGGCAAGCGAGTCTCCAGTCATTCACAGTCGCGGTGAAGCACGGCACATCAAATCAATCAGTGAGGAAGCTATTCTTGATTAATTTATCAGTGCCATGAACCGAGGATATAAAAGCCGGTAAACTAATAATTTACTGATGATTTATCGAACGCCAAGGCATCCCATACGGATGGGAAGGCTATAACCCACCACTCGGTCGTCCAAGGCCACATTTAAAATTGAAGTGTATGCTTGATAATTTGATCCATTTTTTCTAAAAGATGAGGGTGCTTCCATAGGTGGGAAGCACGAAGAAAATACGTTAATTTAGGGCTGAAACAGCAGTAACGAATTATAGTGTTGGCCGAATGCATGTTAATTTGGAACAATCTTTCCGAAACGTCATTGAAATTTTGAACTTTTTCTTCGACAAAATTGGGAAAGGAATTTTCAAATATTGGCGACCCAAGAAGGCGAAGAGAGCTTTTGTCCAAAAGTTGATTTCAGGAGCTATTGCGTTAAATTTCGCATTTGGATAAATTCAGATGAAGGCCCATGGTATGAAGTTGATTTTTTAAAAATTGAAGATCATTTAATGCCGAATTTACATCACCTCCAAGGGTTCCGTCATCAAGATACCTGACATTAAATTTAGAATTTAGCTGTCGAATAATTGGGGGAATAGCTAAACTAAAGATCACTGGCCCGAGAGGATCACCTTTTTGACAACCAACAGCAGACTCCAAAAGGTTGTTCCGATATAGTAGGTAATTTAGATGGTTGCCTGTAGCATTGCCAAAGAAAACTGAAAATTTGAGGTATTTCTTTTTTAGTTTCTACCAGCAAAGTGTCCCTATTTACAGAATTAAATGCGATTTTGATGTCAACCTTCAGGATGATCTCTCCTTTGCCAGAATTTAAGTAGGTCGACAGTGCGTGTACGGCAGCCTCACAGCCCCCTTTGGAACCGTAACCCAACTTTTTCCGAAACGACCTCACCAGAAAATTTACAACAAATCTTGGCTGCCATACGACGGTAAGTAGTTTCCACGGCAATGGGACGAATCCCGCCATCCCTCTTGCGCAGGGCACATAAGTTGGCCCCGTACAAGACGTCGATGACGGTCTCGTTTACCTTGAAGGAGAGCATGAGGATAATCAGAGCCGTGAGCTCCTTCAAAAGCAACTCACCAGCTTCCCCGGCGCTTGAACAGATTAGATCCATTAGGTGTAACTCTTACTGACTGAACCTCCTCCGTGCTGCTCCTAGTGCCCTTTGCGTTCCACAGCCACGGTGACTCATTCCAACAAAATCCGAAACCCTGGTACCTACATACATATTATACAATATTTTCACACACTACTGTTATCTGAAGTTGAACATTTCTTTAAAAAGGTACTACAACTTAACTAACGATCATTAGTAAATTTAATTTTGATGGACAAATTGAGATAGATGGATCCAAGACAAACAATATAGCAACCTATTATAGAGGGTGATTTTTAATTAATTGGCCAACAACTTCATTAGAACAAAATAATATGAAATAAATACACGTTTGGCATAACTCGACGAAATGAAGGAAACAACTGTTAATATACGATTGCTTATAAATTTAAATTTAAAGGTAAAATTATTTAACACGAATTATTTCAAAGTTCTTATTAAACGTCGTATGTAACAAGCTGCAACTCGGGTAATTATCGCCGCTAAAATGGCGTCACACTAAGGTTCCACGCTACATGTACCTAAACAATACGTTTAATTTTGCATTCAGAAGTCAATCAAACTGGACGAACCCAACCGTGCACGCGATAATACGGCGGGAGCGCTAAAGTGATAATCATCAAAATATTGCATCAGTTATCGAAATATTGTAAGTGTCAATCAAAGAATTAAGTCTGCATTGTCGAGCCACGCGCCGGCCACGTGCGTGTTCGCTTCGCTGAGCGCTCGCATGCAACATTTTAAGGGCCTTTTGTTTTGATTTTTGCGCGTGAAATGACACGGATACGTCATATTGGCTTCAGGGAGACGAATGCGAGGCATATGCCACGGTTTGTGGTTGGTAGGTTGTTTGTTACAGCGTAATATAAAATTACATTTGATAGGTGCCTTGAACACAGAGTTCTGAAATACTTTTAATGTGAAATATCCGGTCAGTCCTAAATCAACCATTTGGCTTAAAAGCAGAAAAAACATAAGTTATTTAAATATTATGTCAGAAGTAACTTTAACATTCAGGTCAATCAGTCGGCGAAAAAATTAAATATCCTCAAAAACGAAATGCGCACTCGGACTCACAATTCAAGAGTCAAATTATAATTTATCCGACCATAACACGAAGCGACGCAATAATGATTATCATCCTTCACAACAGTACCAACAACATTTTCAATTAATTAGCACGTTGCGAGGTGCAACATAGCACGTGTAACATGTCCATTATTCTCTTATCTGATGACACCTGATAATGACGCGTCATTCACAGCCGCGTCATTTGGCATCCGATCACAAGCGGAGATGACTTGTCAACTGCCCTGTGGTTCGACCTATCAGGCAGAAATGGGATATATGGAAGTATGTCATGATTTTAATTCGGATAAGCTATACCAATATTATTTCGTTGATCAATTAGTGCAATATAGATGGCAGGATAAGCATATGTCGAATATGCCACGTTATGGAATATGCCTGAGGTACATGTCAACTTCTCCGGAGGAAACGATCTAGTCAGGATTATCTATCAATAACCAGCTCTGAACACAATGTGTCAATCAAAACTGGTAGTAACACATTGTTTGTGGATTAAGCTGTCATCAGTGTGATAATAAATCTGATACACTAGTGATAAATTTCCACTCAGGCAGATAACGCTGTGAAATATTATGACAATAGAAATTATACCGAAAACGGTAACAACAAATTGTAAAATAAGCACAAGTCTCAAACACGATCCGTTTGACATCATAGATTTAAATGAGTATAAAATGGACGCGTGCCTTGAGGGCTGGTGAAGAAGAATTTCTGAAAACAATTTGGGGAGGCCTAGGCCCTGCCGTGGGGCGGCAGCGGAAATTACATTAATTACCTAGGTATAGACAACAGAATTGCTACACATGAGCAAACAAAACACACTTAAGTTCCCGAAGCATTCTTAATTATAATCTCAAGAACTCTGACTGCTGTATTTTTCACATCACAATGAAAATATTCTTTTCCAACTTTACATGCAAAACATTAAAAATAACACGCTTTGAAAGTTATTTTAATTGGACATGTGTTACGAGCCGCCTCCAACAGCCGGCAGGCAGGCAGCCTACAATGAAGCTGTTCTGCCCGAAACTTATTATAAATAGGTTGAAACTTACCTTGAGAACCCTGTGACGTGGCGTGTGCAGACCAAGTACTTTTGTATGAGGCATCTGGAACAAATACAAAAAGTTTTCAGGTAAACATGTTTAGTTGAAGTAACTATAAAACGTAACACATTTTAGGCACCCTGTTTACTTAACAGTGTAAGTGGTCGTAAGGTGACGAGACTGTTGGCTTGATTGGACGCTGTATACTAACTTAAGTTTTTCTCAGTTGAAAATGCGCCCGCCACAGCGTCTCCATGCTCTGCGCTGCCCAACTTAAACGGGACCAGGAAGACTTTTGATGCCACTGGTCAACCGTGGCTCTAGCTAATACAAAACTGGTCTCCTCACTAAGACCGCCAAAGATGGAGGTATCAGAAGGAGGCCTTAGCCCAGGCAATTGTCTGCGCGAGAAAGCAATTAGTTACTGATTCTAAGTATATTACGGGTCCATCAAACGTCAACCGTCGCTTGCATGTATAGAACCTGACCAAAGTTCAGCAATGTTATCTAAGAAAGAGATTTATTTTTGTAAAACCGGCCAAGTGCGAGTCGGACTCGCGTGTAGCGGGTTCCGGACGAATTTTTTCTTTCATGTTACTTTAAAACCACAGACTTCTTATACTTGTTTACAACGTGTTATAGAATTAACGCAATACTTCTTTCTTTTCGTCATTGTACTTATCATTATGAACAACTTTCACTTTGGGACCAACGGTGAATGGCGGTGAAAAATGAACGATCGATTATGAACAGCCGATTTTTTTTGCAATGGTGCACTAATATACACCTATATTCCCCACTTAAAGAGAAAACAAGTGGACGATATTTTTTTTTTATTGTTGTAGGCACGCGCTTGACCACTATCTCACCTGATGGTAAGCGACTGTGCGTCGTCGAAGCGAGCGAGCGTCGGATGTGGTCGAAGATGGAGCATGCTTGCCTAGAAGTAACCTATTCACTCTTGACTTAAAGACTCCCAGGTTGTAGCTATCAGGAGACACAGACTCTGGCAGGGCGATATGTTGCAGTGCAGAGAAGTTCACATGTTTTAACACCCAACTATTAATAAGCTAAGTACGATAATAATGTTGAGTCAACTATAACAAAATCATCATCAAAAAATAGAAGGGAAATGCAAGTCATGTTTCAAAGACATAGATAACATACGTGTTTTTACTCTCCGTAACAACACGACCTGTTTGCAAAATGGCCTACTGATAAAGTACAGTACTTAATGTTGAAAAGGGCAAGAAACCATTGTGGCATAGCCCTTCCGCCGCCATTTGTATTTATTTTGAAACTTGTGGCGCACGATCTATCATGCATACCTATGGGTAGAGACACTTCAACAAACAAAACAATTAGAAGCACGGTGCCCTGAAATGTCACGTTGCCGAGATATTTGGAAGTAAAGTTACCATGTGACAATCATGACTACCTATCATTAAAAATACTTAGTTAAGTGCTTATACGCATTAGATGACATTCAAATAATAATTCCCTGCTTGATTTAACAATTTATTGGAAGAAAGTAAAAAAAAAATACTCGTGAAAACCACTTTAATAAGAATTTGCCAACTAACCCGCAATCACGTAGGTATTTAATTTATATGACTGGTTAAATCAGGCTAAGAACTATTAATTGAATACAATCTACAACATATAAGCACGTGATTAATTATTTTTTAATGATTTTCATTGTTCTCACGTGACGACTTTATCTCTAAACATCTCAGCAATGTGACAATTTGAAGCACCATGTTCCGCGATATCTATACTAATATTATAAAGAGGAAAGATTTGTTTGTTTCTTTGTTTGTTTGTTTGTTTGAAATGAATAGGCTCCGAAACTACTGAACCGATTTGAAAAATTCTTACACCAGTAGAATCCTACATTATCGGTGATGGTCATAGGCTATAGAATATTTTCAAAAAAGTTAGGGATCCGTATGAAAACTTCGATAATGTGACCCAAGGTGTGAGAAAAAATCCTTATATCGCATACGCTGCGGAATCTATTGACAATAGAGCAAAGTGATGTACTACAGTTTTATAGAGGTCATCAATGTCTACAAAAAAGTCCGCAATACCATATGTCTAACTATTATGGTTAAGTCACCATGACCGCTTTTTGTTCAAATTATTCAAGCAAATCCTTGGTGATTTGAAAAAATGGTGATTTCGGTATCATGATATCAATCCTTATCCATTTAAATGGTTTGATAATTAAGGTTGATTATGTCCGTGTAAATTACACTTTAAATTATTCAAATCGGACCTTTCGTTCAAAAGTTACGACGGTAATAAACATGCTCGGAGTAAGAAAAATGTCGCGGCTTGAGCGAACTGGGAAGAATCATAACAATGCTTGGTCCGATGAAGTTGAAAATGATTTCGTTAAAACATAAGAATAACAAAAGTTTGGATTTTTCGCAAATAAACTACATACCTACATAATAAGGGGTGAAGCAGGGGTGATTAAGTTTTTAGGGGAGGACATTATTGCTTGCTTTAATTTACGTCGGGATGCTATGAACAAACTAAAAATGGGATTATTGAAACAGATGTACCTAACAATTTTTGCATAATCAACTCCTGACGGGGTGAACGGGGTGAACAGTTGCGCTGAACCTGAGACCATAGAATAAGTAGAAATGGCTAAGTAATTAATGTAAATTAATGAAAATCGTTGTGCTTAATTTTCCAAAACTAACCTTTATATGGGTATAGGGGGCGTTGAAGTTTATGGAGTACCTACTAAATCCGCGCGGACGAAGTCGCGGGCGAAATGCTAGTTGAAAATAAAATGAATGGCGACTGGGGTCTATGCCAGCTCCCCAGCTCGCATAGAAAAATGTTCGAACCCCTTTACAATCCGTTTATCGTATGACTGATCATTATAAATACCTAGGTTATTTCATAATAATTACATTTATAATATTCAGTCAAAACTAATTTAGACCAGAGTGCCAATTCTACTAATTTTCAAGCAACATTAGCATTCGCATCTCAGTCGAAATCTGTCAATAATGTATGAAAATTATGGTTTTTTTGACAGTTTGAAACTGACATGCGTATGCGAAAGTTGTTAAAAAAATAGTGGAATGGCCCTCTGGTTGCAAGCTGAATCGAGACTGTGCACTTTCTCCTGTTTCGAGTACGGCCGAGGCTGCCGTTGCGGTTTTTGAGGTGCGTATCAAACATCCCGCTTTATAAAAATAAATATGTTAGTCGGTGTTCACATGTTTTTAACTTTACATTGCGACTCAGTGATTAATTTATAATTTGATTGTATCGCAGAAAAAACGAACATTTTAAAATGAAAACTCGGATTTAAACACCCGTCTGTAACGGGATGAGAGCAGTATCTCTGCCCAAAGCCTGACTCACAAGCAGGAGGGACCCAAGTGCACACACCTGCAATGTTGAGGACCTGATGAACGCCGTTAACGCTGCATTTAACGTGGTCACCCGTAGATCTCAAATTATCTAAAGTTAAGCATCGAATCAAAAAGAAGAAGTAAAACAAGTAAAGTCTGGCAAGATGCGTTTTGATAATTCAGCCGGAAGGCGTTTTGTGCGTGTTATACGGATTTGCACGAATGCGTGGTTTGCGTATGTGAGCACACATGCATGACATGCCAATAAGTTGGAGATCTTTCCTAAGTTTCAATAAGCGATATGCCAGTGTGTCAGGTTATTGACCCTCAGTCAACGCTAAAATGATCTTATTGAATTAATTATCGTGCTAATAGCGACCATGTATAATTAATGTTTTACTTTCTTCAACAGTAATTTATCCTCTATTGGACTTATTTTTGAGTCCGCTGTAATATTTCAAATATTATCAAAAAAACTACGGATAATCCTCTTTAGCCCCAGTAGAAAACATCCAACGATTCGAAGTGAGTTAGTATCACAGAACTGCTCATCCCCTTCTTCACTGAAAAGCTTTCAACCCCTTCAAAACGGGGAAACTACCCCTAAGGGCTTTCACTCCTTAAAAGGTGCCAAAATACCCTTAAGGTAGACGTTTAAGTACCCAGGTGATGAAAAGCTCGAGTGACGATTATCCGCGATAACGACGGAAACATAATAAGCAACTACGTAGATAAGTACGAAGATAGATTGCAGTACCTACTTTGATGCAGGGGGGGGTTGTACGTAGTAGAGGGTGCTACGAAGGCTTTGAAAAAATGTTGCAAGATAATAGTGAGTGATGTCGCGTGTTGTGGATGGTTATTGTGGGGGTAGAGGAAGAGAGAAGTGTTTAATGGATCGTGTGGGACATGAGTCGGCCAGCAAGGAGGTGAGCACAGAGATGACGACGAATACAAACGTATGGGAGGAATCCCCAGACAAACGACGTGTCAACGAGTCCCTAAACGATTAAGATAAAATGCGTTGGATCCCGCTACGAAATAAATCGGAAAAGAATAGCGGAGGTGTAAGAAACAATTGTACCGAGTACCACACCAGAGGACAGACCGCAGGTATCAATCACATCGTCTCCGAGGCTGCATAGGTCACCAAAATACAGTAGCTTAGGCCAGTTTATGCAAGCTTGAGATGTTGCTGAGATGTTGAACGTCATCTCTAGAAAGAAATTACTATCAATTAAAAAACTATACAATTCTAATCAGGAAGCCGATACTCCTTGTACTCCTTAAGCTTAAACCTGTGACGATTATCAAAGATCTAACTATGTCAGCCAAGACCAACGGTATAACGTACTTTCAGAGGTACAGAGAGATTTTATATAAAAGTCGCGGCCAGACCTCCGCAAGCGTTGCTTAACCTTGAAGACCTTCCCGGCTGATAAGCTGATTAATACAGCCTCAAATATTATACAGATCTGAGATAATATCTTAGGTCTCTATAATTTTTAAGCAGCCATATTATAAAAGTAAAATATAGAACTAAGATGTAGCAGGCATCGATATGCTTTCACATTTTACTGGACTGGAAAACCAGGCACATTCACAATGCAGTGAAAGATTTCAAACCGAGTACGTAGGCAGTAGGTGGTGGCGTATTCAGAAAGTCTCTCCTTTTACAAAACACGTGCGGTTCCTTTGTTGGCCAATGACAGCTGTCTGCGAAGAGGCTCTATTTCCGTTGCGAGCTACGAACGAATTCAAATTCACAGTTTTTTTTCAGCACATTCTCGCTAGAACATTTCCCGTTTCAATGGGACTGCACGGACTGCACGGACTGCACGGACTGCACGGTGCACCATCACTGACAATGGAGCTACAATCTACATTTTGAATTTTGCAAAAGGTAGGATACGATGTTGTTTGTTTTTGCCTGTTTTTGCACGTTATTATTGTTTGCCAGACGGAAAAGTGTTTGTGGCTCTCTGCGAGTGCAGTCTCTTGCAGTTTTAAACTGACTTCAAAAAAGGAGGTTCCAAATTCGTCTGAATGTTTTTTTTTGTATGTTTGTATCAGTGATTTCTCCGCGAATTGTGGACAGATTTTCAAAATATTTTTTTTTATGAAAGCTTTTACACCTGAGGTGGTCCCATTGTCACCAAATTATAATCTGATGATGGGATCCTAGGGAATCGAGGGCAACCCTCAACAAATATGACGCACGTATTTTGTTCTGTTTTCACGTAATAAAAAATCAGAAGGACACAGTTCGTTGAAAACTCGTGTGACGTCACATGTAAGTACACATTTTACCTTCACGTGACGTCACAAGCCCACTCCATCTTTGATGCGTTTTATCTTCGTCTTTTTGGGGTTCCGTATCCAAAGGGTAAAAACGGGACCCATTACTGACTCCGCTGTCCGTCTGTCTGTCTGTCACCAGGCTGTATCTCATGAACCGTGATAGCTAGACAGTTGAAATTTTGACAGATGATGGATAATATAAGAGCGGCAATAGAAATATTGCCGCTCTAACAACAAATACTAAAAATAGAATAAAATTAATATTTAAGTGGGGCTCCCATACAACAAACGTGATTTTTTTTCTGTTTTTTTTTTTTAGATAATGGTACGGAACCCTCCGTGCGCGAGTCCGACTCGCACTTGGCCGGTTGGTTTTTTATTGGTTTGATAAAGCAAAAAATACACCTCCAATATTTTTCGATAATCAACTGACGGACTAAATAGAATCATATTTTTGTAACCAAGAATCATCCCTATTAGGAGATAGGTAATGCAGCACTCTTGGAATTAAATATAACTCAATTTTTTATTTTCAAGTCGCTGTATTCGCCTCCTGCTTGTCGCTCACTTAGTACTTCAGTAAGGCATAATCAGTATTTTTGACATCTTTGCCATTTGAATTTATTTTCGCTCGTTTAAATACTATCCCAATTTATTATAATCTAGAGAAAGCAGCGATAGTGATTACAAAAATAAAGTGAAAGGCAAAAACAATGGTTAATTACAAGATGCATTTTTGGTAATTAGCGCAACTTGTAATAGGCCAGCACCGTCGACATCATCGCTGGCACGCAAGCCTTCGCTCATCTTATAATACGTGGTAGCAGTCGGTGTCACCGCGGACCCAGAGCGTCGTGTCGGCGTCGTGTCAGCGTCGTGTCGGCGTCGTGTCAGCGTCGTGTCGGCGTCGTGTCGGCGTCGTCTAACCGGATACATCTCAGTACCAGTATTTTAAACGGAGGGACTTCCTGTTACACCTATGCAACCGAAACTGTGTAATACTAATGCGATACCCCTTAACAAGACTGGTATCAGGTTTTCTTGCTTCTGACTACCATAACGCCTTTCAAAGATTTAAATATTCCTATCGGGAGCAACGAATGTCGTGCTATCTATATAACGGAGTCGCACGATGTACTGGATGTTCAGTGTTCGCCCATCCACTGACCGACCTCTGCAAGCAATCTGAATATCGCCCCGTGCGGTTATTATTATTTAATGCTTATCACTACTGGCATAATCATTTGAAATGGTCTAGCTGTCTACATTTATTTTTAAATATAATTGATATAAAACAAAACAGAATTAAAATTGTATCTACCAAATGAATTCGAGCCAGCAGCTGTATACTTCGATGTCGCCCGATGGAAAGCGATGGATGAGGCTAGGCCGCAGAGGAAACACGAACACGTGCGAACCTAGCACATTTCGCTTTTACTTTGAAGACGTGTTGTGTCTAATTCGTAGGGCACACCAACGTTAAGAGTTCCACACTTGGTGCGAATAATGAAAGTGGAGGAGAAATGTTGAGGACGACGTGTTAATGAGTAGGGCTGGCTTTAACTTTGTGTGCGGTACAATTAGGGCAACGTCGTGTTGCTGACGTGTGGCACATGCATACAATATTATCTGTAATCAATGATTGCACAATCATATATTACAGGTAAACACACCGAAATAATGAAGTTTCATTGTCACAATAATATGTAAAACTTATGAAACAAGCTGCATCTAGCTGTTCAACTGGAAGTCGAGCTCAATTTACTTGGGAGCAAGCTGCACGGATTGATTAAAATCTAGAGAAAGCAGTTTTAGGTGAAGATGTTGCTAGGTCTGTGCGCTGTGACTCGCCAAATGATGACCCAAGACATTGATCACAGACTGTAATAGTCTATCAGTAACAGTCCCTGAACCTTGCAAAGTTGGGCTGCCGTGACGGATCACTGCAGTGTGTGGATGTGAAGACGAGTCACAAACCATGCAACTGAAGTGATCTGTGTGCGGCCACCAACAATGGCGTGGAAGTGGCAATGTTTTGGGCCACCCAGATCTAATTCCTAGTGTAGGGCAATGTAAAATACACCTGTCGTGCCAACGACACGAAGAAGAAATAATAGTTGTAACTAGTTAAAACGGTGTTAACCTTAACACGGTTTTAACTAGTTACTAGCGTATTAAAGGGGACCTTGAAATATGCAGATGAGCAGAAAAATGCTTCTAGTTTCGTGTTCTGGCTTCATTTGGAAACAAAATGCATACAAATATTTTGTATGTTGATGGTTCTTGCGAATCGATATCATGGTGGTATACCATACAGTTACTGGTAACTCGACGTCCATTTGCAGTATAAACTAATGTTCACGTTACAGCAATCGAGTAAGTGAAAGCTCGCACTAAAGCCCCTGCTCGAAATCTATATCGCATGGGTTACAATTTGATTGACGCTTAACTTCATGGATTGCTGTGTCAATAAAGTTTTTCGAAAGAATGTCTGTCAGCTATTTTTAAGACTAATAGATACCTTTACATTTTGAGATCGATGGTGCTTTTAGTTTTAACATTTAAATCTTTCATGTTTTAGAGCATGTTCTAACGTTGAAAGTTTTGTTAAATCTATCATTTTAAACACCATCCAAACATTATTTTTTCAAGAAATTTGTTATTAGTGACGAAGTCTGGGAAAAATTAAAAAAAGTCGAAACATGAATTTTTCATAGGCTCTATAGGACGCTTAATTGTTACAAATGTGTCACACTATACTATACTAGTCCTGCCGAGAATACTAAGCTAATGTAAACACACATAATAAATATTTGACGCGGTCGTTCGCTTAAGATCTGTAAAAAGTTGAGAGCTCTGCATAGCGGCGGAGGCGCTCGCGCAGGTTACTCTGTAGGTACCTAATGGTGCTGGCGTAGGCAGATTAGATATTCTTGGAGTAGTGCAAGTCCGGTTGTCGCCCTATATTACATTATGAATACCTATCACTCACGCTGCTTCATTAAAATAATACGTTGAATGACCTACGTTCATTGAAATAATAAACAGACCCAAAATATCTTTATTTTCACTAGCTACTGTATCAGTGTATACACAGTGTGTACCTATATAGGTACCTAATGAAATTAAATTTTGTATTTAAATCATGTGAACAGTTAGTACAAAAAGAATAGAAACGAATTTGAAGTTTGAAATAGAATTCTGTATTAATTGAGTCGTTAGTCAGAGTTAGATCTTATTGGAATCATGGAAGCAACTGATTTAAAAAGAATCAACTTGTAAGGAGCACTTGCCCCTGTTCATAAATCAGTTTCTGAAGAAAACATTAGTGTAGCTATGTTCGTTTTTAATTTAATCGATTGTATAAAAGTAGGTACACACGAAGGTAATTAAAAATTATGAAGTAGAAATCCACGTTTAGAAGGGTTTCTAATTTCTCGATAGAATTTCGGTTCTATTTGGTGTAACACGAAATAATAAAAACTTAACGACCGACTGTTAAAATTCCGACGAACTTTTTCAATCCGTTCACACTTTCCGTTGTACTTACGACCTGCTGAGCAAACCTTGAGAAACACAACACTTCACGTGTCACTGCACAACACAACGAAAATATATAAATAAGGAATACAAGATATTCACCCGCAAATAACATAGAGAAGTTGGTGAAAGTGCCCGACCGACTCAGATAGTCGGCGGAGCTTTTGATATCGAGCATGGTTCACGCGCAGTGCCACATGACGGAGCGCCGCGAGTGCCGCGCGCCCGGGGGCGGCTCCCGGACACGCCCCACGCCCCCCGCACGCCCCGCGCGCGTCCCCACACCACCCCGCCAATAGCAAAACACTCCGGCTAATCTTTATCTGAGAAAAATAAACACGGTGGGCGGTAGATAATGACGTGCAGAGCGGCGATAATCAGCCTTTGTGGCGCGCCCGCGCCGCCCGCGGCCGCCCGGCTGAGCGCCCGGCTGAGCGCCCGGCCGACTCAGTTTGGAAAAAATTGAACCGTTCGATCCTTTTTTACAAAGAGCATAGAACGTTTTCATTAGAAGCCCATTGGCCATCGCTCGCGCCGGGCGCTGCTGCTCGCCGCTTGTTTGTCACTCGCATATTGTATTTTTTTCACTAATTCACGCTCGAATTTCGGTGGAACAATGGCCGCCTTTGTTACCGCTTTTGTATTATTTTTATAAATTGCCCGCCTTTTCCTATCTCGATAATTGTCCACATAATTGGCCGGGTTTAGGCATATTGTGTTATGAATGTTTGCACAATGCTTTTCAGGTGTCGTTGCCATAAACATATTTTGTTTTATCATTGTCCCCGTTTTGGGCATCGATACCTCATTCTGAACAATGGTAGCTGTAAAAGAGAAATAATTTATTGTATCTACGAGTCAAAATTTAATAATGTTATCGAAAATGAAAGTAATAATTAATCATTCGCACAGCGCGGTGTTCTTTTGATGAACAACACAGAAACACACAACAAATCAACTATCGCCCAATCGCCCTTCTTCAACACATCATACGCAGCTCCAAGCTAATGGAGGCTCAACGTGACGCGGAGCCCGCTCGGCTAGCGTGCTCACAAGTGTTGGGAACACTGTGTATGTAGGAAGGTTTTTAACAATAGGTAGATGCAACTTGTAGGTCTAGGGCGAGGTTTCTTTCGAGCAGAAACGTTGGCGATGCACGTTATATTATTCACATTCTTTATCTAGTCATTGCGCGTGAGATCTTATCTCATCAGTGGGAAACCCCTGATGGACAAAGCTCTAGCTAGCGCCGGCGCGCGACACGGTCGAACTGTACCCTGATGGACTTGGGAGAGGCCTTTTGCCCAGCAGTGGGATAACAACGCTTCAAAAATAGAGAGACAGCTAGAAAATAAAATTAATTCATGATAAATGACGCCAAAAACACCTATTCCCGCTTACGCTTACGCTAATGATAAAAAGAACCGTTTGACGAGGTACGTCTCGGAATAAAGAGATGAAAGATTTTTTTTATTAGAAAGACTCTAATAAAAAAAATCTAGAAAACATTTTCTCTTCCATTCTGAAATCACTGAAGCGTCTAGACACAGCAATATAGTCCTAATGTCGTACAAAAGAGAATAGAACTGTGTCGTAGGCGCGCTACGAATGCGCTACGAATGCGTCGTGAACCGTAGCAAGATACTATACGAATAGTCTACGGTGCTACGCCGTAGAGCGTCAGTTTGGGAGCTTTATTTTTGTTAGTATGTTATTCAAATTAAATCGAATGTTTCAAAATTCAATGTGTCTTGTAAAATGTAATGCTCTAAAAAGATTTTTCCAAGCAAAAAAATATGTCCACACAAAAAAAAAATCCTCATCTTTCTCAGGTATTTATCGTGTATCGGCCTAGCCTCTGCCCGAGCACAGTGAGCTCGGCTGTCAGTCTAACACCCCATGCCTAGACTGGAGGGCAGACTTTCGGGCTTTTGACAACTGCCTACTGAGTTTTCTTCAAATCTTATAATTACAGCTGGGACTAACTTGAAGCATAGAATTACATCGTTTTTAATAATTGTTACCCACCTACAGACTGATTTCGGCAAATGTTACAGCGGAACCTTCGAGCGGCCATGAATCAAGACTGCCAACCGGCGCCTCGCTCGTCTCCTCGTCGGTGCAGTGAACACTGATACAATGCGACCACTGCATGACTGGACGCACTCAACATAATGCTGTTTTGTGGTTGTCACAGTTACAGCATAGTTCTCTCAACAGTTGCATGCGGAACAAAACGAAGGTAGTATGAAAGAAAACTTGCAGCTTTAACTTTACTTATGCACTAACGTCGAGCATACCAGGAAGAGCAGTGGTGCTGGTGGCCAGGTGAGCGGGCCCGGCGGCTTTACTTAGTGCCATTCATTTCACCACTGCACTGCTTTCAATACAATAATGGTAAACATCTGCATCGTGAGGAAACCTGTACATCTTTTAACCAAAAAAGATGACACAGAACATGTGTAATTTAAATAATAGCAGCCGCACGGGTCGATCTTTAAGGTTAAGCAACGCTCCCCGAGGTCGGTCTGTGGATGGGTGATCATATTTCCATACCGAGACTCGTGTGTGCCTCAAAAAGCACGCATGTATCTTCTAGGTAGGTGTACGTTTATCACAGCTCATCAAATTCATTCTTGAATCCTCCACTCACTCACCTATAGATTGTTACATTGCCTCTTTGCCATAACATTAGAATCGAAGATGGAAGAAATCGCTCACACAATCACATTTAAATAGAATCAAGAATCGTATATTTCGATAAATGACCTGGATATGGTCTAGACTTTGCAAGCGCACAAAAAATTATTTAAAATCGTATTGAAAACGTCTTCAAAACTTGAGCAATAAATATAGCGGGGCCGTTACAGACTCACCTATAGAGAAATGCGGTTACGTTTGCACATCGATTTATAATTTTAACTACCTACATTATTTATTTTATTTACCTATTTATTTATTTAGGCTTCTCTACAATGAGTGCACTATTACTTTATAATCTGTTCATTACAAACTGAAGTGTAAGCGCCTCATCACTAACAGCAAGCACAGCGTGCACTGCATTATGCGCAGGTTATAACATTATTCATAATTAAAACAAGTAATACATAGTTGTTAGCGACGAAATACTCGTAGTAGAAGAGGCGGGCAGATGCATCCCTTCAAAGATTTACATTGGTGATGCACATTGTATGGAAGTTCGTCATCTTTGCTGATGTTCATCATCGTTTATGGTATTTTTGATATTTTTGTCACATTCAACTAATCAGCTCTTTACTCCTTGTATGAGCAGATAAAAGACGAACAAAAATCATTCTCATAGACATTTCTACAACATAGTTTTAAACCCCAATTTGGTTCACTTTCCTTACTTCCCCCGTGAAGTTATGAAGCTAATTGAGTGGGGTTCTGCATTCAAGTGGCATTAATGGATGTTGCTCTATACGGCGCGCATTATCTTCGCCGTAGATCACGCTGCGTCCCCGCCGCGCGCCGCCCGCGCGTCGGTGGCACTCGACGCCTAGTATGACTGTACCTATTTTAACCGAACTCATGTGTTGTCGACACCGAATTAAAAATTAAAGTGCGGGTTTCTTTTACATTATGTTTTACTGCTAAAGTACGACACTTTATTCGTTCCGTTTAAATTTTACAGAAAAATAATGTTTTGAATTGTTTGGAGTTTCGTATTTACGTTTTCATGGATGATCCCAGTGGATTTTTCTGTCTTGATGTTGACCCTTCCTCTGGTTTTTCGTTATTATTGTAACACACTGGTTAAGCGTCAACTGGTGAGTTCTATTATCTCTACCGATAGAAAGAAGTGAACTTGGACACAATCATTTTAGTGTTGCTTCCTTCCGTTTTTGAGTAAACCACTTTTAACAGATTTGATTATAGATTAAATATATTTTTTTTCAATGAATCTTTGTTGTGGAATATTGACACTAGCAGCTGTTCTACGTCGTTTCTTAACTGCTGAGGACCGCGACCACACACGACGCAATCCAAGTCTTCCGCGATGTGAGGACCGCTCACAACATCCTTCTTGGTAGCGTTTGTCCACCTTTTTCTGCCTTGAGCACGTTTTCCTTCGACCCGGCCCAGTCTCATGAAGTCATGAACCTTTTCAAATAATAATATGCTGAGATGAACGCGTGAGAGTTTGCTCCATGCACTTTGCAGACAGTGGTCATGAATTTTCCCTTACTGAGTTGAGACTGAACTTGTCACCTGTACCGTAAATGCTCGACACAAACACACAAACAAGCAGGCCGGAACAATGTTGCTGGTTGACAAATATTAGTCCTGGACGGAAATCGAATCGGTGTCGTCCGCTGCCTGCAGACCAGTTGGACTGTGGGTGATCGAGACAGTGACAAGATTTACCTCTCTGGTGTCCTAGCTTCTGATTACCCATTACGAGTGACGAAGATCTTTGAATATCAGCCGGACGAACAGTTTTGAATGCCACCCGGGGCACGGAAGGTCGGTATCTCATGGATGGTCACGTATCCGCGGCCTGACTTCGGCACGTTTAGTCTAACCACTGATTGTTACAGAGCCTACACCAGTCAGAATTGAAGTATCTACATATTATATTATATGTATTTATATGTAGGATGACACACTTCCATCAATTATATCGGTTATGTTACAATAGCTGGAGTTCCATTATATCTGTGCAGTGGAGCAAGAAGATTTATATTTGATAGCGACGCCATACTGATTGAATATTATAACACTGCGTTTCAATACCTAATATTATAAATGGCAGTTAATAATAAAACATTGAAAAGTACCATTTTAGTACGTTTTATGCCAAGAGTACTGGCTTAATGATAGGTAAAATAACAGTTTTGATGCTCATGGCAGCCTGGCAGGTGCTTAAAAAAGGGTGTTCTAGTTAATTTTAAGTAATAGCCAGTGAAAACATCATCAGTTCATCACACACCATCATAATAATTACACATGTACCTAATAACGCACACAAATCACACAGCACCTTATTATTTGCTCAAATCTTATCCCGTATCTGTTTCACCCCATATATCAAAAGAGGGTAAAAATAATAATTTAAACAACAAGCAAACACCTCAAGCCTCAAGGCTGACACGTACGCCAGTGTGCGTGCGAGGCATGATCGATGCCGCGCGCCGTTGCCGCTCCGCGCACTTCCGGTGCGACGCCGCCAGCCCGCGCTAGGCTGAGTAAAACTCAAATTGTGGATTAAAGCCTACTTTTATTTTCGTGCTTTTTGATATTGGCTGTCTAATTTTCGGGAGATAGACCCATCTGTTTCGCGATGGTTTTTTTAATAGATCGCCCACATTTTTTACACATGCAGGTTCATAGTGTAGTATGTAAGGTTGTATAATTTTGCTTCAAAAAAACAATATAACGTTGAAAAGGTACACAAACATAATATTTATTTACTGGGTTGGGTCATTTTTCAATAAAAGAGTGCAAATAAAATCAACTTGTTAATTAATTATCGTTCCTCTGCTTCTCTTTGAATTACTATGAAATATAACTGAATGACAAGATTTCAATTTTCTAATCGACCAGAAATGGTTGACGTAAAAACTACGAACAAAATACCAGCCAAGTGCAAGTCAGACTCGCGCACGAAGGGTTCCGTACCATAATCTATAAAAATCGGCAAAAAATCACGGATGTTGCCTACTTAAATATTTATTTTATTCTATTTTTAGTATTTGTTGTTATAGCGGCAACAGAAATATTTACAACAACTGTGAAAAATTCAACTGTCTAGCTAGCATGGTTCATGAGATAGAGCCTGGTGACAGACAGACAGACGGACAGCGGAGTCTAAGTAATAGCTAGGTCCCGTTTTTACCTTTTGGGTACGGGCTTTACGCGACCCTAGAAATAATACTACTACCTATTTTTTAATTAACATGTTCAAGCATCAAAATGAAAGCTATGCAACGATCGGAAATGGGACGCCGGTGCGCCAATCGAATTGTCAGAACCTCAGGCTGCTCCAAAATCAAAGTGTCATGTTGTGATATGTGGCGTTGCTCTATCTACTCGTACACACAACACTGTTACTTTCGGCCAAACGATTTTATTTTGCCGGAATCTTTTTTTTTGGATTTTCATCTCATCGTCTTGAAATGATAACGGTCTGAAATCCGGAGCATGCAGTGTCTGGAGAGTAATACGAGTACTTGGTCATTATTATCAAAATAACAGAAGTTTTTTTCACTACAGTGAAACATTTGTAAACAGGCTTTAAGAAACGTATTGACGTACTTGTACGTATTTCCGCCTTCAGGCAATTTAATTCAAAATCGGAGCGAACCCTTAAGCAGGGTCTGCGGTGTGACAGCATTATATTACCTACTTGTATTACTTCGAAAATTATATTTCATATATTTTGCGTATGAAAGCTACGAAAATAAAGATTATTACACTATGTAATCTGGCATGTGTCTTATATCAATCAAAATAGTAGCCCATCGGTTTAGGGAGCGAGGTCCAAGCAACCGTACCGGGGCAGCGGCGGTACCTGAGAGAGAACCTCCTAACAATATGCACCGTGTCGTGTATCTATGTATTATCAATTGTGATATTAATTATGGACACTCTATCCCTTGTTTAGTATTCTAAATGTTTGGTTACCTGTCACAAGATGACTATTCAAAAGCTTCTTCTTGAAGATGAAATATTTGTATCTGGAAGCAGTTACTGAGTACAAACCTACCTGTAGGAGATGTGCAGTGAGTGCAGTGACGCAGTCTATCCTAATGTAGAGTTTTTGAGCTTCGAGCTTGAATTTTGTTAAACCCACCGAGAACCTAACATAATTACAGAACGAGAAATCAATTAATACGAGTATTTCTATGATAATATTATGAATCTATAACACAATTCCTGCCATTTAGAGAACACTTTTGTTTTCTTGAAAGAAACATGTGGCTTCAGAAAGTGCTTATATACACCGAACAAAATATGTACACAGTTAAATTGAAGCAATGTATTATTATCGTGAACAAAAACTTGCCATTACAGAGGCGTGACACAAAATTGGCTAATTAACAATTTAAAGCAAGTCCAGAAGTAGGCTTCATGGCCTCAGGCAAGCGTCGAGCAAATGAAATCAGCGAGCTGCGGGCTTGCCTCGCGGACGTGAGGGGAGGTAAGTGCGTTGCCAAGAAGTAGGCCAGCGCCAGCAGCGGGAAGCGGATGATTATGCAGTGCGCGGCTGAACTTTGCCTTGCAGTACCGGGAACTCAGTCAAGTTGAACAACAACAACAGCAACTGCCTCCGTGGTCGAGTAGTTTAGGCGTTTGCCTTGTGACCCGGTGGTCGTGGGTTTGATTCCCACGGGAAGCATACTTTGTAAAGTTGTTTCCAGTTTGGCTCGGGCATTGCAGGCTTGAATCACCTAAATGTCTGATAAAAAGATGATTTCGTGCTTTGGGAGGCACGTATAAGCCGGTGGTCCCGGCCGCCAAATGGCGGTCGTCAAATAAAACCATGTCAGAGGCCTTTAAAGCGGTTTATAAACTCTGACACTAGGGTGTGTGGGGTCGTTAGACCTTACTGCCCACACGATAAAGAAGAAGTCAAGTTGAAGGAAAAATGAAGCAGGCACAGGTAAGTTACACAACTCAATCTATGTAATGTCGCAGCCAACTAGCTTAATCAGCTGTTTCATTTGCAAATTAAAAGCCTAGCCTTTTCATTTAACTGCGCGGATTTTTCAGCAACCTTACTAACATCTTTGTTTCAATATTGTTTAACGACTTGCCTATGTCACTTATGTCGCTGATCAAATGGCGCAATTAAATGAAAAGGGCTAGGCTTTTAATGAAACGGTTGATTAAGCTAGTTGGCTGCGATATATATACGGGATAAGATCTACCAACATTCTTTAGAAGGTGATATATTGGTTTATTGTGTCCCACTGCTGAGTAGATGCCTCTCCATATCCTTCCAGACGCTCTTCACTTGCGCCACCTCGGCCAGCCCTCGCGGAGTGTGCGCCTCGCACCTGGCTGATTTATTTGTTCCTTCCATGTTAGTTTACTTAGTTTGCGGTCTGCACACAAGTAAGGATGAACTGTATCCCGAAACCTACCAGTGGTTACCAAACCCTGAGTTTCTTAGTACGGTTGCCGAACTATGACCATTTACCGATCTAGATTCCAAGTTGAGTGCAAAAATTGTTATAGAAAGTACATTACCTCCGTAGAAGACGGCATCCGGACTAATGTTAAGCATTTTTGGACTTTCATTTCCTCCCGCAAATCCTCTACAAGTTTTCCTACTATCATGCACTATAGCAATCACTCAGCCAACAACCCTGAAGACATCTGTAACTTATTCTCAAGCTTTTTCAATTCGATATATGAGCCGTCCACTTCAGGTCACAGTGTTTCACCGCAGTACGGAGATTACTCTGAAACCTGTTCTCTCCTTAGTAGCATTCAGTTTACTGCCGATGAAATATTAAGTGCACTAAAAGCATTAGATCCGTCAAAAGGCCCGGGACCAGATGGCCTACCAGTCGTGTTCATTAAAAAGACCGCCGTTAATCTGTGTGTGCCATTACAAATTATTTTCAATCTATCAATTTCACAAGGAGTCTTTCCTTAAGCTTGGAAACTCGCAAATGTGACTCCTGTTCATAAGTCGGGACCTAAACAGGATATCGAAAATTATCGTCCTATATCGATATTATCTGTATTTTCAAAGTTATTTGAGAGACTTGTCCATGATAAAGTTTATCCTCTACTGCATAATAACATTAATAACATTATCCCACAACAACATGGATTCGTCAAAAAAAGATCAACTACCACTAATCTGATAACTTTTGTTGACTATTTATTTAACAGTATGGATTCTCGCATTCAAGTTGATACTATATACACGGACTTCCAGAAGGCATTTGACAAAGTGGACCATCAACTGCTCTTGAGTAAAATTGCCTTTAATGGCATACGTGGCGACCTACTAAGATGGTTCTCTTCTTACGTTTTTAACAGATCTCAGAGAGTTGTAATAAACGGTTATAATTCTGCGACCGTAAATGTCACTTCCGGTGTTCCTCAGGGCTCTATACTGGGTCCTCTTTTGTTTGTTTTGTTTATTAATGACATAAGTACGTGTTTTCAAAATTCTAAAGTATTGCTGTACGCAGATGATTTAAAAATTCTTAGGCCGATTATTAATCTACGCGACTGTTTACTGCTGCAGGAAGACTTAAATAGATTCTCTGAATATTGTGTTAAAAATAAACTTAAATTGAGCATATCCAAATGCCATTGCATTAGTTTTACTAAAAATAAAAAAATAATAAAACATGCATATTCCTTAAACAATATAGATCTAACTAGAGAAACAATAGTTCGTGATCTTGGTGTTCTGCTGGATGACAAACTCCATCTAGATGCTCATGTTACTAAAATTGTGAACAATGCTTTTCGTATGTACGGGTTTGTAATGAGATCGGCTCAGGAATTTAATCGTCCTAGTACTTATCTATATCTATTTAAAACTCTGGTTAGGTCTCAATTAGAGTACGGAGTCCCGGTGTGGAATCCCTTCTATGATAAATATTCTAACATGATAGAAAAGGTACAACGCAAATTTTTAAAGGCCATGCATTACCGTTGTTTTCGTACGTATGCATCTTACAGCGACTTACTAAATAAATTCAAACTTCAAAATCTTAAATCTAGACGTATAATGTTGGATTCGATGTTTCTGTTTGATTTATGTAACAATAAATTTGATTGTATAGATATAAGCAATAGAATAAGTTATGTAGTACCTAGAACAACTATATGTCGGGGTGTGCGCGCGCGACCGCTGTTTGCTGTAACCTCCTGTCGGACAAACGCGGGCTCGCGAGCACCCCTACGACGTCTTACCGCTCAGTTCAATAAAATTTTCCAGGATATTGAGTTCTTTGCTGTTTCGGCTGGGAAATTTCGAAGTATTGCTCTTAAAACCATAGCAGAATTAAGTACATAACCATTTAAAACCATAATTTACTATTCTTTCTCTTCTTACATTTTTTTTGTGTGTATAACTTTCAGTTTAGTTTTATTATTATTAGAGGTTAACAGTTATCCATAATCTATGTACTTTTACATCGCACGATGTTCATTTTAGTTTCACTTTTTTATATTATGTGGAAAATGTTGTTGGTTGTACATTTATAATACCATTCTAGTTTCAAGTTCTTAGCGATATTGTAATGTGTAACCGTTTATTTTCCCAAATAAAATAAAATAAAATAAAATAAAATAAAATGACTGTACTCAAGGCCTATCAGAACCGCAGATTTGCGATCTAGAATCTGACTGACTGCTATGAACGCCCGACGGCGACGCAAAAAGAGGAGTTGTGTTATATAAGTTTGACCGCAATGTATGTGCGTCTATCTGTGGCACCGCAGCTCTTGAACGGTTGAACTGGTTTTAGATGCGATTTTTTTATTTACTTAAGTGCAGGTTTCTAGCGAAGGTTCTTAAACATGTTTTATCAAAATCGGTGTAGCCGTTTGAAGATCATCAGCTTGTTTCTAGTTGATGAAGGAATGTGGCTATCTTCCACGGGTCTGATCGAAACGAAATTTGGTATTCTATTACTTCAATAATATTGCAAGTATATCGTTACCTTGACCTGATGCTGCAGCATGACCTAAGGTCTACAGAATACCCAACTCCTCGCTTAGTTACAGCAGAGGTATTATGTTTGGGGTTACTGTAATGGTTTCAATGAAAACAGATTATAGAAAGATCAGTAACCTTGACCTGATGACCCCTACTCCTCACTGACGTACAGGAGACGCTTCGTGTTTGGGCTCATTTAGATGGTCTCCATGAATAGGTTATTGTGATCAAGGTCTGATGTTCAGCAGAAAAGAAAAATGAGTGTTTGCATTGGTGAGAGACGCTCAGCTACTATAGATATTTTGTTATACGATGTAGTGCCATTTAGGTGAGTGTAGCTCGCAGGGTGTGTAGTAGTAGCCAATAGGTAAATAAAGTAAAATTGTTGTGATCACATAGTTCGTACATTATGTAAGTATATTTAACTAAATGGATCGAAACGTATATTTTTTTTACTTCTTGTTCGGGGTTGTTTATATTTTTTATTATTTTTTTTAAACATATTAGTCGACAGACTGCCATTATCTACAAGCCAAACGCATACGATTGCTTGATAGTCGTGTACAGGCTATACAAGAGATAACATCGAGAACAGCATTTGATTCGCCACGTCCTTCAACCTAAGCCTACACACAGTTCACTCACATACACAGGCACACCTGTTACGAAGGTACATAGATTTTTGTTTACATCACCGGATCGACGCGACGACGAGCTCTATCTGAACTTAATTTAAAATTAATACAACCAGCCGGCACACAGGAAATGAGCTTAGAGCTGGAAGGGGGGAGGTTTGCGGGGGGGCATAGCGCTGGGGTGGGAGGGGGGGACGAGGGGAGCCCGACCTCCGAATTAGACGGAGCCGACGTATAATTTGATAACCATTGCCTGTGTCGCACCAGATACTCACTTGGGATGTTATTTTTTATAAGGCAGATTTATTAAAGTGGATCAATTTACCTACCTACAACATATTGTATACAAACTCGTTTTCCAACCGTGCACCGTCCCACTGCTGGGCAAACTAAAGGGAGTCAAGTCTTTCCAGACATTTTTTTCCCCAGCCACCTCGAACCAATAAACAACCACAACCAACAACAACAACGAACCACCTTGGCTTTAGGCGTGTAGGTCGTCTCGCCACCTCTTCCTGGGCCGACCTCGGCGGCGCCGCGCCGTCCATCCTCAGGCACCCACTTTGTGGAGACTAATTGCCCAGCGGTCACAGTGCTGACGAGACCCGCCCAATCTCATTTAAGCTTGACAGCCTTTTTTCCTACGTCGACGATGCCCGTTTTTGAGCACAGTGTGGCGTTTCTTATTAGGTATGTCAGGTCTTTTTAAGCCTAGAATGCTGTGCTCCATTGCTCTTTGATAAACCCCAAGGCGGAACTTTTGCGACTCGGTAAGCGACCAAGTCTGAGCAGCGTAGGTTAGAACGGGCAGGATACACATGCCATATCGATGATATTTCACTTCAGGAAGATCGGTAGATCTCCCTTCATTAGCATCTTAATAGTAGATTGGGCATCAAAAAATGAATCCACATCGCTGTCAATGGCAAAAGTGCCCAGAACACTGGCAGCATTGCTGCTTTGTATGGCAATGCTGATTCTTTGGCCGAAGAAAATCCCATCCCTCTGGCAATGTGAACAGTCGACAAGTTGTTTGCTGATGTCCCGAATGACTCGATGCGCACTCGGACCCCATGAGCCTAATGTTTCAACCCCAAAAGGCTCAAATATATAACTGTCAATTTGGTCGTTATATTTAACCCGTTTAAGTTTCACAGTCTAATGAAAAATGTATAATATAAGTTTGTTAATCAAATGCAAATGGAAAGCACTTCATCCTCATTGGTGCATGTCTGTGGAGCAAGTGGTCAGCGGTGAAGCCAGGTGCCAAGAAACGTTCAACACGAGGTTCATTCAGACAGTTACAATCTGTGTACAATAAACTACTCTCTAGATAGAGAGTAGTTTATTGTACACAGACAGCTCTGATTCATCGGCCTTGTAAAAAGCAGGCAAGAATCAGAGCTGTCTGCTGAGCTGGTCAACAACAAGTGGCAGAAAACCACTCCACACTCCTCTCTGACCGTTCTCAGTATCAACTGGAACTAATTTCTCGTCTCTGACTAAATTCAAAGTAGAAGTGAGTTTTTCGCTGAAAATCCTACTCGAAGTGAGTTCTTACAGTAAAGCCAAACCAAGCATTTTCTGCTGCAGGACTCAGTTCTCCCAGTTAATAAAATACAGATATACAGTCGCGTTTGGTTAATGTTTGAAAGCTATTTTTGTTATACCCGACTGCGCGACGCAAGGAAGGGTAATGTGTTCATTAGCCTATGTACTCGTATGTATGTATGTTTGTTCGTTTGTGGCACTATTATATAGAGGCCAAACGCATGGGCTGATTTTGATCTTTCTAACGTCAATTGATTCGTCTTAATCTTGCGAGTGCTACTAAAGACATGACAGTAATCAAAATACAATATGGCGACAAACAGACGCCATAATGTGAAAAAGAAAAAAAAGGAAAGTCGACGAGCTATATTAAGTTGGGTATCAAAATCAAGGGTTCGAAGAGGCGATTCCAAAAATATAACTCACTAAAATGTAGAAATTAAAAAAATTTAATCACTCACTTAGTCTATTTTTGTCAAAACCTAAAAAGAACTTGTAAGTTTAGATTTAGGTAAGTTTGGGTACAATTCAACCTATTGCGCACCCATAATTCATGTAATTAGGTGCGAGGTGACTGCCAACAACTGGGCACAGACCCAAAACGCGGGAGCTACTGAGGAGTTCCTCATAGAATAACAGATAGCCCGATCCAGGAAACGAAACAGTCTCAGGTTCTGCAGTAGCACTGGCGACCTCCAGACCAACGAGGCTGACTTAAAGAACCAGTGAATCTGTCTGGATTCTTATTCATTTTCCACCACCCCGTTTATAAGACGCAAACACGCCAGATTACTTTTTTTAAGTAAAAATTGTCACAGACTTGGTGACAGCATCCGAATTATATTTCCTTTGCTGTTTCAATTGAATTTGAAAACGTGAAATCACGATTGATGCGATTGACTACACACGCAAGACGACAGATTATTTAATAATAACATCGACAGTCGCATTCTTACCTTCGTCTTCTTTAGTAAATATGTTTCGAGTACCTCATGATGGCATGTTAGCTGCAGTGACTGATCAAAAACATTGATTTGACTGCACACAAATTTTCGAAGAACCACTCACTTTATTCTTTGAAATTGATGTCAAAATATGAAGCATGTTGAACAAAGCAGGCGTTCTCTTGTATAATGTGCCCAATGAGCGATGAGGAAACCTGTTGGATATATGGCTCAGGCGGACCTCATAACTCCTAACATTAAGCTTTCACAATGAAGGACCGATGCGTGATATTAACTCATATACGAAGTAGCTTCGATGCTGAGATAGAATGATGATTGAGATACGTAAGGGACTGCATTAGACTCACAATTTCACCAATTCATGTCGTTTATCAGTTCCTCGTGTAATTTCAGCATTGCTTTATCTAGAATTAAAACAACACCGTTGTGTTGATGTTTTTGAAAAAAACCCTTACTTCGAACATCACAGACGTTACGTAAGAGAACGTTCACAGCTATCTTCAGACTTTAAAGGATTTCCGTGGCAAATACTCAAGGTACTTACATCATAAAAAATGCCTTGTGTGCTTTTATGCAAGCGCTGCTTCTGGACATGGTCTTAGATTCGTTTCCCAGAGTGGGCATGTGAAGAAATTGGCTCACCTTCTATTTCATGAACATAACTGGTCATTGGGTACATGTCTATGTCAAACCTGCGGGGAATGCAAGCGTGAAGTTATGTTATCAAATAACCGAATCGCAAACCGCTGCAGCCGATTCAAGCTCGCATGCATTGAACAGAGAACGCGCCTGTCCCATCAAGATCTACAAATAGTGCCCAGCGGCACACACGACGTCTTATCGAACGGGTTCCATCGCTGGCTGGCGCAGCAGGTACTGCTTTCAATTATATCTGAATCTTCAGTGCAGGTAGGTAGGTACTGGTCCGGTCCATTCAGTCGGGAGCAATCGATATGGTCGCGTGTGACATAACATGTTTGTTGATGTATTTATATGGTTTTGTTAGGTGTGTGCTAAAGTATGTTATGTTGTGAGAATCGAAATCAGAGACAGTCCGTGTCCGTGTGACCGTTAGAAGTCATGTGTCGTACATAACTATCTGGCACTTCTAAAATTGTACATACCTCGACATAAGGCAGTATGAGAAGTTACTGCAGCACTGCATTATCACCATGACCATGACTTCCAATGATCGCTCTTATGTCTTTAATCCTGTTTGCTCCACTTCATGAGTCCTCAGGAAGCGTAGTTGTTTGATTCTTGGGCGGACATCCCTATTAGCGATTGTATCCGAGACGCCATACGTAGTCGATTCCATAGCAGTGCCTTGCGATCCGATTCCATTTTTTTCCATGACTAAATTCTGCGGCTAACTGGGAGTATGGCATCGTTTCGTGCTGGATATCCGTCAACCGTCTAACGATTGGCCACTAAGTGAACCGGTAGTCACAACACTAAGTCTGTGCATCTGCTTATCTCGATAAATGGTAGGAATTTCAATTTTTGGCGCATTTGCAACTAACGGCAACGATGCCGTTAGTTGCAATCTACCTGACAAGGTAATTTTGCAACCCTAATGTTCATTATTGAGAACTACCCAGGTCAGTAAATGAAAAGGAATCCTTTATATTATGCTTGCGCAATAGTTGACATAGTGTCTAAAGTACCTACAGCGGATAAAATACTCCACCTGCTTTCATTATGTTGCATGCGTTATGCCAATGCTTATTTTGTGACATAATTAATTTTCAATCAAAACTGATGCTGCTATCCGTGTATCCTATCCTATCAGTGTTCCCGAAGCCACAAACTTGAACTTCTGACTCAGACTACCTTGTTTATAAACTATCATTTACTTACAACGTGTATAAGAATAAACGCAATGTCTGAAAATTTTCATTATACTCATCACAACTAAAAAAATCAGCTGTTCAGTACATTTTGCGAGTGAGAATACGAGTTTTGCGCACATAAATGTATGGGCAGTCGGTTGTTTTGCGATTTCAGTGTTGGCTCTTACGAATAATAAGCATTTTATTATTATTCTTCAACTTTATTATTCGTAGGTTGGCCCCGGAGTAGAAGTTGTTCATAATGATGACTACAAAGACGTCTTTTCAGGTAAGTATAGCGTTTGTTCTGTAACACGTTGTTTATAGTGACACATCGAACCAGACTCAAGGAAAGGTCTGACTGAACAAAGAGGCGCCACCTTACATAGAAAATTTGCCTGCCCCAGAGTGCACCAGACTTCCCAATTAGCCGAATAAATAAGTACCTGCAGGTGCAAATCCATACAAAGGGAGTGTAAGCCTGGATGGGGGGTGTTAAAAAGAGCATAATAGTCTGGTGGCTCGCAGACAAAGGCCTGGCTTCATTGAAAAAGTTTAAGCTGCGCAAACTTAAATTAGTTTACGCAGCGACGGCGACGAAGCGCCTCCAGCTAGCGCGAGTGAGACAGAGCCGCGCGCCCTGCAGGCCTAGAACTTTATCAAAGGCATTTTAAAAAGTTAGCATCAAGCCCCGAATTGTTTTAAGTTCGGCGAATATTATTTTATGATAATAGGACTTTTTGTTAGCTGCTTGAATAGAACTCTAATGATAAAACTTTAATGAATTAAAATTTTATGAAATAATTTCTATCTCTAATATCTTGAATATTTATTTATAAAATATGCTTCACTTGAGGGCAATCACTATGTTGTTGACTCTATCGTATTTATCTAAGCTAGGTTCTGTCGCCGAGCCCCCGAACCGTCTTCAATCCGAATTAGAAACGTTCCTAAATTCAGACGAAAGGAATTCGGATATAGTGCGAACCCCGAGTGGCATTTCTCTGATCTGGATCGGATGCAGTGCGTAAACGCTCTGACATAAGACGGTCTAAGGGTGATAATAACATTTTCGTATAACTAATGTTTAAAAAATGTAAAATGGAAGAAAAAAAACACTAAAAGCAAAAACAACCTCAAAAAGAGTCTTAAAAAACACGCTGCGGAAGCTCGAACACCCAAACGATTAACATATGAAGGGAGCACAAAGAGCCTAATCATATTATCAACTCTTAGATTAGCGGTAGCAAGATATAAAGGGTCCATTGTAGTGCGCGGTGTCGGAACCGCTCGGTTCTCCCCGGCGCAACTCGGGCGGCGGGCGGCGCGCGCGGAAATGGCGGCGCACAACGGAGACAGCGGCATCCGCCGAGGTGAAACCAGCGGTACCCGGCTCAGTGTAAGCCCGGGTATTGTCACCAACACCCACCCACGACTCTACGGCCCACTTTTGGATATAACCGTTATTATCCGCCACTCTTTTGACGGATTACGACGCCTTTTTGGACGCCATTGTCACTCAACTTTTTATTTTAAATTAGATTTGTTTTAATTATAGTGAAGACTTCTCGTTGACGCCAGTAGCTTATTTTTATTTTTGAACTAGCTTTCAAAGGCAAGCTCACTCTCGTGGCCTAATCCACAGAAAAAGTTTACATTTCCCGGAATAAAAGTAGCCTCGGTGAGGTCGCTTTTTGTGAAAGATTAATTTTGTACTCGAATAAAGGCTTTCAAATACACATAATTATATATTTAACCAAGTCAAGTTGACAGCTTAAAACCATGACAATCTCTGCCATGACTAATATCATGATCATGCGCTCTCCACTCGACTCTCTTACCTAAGCACCTATGCTTAGCTTGGTTTCTCAAAAGCCTAAAAATGAAATCGCATGATGAAAAATTGCAACGACCTAAACTTATTATACATAGGTAGGTATGTAACCTTTTGTAGGAAACGTTAAAGTTTTTATTAATCCAATCCGTGTTTATTATTACTGTCTCGATCTGATATCGAAAGCTCCTGCACTGGTAGCACACAGCCACCACTGGCCACCCCACAGTAATTCTATGGCTGATGGACAATGCCCTCTTTATATACGGCTATCTACTGTGCATACTGTGAGACAGGTACAGACTGTGCGACAGGTACATACTATGCGACAGGTACAGACTGTGCGACAGGTACATACCGCCATGTGCGACAGGTACATATTGTGTCACAGGTAGGTACATAATGTGTCATCATCATCATCATCATCATCATATCAGCCGAAAGACGTCCACTGCTGGACATAGGCCTGCCCCAAGTGTCGCCACAACAACCGGTCCCATGCGTTTCGCATCCATCGGCTTCAGCAACCCTCACCAGGTCATCGGTCCACCTTGTGGAAGGCCTTCCAACGCTGCGTCTTCCGGTACGCAGTCGCCACTCCAAAACTTGTCGGCCCCATCGACCATCTGTTCTGCGAGCAATGTGCCCTGCCCACTGCCACCTCAATTTGGCGATCCTTCGGGCTATGTCGGTAACCTTGGTTCTCTTGCGGATATCATCATTCCTGATTCGATCACGTAAGGAAACTTTTTTTATTTTTTTCGAGGATGGGAAATCATCAAATGACCCCTCCCGCTCTGGGTGGAGCGGCAGGGAGTGTCAGACTTTTACTGACTAAAACCCACCCTTTAGTCCTCCTAGTGCCTTTCTTCCCAGGGCCGCGGTAACTCTTTCGAACAAATCCGCAACCCTGGTAGGCTCTGGCCCTAACGGGCCCCGATCCATGCTGACGTCCGCTGGCTCGGCGCGCGTAGAACACAGCGCGCCGTCAACCCGGGCCTGTTCTGATCGGACGGCGAGCTACCCATTGCTCGCCGTCCACAGGCATCAGTCACTGCGCCATGCTCAGGAGCATCAGTTCCTGGGCGGCGCAGTGTCTCCATTGCCCTTTGGGTGACTTTAAGCCTTCTGATGAGGCCCATTGTGAGCGACCACGTTTCGGTTCCATATGTCATCATTTCATCAAAAATATCGCTAAATAAAAATACAAAAAAAAAACAATCAACTCGAGGTCCTCCTACATGTTTTGAAGACGCTCGTCTGTTAAACATTTTACATTTATCTCTTGGCGCAAGTAATTATTATCAGTTTTTTGCGATAAGTAGCGATTCAAGCAAAAGTGTAATTGAAATAAATTAGACGACTTTAATTTATACTCGTAGGGCTCGACGATATAATAACAGCCGCACGGGGACTCACGGGGTCGGTTTGTGGAAGGGTGACACTCATCTTTACCTCGGAAAGCACGTTAGGCCGTTAGTCCCGTCTGTCACTTGTAGATCGTAGGCAGTCGTTACGGATTGTCAGAAGCTTGTCAGAAGCCAGTAAATTTGAGTCCAGTCTTGCCAAGAAGTACCGAGTTAAGTACCCGGTTACTGCGAAGGTCATCTTAAGCAATCGCTCCACGTAAAATACTGGTATTCTACGCGCAGCTAGCTTTTTAAAATGGACGCGTTTTTTTTTAAACTAAGTATCAGAAGAGGTTTGATCAAAGACAGGATTCAAAAAACAAAAAAATCAGAGAGCAATTTTTGCAAGGTTCAAAACTAATTTGACAGGCCCATCATACTAGTGTGTGCTTCGATCTATGCCCAATTCCATGTGTTTTGTTTGTACTTTATATTACGCCTACCTAATTCATGCGTTAGTAGTACACTATTCGAATTCTAAAACTAACTACAAAAACGCCATCTCACGAAAAATGCACACTTTACTAAAACAGCAGTTGCTTCTCAAGGGTGAAGCGCCCTCTAGCTTAGCGGCCACGGACTAACGACACTGAGGGGTTCCACGCACTAGCGGAGACCCCGCGCTGTAAGTCATTCGCTATTGTGTCGACATTTTAGGAGTAGATGGGGTGGCGTTGACATAAAAGCTGATTTTTGTAAGTTGTTGAATAGGTATTAAAGTTGTGCTTTTTCCACAACTTCAGGTAAGTTAAAATTCAAATTGTTAAATTTTGAATTTGCATTAGTTTGTCCATACGAAAGCTTACAAAAATTACGTGGTGGCGAGGTTTTTGATCCATAGATAACTCAAACAATGGTTAAAATTGCGATTACACGTTTTTAGATCAATTATTGTTAGCTTGACAAATCACGGTCAAAAAAACTAATAATACCTCCCTATTATATCTAACAAAAGTATGAACAGCGCGTTTTAACGTATAAGTATCCAGAAGTTTTGAATATTGGTTAACTACAGTTGAAAAATCTTAAAAACGAATGACGGAGAGTTTTATTTAGGTAAGACTAACAAACTAGCATCATGTTTAAACATAATACAATGAAGCGTCGCAGTTCTTATCAACGTGTTCTGAACAAATCATAATTTTGACGACACGGTTCACACAGTGGGTGCAGTGAGGTTGAGCGATTGGCTGCTGCTCTGCATGTTACGAGTTCGAGTCCCGCACGGCACAAATATTTGTATGGCCCACAAATAGTTGTTCTGGGTTTGGCTGTTTGTGTATGTTTGTAAGCGCACCAACGATACAGGAGAAATTCTTTGGGTGGTAAAACGTTATTTATAAAATATACCTATACAGGGTGTTCCAGAAAGGTGTGGTCATATTTAAGGGTGAAGTTGGGTAGCTGATTTACATTAACCGCTTCAGCCCTGACATGTGAAAATTCCCAAATAAAAAATAAATCTTACGTAATAGTAAATAAACACCGGGGTCTCGCCGGGGCTGGAGCGGAGGAATAAATAAGGATATAAAAAATAGGAATTTTTAAAAAAAAATCGACCAAAAAAAACGACTAAAAACATCCGAAAAAATGACTTTTCAAACAGTCTGATGCAGTTGGTTATATCAAATAAGTGATTGAACTAAAGTAAATGTCACCTGCTGAAACTGTAACAGACTGCTTGAAAAAAAAACCATTTCTTCGTAACTTTTTAGTCGACTTTTCAATTCGATTTTTTTTAATCTGATTTTTTATGCTTTGACATTTTTTCCTCAATGTATATCAGGTACCTAATATCACCCTTAAATATGATATGATGACCTTTCTGGTACACCCTGTATAATAATAATAATAAGGGATCCAGAAAGAAGCCCTTGATCCAGAAAGAAGTACTCTTGGACACGGCGCGTATCGTTAGGAGGTTCCTCTCTCAGGAGCCCTGACCACCGGTAGCTTGGACTCTGTTCCCGATACCGGTGGGCTACTATTTTTATATTTTTAGATGTTTTTTTATATTTTTTTGTAGAAATATTTAAAAATGTAATTTATATGTTATGAAAATGAATAAAGGATTATAATGTAAGAAATAATAATGAGCTGATACTTTACTGGTTATGTCAATGAACTTGAACCTTGATAATACTAAACATACGAAACGTGTAAAAAATGTACTTTGTTTGTTTGTTTTTTACCAACTCCAGTTTATTATAATTATTCGGACTGACTACAGAATGTGAATAAAAAACACTTGGTGTGTTTTTACTACTATTTTTTTTTCTTTTTCTTATCCGCTTTCTGTTTGAGGATGTACTGCGACTCCAACATGAGCATATAATCCAGCAACCTCTGTCCCCAAGGCGTGTAAGACAAATACCAAGATCTGTACATTTCGTTTTCAAAGTTGCCAATGCACTCGGCATTTTCAGCATCTATGACGCACTTCACAACTTCTGTGGGATCAAGAGGCCTGTAATACAGCTGCGCCAGCCGTCTCCCAGACATCAACTTATCGACAGCAGATCTAATGACGCTTATACTGTATCCTCTCAAAGCTTGCGCTGCGGAGTTGACATTAAAGTCACGACTGACGCCGTGGTACTTCATCAGCATATGTGTCAGAACATAAGAAATGCTACCATAGTCACTACTAGGAATCATAATCGTCGAAGGAAACGCTTTGGACATAACACCGCTTTTCGACAGCCACGGTTCTGTAGCCGTGCCAATGATCATTATTTTATCTTGGTCCGAAAGTGGTTTGACTATTTGAGTGTAGAAATCTTTTGATAATCGCGTCGGATCAAACATCTTCTCCTCTTTTGGTACCTTTTTGTAAAATAATTTGTCTACATTCTCGACAAGTATTACTGTGGGTTGCATTAATCGACTTATTTTGTTCACGAATGTTAACATGTTTTTTTGATTTTTAGCGCCGACAAATTTATTATATACGTTAAAAGGCGAGAGATCAATCAGAAGGGAGTTGGTTTCTGTAGCGACGGCATATGCTAAAGTTTTCTTACCGGTGCCCTTAGGACCAACAAATAATTGTGATCGTTGCGCGCTTGGACAGTTAGATCCGAGAGTCAAAATACATCGAATCCTAACTTGTTCTTTTAAATCGCCTATACAAGCGGGTGGAAACGTCGGTGTCCATAGTATGGCTCTGCAATCAGCAGCAGCATAGTTCCTGTCACCCCAGTAGTCGTCGAGAGTCATTCGAGGATACTTTCTCACAATACCGCTGTCAGCTAATTGTTGGAACATAACTTGAGGTGTTAGTTTATCAGGTTTAGGTTGCTTTATTTTTTTAGGTTTTTTCCTCTTTTTAGTCAGTGGAATTTTCAACTCAAACCTTTCATAGTCATTCTTTAAAGCATTTTTTAAAATCTCTAGTTCTAGTCTCATAATTTCATCTGCAATTGGACGTAGTTCTAGTTGTATGTCCTTATAAACGTCTTCTGTAATAAGCCGCATGAGATGACCTTTTATTACATCTAGACCCGCATCAGGTGCGTCTAAGCTAGCCCATTTTATTTCATAATCGAGCCAATTAAATTTTAAATTATCGTGGTGTTTGCCTATTAAAATGTAAACACCGGGGTCACTGTCGGGATTCATTCGTGACTTTCTATACTCTTCCAGTTTTTTTCTTTCTCTTTCTTTGAGTTCTGCAGCCATCCTTTTCTTTTCCTCACGCGCCGCTATTTTCTCAGCTTTTATCTGATCAGCACTTTTTGGACTACCACTTTCAACTTTTAACCTCTTTTCTTCGACAGCACGCCATTCAATATATTCTTCAATGGTGAATGTTTCACCTTTTACAATCAAAATGGATCCGCCTTCGTCGGGCCATGGAAATTCATCGAACACACGAACACCTACAAACCATTCCTCGAACCACTGCCTGATTTCATCGGTGATATCGTCCATTATGTCTCCTTCCCTTAGTTTTAGTACGCGTGATTTTTCTTTCAAGTTCTGTTTTAAAAAATCCTCGTAATATGCACGTCGGAATGTCCGTCTGGCCTCTTTTACTTTCTCTAACTGAACTTTTGCAGATGGCGGTCGGTAAGACGAAATTACCATACCAAGCTTCTCTTTCAGTTTAGTCTCTCGACAATGTATACGTTTTAGCGCCATAAAATGTTTGTAAATTTTTTGAATAAGTGACGCAGCTGCATTCCTAATATGTTCGGGTCGCGGAGGTTTTTTTAATCCTGATAAGTATAGGTATAAGTTATCATCTTTAACAGCCTTTTTTGCAAGAGCATATGTTACCATCCGTGATCTTTCCATTCTCTGAATATTATATGCGTGGCCGTTGAGTATGTCTAATAACCTTTTTGCTTCTTGCTCTGCTGGTGTTAAATATACTGTTTTCTCGTCACCAGCATACGTTTTGCTAGTTAATTGTTCTTCCCTCTCTCTTTCTAACCTTTCTTCTTCTTCGCGTTTTTTTTCTTCGAGTTGTTCCTCTGTAAGAGGCGGGTCTCCCAATCGATTGCCGGCAAATATTTGGTCCATGATGTACTGCATTTCAGCTACACGTATTTCGAACGGATAGAAAAATGGACAAAGAATTTCTATATCTTGAGGTTGTATTAACAATTGCTGGAACGCGTTGTCAGGATATGTAAATTCAAAGACTTCTATTAATTCTAGTGTTTGTTTTAGCTCAATAATACGACAAGTGATACTATCTATGATTTGCTTTATGCATGGTCTTCTTTGCGCTTGCTCCATTTGGTCATAGCAATCGCATAGTTTGTTGTACAACTCACAATACTTGCTGTAAACTCTGCTGACGACTTCGACAGCAGTTCCCTGAGGCTTGATGCCGACGCAGGTGACTGCCAGTTCTTGTAAGCGCACATCCTCTGCTAGGGCAGTTTTGAACTCCTCTTTAAGTTCAAGCCATCGTTTATAGTAGTCTTTATTAGACATTTTGAATACATAATAATTTTCGGTACTTTTGGGTTAGTAAAATATTTAAAAAATCTACTTCACGCCATTCATTTAGGCATGACAAGTGTGATGACAAGACAAAATATTATGACGTAATATCTATCCCAAACGCAATGATCTTTTTTACGTCAGACCAATACTCAACTAAGAGCAAAAAGTATTTAATACCGCACTCGCAAATGCCTGCTACAGATGTGGTTGACGCTTTACAATATTACTAGCATTTCGCCCGCGACTTCGTCCGCGAGAATTTAGTACTCTACGAAATTTAAAGCCCCGTCCACCCCCTTTAAAGAACTTTTATAAAATTAATTACAACGGCTTTTATTTATTAATCAGCCATGTTGGGTGCTGAGACCACAGAATCAGCGACACTGGACCGTGTCGTCCACCCCGTTGGGGCTTGATTATGAAAATTCGTTACATCCTTTTCAATTATTCAACTTATATAATGACATTTTTTTTGTTTTTCTAAGTAAATTGAAGCAAGTAGTAATATCATCAGAAGCAAGGAGTAATATCCACCCGTCTACACGCCATCAGAGGTTGATTTTATAAATCACTAAAATACTTATTTCTTCAATTATTTTTCAAGATTGCGAGTTTCAACTTCATCAAACCGTGTGTTACAATTGTTACTTGAATTTTGGGGGTAATTTATTAAATTCGGACAACATTCGTACATTAGTTTCATGTTTATAAACTCAACGAATACGATTTCCCAATCGCATGTTTGGGTAGTTGTGAAAAACTAATTAAAACAACCGATGATTCACTTAGGCCAGTATTCGTACAAATTGTCAAGTTTTCAAGTACTAATATTGGCTCAAAAAATAAAATTTTGGAAACAAACTTTCACCCCCTATTTCTAAAATCCTTTCTTAACTGACGTTTTCTACTTATAATGTGCCTTCTTGCCAAATTTCATCTTCATAAATAATTATGTCAAGCTGTTTCTGAGATTTTTTTATAATTTTTCCACTCCATTTCTCCGGTTTGGCGTTAAATTTCCAAAAACTATGAAACGTTTGCTCAGAAGTTTTAATATTAAATCCTCTCAGGGGTTTTCAAAAACGCTGATGAATGTTTTTATTTATTTAAACCAGAAGCTTGTACTTAAATGAATTTATTTTGCTTTTTATTTTGAAAATAACGAATTTCCATACGACCCTTATTATACCTTTTAGGGGTGGAATTTCCAAAAATCCTTCCTTAGATGTTTACGTTATAAAATGCATCAACTGCCATGTCAAGTTTTTAACCCCTGTGGTTTAGGCTGTGTGGGTTGTCTTGACGAACTCATCGCACGCAGACGTTGATGAATCCGTCAGGACAAGCGACTACATATTCCACTAGTTTCTGCCTGCGACTTTGTACGCGCAAGTCAAGTATCAAATATACTTTACGACCTATTCTCATAACCTACCAAACTTAAATTTAAAAAATCATAAAAATTGTTCGAGCCCTTTCCGAGAAGTGCGACCACTGACACCGTAACACGAGATTTTTATACATATAATTATAAGATAGTTACAATAATTATTATAATATAATTTTAAAAATAGAATCAAGTTACATAAAGACACCATCCGTTCTTATTCTTATTCTGTTATTGCACACCATTGTCATTGTGAAAATACTTTACAGTGAAGAAAAGTTCATGTACAAAGCCGAGCTTAACTCAAAGTTGAGTTGAAATTTATGATGCAAAAGTTGCGGTTGGTTATTGGAATTAGATTACTTAGAAACTGAAGATCTCATTTACCTTTATTTTATAACCTTAACAATCATCACCACTTACCTACACAAACTTCGTACTCACTGACACACCACACTTTTCAAATACACTTCACACCACATCGCACGTGTTCATCCACCACATCCTCAGATACTCTCACACGTTCACTCCCGAGTCATCTGAATAGTAGTGGCACTCGGTAAACAATATTGTACAATTAATGGCTGAACCCCCCCCTACCCCCTGGTCAAATCTTCTTGGCAACTATCACAGCCACCAAATGGTATTGTTTATTCACATAATGTAATTTTTGATATTAAGTATTTCGAAATAAGTTACTTAAAATATTGTATTTTTTTAGTGGTGAGAAATAAATAAAAAATAAAATAAATAGTATCGAAACGTGAGTCTATCAAATTATCATCTGCCTAGCCATTTCCCAAATATATTGGGGTCATCTTCCAGTCAAGTCGAATTCAGTTGCATACCAGTATTTACGTGGAGCGGCTACCGGTAGGTAGCCGCTTGTCTGCCGCTTGTATGCCGCTTGTCTGCCGCTTGTATGCCGCTTGTCTGGTAAGACAAGGCACAAGAAGTGCCGTGTTACCCAGACACTACGGCATTTCTTAGCAAGACTGGTGTCAGATTTTATGGCTTCTGAGAATCCGTAAGGACTGCCAAAGATCTCCAACTCTAAATGATAACCGGGCCCAACGGCTTAACGTGCTCTCCGAAGCACGAAGGAATCTTGATATTTTAAGATCACCCATCCACAGACCAACCTTGGCAAGCGTTGCAGCCAGTGCGACTGTTAACTAGTAAAATTAAGTTTAATAATATTGGAAATAACAATAAAGGAAAATTAAATTACGTTTCGCGCAACTACTATTTAAATCTATGTATGACTGTGTTTTCCTGAGCCACACGTGATAATAAGTGAAAGGAATCAATCAGTATGCCCGCTTGCTCCCAACGATGTCGGAGGCGGCGTCCAGTCCAGCCGGTGCAGCTGGGTGCTGGCTCACACGCTGCCACAGTCTACCTGACCTCCTTCGCTTCTCTCTCTCCTGAACAGGGTCACGCGATACGTCTTAGCGAAACTGATGAAGTGATGACTAACGACTGGCAATGATGTTCAAATGTCAGCCGAGAACGACGGCTTAACGTCTAGTCCGAGACACGGAGGTGTTGTCCGTATGTATTGAATCACCCATCCAAAAACTGACATCGGCAAGCATTGCTTTTTACCTACCGAGCCACTAAAGTAAAAAAAAGCTAAAATATTAACAACATTGTTTTTTTTCACCGATCATTAAAAAGTGAACCAGATTATAAGAGTATGATTTTATAATGCCCAAGATGGCTTCCTCGAGAATTGGTTTGACGAAGTTCAGACCCGAGAGTGTTTCTCTCAGGTCTGAGCTTCGTAAACGAATGAGCGGTCTTTGCCCCGGAGTGAAAAAGTTTGAATAAAAATATTATGTATGTAACATGAACTATGATGCCTAACAATAATTCCGTATCTTCAAAGTTCTAAGGGTTGCATAACAATGGAGTGTAACAGTAAAAATGTTTTAAGTGTGCCTCCGTACGTTCCATTGAACATGTGAATGGTACGCACACGCTCCCGCTCGTCGCGTACGTCCGCACGTCCGGTTCGCGGCGCGTGCCCGGCCCGGCCCAAGAGATTAGCGGCAGCGGGGCTGATAATTCTCCAAGTCGCATGTTACAACTATCAAAAATCTTCAAAGGAAAACCTGCTTAACAGTTTCTCCGAGGTCTTACAATGTAATGTACTGTCACTTATCCACAGACTAACTCACTCGATAAATTAATGGGTTCACGGAAAAAATCTATTTAACCTAGCTGAGTACATTCAATTATTCATATTCATATTCGTAATCATATTCGTTTATTTGCATTCCACAAGATAAAAACAAGATGTTAACAAAAGGCTAGCTAAGGGCCGCTGTAGACCCTGTCAGGGCACAGCAAAAAATATTGAGTAAACATAAATACTTTTATATACTTGGAGTAGAAACTACATACCTACAAAATTACAATATAATTATTTATGCTTGAAAACTAAACAATTGCTTTCGGATAAAACTGTTCATAAAAATAACGTAAATAATTCTATTATTGGTAAGTTGGCAGCTATTTTACTTAAAATACTAGTACTCATAATAGCTTCGAACTCTGGGCGAGTGTTTGTTGAGCTAGGCATAACAGTATATCATGGACCGACAAAGAGAGGTGGTATTAATAGCTAAACTAATAAATAAACATTACAAACAATTTAGACTGTTTTTTTTATGAAAACAACATGTATCAGAACAAACGCAATACCTCTTAAGGGGTCATTGTACTCATCATTATGAACAACTTTCACTATGGGACCAAAACTGAAATCGTGAAAAAAACATCGATTGCCCCATGCATTTTTGTGTGTATACTAAACCGCTGATTTTTTTTCATGATGTCGGCCTTAGCGCTATACCTCATAACCCCCCTTATGAGCTATTGCGTTTATTCTGTTACATGTTAGGTATTAAAGGTAATATCTGGGAATTCATAGCAGATTACGATATTCATTCTTTGACTGATGGAATGCTACACGATTGCTGACTGTCTTAGCAATCCGCTCCGGCACGGTAGCTTACGGTAGCTCACGGGGGAGGCCTATTCGCGGAGATAATTTTAAGCTAGGAAGGGACCGCATGTATTACGTACGTATAATCGCTGGTCGAGTTCCGCTGTCTCCTCTATCTTGCCCCTTCGCCGATGGCCCCGCAACTTCCCTTATCTTGGACCCCTAAGCATCCCCAAAATGCAACGTAACAATGATTTATTGTACAACCCTCGCTGTTTTCATTGCTGGTGTAGAAATTTAAGCCATTTATTTTGTTAACTCTGTGCCGGCAATAAACTAGCTGGAGGGGGTGAGGTAAGGATCAATGCTAACGTACTTTGTAATCTTAATGGTGAAATGATCCTTTGAATATTTAAATTGTTGCTTTGGTGTTTTCTCTTTCAAATCACTAATTTTTATTTAAGTAGTACGATTGCCTAAATTGTAAATGAGTTGCAACAACAATACGGAAAGGACAACGTACTCATTTTTTCTTTTCATCAAAGAGCAAAAATAAAATGTCGTATCTTCATCTTTGTCATCTACTGGAGTCAATCGATCTAGTGCTTTTCAAATACAAAACAATTTCTAAAAATCTATTATTTTTTTGCTAACCAAATTATATGCAACTGCCGAGAAAATGTTATTATTACTATGTAAGTTCTCACAGGGTCACATCTTTACTATTTTGTAAGGGTAATCCAGGAATTAGTGACGCCAGAGCTTTGCCCCACCCACCCATTTACGTGCCACCACCGGAACCGAACGGCACAATGATTGACTGGGAAATAGACTGGAGCGCGCAGAGTCGCAGGGGTGATGGGTGACCCCGATGTATTTATCTAGGCGATGTAAATAAATATTGGTCCCAAAGTGTTTGTTTGTTTTGCGGGCGTTATTAATTGCTTTTACGTGATATTATTAATGGTACCAATCTAATAGTTTATTGAAAATGGATTTTGCGCGTCACACATATTATTAAAGAATTTTTGAGGTATTTCGAAGTGGTTTTTATGACGTACCTACGTAATTGCCACGTCCATAGTCGTTATTTTCAGTCAGTATGTAAGTACTTACCCTATCTACTATTCTTATAAATTAATATCTTTCTTTTATATTTACTGAATGTGTAAACCGGCCGAACACCTAACGATTGAACAAAAACAGTTCCCAAAATAAACATCATAATAGGGATAATTCAAGTAATGACTGTCACAATTACCATACGCACGCAACCCTATAATATCGCTCGATGGCCTTTTGTACCCGATGAGAAAAAATCTGTGTAACGCACGGTTGTCACCGCAAATTTCTAATCGACGATCCGACGTTCGCAGGGTACCGGCACGCGCGATTATTCGATATGCTTCGGGGGGTCCGTCAGACCCCTCAATTTAGATACTCGAAGGTTTCAGAAACTTATTTGAATGGACCGTTATAATTTTAATTGGATACGTTATCTTTTCTATTGGAATAGCAATTAAATTGGTGTAATGTGAGAGCTAAGTTTAAAAATTAGCATTGAAAATTATGGAAAAATTAATGTAACACTAAAAAGTAGCACTAGAACAAAAGTATCATAAAGTAATGTGCACCAACCATTATCATTTCCTCATTTGACAGCCCTCATACCAACTGGCCATAGAAAACAGAAATAAACAACGCCTAACCAACGTCATAGTAACAGGCGTCAGTCGGGACGTCCAGACCGCGGGTAAAACAATACAGCAAACGAGCACAGGGCTTATCAATCGTCGACGAGCGAGTATCAATGAATGGAAATGTGCGGATATTTCCGAAACGGTATCGAATCGCGTCATACAAAGTGGTCGAAAGGACCGGGAGAGCTCTTAATTAAGAGCGTAACATGTTCGGGCGCGTGCCGGGTTTAGTCACGGCACTAGTGCATTGTGCTCGGAGTACTCCAGGGTACTCGGAATTATAATGTGATTCACAGTGTTTTTGTGAAATAAGCTATGTAAGTAATGGGGTTGCAGGGTAAGAAATAGTCTTGCAAATCACGTTCTGTGAGAAAAAGTAAAAAATGATTAATAATTACATTTATGTGAGAAATTCATTAAAGTATTAGATAAATAATTAAATAAAAAGTACAGTTTTTTTTATTATAACGTAATTGTATATGAAGTTACTAACCATTAAAGTTGCGAAACGACATAGAGCTGGGTTTTGATTTAAGGTATTTTTAATTCTAATCTATATTGTAACATAAAAGCGAATGGTCACTTGCAATGAATTTTAAAGCATGATCAATGAAGATGAAATTTGGCACGAAGTTTGATGAAATTTGGTATGAGTAGGAGACGTTAACTAAGAAAGGTTTTTTGGAAAAAGGGGTGAAATAAGGGTGGAAGTTTGTATGGAAAATATTATTCCTTAAGCCAATTCACTTGAAACTTGGTAAGAATACTGACCTAAGTGAATACTAAAGTTTGTTCCCAAAAGACGATTTACGGGTTGTTCATGTTTGTATGGAAGAATCTTGTTCCTTGGGCTTAAAAACTTGAAAGGCACGAATAATTCATGTCAACATTACCCCCCTATGTGGCTTTAAGGGGTGTTAAAGTTTCTATTGTTTTTGGATTTTTCTAAAATCAACCACTGAAGGGGTGTAAAAGGCTGAAATTAATCTGACGTTTTTTCATGTTCGACTCGCAATGGGATGAAGGATGCAACAGTTGCGCTGATCATGTGGCATCAGCAGCAAAAAAAGCCCGGGTAATTAATAGAAATCGTACTGTGATTAATTTTCCAAAAATGCCCCTTAAATTGGGCAAAGGGGGCGTTGAAGTCCGTGGAGTAAGTTCTAAATCTACGCGGATGAAGTTGCGAGCGAAGTGCTAGTACATAAATTCTTTGACAGTAGTTAATGTACTAATCATTTGCAATTCGTTTCTATGTTACAAAAGGCCCGGTGTCAAATTCTTGGCTATTACTTTTAAAGCTCTCAAACCACGGAGCACTTACTGCAGCGGAGCAGTTATCTCCGCTCATTACCGATGCAGATAGACTATCACCCCCTGCTCGATAACTTCCCGCCTCACGAAGCGTAATGAGTACCGCTTTGATGCTGGAGCGGTAACTTTTAATTGCAGCTCTCCTGCGCCCTCTGTGGCCAGCCTTTGAACTCACGCCTCGTCTGACATTCCTACTGTCACTAGTTAAATTGTACAGAATTTTGAAGGGCTTTGTTTCTTGTAGTAGCTCATGCAAGACGTGTAAGAGAAGAGCGAGTTTACTTTTGTTACATTGAAGCCTAATTCCTGAATAAAAACTGTCTACAAGCGTTAAACGACAGTTTAAGGAATTTCTGATCAGCCAGTTACGATTGATTCCGCCCGACCCCAGAAAAAAAATGGTTTAATTGTGACTAGTTTTAGAGTTCCATACACGAAGGGTGTTGGCAACAAAACCGATTATATCCTAACCCAATATCGTAGTATCGCCGGATCCAGCGAGCTGCACCAGTGCCTGACAAGCAAACAAAACCGACGGCGACGGCGACGTACGTAAAGCACGCAGAACTAGCCTTTAAAATAAGGTTTATTTTTCAATCATACAAAAAACTCCTTATATAAGTCTTATCCTATCCTACTCCTACTATAATATTATAAATACGATAGTTTCTGAGGATGGATGGATGTATGTTTGTTACTCTTTTACGCAAAAACTACTGAATGGATCTTGATGAAATTTCACACACACACAGGTATATTATAGTCTGGAATAACACATAGGGTACTTTTTATCCCGAGAGTATGTTCCCTTGGATTATCGACATTAACGCGGGCGGAGCCGCTTGCGGCAGCTAATATTATACAAAGTTGAGCCCAAAGATGTCTTTCCAAGAGATATTTTTGCGGTAACTTAGCTACTACATAAGATACATATTGTAACAGCGGTAGTGGGGAGAGTAAGATGTTCCTACGAAAATAGAACTTTGATTTTTTCACTTTCCTTTCTTCCACCAGAATTGAGCCAAGCTACTCTAAGGAAGTCAAGAAAACTATATGTGTTTATACCACGCACATACATCTCTTAGCACGACTCCGGTGGAAGGAATACAAAGCTAAGTTCTCGCAGAGCGTGAAAGCAACATACCTGAACATTTGGTGGGGCGCAGCGAGTCGGACAGGGTCGGCGTGGAGTAGCCCTTACCGATCCCGGCCGACAGCTTGTCTGAACCTGTCGCGTTCAAAATAACATAACTATTACCAAACTATAAGGGATTTTACAAAAATAAAAGGGTTTCTATTTGGGATTGAAAAATTAAAAAAAAAAACAGAAAAGCCTCTAACAATCTTCACTTATATTATTGTCATTCAAATGAGCGCAGTCTTCAAACGGAAATAAACTTTACATAGCGATGGACTGTTCAACAAAACCAATATCTTTAGTGGAGATATCATAGTAAAAAGGGTAAACGTGGGATATTATTATAATATACATGTTCACAGTTGGATTTGTCAATAGTAAGTAGGTATCAGTGTGATTTATACAATGTATGGATGGTCTCTCAAAGGAACGCTGCAATAATACTTATACTTACTTGCTTAATATCATATACCTATTTTTTATAAACAATCCTAGTAAGTATTATTTTTTCCCAAAACGGGTAAAGGCTATAAATTAAAATTAAATAAAATAATTGCAAAAAAATGTGAATCCGTAAACAACATAATTCAATAAAAAAACACACGTTAGCAACGACCCCGATAAACATACAAATGCAAAAAAAATCTCTGCTGTCCCACGCTAGAAGTGAAACGTATCAAATTGCCCCACAATATGTTTTGAACAATTTATTTGTCGAAAATATCGCTGGGGTGGGTCGCGTGGTCACGGCATATCCATAAATCCAAAAAAATTGGGGTGGTATCATCATTACTAGTATCTGTCGCACAATTAAGCTCACATTGTCTCGGCCATGCTTCCCATGAAATGGTAAGCAACATTGACGGGGCTACGAAAACAGAGGGTGAACGATACCAGCGACTCGATTTCGTTTTTGCGAATGGTACTAAAGGTTTCTTTGGTAATTTCGTGGTAGACAGGTGGGAAGATAATAAGATGACACCTACTTGTTGAGCTAGTCGTGACAGAAACCAGTGTAACCTTTTGAACCCAAAGGTTGACTGGTGGAGAATGCCTTGTTACCACTATTGTTACTGTTAAGTTAGTAAATAAAAACTAGCCAACTCATCAATAATCGTGAACAAAATGTGTAGATACCGTAATTTTTAGTGGTACCTAATTGTCTGGATCTGGACCTAATAGTCCTATTTTAAGCAAATTGCTGGTAAGTCTCACCAAATACACCTATAATACAAGAAAATAATCCAAGCACAATAAATAAAATCCTTGAATACCCGCTCAGTGACGCTCCCCGCTGGTTTCTAGCCCGTGCCGTGTTGATGGGATGCGCGGGCGCGCGTCGGCCGTGCGCCGTCTATTGTCTGGCGCGGCGAACTAAAAGCGATGTCACTCTGCGTAACGCGGCCATTATCGCTGATTTATAATATTCGCGCGCGAATGGCCATTGATTGTGCAATAATTGTTTGTTTGCTAGTACTTGGGATCGCCCCATGGGACTGGGAATTTGGCTTATTGGCTTAATGTGAAGTATCGTGTTGGCTCGAGAGGGTTACTGGATTTACAGAGTGGTTATCCAATTTGAAACTATGAATTAGAATTATGATGTATCTATTTATTTTGATATGTATTAATTCTGTTCTTAAATAAATAATTGATTAGATCTAATTCTGCTTTATTCACTATATTTAGGGTTCCGTACCTCAGTCGGCAAAAACTGAACTATATAGGATCACTTTGTTGTCCGTCTGTCAAGAACCTTTCTCTCAAGAACGCGTGGAGGACTCAAGCTGAAATTAATATGAAGTACGCAGGTCTACTACCCCTTGAAGAGTGAAAAAAACAAACTTCTAAGTCAACGCAATCTCAAGATAAGGCCGCTTATGGCGCATGTTTATGGCGCATGTTTTGACGCTCGCAAGGGAATCAAAACCTATATGGAGGGTACTTCTCGTTGACCTAGCTAGAGGTATTCGGCAAGAAGAATTCTTGCCGAATTTCATGACTGTAATAGGTCTTACAGTACAAGTACAGAAAAAAGCCTGAAAATTGCGAAAGTTATACAAAAAAAAAACATGTTTTGCGATTACAAAAATATATTTTTGGTTGAAGAATTGACCGTGACGTGATGCATGTTGATGTATGGGAGCACATTTTTGAACAACAAAGTTAATTTTGTCCTTCAATCTTATCTGCTATGTTTTTGTAGTTATGAGAGTGCTTTAATAGTTGATAAACTTGTGTAGGTAAAGTATACTCGGAAATAATAAAGACTCGATCGGAACCCGAGGTGCGCGAGTCTGAATCGCACTTGTCAGATTTTTTCACCTAATTTACTTTCAATATTTTTTTAATATTTTCTTAATTAAATATAGACATTGGCCCACTTACGCTGCTCCTTTTAGCACTGGGTTAACGGTCTAGTACAAGGCTAACTTTACAGCAGAATGACCTAGACACGTAGATGGCACGGGCTGCCTACTATGGCAACTGGCATTTTTAATTTCAATAACCTTTCGGAAACGTGTCTTACTGACATAACTTCTTATGGTCTAAGATCCGAGAGCCTCAGTCCTTAGGTACTTATTTTGTCAGTAACAAACTTGTAACTTATTCCGTGCACAGACTGCCGTATTATAAACCGAGTCACAACAATGTGATCTGCTTCGTATCAGACATATAAAAAGATCCCCAATATTGCACAACTAGCTGGGACTTCTACCAATTTTATTAAATGCGGATATATTAGTGAAAATCCGTTTGAACATTCATTTTTGGTTACAAATAAAATAGCACAATGTTAAAAAAATCTTAGATTTGTATGTTTTTGGCGCGTCTCGGGGACTAACTTCTAGTTAATAGTTAGTTATGGGCTTCCTGGCCTGCACTGAAACAGCGCTGTGCACAATTAATAAGTTCATTAGTTAGCCCAAACTTACAACCGCCAACTATCTAGTCAGCCGAGATTTGTAAGTTAGTTTGTTTTTGCGCAAGACAAAGTCAGCTGAAAATGATGGAATAGTCCCGTCATTTTGCTTTTTGCGGATGCATGCTGTAGGTAATAAATTGAGAGATTGAACCTTTTCCGTGTGTTCCAGTATTTTTGCATTTATTCGTAAAAATCACAAAACGTTTAAAATATAATTGTAGAATTCAAAACTATTAATTCTAAACCAATATTTTGTAAACGTGTTAGTGTTACCGTGTTACCCAACAAAACAACCCTTCAAACAGCGCTATCGTTACAACACATCCGTGACTCAGATTATAATAATACAATAAGGCTTACTAATTAAAAGGCAAACGTTTGGGGCCGAGACCATTAAACATAATAAACTCGGTGCAGACGGCAGGGGCCCAGGGGCCCGTGATGAGTCACTTTCACACTCGTTACAACGCTCACCATACTTTACTTTGTACACTATCTGGTGAGCTATAGTACCTCGCTGTTTAAGCGATAACGATCAACGAAAAAAAAAATTCCGAAATCATGAGCACGTTTGATGCAACGCGCGACGTGCTGGAAGCGTCGTCGAGCATTGAAGTAGTTTTGTACTATAGTTGGTACTTTCGTTTACACCACACGGCACACTAACGATAATCTTCAAACTGTTTTTAATATATTTTTCTATATATACTTCTGTTACGTCCGGCACGCCCTGGACAATCGACGACCATCGCCAAACGATTCGCGTTCATAAATTTAGATTTAGATAATATTGTAAGCGTCATTAATACTCTTAATTTTACGTGCAGGATTCATAGGTACATAGATCTCGCTTGATGCTGAAACATGTACCTACTACTATGTATGGCACATAATAATATATTATCATGGAGTGTCGCGAGCTACGTAACTGTAAGCCGAATTTACATTTGATAAAATTATGAAAAGTGATCATTCGATCCATGAAATATTATTCAATATGAACATTAAAACTTTTAATCATTAGTTTAAGTGTATTTTAAATACACAAAACGTTATATGAAGTGAAAATATATGATTATAACAAATGAATATCACGCCTTTACGTGTTGTAGGTTTCAAGGCTTTTCACCCTACAGAAGCGCATTGTAACCTACAAAAACAGAACGGTTCCTAAATTCCCTGAGACCCTATCTATACGGCGCCCGTAATCTACATGCTACTCACACCGACCCTCCCGTAATGAATATAAATCGTGAAACAACAACCCTAGCCCTTTGGAAATACACATTTAAAAAAATCAATAAGCTCGTATCAGAGCAGTTGGAGCATGATTTATTGATATATATTTTATCGCGATACCATCTAAAGTGTGGCCTCATAATTGATGACATTTGTACCAAACTGATCCCGGGCCGCGATAGCCATGTAAAATACTAGCAACTGGTACTCGGGCCGTCCTGCAATCATTTTCGTGTTAACAACTCTTTACCGATCGCGTTAGGGTTGCGTTTAATACATTTCTCTTAATGACTAAGATTAAGCGACGCTGGCGCGTGGATTTTTGCACTTATTTGAATATTATGTAAATAGGCCGCCATTGCTCAGTACTTTGGCTCGCTTCACGTGTTTATCAAAGCCAGCTCGTAATAGATGTTGTCGAAAGCCGTTTAACTCGAAAACTTTGTCTTGAATGTGGAATTTCATCATAAAGTAATTTGTTCTGTAAATATTTTGTTAGTTCTGGAGACTTACCTGATTTCTTTTGAATTTTGGTCATTACATTGTTTGTAGTGCCAGTTAGTTGTATGTACCTACCTACGGTCAATTCATTATATACTAGGTATATAATGTGCTTTGTAAATAGCACTTGAAATAAGAAAATTAAATGAAACATGGATCGATGAAGGTTTTTTCCGGAATGATGAACGAAAACCCGGGGCGAACGTGGAATAAATCTACGCAACTGTATTTTTGCTAGTGAAAATGATTGGAAGTAGACTGCGTTCACTAATTAGAGATTACACAATAATAATCAAAAATCCCTTAAAACCACGGTCGTGGATAATTCGAAACCCAACTAACCCACACACGCGAACAGAGAACACTAATCAAACTCGAAAAACAGCAATGACAAAAATCGACTAAAAAAATATTCGTAAGAAAAAGTGAGTCCCAATACGCAGAGTTTCCATCTAGTTAACGAGGGCGGAAGGGCCCGATCTCCTCGGCGGCGTAGTCGAGACCCGGAGACAATGCGCGCCCGCTTCGAATTTACATTTTTTTTATGAATTGCGCTACTTTTTTACTGGAAAAAACTTTATTGTCTTTTCGAGAGCAACTCCTTTGTCCCCGCGCCTGTGCGGCGAATGGCGACCTCTGCCGGGGATACAGTATTTTTGTAACAATTGGAATATGTTTGGCTTGTGGGTTTAGAAATGTTTCTTTATTATTAGTATTATGATCTGTGACAATCAGTCGGATTTGGAAAATTCTTTTTGTATTTCTTAGCGACAGTCCTGAGGACGACCATACGGGAACGGGAAAATACGGGATGTGCGCGTTCGAAGTCGCAGGAAGAAGCTAGTTATTAGATATTGTTTATTGAAGGAGTTTTCACTTGAGTTCACAGTAAGCGTTTTGGTAATAAATTGGTCTCACGTAACGTCATATTGCTAGATTACTTACGGAATCAGGCGTAACTTTACGGATCTCCATTACAATTTATTATTGTTTTTAATTCCGTGCAATTACTAGGTATCTAATAGGTAGGTTTAAAATCGCTGAAATCTAGATGCTGAACTGGTAAAAATATGCTCATTCAAATGTCTTTTGGCATGCAAACAAACCGAACTAATATATACCCGAGTCGAGTTCAGCCCTGCACGTAACTAACCACATAATTATCACCAAATACTTTATATTGGACAGAATAATTTTCTTTTCCTATCTTTCTCTCTATATGTCTACGTTTATGTCTGTTGGGAACGATCACGTCTTTTTACAGAATTTGTGTCGACCTAATGTAATAAATGGACAATGATTATAACTAATCATAATAAATACTTATGTCCATAACCAAAAATATTTTCATTTTTTTATAAAAATGGCCGGAGCCTTTGTGTTGCTATAACTTGCCAGTTTTTTGTGCTCACTACCAGTATTAGACGGCAGCGATCGATGCGCACTTTATTTTTGAAAGAGTGGCATCTCGCAGGTGAACCAAGAACGTTTTTGGCTGCTTTACAGGATTTATCTGTGGCGGCCTTAATAAAAATCTTAAAGAGAAGCACTTTGTCTACTGGTTGAGAGCTGGGGGAGGATTGGGACTCTAGACTGTTGGCTAGATATTTCGCTTTGTCAGAGTTGTCGAAGGCGACACTTGATGCCATATTTTAATTTGCTGATCGTTTTTATTAATAAACCAAAATAATGGCATCAAATAAGATATTATGCTATATGTATTGTTTTTGTAGGTAAGTATAGACCTCAAGCAGCTGTCACTGACTCTGTTAGACTGTACCAAATCATTACTGGGCAGCTTCATTCCCATGATTTAATGAAGAGATGAAATGAATGAAGAGGAACATTCGTTTATAGAAACAAATCCACAAAATTAAAATTTTAACGGTACCAAGCGCAGTTTTCGATCACGCCAGAAATTCTCATAATAAACGACAATGCACGAAAATAGCAACAGAATTTTCATTCTACCCTTGCTAAGAGCAAAAATTGTCGGCGAACATCCACAATAACGAACGGTGGGATAATAAAAAAATATTTTCGCCACTATTTAGCCGAGCGCGATCATCGTGGGGCGTTAAGGGGCGGGCGCGTCTCTATAGCAACCATGGGGATGAATCCGGAACGCCCCTCTCCTTTGATTGTTATCTGAAGATTCCTCCCCACCAAGCCTCTTCTACCTACATCAAAGTAATCTAAAAGGGTTTAGTTTACACGCGAAATGTGATCGTGCTTTGTTATCCTAAGGGTGGGTTTACGCTGGCGGCGCGAGCAATCGATATTCAGCCGTGTCTACGGCGCGTTATCGTCGCGAGGTTAAGGCATGTGACAATAGACCTTAAATTCTGATATGAATGTAAAATGAAGGAGTAAAAGTTTTGTGTGAATTTTATCATCTTGACATAGTGCAGTTATTATGAGACATAATGGTGACGATAGCCGACTGCGCGAAACGAAGGGCGGCTAATGTTTTACTGGGGATATACACACGCGTGTGATCTATTATGTATGTATGTAGGCATACAATGTGACGTTGTAGATAATGTACTACGGAACTGAACGATTTAATTATTGGTACATGGTGACATAGTATTGCAGCAACAGATATAAAGAAATAGACACAGCAAAAAATACTCACCAATATTTTTACTTTTGTCCATAGTCCCGAGCATTGAATCGTCGGTCCTGGCTGGCCGTCCGAAGCCCAGCGTGGAGCTGGTGGTGTCTTGCCCCAGCTGCCCTCCATAGAAGTCACCGAAGGCTGTGGCAGAGCCCAGGAGACCTGACCTGTCCTGCAAAGCCGCTTTGGCCTTCTCCACGCTCTGCTTCAGCTGCTCGAACGTAGACTGGTGGAGACGGTACGGAGGCCACTCGGTTGCTGGCCATGGCTCCTCCTTTAACGCGCTTCTCTTTAATTCTAAAGCTCCTGCGTAGGAGCAGCTGCTTTCGTACATCGCAGCTTTAAGGCCAGCGCGAAGTGCAGACGCACACTTTAGACTGCGGAGATCAACCCTGCGGACAATAGAACTTTGAGTTAGGTGAGTTTCGGATTGTCTTCTGACGATTGGTCACTCTTGCCATAGAGCATACAAAAGATGCTGGCAGGCTGTTTTGTGCACAGCTTATCAGCTTCTTTTTTATTTCGCAGTGCCGTCTGCGGCTCTATACAAAGTCATATTCAATCAGCAATAACGATTGTCAAGAGTCCTGAATATTTGCGATTAACCTCGTGATTAGACAGCACATCTTCTAAATAGGTAATTATATAATTCTAATATTAATTATTCTGTACGTGTGTTTGTCATCTTACTCTTTCTAAACGGCTGGACCGATTTTATGAAATTTTGTGGGTATATTTCAATGAGTTGGATGGTTTGGAAACACAATTGGACTCAGTAGCCACACACGATTACAATAATTGTCGTCATTAGGTACATATTTTGAGCAGTATCTACTGGTACCTACTTTTTATTGCCTAGCTGGAAGGTATGTGTAGGGGCAAAAACTGTAGGTGTAGTTCATATGTGTAACAATTTTGAACTGAATGGGCCAGCACATTTTTAGATAAAAAGGACTCATTCGTGGGATATTAATAAATTACAAGTACCTGCAGGGCGCGCGGCGCGGCGGCCACTGCTGGAAAGTTAAAGTCTGGTAGAGCAGTCATTGTAAAATTTTCTATGCAAACTAGGCGTTGCAGAGCTGTTTGATGTCTGATGGTCCGTGGCAGTGATCACTACAACTATGACACCCACAACTTGTGCTCAGCGCACATTGCGCAGGTATGTGTAAGTAATGACATGGAGTTATTGCTGGCGAGTCAATCCGTGCCCTGTGGGATTCCACATTTGAACTGACCAAAATGATTTGGTAGGTACCTACAACTGTAAAATTGTAACAATGTTTCGAAAGAAAATAATTCTGATATTACAGCACACTCACGTGTCCCTAGAAGAAGCATACCCTCACACGACTCAGACGGCGCTCGTCACACATGAACGTCCAACAGTGAAATGATTAAGCACAATAAACAACCAGAAGTGAGTTGTTATGGTCATATGGGAAGCTCAAGTAATGTAGTGATTGTTTAATCTGCGCATCTATTTATACAGATAGATTAAATAATGACTGCATGATTGATGGCTGTGCGTGCACTAAGGGCCCTTGCACATGAAGTCTAAGGTTAGGACCTTTTCTGATGGAGTTCAAGCAAACTAAGGCTAGCAGTCCGGGTTGCAGATTTTGTTCGAAAGAGTTACCGCGGCCCTGGAACGTAAAAGGCACTCCCTGCCGCTCCACCCAGAGCGGGAGGGGTCATTTGATGATTTCCCATCCTCATAAAAAAAGGCTAGCAGTCCAATGCATGTCTGCCAATTTAAAGTTGGGAGATCATTCATCGACGAAAATAATGCGAAAACTGTCCGGGTGTCGGCTTATGATTAGATTTCAGTATTGCACATGTAAGCAGGCACGCCATTTTTGCCTGGAAGCACTATTAGTTTGGAATGAATATTTCCAAATTATATTATCCTAATCTCTTCAAAGTTAGAGTGAACAGGCTCCTTCTGGGTAAGCTCGCTCCATCGTAGACTTTGTCTCTGTCATCTCTGACATTGACTAGAGTCAAGAGCAAACCCATCTCTAATAAAAAAAAAAAAGACAACTATGTGATAACCCACAACCCGCGCCGAGCCGGTGTTGTGATTACGGCCCGTTCACTCTAGAGAGAGAAGTTCTATATCCCAGCCAGCAGTGAGAACTGGGTTAGAGGCTCGTTTCGATATTCAGGAGTCGGATAATCTGTACTTTGGTTATCATCACACGTAGCAGTCTATCTACAGGGTCGATTGCTTAAATCGAATTATATCCGAAAGCACAAAATTGTTTACAAAAAATACGACCGAATAAAAACACTATTCCTAAAGTACAAAATAATTTTAATTCCGAGAGAGTAATTATTAGTTTCGACTTCCGAAATTAAAGTTTATTTTTTACTTTACGGAGTTGGTTTTGTAAATTGAGCCAGGGTGAAATGTACACATCAGCGTACCTGTTCACAGCGTACCGGCGTAATGTTATGTTATGATATGGTGTAAACAATAAACTGACACGCAGTTTCAGCTTTCGCCGGAGCTACAAAATCATTTTTTGAAGATTTCCACTGTCTATTCTCGAATGAATTCATCAGATAGTCACCAAATTTTAAGTCAGTTAAAAAGTTAGGTGGTGCCATCGGAAAAGGGGTTTTAAGGCTGGTTTTCTGGTAACATTTAGTTCCTTTTGCAGCTGAAGCAGGCTAAACTTGCACTGTTTACCACTTACAGGACTATCGCCTATGTAAGTAGATTCCGAACTCCAAAACTCGTATTACATTAAAACATAACAGAGAAAAAGGCTAAAGAGCCGCAACAGTTTCCACTAATCGATTTATTCTTCTTGCAACCATAATGCAGTATTGCTGTGTCTTCTCAAGCATCCTCTTCCAGCTGACTGTTGAGCCTACAGTAATGCTCTCAATGGTCAGTCTCTCTAAACCGACTAAGCAACAAGAAGAACTGACTCAACAGCCACAAAACCAAATGGTGTGAACGATATCACTCAGGTTGCGGGAAATACCTGATGGCAATACTCAGCGGGGGTGATTTCAGACTCATAACAGAAAACTACCTCCTCGGCTGTTCCTCGTTCGATGCTACACATACCTGATAGAGGATGTTTGCAGAGATACTGCTAGTGATGTCGATTTGCGGGAAGTACTGGTCGATGGGCATGATAAAAAGTAAAAAATAATTCAAATTAATCTGAAATGTGTGTGAGCAAGTGTTGGTAATGTTAAAATTTTTCATAAACAAGTCGAAATACGGTTTGAGCATAAATGTGAATGGCAATAAAATGTAAAGGAAGACTAAAGAAAATGTCCATAAACTTTGTTGTAGAAAGAGTGGGACTATTGAGAGGATCACTGACACAGAAGTGTGGATTGAGAGAACGCGTTTCGCCGACCAGGCGACCACTAGTACATTGGCAAACGGATGAAAGGATGATGACATGGTACCAGTATAAGTCTTATCAGCAGAACAGTGTGCTTAGCAATAAACAAACTGATCTAAATCGCATGTTTTTATTATCAAGCACACATTTTTGCTTTCTCACCTCATGTCGGATATTCTTTTCCTTTTCACTCGTTTTTTGTCTTTCCCGTCTTTATCCGTCGTGGTAGCTGTCTTGTGGTATCACATGTCAGTGATACCACGCACGTCTAACAAACTCAGTCCGTAGACTAGCACTTTTTTATATAGTTGTGATATATTTTACTGTCCCACAAAACGAATATTCTCATGAGGAGGCATCTTTGAAAATTTTATTTGATTTCTACTGCCCGACCTACTGATTTACATGTAATTTTTAAACAGAAAAAATAACACTTGATACACTAATTATTTTAAAAAAAAACCACTTAAAGTTTGTCCAATAAATATTTTATAAATCAGTTATGAGTTATTTCATAGATTCACGTTCGTCGATCTCAGTACGGCACATCGATATCTCGGCGCCGAAGTATCGATACTGGTGAGAGTGACGGGACGGCCGATCGCGAACTGTTCGCCGCTTGCGCACAACGCTGATGCCAATTGAATGCATCCGGCTTCAAGGAAATATGTCCTACAATCAATTTAAATGTACCACTCGATTTGACCACGCTCGTGAAACTATGGTGCTGACGCGTTTATTAGCTGTTCTCATTCATTTGAGTAAAGTGCTTTTGTTTTTGGAAGTTTCGTCACAGAATTGGGGGAGACGCTTCACACAAGCTTTGATCTGCAACCATTAAAAACCGAGACAATAGGCCTCATTTTCCTACAAAATTCACTCAGCACCCATACGTGCTGGTGGAATTTTCGAAATACCAAACCAATGCTGTTTGATTACAGACATTTGGAAAGACAACAAAAATTCACTTACAGTAAAAACAAACATACAATCGCACCAGCACCAAGAAGATCTACCTGTTAGAAACGCAAAAAGACATGATCTGAATGTCCCCACCGCTAACCCCACGGACCGTCAAATGAACATATCAAATTGACGCGCGCATGTGGGCGCGAGGAGCGGCCGGCGCGCGCGCCACTTAGCTGCAGGAAGTCTATACATTACCTTATTATATCCCGTAAAAGTGTCATCCGCTTGTCGGCCAAACAGGTGGCGGCCTTCACAAGAGACAATTGATCTACATAAAATACACTGCATGCCTTTTAGTTGCTTGCTGAGTTTCCTATAAGACTCCCCCCTCACCCCTCCCTCCCTCCTCCTCCCTCCTCCTTCAGCCGTGCTATCTGTACCTCGCTCCGCATATTGATGTCTGAAGTAGCCTCTTGACTCCTTGGTCAACAGCCTTGGAACAGATCTGATGACACACATGTGTCAGTTATCGTCTAGATAACTTCTAATCATTTAAACAGCAGTGCTTGGTCCAACCCGCGACATCTTTTGCGTCACTAAAAACATTAAGGATCGCTAACACCGCAATTTAGCGCTGAACGCTAACACACCGTTCTGTTTCTGTCAATTATTCAAAGATCGCAAGAAATAGTGATCTCGCAACTTGTTTACTGCTAAACGTATTCACTGGTTTGGGAGCAAGAGCGCGCGGTATTTAGATACATACTCGTAGATAAAGTGTACACTAAGCAGCGAGTTTCTTTAGCATAACTTACTAAAATAGCAGACACACTGGTTTTCCCCCTTACCCTATTGGACCAACGGCTACTTATCACAGGCCTAATCGAGCGGGAAATCGGCCCAAGCTTGGCAATACATCGCTTTCAATACAGTACACAGGTTCATCTATATTGGTAGACTCACGAAGTAAAACACGTCATCCCCTGTGAGTCTGTTTGCACTGCTACTACAAAACAAGCAGGGTATTGATTTTGAAAGGGCTGGGCGGGCCGGCGCTGAGTGTTGTGGCTATGATACGTATGTAGGTGGTTCTTCCACAATACCATGTTGTGGAGAGTTTACGCTATTTTACGGTAGTGCTGATATTATATAATATATTTTGAAAATAGGTAACAAATAACTCATAAACACATCAATCCTTTTGTCAAATTAACCTAGATGAGGCCGGGTATTACCTAGCTAACTACACTGATAATGAATACTATCAGTCTTTTTTGAGGGCAATATAATTACCTACTGTAGTGGTCAAAACCTATGAGAACCATGTAGGTTAATGACCGAGGTGGCCTTTTGAAGAAAACACCATACTGAGAAGCCTAGTTAGTGCAAGCATTTGCTAGTGATCGTGTAGCTCAACTCAGGACTCCTGAGGAGTTTAACGACTTGAAAAAAATACCAAAGATTTGAGTAAGCCGAATAAAGTACTCGAAAACTTTATAATTACTGAAACAAAAACACATACTTATAATATATTAGTCCTCACATTCACAATAACTAAAACTACTCGTATGTTGTTTTACTTTTATACCTACTAGTTAATTTGTTCGATAAAATATCGAACAAAGAGAAACTTGAATTCGTCGAAAACGCGGTTTTTCTGGGGATCACGCTTGACTCAAGGCTACAATGGGGTCCTCATTTAACAACTCTTGCGGGACAGCTAAGTTCAGCAGCATATGCTGTCAAAAAAATCCGTCAAATTTACAGACACCGCGAGGCTGGTCTATTTTAGTTACTTTCATAGTATCATGTCTTACGGTATCTCATTATGGGGACGAGCTGCAGACATCGAATTTATATTTATTCTGCAGAAAAGAACAATCAGAGCCATGTATAATCTGAGTCGGCGCGATTCCCTAAGGGAACTGTTTAAAGATATTAACATCATGACGGTACCTTGTCAATACATATACGAAAAGAAGAAGAAAGAAAGAAAGAAAAACTGTTTATTAACGTGAAAGTGACGCACATACACAAAACTGTTAAGCATAGGCCTAAAAAAAAATTTTTAAAAAAAAAAAAGAAACCGACTTCCAAAAAAAACGGGAAGTCGGTGTTTCTGGTCTTCTTCGTTATTTGACACCGACTTCCGAAATTAAAGTTATTTTGAACTTTGTAGTTTTTTTTTTGGAAGTCGGTTTCTTTTTTTTTGTGAAAAAGTTTTTTATTTTTCACTTTTTAGTGGTACCCCACATTTATCAACACCACTGGTGCTATTTCGTATAAATGGTTAATTTTTCCACATACTTTTCCCAGATATTTGGATTTAAAAACCAAACTACTAAACCGACAATGGGACATTTGGGAAGTAGGGTATACTTCCCAAATGTCCCATTGTCGGTTTAGTAGTTTCCAACGAAAAAAAAAATTATTATCTTCAAATTAAAATTTTCAAATCGGTTGGCAAACGACGGAGTTATGAGCGAACAAACATAAAAAAAAAAAAATACAAACATCCGAATTGAGAACCTCCTCCTTTTTTAGAAGTCGGTTAAAAACAAGACAAAATCAGGTGTAAACTTATTTAGAAAACAATAATATAATGCGTCACCACCGCGCAAAACGGCAAACGCTCAGCGTAAACATAATGTATGTTCGGAAAAATCTTCATCTTTTTAGTAAGATTAGTGATAGGCATATTTTAATACTAGAAATAAGAACAAATTAGATCAACCCCGATTCAGATTGGCTAAAGTACACACTTCTTTTATGGGGTACCGTGTTAAATTTTATAATAAAATACCATTTGAAATTCTCGATCCGAATGAGAGAAAATTTAAAACATGCATAAAACGCACACTATGTAGACAAGCATATTATAAACTGGAAGATTACATCCTTGATAAAAATGCTTGGCTAAATGCCGGTCCTGCTCCACAGTCTCAGCCGCTTGGTTCCACTAGTTAGGATTTTATATTTGGAGATGCCCCTTTTTTATTTGTTTATTTTTTACGTCTAATAATAATAATACTCCACATTTCCATAATGTTTGGAACAATTTTATTTTTTAATTTTCTGTCCTTACCAATTGATATTTATAGTTTTATATAAAGTAGAAGCATTTTTTATTTTGTAATCCTGTAAATGTGAGGACCATGGAGTCTTTTATGTTGCCTTTTATGTCATGCTCACTCGAATGTCTCGCTGATGGTGGCGCGTGTATCGGATCATTCGGTTCCCTTTAAAATGGTTGAGCTGATTGGTGCTGGTGCACGCGTGATGTTCGTGAACGGGCGCCATCAGCCGGTCGATTCTGTCGACATCTCACGGTGTTCACCTCGGCGGAGTGAACGACAATAAAGCTGTCATTCCATCTTATTTGTATGGTTTGACAAGTCACCCGTCGTGCGCCCTGCCCAAGTGTTCACTTCGACATGCTTACAGAATCGCACTGCAGTGGAGAATGGTCATCTCTTAGCTGTCACTGGCTTGTTTCAATATGTTATACTTATTTGATACTTAGAATTATTATTTTTTTCTCTTACCTTACATTGTTCTCACATGTAGAAGCAACAAAGATAATGTAACTAGGATTATTGTAAATCATTAAATGCTTTAAAAGAGTGTCCGTGGAGTTTCTTGCACGTTCTTCTCCATAGAGATATCTACGCTTTGGAACGTGCAAATAGCTTCATTTTTTTGACTGACTGACTCTGACAATTTAAAAGTACCTGTAAATGGTTTATTTGAAATAAATGCTTTGACTTTGAATTTGAGGTGCTTGATAACTGAGCGTATTCTATTGTCTATGTTATAAGTCTATTGTTACATATAAGTCTCTTTGTGTCTAGCTTTGTTCTACTATCTTCTGTTCCATGTGGAGGGAATTATGTTTTTCCTACTTCTTCTCTGTTCTTCTCTGACTAATTTCGCTAGGTACGTGATACACCAAAGTCTAATCATTTCCTGGGGACTCATGGAGTCGAGAGAGTATTGTCTTGCCACTTTTTTAATGGTTGCCCTTATTAATTCGGGTTTTTAGGAATTGATCAGTGGAAGTGATCCCGACTTCCCGAGGCTTGTCCCAAAAATAAAAGAGATGCTTCATGGCCGGAGGTATGTGATAGACTTGAATTTACTATTCACTTACGAGTATAGAACACAACTACAGTGCTTAAACAATAACTTGCTCTTTCAGGGCACGGAGTGTTATTGTGTAGCTAGTACCTGGGTTGAGATCAGCTATGCAGCCGCATCATAAAAACGAGTAGTACGCAGCTGCATACGGAATGACTTGAAGCTGATCGTAATATAATTAGAAAAAGGCTTGGCTGATGATGAGATCGTTACGATTGTGATTTTGACAGAGTCTTTACGAAGCTTCGCTGTGAAAGGCTCGGGATATCCTTCAGTTTAAAAGGAACACTAGAAAAGAGATGAACACAACATCATAAACAAGCTTCATCTTCCTCACCCCACACGGACTCGTAGTACAGTCAGAAGCAATAATTAATTCGCAAGTGATTTATGTGAATATTATGCAAGCATATACATGTACAGTCGGCCCCAGCTCGAGTGTCTACCGTTCGTTAGATTTATGCATCTATGGTAATCCGTGTTGATGTAACAAGGAATATATTTGCGTGTTTAAATAAAAATGCTACAACGTTATCTTTGCTGAGCGGATTTTAAAATTTTCTTCGCTTTCACGTGCATTTTTATTTCTGTGATTTACTAACTCACTCGCTTATTAGTGTTGTTGTTTGCGAGTTTATGTGTTTTATGGCATAATGTAGATAGGAATAAGTGATTTACAGGGTAGAAAACGCAACATAAGCCAAGTTATCTAATGGAACTGACTCTCATATCAGTCAATTACCGTCCACACCTTCTTCAAATCATCGATCCATCGTGCCGCAGGGCGTCCCACACTACGTTTGCCCATACGCGGTCTCCACTCTAACACATGTCTGCTCCATCGACCGTCTGTCCGTCTACAGACATGGCCGGCTCACTTCCATTTCAGCATGATGATTTTTCGCGCAATTTCGGTGACTTCAATTTAGTTCTATGGCGAATGACTTTGTTGCGGATTCAATCCACCAGAGAAACCCGGAGTATTGCTCTCTCCATTGCACGCTGAGCAATCCTGAATTTGTGGACCAGACCTATGGCGTACCCAAGTTTCGGTTTTTCAAGTCATTACAGGTAGAACGCACTGGTTCAAGACCCTGCAGTGCTATTCTCTAAATGACAATTTCGTGGCTGTAAGCTGCGACGAGCTCGTCGACGAGACAGCCTTGAGATCGATCGAGCGTGTGTCGCTGATCCAAACGGTATTCACTAGCGTGGCTGAGCTCGTCGACGAACTGTAAGCTGTAGCCTCTCGTCGCTGTTTCGTTGACGAGTTAAGAACTTGACACAAATTCTTTTAATCATAATCGATCAATCTCGACTGAGAATTTTAAGGGTTTAAAATTTAAAATAAAGGGCTTTCTATAAGTATTTTATGAAATAGAGTAAAACATACACAAATTTAATAATTATAAGAATTTATTGCTTATTTATTGTTCCGTTTTAAGACTGAATGACGATTCCTTTGCCTAGTTCGAGCAACGCGACGCGATGATGAAAACGAACGTAGACAAAAACCACAGACCAAATAGGTTACAAAAACCATAACCAACAACAGACGCGACGCTAACAAAACCACTTGTATTTTTAGTTTGAAAATTCAAGTGTTTGTATCAGCAATTCAGCAGCTATTGCTCGAAACATAACTTATTTCTGTGACCAAGAGAATAAATAAATATACCTTGTAACGAGGCAACCCCAAGACTAAAGGGTAACCAATGACGTGCCGCGATTTATCTCGCGCGCTCTGTTTACTCTGTGGTCAATGTCAACGGCTGTCAAGTCATGTCATGTAAAATAATATTATTCGCTTTTCGTATTACATTGTAGTCTGTGTTTCGTATTTTTGCGCAAATAAATATGTTTTTCCGTTTTTCTTGAGATATTAATTCGTATGACCTCTGCTCGAATACTGGACTCCGAAATTGATTGCCTTCTGACTGACCCCCGCTAATCGCTTGAACATTGGACAGCGTATTGCCACCCCCGCTGACCTTTGCTTGATAACCAGATTTGTTTGCTTTGCTCTTTTTACAAATCATGCACCATGACATGAGCCTGTGCATTAATTGCGGAGTAGCAACGAACCGCTGCAGAACAATAGAAAGGCGAAGATTGGAAAATGAATTAATTCTTGCAATTGTACAGGAATGGGTCGCGCCGCAAATGGTTGGTATCCGATATTTCTATATCGTAACATTTTTGTACTATGTAATTATTTAATGTAATCAAACTAATAGTGTTATCGCTTATGTCTGTTGTCTGTTTATAGTTGTATTTTCTAAAATGATACCAGAATGTGCAACAAATTCATTTTCGAGACATGTGACATCACCAATCCAGACTGAATATGTATGGTTGCCCTGCAATGGAAATGTAATAACACCGTCCGCTTATGTTTTTTATTGAAGAATGGGCTAGCTTTTGACCTCGATCTCTCCTGATGGAAAGCGATGGATGAGGTCTTTTATGGAGCGAGTGTGCCCAGAAGATGCCTTAAGGCACGTTTCACATGTTTACCAAAATGTGCCACTCAGATGTTTATTTCTAAATGCTAGTGCTAGGCCTAATAGTCTAATGATAAATGTTTGTTTCAGGTAAATGAAAATTACTTTGTCTGCTAAGGGGAATCATGCCAATGCCTCTTGATGACAATAGACCAGAAGGGAATGAACAAACACCTATATGACACCAACAAGTGTTTATCCACTGTGGACTTTCTCTTCTGAGAAGAGTTGGCTGCCATTAACTTAGGACTGGTACATCGCAAGAACACAGTACCTATGCACGAAGTTATAAGAGAATGAATTTGTGATAATAATATCAACACATTAAGTGCAAATCAAAAACAAGATATGTTTTAATTAAAAGAGTCTGATTGTAATTTATTGGATTGTAGAAATGTTGAGTCTGTGTAATACCATACTTTTTACCACTGCACACTGGTTTGGTTTGAGCAATTCAGACAGATACCTATTTAATGATGTGCCTCAGTTTCTGAACCTTACTATATTAGCTGCTTATTTAATTGAACTTAGGACCGGGGACTCTGGACTGCCTCCTGCACAATTTATGAATACTGTATTATCATAATTATTATAATGATTCTAATGAAACTATTATTAATAAAACTATTTACCAGAATTACGTCTTTTTTTAATTTGAAGAAAAGTGTTATTCAAATCTCAGATTATTGTAATCTGAGATCGTATCAAACCCCTAAGAGGATACAATATTAACAAATACAAGCTAGGAATGATGTAAGTGGGGCTTGTCTTATAAACATAGTTTTCAAACTCTGAAGTGATCTTGATCTTACTGATAACCTTTGCTACATGAAACTTAAAGCCTAAGCACTGATGTATCTAGCTACCTAAATCCTCATCGCGATAGGCTGCAGGCGCTGCAGCCGCGTAGGTCTGTTATAGTCGATTTCGATAACGACAACCATTTGAAATTATTTCCTAGCGTGTGCCTGTTCCAGATTTATGTAACAAACGAAGCCTCAAAACAAGACAATTATATTTTTTAAATCTATACTAATAAAAAGCTGTAGAGTGTGTTTGCTTGAACGCGCTTATCTCAGGAACTATTGATTCGAAGTAACAGAATATTATAATGTTGGATAGCCCTTTTATCGAGGAATACTTTATAATATATTAATTAGATCTTCAGAAACCCTATAAGTATACATATATGGATAAACTCTGTATCACGGGATATTGTTTCAAATTTTTTTATTTGTTTCGCCTGGCGTGTGTTTTTCAAATCGTCACTTTTCTTAGCTTCTTCTAATAAATGTAGCTTTATAATCAACCGAGCTGCCATTTTATCAAATAATATGTATGAAGATGAAGAAAAAATGTTAGACGTATGCGCGATTATTGTAGCTTTGGCATTTGACAGTTTGAAGCGAGGCTGTGGGCGAGGCTGTAGCAGGCTGTAGGCGTCTTCGTCGCTGTTTTTTCCTAGGGAATACCAAAATGTACAAAAAACTGTCAAAAGTGTCAATTTGCCCGCCGTTGAGTAGTTCTAACTCACAGACGTCACAGCCTTGAGCGCTAGTGTAGCTTTACGCAGCCTAGTGAATACCAAACTCAGTTTCACCGCTGCGGCAGCGCTGTACGCAAGGCTGAATCCTTAGAGAATAGCATAGCTGGTCTTAAGGTATTGTGGGATCGACGATTCAAAGATATTACGCAACCTCCCGAATGCCGCCCAGCCCAAACGAATTCTTCTGGTGGCCTCCTTCTCAAAGTTGTGCCTCCCCAGTTGTATAATTTGGCCTAGATATAATAATGTATTCTTGCACAATTTCGAAGGTAGTGCCATTTACGATTACAGGTCTCAGTTTTATATGACCATTGTGCATGACTTTGGTTTTTTCGAGATTCATCCCGAGACCTGAAGAGTCAAAAATGGAGGTGATGCTGAACAGTCTGAGCTGCTCCAAGCTCCTGCAGAGTTTCTGCCATGATGACAATGTCATCCGCAAATCGGAGGTGCGAGATGTACGTTGATACTTATGCCCCGTCCTTTCCAATCAAGCGTCTTGAAAACGTCCTCTAACGCGTTCGTAAACAGTTTCGAGAATTGATGGAACTGACTATTAATATTATGTTATCATTTTCAAGAGCAACGAAGAGCTATCCAATTAGCAGTTTTAAAGAAGAATGTTATTTTGGAATAAAAAACATTAAACTTGAATTTCCCTAAACCTGTGTTTCCGTCTAGGCTTCCTCGCGTGTTGCAAATGGGTCACACTATCACGCCCTGCCGGAATACCTCGAGTTACCAGAAACCCTGTGTGGGTACGTATCCTGCTCCACAGCCACTAGGGCGCACAAATTAGTTATTTAATTTTTTATTTTTTTATTTTTAGCAGTTGTGAGACCCGCTGAATATTGAAAGAACATAGATTTTTCATTGTATAGACACGAACTAATTTTGCATTGTATAATTTCATGCATTAACGGCACATGTGTGAGTACTGTGTATCTTCAAGTCAAACTATCATTTTTGGGTAAGACTTTAATGTGCCCTGGCTGTTGGGAGTGTCATGCTCACTCAAGTCTCTCTGATGGTGCAGTTTGTGTTTCATTCATCATTTGGCTCCGTCAGCTGGGACTGGTCATCTCTCAACTGTCACGGTTTGTTTTAATTTGTTAGAATTTTGAATTGTTCCTTTTTTGCTTTTGTCGTGCACGTCTTTTTACATCGTTCTCACATGTCTATGAATAATTTCAACAAGAACAATGTAACCACAACTTTGTAATAATTAATTGATTCAAAAGAGTGTCCAAGGAGTTTCATGTACGTTCTTCTCCATAGAGATCTACGCTTTAGAACGTGCAAATAGCTTCACTTCTTTGACTGACCGACCTTGACAATTCAAAAGTGCCTGTAAATGGTTTAATTGAAATAAATGCTTTGACTTTGACTTTGACTTTATCTATTTAAAATTGCGAAAATTCGAGGCATATGATGGTGACAAAGATAGCATGATCCATAAATTATTTTGAACGCTATTCTTTAATAATGAAGAAACGAAACCACGTTTATAATAAAATTGTTGTTTAGTTATCGGTTTTTAACCGACTTCCTAAAACATCGGAGGTTCTCAATTCGACTGTTTTTTGTTATGTTTGTTCAGCGATTTTTTCGCCAATTGTCAACCGACTTGATGATTCTTTTTTTGTTTGGAAGAGTATCTTTCCCAACTGGTCCCATTGCAGTTTGGTGAAGATTTGATGAAGAGCTTCGGAGATAGGTAACGGAACTCTTCAATAAATGATAGCAAACCTCCGGAATTTCTGAAATCGCATGTCTGTATATTGTTAACACCAGTTCATAACAAAACATCACGCCAGATGTGTACAGGTCAACCATGGTTTTTGGGTTATCTATTCGGGCATAACTTTATTGTTTATGAACTGATCGTGATTATTCTTTTTTTATTTTACTAATGTTATGGTTGCTGACTCGAATAATTTAAACTAGAGAATAAGACAACAGTAGGTACCATTAGCAACTTAGCTCAACTCAACAACAATAAGGTATCTTCTAGCAAACAAAAAAAAGGGGCTAAGCAGAAATCCTTTAACTTATTCCTACATAACATTCAAGGCTTTGCATCAAAACAGTTGGAAATAGAATTATTTTTAGAAAAAACAATGTACGATATTATTTGTATAACTGAACAATGGTTAAAGGATTCAGAAATGTTAATTAATTATGACAATTATAGTATGGGCAGTTGTTTTAGTCGAAAATCAATGCTGCGTGGTGGTTCATTAATATTGATTAAAAGCTGTATTCAATTTAAAACACGTAAAGACATTGTAGAACTGTCGTTGGAACATAACATAGAACTGTCTTGTGTTGAGCTGGATAGGCATATCATAGTGTGCGTTTACAGACCCCCTAATTATCAAAACTACTCTATATTTGAGTCAGTAATGGAAGATGTTTTGGCAAAACTTGCAACTAATAATAAACAAGTGATAGTCTGTGGTGACTATAATATTAATATTTTAGAAAATAATTCAAATAGCAGTCGATTATTAAATCTTTTTAAATCATTTAATTTGTCAAACGTGTTCAAAGAACCAACCCGAATTACTACAAAATAATACTGCTACATGTATTGATAATGTTTTTAGTTTCTGTGACTACTTAGACAAAACAGTCGTAAATTACCTGCCTTCTGATCACAATGGACAAACAGTATCTTTTGAGTTCAACATTCCAATACAACAAGTGCAGATACAATCCAGGCAAATTACAGTCGGCAAATTAAATAAATTTAACAGCACTTTAGCCAGTAAGTTAAGTGACCAGGGTTTCACAATGAACAATGGTTATATTTTGTATAAAGAATTCTTTTCATTGGTACAAACCGAATTCAATGTCACTTTTAAGCAGCGGTCTAGAACTATCTGTCCTAAGTTTTTATTTAATGACTGGGCAACTAAAGAAGTCAGGAAAAGTAGAGAAAAGCTTTACGAGCTGTATGGCCTTAAGCCCTTTATTAGCACGGAAACTTTTAATAAGTATGTTGCTTGTTACTCAAAAATCTTTAAAAATACTTGTAAGGCAGCAAAGGCCTTATACATTAGCAACAAGGTTAAATCGGCAGATAACAAAATTAAAACAGTTTAGAAAATTATAAATACTGAAACAAACAGGAACAAAAAACATCATAATGATTATACACTGCGGACTTCACGTGGACTCATAAGCGATAGTAAAAAAGTCGCTGAAGAATTTATAAATTTCTTAACTAGTATCCCAATCAAAACTACTGAAACCTTAAACTCCTCGCCCTCGCTTTCTATTGAATTATTAAAGGCGAACGTTTCAGCTTGCCTGATTGAATTTAACTTTAAGCACATAACCCCCGTTGCAATAATAAAAGCATTTACGCAAATCAAGATCAAATTGACCGAAGATCTTTGGGGTATGTCAGGGGACGTTGTACAACTGACGCTGGTGTAACGTTACTAAAACATATCTATAATGCGTGGGAAGAGGCGCAAGCTGCCATAGGTATCTTCTGCGACCTGTCAACGGCGTTTGATTGTGTGTGCCATGAAACATTACTCCTGAAACTGGAGCATTACGGACTAGGCAAAACAGCCTTGAACTTAGTAATTTGAATGATATACAGCAGCTAGTTCATATAAACGGCAACAATTCAACAGGATTAAACGTGAAAATAGGATTACCTCAGGGCTCAATTTTGGGTCCTTTTTTGTTTCTAGTTTATACTAATGATTTGCCCTATATTTTACAAAATAAACTTAATGTGGTGTTATTTGCTGACGACACATCTTTAATTTTTAGAATAAATAGACATGCTAACAATCTTGACGGTATAAATAACGCCCTACTGTAGGTACATGATTGGTTCACTGCTAATAATTTAGTATTAAATGGAAAAATAACGAAGTGCATTCGATTTACTTTACCAAATGTCAAAAGTAGTGATTGTGACATAGTATTGAACAGGGAGAAACTAGAATTCGTCGATGAAATAGTTTTCCAGGGGAGTCTAAGCTACAATGGGGTCCCCATTTAACATCTCTTGCAGGAAGGCTAACTTCAGCAGCATATGCTGTTAGAAAAATCCGCCAGTATACAAATGTTGAAACCGCGCGACTAGTCTATTTTACGATATCTTACTATGGGGACGGGCTGCTGATATCGAGTCTATTTTTATTATACAGAAAAGAGCCATTAGAGCCATTTACAATCTTCGTCGGCGCGATACTCTAAGGGAACTGTTTAAAGAAATTAACATCATGACGGTGCCTTGTCAATATATCTATGAAAATATCATGTACGTTGGAAAGAATCTACATCTTTTTAGTATACTTTCTAGTGACATAACTATGTCACTAGAAATAGGAACCAATTAGATCAATCAGATTTCAGACTTGCTAAAGTAGCAACATCTTTCAAGGGGTACTGTTTAAAATGTTACAATAAAATACCTCCCCATAAATGAGACAAAATTTAAATCTTGTATTAAACGCACACTATGCAGGCAAGCATATTATAAGTTAGGGGAGTATATTGAAGATAAAAATGCTCGGCTCAATGCTGGTCCTGCTCCTCAACGCCACTAGGTAGCCACTAAGGGCTCAAAGTAATCTGTTAGCATTTCGTAATATTGTTGAACCGGCCGAAGATTGTAAGAATGCAAATCTTTTTCATTGTATAGACTCAACTTATTTAACATTGTATAATTTCATGCACATGTGCGAGTACTGTGTACCTTTAAACTATAATGATCATTTTGGGTAGGTTTTTGACTTGAATGTACCCTGGCAATTGGGGATGTCATGCTCACTCAAAAGTCTGGCTGATGGTGGCGCATGCGTTGGATCATTTGGCTCCCTAAAAAATGGTTGAGCCGAATGCGTCATATTACGGCCGATACAGCCGGCCTCATCTAGCTTAAAATGACCAAAAAATATTGACGTGTAAAAGTGTTATGTTTAACCTACTTACAAAATAAATATCATTTATCATTTATCATTTATCATTTATCATTTATTCGTGAACGGGCGCCGTCAGCTGAGACTGGTCTGTGGACTGGAGAATCTCTCGGCTGCTATGGTTTATTTTAATTATTTCTTTGAATTGTTTCTTTTTTTTTACTCCGGATTCTTTTATCCTGCACGTCTTTTACATCGTTCTCATATATATGTATAATTTCAATATGAATGATGTAACCATAATTTTGTGACAAAATATTATTTTTAAAAGAGTGTCCGTGGAGTTTCTTGCACGTTCTTCTCCATAGAGATCTACGCTTTGGAACGTGCTTCATCTTTTTGACCGACCGACCTTTACAATTCAAAAGTGCCTGTAAATGGTCTAATTGAAATAAATGCTTTGGCTTTGACTTTGACCAATCATGTCATTAAAAGCTACTTTCAAAAGCCTGCAAATTATGACGGCAGGTCAGTTCAAATGTTGTATGCTTAAATGTCAAAAAGACTTGATGGTAAGGATAAGCTGCAGGGCCGCCAGCTGAACTGCTGTCACGTAGAGTTCGTCCAACAAAAGAAGTTCCGCAACCGCGGCGCTAGTTGCTGTGCTAAAATTCACCTGCTATAAGAGTTCATGGTAGGCCCCTGTTTCTTAACAGAACATCACGCCGGTACGTTGTGAAGGGTACACAGATGTGTAAAAGTCAACCATGGTGGCTATTCGGGAATAACCTTATTGTTTATGAACCGATTTTGATGATTCTTTTTGCGTTAGGTTTAGTTAAAGTTAACCACTAAAAAGTGAAAAATAAAAAACTTTTTTACAAAAAAATACAGCCGACTTCGAAACAACCAAAAACACCGTCTTTCGAAATTATAGTTATTTTATACTTTGTAGTGTTTTTTGTTTCGAAGTGGTCTGTATTTTTTTGTAAAAAGTTTTTCCATCTGCAGCAGCCGGTCGGAGTCTGGAGTCGTCTAGACTCCGACCGGCTGCTGCAGATGGAAGTTCCAGAAGACCCAGTTGATGATGATACGGTCTTCCCCGTTTACATGGGACATAAACGCAATGGGGAACAAAAGAGCTACGAGTCGATAATGATGTTGCTGCCCGCTGCCAGCTGCCACCCCTCCGCGGACTACAGGCGTGGTAGCCGTCATGAACCGGACCTGACTTGCCTGATACGACCGGGATATGTTATCAAGTTAATTTTAACATTCATAAAGGGGCTGGTATTTGTCCGACTCAAAAGACCACTACTGCACGAGTAGATTTAAAAGTTATTATGAGAAACAGATTTTTTTAGACATTTCCTAACTAGCTAAATACGGCGAGTTGCGACGGGTGCCTCGCGTGCCATTCATTTGCCATTCATTCTGTTTGCAGGGAGTGTGCCAAGCCGCCACATTACTGGCATAAACACAGTAACTGGCATGCTAATAACATGCTTAACTTATTTGTTGCGCACACCAAGTGCATGTACACGCAATAATATATTTGTTTTGTTCAGGCTTTGTTTATGGTTCTGTTAGATTCAGCCAAATAAGCTGATTGTTTGTAAGCGTAGCGAGATTTATTTGGAAAAACTTTTTTTTCATAGTAGCTTATAAGTAGAAGACGCGGTTTTTGGAAATTAAACACCTTATTCATAAAAATACGAGCTTATAAGTATATGAGGTTTATCGCAAAAATAACCTGAAAAGAAACTGGTTGGCAGTAATAATCATAATAGTATCAGATAGCCAGTGTAATTAAGAAAATCTTTCCGTTACCTATAATCCGGTCCTTTGTAAAAACTAAAAACACTGGTTTGTTTGCGTTTTTGTGACGTGACATATGTAAGTACACTTCCTTTTAAAAATACCGTCTAAAGGATAGTCCAGGCACAGATTACGTCCAGGTAAAAGCATCGAGGCGGTGAAACCCTAGCTGACGATACTTGCGTATCGAAGCCCACTCTCAAAGTCAGTTTGATACAACTCGAGAGAAACCATTAATTAACGAAAATAAAGCTATAAGTAACTGCACTGTTTGATCTTTTAAGGAGGAGTCAGTAAATGTGTTAGAAAACGACCGATGACTTCTGCATTTGACTGCTGTGCAGACATTTAGCGAAAGTTTCTTTTTTACTAACATTCATCTAGAATAGGTTATAATAACGCTACTCAATATTACCGGAGGGGCCTCCTTGAGGCAAATTAATAATTCCAAGCTATTTGCCTTCGTTCATCTCTTAGCTACACATTGACTGCGAAGCTATCCACCACTCAGAACGGATCTAAACTAAGCATGATACAAATAAAGTCGGCAGCAACAGTTCAAGATGATTGTCTGTCAAACGTCAAACGTCGGCAGCAGGACCGGATGGCAGCCGCGGTTGCATCGACTACGCACAATACGCCTCATCAACTTGAATGCAAGCGCAGATTTATGTTCGCAATTTATTGAAATGGCTCTTGAATACATCCTGACTGACGCTACTCAGTCAGGATGTATTCAAGAGCCATTCTTCTTGACTTGTCACTTAAGTTTTGAACACGTCTCACATGGATTGTAGATGATAACTGACCTCATATAGTTAAAATTAACTAAAATTGACATTGTTAAAACAAATTTGCAAAATAAAAATCATTTAATAACGAGTCAGTTGAAATCAGCTAAATCCTGTTTGACTGGAAGCCGACCCAATATAGTTGGGAAAAGGCTAAGCAGTTGATGATCGAGTCAGTCAATGACAGACGGACAGACAGACGGACGGACGGACAGCGGAGTCTTTGTAATAGCGTCCCGTTTTTACCCTTTGGGTACGAAACCCTAAAAAGATTGATATAAATGTACCTATCCCCAAACATGATAAACTGATAACACTGCTCGCCGGCGGACAAGATATAAAGCTGGTTTGTTCTAATCTAAAATGCACGTCGGATGATTGCGAATGCGGTGTAGTATATTTAAAAACACTTTTTGGTATTCGACGACAGCGGGTTCTTGCAACACCAAAGGTTAATAATAAATGGCATGAGATTACAAACTTTTTAGGTAGCACTCATTAGCAGTAGTCCTGTATGTTGTACACTTTCGAACTCTGGCCGGGTCATGGCCGGGATATTTGAAATGATTTGTCAGCAATATATCTGTCACCGGAAAACGGCAAACTCGGAAAAGATTATAACTCATCTTGAGATATTGTAAACTCTCGATAAATTCTATAAACTGAATATTAAAATTTTTATCTCATCATTAATACCCATATCATCATTAATATCGATAGGTACCTACCTATTTATTTAAAAATTTTACAAGATTTCGCAAAAATGGTCCGGTGACAAGCATCGGAAAATCTCAGCCACAAACTGGAGCCCATACAATGCACTTCTCAGAACGAATGGTCCCGGATCATCGAGATGTATCGTCCTGCAGGAGCCTGGAGCACTCACCTCTACTGGGCAGGCTTCATGTTGGCGGAGAGCGCGAGCCGCCGCAGCTGCCCGGACACATGACGCACACTCCGGCACGACACCGGCTCCGCGCCGGACGCGACTCGGACACGACACCGCACTCGGAAGGGCCGCGTCTGACCTATTTGTCAGGTTAAAAAAATAAACAAATCGATAGACCGGAGCAAAGCGAGCGTCCACCGACAGGAAACCGGGATAAAAGCGAGGTGCCTCGTCCGGTCGTCGGAGACGCAGGCAAGGCGCGGGGTGGCAGCCGGAAGCCTGGCCACGCCTCGGGGCGGGGCCTACCCTCGCCTGCGCGGGTTATCCCGGCCGGCTCAATGGTAGTCGAGCAGAGACGTTCCGCTCAGCGACTGCTACCGATTGTACAAGTATCTCTAACTTTTTGAACTCTTTGTACTCCTAGGTAACATTGTGCGCTCTTTGAAGGTGAACTAACACACTTGAAAGTTAAACTTTATATTTTTAGTCTTTGTCAGTGTAACGAAATATTGTAACGTAAATCACTTTGGTATTTCGAAAAGCATATACATTTCTCTTTAGTGTTTTTTAATGGTAAATATTGATAGCATGGTGATATACGTAGGGAAGCTTAGGAACTGTCTTGTTATAATGACACGCACAAAGTGCGGTTCACATTGCCTGTAATACAAAACCCTTAGAACACACTCTTACTCTGGCGTATCTGACTACCACAACTCGGTAACACCATTTACATTTAGTAAACCTGGTAGGCGGCGCTCGTGGGGTAGCAACGACTTCCGCAAAGCGTTACTATAGGAATAATGCCCGAGTAGGTATCCACAGGACTACATTACTGCACAATTTTCACAATCATGATTACTAAACAATTTACAAAGTTGATCATTTAGTGAATTGGATCCGGAAGTTTAATTAAATCACACCTAATAATTCGTTCAAAATAGCTTGCAAGAGGGAATTCCCCGTTACGATTTTTCACAGCAAAGACCATCAGTTTCCGACTCCTGACGCGTGATAGACAAGGGGCATGCTACATTCCAGGCGCACGAGCGCGCAGCACTTGGATCACCGACGGCGCGGGCGGCGACGCGCAGGTGACAGCCGACACTTCGCTACCATCTAAATCCCTCTTTTTATTTCGGACCAGCTTTTCCGCTCCCGTGCTCTCTGCATTTATCCGTGAGATTAGACGATTAGATACCTACCTCTTGTATTCAAAGTTGACCTCTTTACAATATTAGTCTGTAGACTGACTTCGGCGTTGGCACGTGAGACATGCCTTGGAAGACTTCAGCGATCATGGAATCAAAATGACTGCGACTGAAGCGACTGAAGTAACGACTTCGTGCACGTAGCCACTACTGGCCACGACCGCAACCAGCGCCCAGAGAGTACCCGCTTAGTACGCGTCGGGCCACGCACAGTGAATGGTTCCGTACTTACCCGTCCCGTAAACCAAGACAAAACAATAAGTAGCCTCTAATACAGCACATCTCGTTGCATGCTGCTCCATGCTAGCGAGTAGCTATACCTGGGACGAGCTATACCAGCGGCTTCGCCCGCGTGATACATAAATATTATCTGGACGACAATATTAAAATAACAAAATGAAAAACCAGCCAAGTGCGATCTTATTTATTTAAAGTCTATAATAATATACAATAGTGGTACATGGGCGGACTTAATGCAACAAGGCATTCTCTACCAGTCAACCTTTGGGTTAAAAAGACTACACTGTGGTAGGTGTACAACAAATAAATAAGATTTAAAATAGAATTGTCGATCCGGACTTGCACGCCAAAGGTTCCGAATAAACGATGTTTTTTTAAACCATATACTACTACTGGTTCAACAGTCTCGGAGCAAAGGGCGGTGAAGGTAAATTTTCATCTGTTTTCTTTAGTAGGTAGGTAACTTTAAACCAACTCATTTTGAAGTTTTCATCAAAATCGAGCTCGAGCCTCCTTTCAGAGTTTTTCGTTATTCCTCAGAGTTTCGGATTTGGTCGGATGACCAAATTGGTCGGATTTGGTCGAAGACTGAATTTTTCAAGTGTGCGTTTTCCAAATTTGATTTTTTATTCAAATTCAGAAAAATAAAAAAACGAAGAAACCGCACGAGAAACACCGACTTTCAAAATTAAAGTTATTTTGTACTGGTTTTTATTTGGAAGTTGGTTACATTTTTTGTAAAAAAAGTTTTTTATTGGTACACAGCACAGTTTGAACAACTTTTTTTTTAATTTTAGGTTTTGCCCTCAAAATGCTCACCCATACTAGGTACTCAAAAATACTTAAAATAAAATCCTGTAGATTCGGAGCTGGCTGAGAGACGGCCAGACTGACTGACACACGACTAGTTTTATAGGGTTCCATTTGTTATGCGGAAGTTCGGAACCCCAAAAATGCGTAAGCGCATTTGAGAAAGTTTGGGCCGATTTACTTAATTTTTAGGCGACTTAAAAGGAGGTGTTGTATGTTGGTTCAGCGACACTTTCGCCGACCGATTTGGATGATTTAATATCGGAAGTTAAAGTTTCTAAAACACTAACTTCCAAGAAAGTTATGTTGTACCTACTTACTTACTTTAATGTGTTTTTTATTAGAAAGTCGATTGTATTTTTTTGCAAAAAAGTAAATTAAAATTAAGTACGTAATAAAAATAAAAAAATTAAGCGTTTGTCACATACCTAAAGGATTACTGTAACATCTAAGAAAACTGGACAGGGCAACGTCTGTTGTGTCACCTAGTAGGTACAAAATTAAATGACCTGTAGGTACCTACTCAGGTACAATTTCAGTTAGAACGACAGTGAGACGGGTCGGTAGGCAAAGCCGGGCGAGGGTAATTAGCGATGCTCAATGAACGGGCCATAATCGCGGGGGCCGCCCGGGGCGGGTCGGGCCACCCTCCTTAACGCCTCTGGGCGATAACGACTAATGCTCAGCGCTTTTTAAATACTTATAATTCACGTGGTGACGTTTTGTTCCTTCGGGACTTGTTTAAATATTTACCAGGTAGGTACTTAAATCAACTCGGGGAGTTAGACCCTGATTTTCCATGCTTTGTAATTTAACTTCAATTCCCAAATCAGTTTCAATTTATCATAATAAAAATTCAACATTTATGTAGGTACAGAACGTGCTGGTGACATTAAACTACCCGAAACTGTATTTCCCCAATCAACCTTGAAACGAATGCTGCGGCATTTGAACTGTTGTTCCAACTTTAACGCTACAGCATGCTGTAAAGAAATTAGATAGATAGTTGTAGCTTGATGTGCTGGCGACTGTACTCTAACCTACTTACCACAACTTACGTAAGATCTCTTCTTCCCTTACAGGAAAGCGTTTTGTCACAATCGACAGATCTAGGTGTTGATGTCCACAACCAAGCGCTTTCAACTTCATTTTTAACACTAGCTGTTGCCCGCGACTTCGTTCGCCCGTATGTCATAAAAAAGGTTTTATCCGTCATATACAACGTGTAACAGAATAAACGCAAAACCTCTTAAGGGGTCATTGTACTCATCATTATGAACAACTTTTACCGAAATTTAATGATGACAATTTGACTTTACATTCTTATCATGGCGTTGTGCACTTGACTTCATGTTTTGAATCGCGTTATCCGAGGAGATTCTCCGAGGAAGAATGACGTTCGCTCATGTTGACCAATGCTAATCTAATCTTCGTCAGCAAGCGCGCGCATATACATTGAAACGGTACGGTTGGTTTACGTAGGTACGAGGTGATGTTGAGACGAGTGGACTCAACATACTCCCCCCGTTGTAGAGTCTATAACTGTAGTAACTGGCTGCGGGCAGATGGTGTTGAAGGCGCGCCGGATGACACACTTTCTTGTGTGGATGTCGGCGACCCTCGCGATGCCATCTCTGCCTGGGAGAACATGTGTGACGCGTCCTAGAAGCCACATAAGAGGAGGTAAGTTTTTGTCCTTTATGACGACCAATGTTCTTTCTTTGACCTCGGCATACGACCGGCGCGGCGCCGGCCCCCAGAAGTGTTGATACGGCGAAATCGTTGTTGACGTTGGCGTTCTGGATCTGTGGATGAGGCAGCACGATGAGAGAACGACCAATGAGGAAGTGCGCTGGGGTTAAAGGAGCCAGGTCGGAAGGGTCGTTGGATATTGAAGTTTAAGGCCTTGAATTTAAGGTAGCCTCAACTTGAATTAAACAGGTAGTCATTTCCTCAAAGGTCAGGTTTGTTAATCCTAAAATGCGTCGTAGATGATGGTTAGTGGATTCAACTGCAGACTCTCATGAGCCTTCGAAGTGTGGCGTATATGCAGGTCTGAAAGAAAAGTTTATTCCAGGGTTCAAGTTGTTTAGGTTTAGGTCTTGCGAAAGCAGCCTGGTCAACTCATTGCAAGCACCGACGCAGGTTTTGCCGTTGTCGAAAACGATGTTGCGGGGTTTTCCCCTTCGAGCAATAAAGCGGTTTAGTGCAGTTAAGAAAACCTCCTTTGTAAGGTCCGACACAAGCTCGACTCTCGAGGTTGGCGGCACTCGTAGCTAAACACAGAAACACATAAATTAAACATTTGATGAGCCTGCATCCTCTACCTTTCCGGTCAGCTATCATGATGGGACCGGCGTAATTCAGTGAACCAGACTCAAGTGATTTTTATTGCATTTATGAATGAATTGCGTGACATAAATATGCTATATATCACACACTGAAATGTGCTAATGTTTCTTTATTTATCATTGAAAATTTTGAAAATAACGCAGTAATAAGATTTTCAATAATGTGATTAGAAACATGACAAGAAGTGATTGTTTCCGGTTACTTGAAATGACTAAGATGTGTTTCAGAGAACTGAGGCCATGAAGCCATCTTTACTAAGAAATTGTGGTCTTGACCACCGCAATGAAGACGACAAGAGCCTGTCAGCTCTTGAGCCGAGACGTGAGAGAAGAAGCGAAGCGAGGTCTGCGGGGTTTTCAAAACACCATAATGTGGTAAGAAATTAGAACATGTTGAGTCGAGTGGGCGCCTAGTAGATTCAGACATGTGTCCCAGCTCTATGTCCTCATTAGTGAAGTCATCGTATGGGCTTTTAAGGTGAGCATTTCTACTCAACGACGCGCGACGTTCAAGAGATAGAAACAGCTGCTTAGCCATTATGTACAAATCACCCATAAGTCCAGTGACTCTTTGGAATACTTACCACGAATCGTTCATCAGAACTACGATATGTGGTATCTTTAAAATTTTGTTCACAGGATCTCTCTTCACCAGAATGCTTATGTATGAACGACACAGAATCTAACTCCCAAGACCGATCTAAATCTACTTGTAAGGTATTAGTATGCATACAAACATATGAAGAGGAATCAGACTGATAAAATGCTAGCCCGTTCCATCATCGGACCACAAGACGTACGGCGATGCGCCACCGGTACATGGTGGACATCCCACCCACACGCACAAAGCGTTTTGGGAATACATTCATTGTGCGTACCGCTAAGGAGTGGAATTCCCTGCCGGAATCTGTGTTTCCTGATAGCTACAACCTGGGAGTCTTTAAGTCAAGAGTGAATAGGTTGCTTCTAGGCAAGCGTGCTCCATCTTCGACCACATCGTCGCTTACCATCAGGTGAGATAGTGGTCAAGCGCGTGCCTATCAATAATAAAAAAAAATAAAAAAAAAAAATGCACCCGAAATGAGCCAACCTAATTTTGACACAAGTAAAGTGGGCTTATGGGTACCTAATGCGATACGGCCAGTGCTTAAGATACCCCAAAAGATATCCGCACCGACAAGGATATGGTTCGAAGACGGAACGTAATAAGTGGGGTCAGCAAGACGGACGTTCGTAGGTATATGTATGTTGCTAGTATCAACATAATATGTATGAGGAACTGATGCTGATACCTTCGGCAATACGAGGCAGTCAATATTCAGTTCGTACTCACGGTCATCGATTGATTTTAATGACACTGAGCATCCCTGAGTACAACTAAAAGTTTTAAAATAATACCTGTTACCTTGGACTTGGTAATGGATTTATTTATTTATTTAAATAATATAATAATATAATATAACACAATTAAATATCATTTATTTAACACATTCATGCATTCTTCTCACAAAAATTCAAACATTCTGACACTATTATCTTCCATTCATCCGCAAACATATCCAAATCTGTGTTTGAGTCCAAGAGAGCGTTAATAGCGGCTAGAGTTCGAGGAATAGGCGACTTGGAGTGTGCAACTGTACGGCGAGTTGGAACAGCCAATAGGCGGTGTTTTCTATGACCACAGTAATTGTCTGGGACAAACAGATTGCAGACCTCATTATGCAGATCAGGTGCATCAGTAATTCCCCTGAGAATCCTAAACATCACAGTCATCTGATCACGCGACCGCCTCACTTCCAACGAATTGAAAGACAAGCAACCCAACAGGAATTTAGTCGGATACAGGAATGGATAATACCCATACAAGTGCTTGTAAAGGTATCTTAGGAAAGCTTTTTGGACTTATTCTAGAGCTAGCGCATACTGCTTTTCAAAAGGATTCCATACGCATGCACTAGACTCAAGCTTACTGCAGACCAATGCCCCAAAAACAAGCTTGATTACGTGAGGGTTATGGAAGTCACGACAGTTCCTTAAAACAAAGCCGAGGCGCCTGAAGGACTCCTTCGCAGTAGAATTGATGTGGTCGTGAAAAGTAAGCTTACGGTCGAATACGACTCCCAGGTCTTTCATGGAATCAGTTCTTGCTATTGTATCCCCATTCAGTGTGTATTGAAAGTTGACTGGGCGTTGCATTCGACCGAAAGACATTACGTAGCATTTGGATTTATTAAATTCCATTTTATTTTCTAAACTCCACTTATATACTGAATCAATGTCTGATTGCAGAGCTTGGCAATCGAGTTCAGACTTTATTTCATAAAATAGTTTTAAGTCATCCGCATATAAGAGGCATCTGGCATTCACAACCACATCAGGGAGTCATTTATCATCAAAATGAAGAGGAGAGGCCCGACTACCGAACCCTGACTCACACCCGAGCGAGTGTGGTATGGAAGTGACTCGTACAAACCTAATCTGACAAATTGTTGTCGGTCCCGCAAATAGTCCCGCAAGTCCCGCAAGAAGCCGTAGGAGGCCTAGAGCAACACCTATCGCACTGAGCTTTGACAACAAGACGTCATTATTGACTCTGTCAAACGTTTTTTGAAAATCAAAGTATAGAACGTCAACCTGGCGTCTGCGATCAAGACTAGTAGATATATAATAAACTAGTATAAGAGCGGATTTCACCAATGAAACTAAACGCGATCAGTACATCTAAACTGCGTTCAAGAGCTGTCAGCGTCAAAATCCCATATAAATAGTGACACTGACAGTTCATATACGTGGTTTATACGCTGATCGCGATCAGTTTGGCTTGGTGAAAATGGCCCTTAGTAAGTTAGTATTGACGGATCTTTTTTCACGAAAGCCATGCTGCTCATTGCACAGGTACTGATTCACTTGCTTGTAAATTCCTTGATGTAGGACGTTCTCGAAAACTTTCGCGGGTGAAGATAGTATCGCTATTGGACGGTATTTATCGACTGAAGATCTATTTGAAGATTTCGGTATGGGAGTCACTCTTGAGATCTTCCATGGTGGTGGATACACTCCAGATTTTAGCGCTAAATTAAAAATGTGGGTCAGGGGCCGAACAAGAAATTCTCTTCCTTCCTTTAAGAACCACGGAGGAATACTATCAGGAACAATAGAACTGTTGAGTTTTAATTTATTTATTCCGTTGATTACGTCACTTTCAGCAAAGTTTAGTATATTAATGTAATTACTAATATTGGAACTGCTTAGATTGGCTATATTTCCAAGGTTAGTCAGGACTTTGGCACTTCAGTTTGGAAAACGCTCGCAAAATAGTCTGCGAATGCTTCAGCTGCTGCTACACTACTGTGAACTTTGCCTTGGTGAGAAAATGCTGCCAAAATTCTTTAGGGTTTTTCCTAATGTTCCCTCCGATGCGCCTAACGTAAGTATTATAGGCATTCGAGATACGGGACTTTAAGCTAGATCTACAATCAGAGTATTATTATATTATATATTATATTATTATTAGAATTGTTTATATATTAGTTTACATTTAGTCTTTTTCCAGGCGGAATGCAATTTCACTTTTTATGAATATCTAGAATAATATCCGACGTAAACCAAGTGGGATATCTTCTAGTTATCTTTCTGCGCTTTTCGGGGCACAAGCGTCAAATAAGCTGTAAATGATATCATAGAACGCCCGAGTGCTAGTGCGAACGTCTTTGGATGATATAACTGCATCCCAAGATACCTCAGAAAGAAGTTCGTAAAGCTGATTGCGATTACACTTTTTGAAATTCCAGTCCCTGCTACGGTCGACATTACTGGGTTCAAGTCTTTCGCTTACATCAGATGACTGTAACTGTATCTGGATGTCCAACGGCGGATGGTACGCATCGAGGGGTAATAAACCTTCAACTGCTGTTACCGAAACGTTATGCAAGCTTGCGCTCTCCTGGACCAAAACAACATTTAACATTCCTCCATGCATATTCTCAACATTATTTCTTTCACACAGATTACAAAATGCTAGAAAATAACAATAATAATTACGAACATTTAAGGAAGCACTGTTTAAGTTTAGATCTCCTAAAATGATAACTGTTCCCTTTAAGTCATTTATGAAACTTTCCACTTTTGTAAACCAGGTCATATAATCGCTATCAGTGGCACTTGGTTTAATATACACAACACACACGTAAACAGGGTGACCATGCCACGTGAAACTCGACCAAAGATCTTCACCACAGTCTGTCTCAAGATCACGTAGTCGGCGCAGGACTGTAGGGGTGCGCGCCATAAGCAGAACGCCACCACAAGGCGTGCCTCTGTCGCGTCTTAACACGTTCCACTCGCCATTACTGAGTTCAGTATCTTCAACCGAGGTATCCAAAAAGGTCTCTGTGGCCGCTATTAAATCTTGTTCGGCTATGTGCAGATTGTTGCGCCACATCCGGAGCTTTGATTTAATTCCACGAACATTCTGGTAAATACAATCAATTTTTGTAGTCCGGGTGCTTGCTCTGGAAGCTGCTGTGGGGCTGGTCATACTACTGGCACTATGCGGCCTTGTCCCTCTTTGTAGGCTGTTCATGAAAGGGCTGTGGAAAAACTATACGCTGGCTATTAGACTGGGCGGAGGACGGCTTCCCATAGTTGATCCAAACCTTGATTCTTGCATTTACTGGCCAAACATCTGCGGAATAGCAGCGCTCATAGCATGCAATGGGAACGCCAATTTTAAACGACTTGTAGTTTCCTTTCGGAGTTAGTTCATCAATGGTACAACTATCAGAGCTACATAAAGTGCGAAGGTTGTAACTAATTTCACTGGCTGTTGACTCCATGTTCCACTGGTGTAAGTACTTACGAGCTTCTACGGCCCTTAGCGATGTAACACTAGGGCCAGCAGCTCCTTGAATTGACACTGGGCGACGATTTTTTGATTTCTAAACTTTGATTTCTTTCGCAATGTAGGTAGGAACATGTAGCTTACGAACAAAGTCCTCCGAAATGAAATTTGTTGTGCTTCCACTGTCCAGCAAGACTCGTGCTGTATGGTGGTTACCGTCAGCGTCAGTCACCCTCACGAGCGCTGTGGAAAGTTAAATTACTCGAGATGTAAACGATTGACTAGCTGATAATGCAGTATTGTGTGCACTAGGAAGAACGTTGTCACTATCAATATGTAACAGAGTATTGTGTTTTTGACGACAATACTTACAATAACCTTATTTGCATTTGGAAATTTCATGACCTGGACGAAGACAATTCATACATACATTTGAACTCTGTGTACTGAGAGACTTTCAAACTGCTCGCATGCAAAAATAAAATGATCCCGACGACACATGAGACATGACAAAGGCTTTATTGACTTCTTAGGCACAGCACTACTCTTAGGTATGGTCGCAAGTGTGGTGTGTTCGTTTTTAGGCTTTGATATAGGCTTAGACTCCTCAATTGTCTCCAGTAATTCAGCTCAACTACTGATGAAATGAGTGAATGCAAATAATGTAGGAGGTTCGGGAAAAGTGTTTCTGTGCTCTTCCCACTGACGATTCGTAACATGGTCGAGCTTACTGGTCATTATGTAAATGACAAGTACATCAACGAAAGCGTTTTGAACTGGTTGACCAAGAGTAATTGTCAATGCTCTCAGATTTTTATTTGTAGTGTCAATTATGTAAAGCAGTGACTTATTTGACTCCCTATCAATAAGCTGAACGTTAAAGAGTGCTTGCACATGGTTGTTGACAAGCTATCTCTTGTTGTCATACCTCTCACAAAGTAACTGCCAGGCAGCGTCGTAGATTACTGATTTAAAGTCAAGGTTATCAATAATAAGAGAAGCACTTCCCTTTAAGGAAGCACGCAGATAGTGCAATTTATTAATTTTATCTAAGGTATTGTTTTTATGTACTATAGAAGTATCTCTAAATTCCAGCCAATCATGATAGCTCTCCGAAAACTTGGGTAAGTCAATTTTGGGTAAACGAATTGAATTGTGTTTGTATGTACTAGTAATACCAGAATCCACCTCAGTTGCGACGTTCCCTTCAAGCAGCTTTCTTGCACCGCTGCTGATCAGCTGGCGCGCAGAAGCCACCAATGCGTAGTACAGCTTTTCAAATTATTTGCGTCGCGCACATTGGTCCTTCTACCGTTAACGTTTGAACCATACGAAGAAATCAATGGATTTTTCAAAATTCAACGGTTCGTCGGTTGGAGAACAAAAGATTTCATCTTCGGGTCAAGTTTCACAAGAGGTCTTCATTTATCGCGTGTCATCGTCTGCATTGGGTCATCGTTAACGTCGATACGGCAACAGCCGTCTTCATCGAGTTCAAACCAACGGGCGGCGCAAAAAAAGTTCAGCCGCTTGGTTCCACTAGTTAGGAGTTTACATTTGGAAGAGATGCTCACCCTTTTTTATGCGTTTGGGATGAGAGGATGTTTGTTTGTTTGTGCTAACCAATGTTTGCATTTATCTCCAAAACTACTGGTCCGATTTTGATACGGTTTTCAATAATGGGTTTGTGATTGATTAGTGAGGGTTCCTAAATATATATTACGGTAGTAACTCACTAGGGGGCGCTGCAGTACTATATTTTATATTAGCTACTACATAATAAATAAACTCGATAGGTATAGTATTTATGTATAGAGAAGTGATGTAAAAATTCTGAAAATTGTAAAGAAAAAAAAATCAAAATGTCGAACCAGGTCGTCAAGATATGTATGTGGAGCAAAATACGAAGGCAACTTTATGGCCTGTCTTCTGTTTCCTCGGTTTGCGACCGGCGCCGGCGTAAAGTGCTTCTCATTCGCTCTAATTCTTTCAACTCTGTGCTATTAAATATGTGGGTTGTTAAAAAGTTTTCTTTAATCTGGATCAGTTAATACTATACAACAACTCCATAGCCCGAAGGCATTGTCATTCATAATGTTTTAGGGAGTTTTAGCCAGAAGAACTGTTTCCGCTTTCAGCGCGTGGAGGTTTTTATCTTCTCTTCTCTTTAACGGCTATTGTAGAGCGGCGCGCGGCGGTTCAATGTTACCTACATTATTTCAACTTATTATTTTCATTCTACGTAATGATATCGAGTTGAGTTACAACAAAGCCCCGGTCAAAGTTTAATTGTAAATACTTATATTATTACTATTAACATTGTACTACATATCGATGATTATTTAATAATCATCGATATGTAGTACAATGTATGTACATAATACATGCTCTCTAAAAAGTTTGAAATAAAAAGCAACATTAAAAATTTTGAAAAAACCCACGGCCGTTAAAACGTGGCAATAACTTATTCAATTACTTATGAACTTAATAAAGAAACCCAAGAAAATCCATTGGCGGCTGCCATTAAATTAACTAGTAGTTTTGCAGTTTTATTGGAACGTGATTCATCTGCCTAGCCTTGGGGTCGGCTTCCAGTCAAAGCGGATTCAGCTGAATACCAGTATTTTACGTAGAGCGGTTGCCTACTGGTCGTCCACAACCCATCAACTGGGTAACACGGTACTTCTTGGCAAGACTGGAGTCAGATTTTCTGGCTTCTGATAATCCTTAACGACTGCCAAAGATCTACTTATTTAGCCACAAGCTCCTCTTTATTGGAACGTGATTAATCGGAGATATTTTATTGCTATAATTATTTAGATTTTAATTTAAAATAGTGATAGTAGCCCCAGACGGATTTTCTTGGGTGTTTTATTAAGTTCATAGGCAGTTGAATAAATATTATTGCCACATCTATATCTTCGAGAACCAAAAAGGTATATACGTGGAGAAGTGCCATTAACACTGATACTCCATTGTTTACATGATCAACAGACCGACTCCACGAGAGATCAACTCCACTTATGAAAGCATTTTACGTTTATTGTCTCTCGTTACATAATACTCTTAAAGTCCAGGTTTTTTATGTTATTTATCCTTTATCAATTACGTTTTAAGCGTCGTGGGTTTTTTCAAAATTCATATTATGTCTAATATTCATATTTTTCCACATTTCTTATGTTATGTTTTGAATAAACTTTTCTATTTCTGTCTTTGAAAATTAATATTCATAGCTTTAAATATAGTAGAAGCATTTTTTATTTTCAAATCCTGTAAATGTGAGGACCATGGAGCTTATAATTTTAACAGATAGTTTCTTTGTTTGACATGAATGAGCAGGGGCCGTTGAGGATGTGTCATGCTCGTTCGAATGTCTTGCTGATGGTGGCGCGTGTATCGGATCATTCAGTTCCCTTCAAAATGGTTGAGCTGAATGATTCTGAAGCACGCGTCATGTTCGTGAACGGGTGCCATCCGTAGAGACTCGTTACCTCTCAGTTGTCACTGGCTTATTTTAATATTTGATACTTAGAATTCTTTTTTCTTTCTTTACATATCTCCAGGATTTTTGTAAAACATAAAATGGTTTAAAAGAGTGTCCGTGGAGTTTCGTAGCTTCATGTTTTTGACTGACTGACTTTATCAATTCAAAAGTACCTGTAAATGGTTTGTTTGAAATTAATGCTTTGACTTTGATTGTACAAAAACTTGAAGAAGTAAACGCGCTTGAAGGTGAAGTGAGCGGTCTTGCAGCTTATCTCACCTATGATTTATTGTAACAGAATTGTCCTCCTAGTAAATGAGTCAGTAGGTATTTACTTATGTTGTTTTTATCACTTTTATAAAATTAGCAATATTTATCCCTCCGTTGTAAGCAACATAAACTAAGAGCTCCCTTGCGACTGCGCCCGTTTCTCGAAACAATCGATCGATGGCAAGCTACTGTAATAACATTCACTGACGTCTCGTACCTCCCCACATCAACACATATTGATTGTCGAACTCCCGACACCTGGCCGATATAGGCTTAGGTGTGGCCGTGTGGCTAAATATTGGAAAAACCAGTGAAGTTGAGCCTTTCTACTACAATTTCTTCTTCCACGTAAGAGGTCTTTATAAACTGGATGCTCTAATGAAACCGCCAGCCGGTATATTAATTGATATCCATGATTCTTACGTAAATCGAGAAAAGAAAGGTTCCAAATAAAATTGTCGTTAGCTTAAATCGATTTTTAGTAGACACCTTAGTAAATAAAAGTTTACGGCCGGCGTGCACAATTAAATATTTGTTTACCTTAATTTAAACCACACCAGCCGTCCTGTCGGAGTATCCTCCCTCTTCAATGAAGGTATGCGGGATTTTACTCTCTGTATCGCATACCTCCATACCACAAATTGGCCATAAGTCATGTCACATATTAATTTGCTCACATAGGTACAATAAATAGTTGTTACATCATTCGATAGGTCGGGTAGGCTGGAAACAATATCTTCGAATGTACTATTATTTATTGTATCGTTAGTGACGGTGTTGGAATCCGATTTAGTACCTACGTGTACGGCGCATAGTAATGTTCTCGAAGAAATTCATTTTTTTTTTTGATGTCGTATCTCACACACTTCGGATGAGGTCAATTAGAATTAGTAGAGACAATTTCTGATTTCACAAAAAGTGTATTGATATTATGGAGATTTGAACCTATGCTACACTGAGTAGCAGTAGTTGCGTTAATCCATTGCGTAAATCCGTTAATGGCCCGACCCAGAAATAATTATGGGACAGCAGCTGCAACCGAAGGGGCAGACGAAGAAAAACGAAGAATGTAGGTAGATACATGTTGCACACAATGTACGTAAGACAGGTTACGTAAATAATTAAAACCGGACAGTAATAATAATAATAATAAGCCGGGTCCCCGCTACCGGTGGTTGTGTGCAGCGCATGAGATGGACTCAGTCTATGAACAAGAACGTCATGCGCGCATATTACGGGTCTACAGAGGAGGGAACTAACCTCACTGCGTACCGTGTCAGGATGCTGTCTCTGTTTCAGGACCTGGAACCGGCTGTCTACGTCTCGGCCCAACGATTGTCGGATAGGGTGCGAGTCATCCAACGTAGTCACAAGTTGGACGATGCCGCACTTGATAGGCTGCGCTCAGAGGTACTAAACAACCTTATCATCTCGACCCCGACACAGACCGTGGTACCGGCGCCAGCTAATGGCGCAATCATACCGCGGCCCAATAATAATAGTGATGAGGTAGATGATAGGGTTGTCACGGTAAGTAGCCAGTGCAACGATCGCTGGAGGATGCGCTCCGCGAGTATAGATCAACTCCAACCGAACTTAGGCCCCGATTACCACTCCTGCGGGACTGGCTCGAGCGGCCCCACGGTTTCCTCTCATTCCGTCTGGTGCAGATGCTGTCAGGCCACGGCTGTTTCGGCACGCACCTGCACCGGATCGGGAGGGAGGAGACTCCGGCGTGCCACGACTGCGGCGCGGCGGAGGACACGGCACAGCACACGCTCGAAGTGTGCCGGGCTTGGTCTGAGCCGCGCCGCAGTCTGACTGCGGAGATCGGACAGGACCTCTCACTTCACAGCGTGGGCAACTCTATGCTGGAGAGTGAGGGGTCCTGGGCAGCGGTCGCCTCCTTTAGCGAGGACGTCATCTCGCAAAAGGAGGCGGCGGAGCGCGCGCGTGAGGACAAACCTCTCGCAGCGCCGCTTCGAAGACGGAGAAGAGGTCGGAGAAGACGCCGTCTTCTCCCTCCTCATGGTGGTGATAGGCAGGTGACAGGCGCGGGGGCGCCTCCGCCCGCATTGCACTCTACACCACCTCCGCCGGTCATTCCCGGCCCTCCCCCCTCACGGGGAGGGCGTGTAGGGCCCGCTGTGTAGGCTGGCGAACGTCGGAGAGGGACTGGACGCAAAGGCTGTGCCGATCTCCCAGTCCCCCCACTCAGACGATGCGGGAATGCCCCTGGGTTGTTTTAGTGGGTATACCGGGTCAGCCCGGGGAGTCCCACATACCCCTCCCATTCCCCCAATGGGAGGGTATGCGTAATGCATTTTTTCCCAGCGCAAAAAAAAAAAAAAAAAAAAAAGGCCCCGATTACCACGGTTACCTATGCACAAAAAGAATAAGGCGCTGGTGTGTGCCTTGGACTCGCTGCTGCAGAACATCTTCGAAAGCAGCGAGAACCTCGTTGATACAAAAATAAATAAGTAATTAAATCAAGATATTTATGAGGATAAATAAACCTTTACTTACTTTGCCAGAGAGCCAAATAATGTCGTATAGAAACTTCGCCGGAGAGCCAAATAATGCGTTATAATGAGGACGGAAATGAAACACTCATTACGCTTCAAATACGTATAATTTTGGTAAACGAAAAATACTAAATTTGATGATAAAAAAAATAGGAAAAATAGTATATAAAAGTACAAAAAAAATAGGTATTGTGTGTTACAGTTGTCGTGACCGTTAATCTTATAAAACAAAGATCTATCTTACTATACGAAAATCATTACATTTTTAATTTGAGAAGGTTATAAAATTTACTAGACCGAATATCGCGGATTTAAAAAATACGGTTGCAACTCGTTTTATTTTAAACCCGGTAGGCCGGTTTCCTAAAGGATTAGTAACTCGTAATGATTGGTTCGCTCACAAGGAAAAAAAAGAAACGTTATTACATTAGTTTTAAAAGCGTACGATAAATGTCTTTTCACGCACGAAGTAGAGACAACCGACGTCAACCCAAAATGGGTATCGACAAAAGAATAATATACTCGGGCGAATATTTTAAGGTAAACCTCCCCGTCGTCCTCCTGACGACGGCTATGGGGCGCCTCTCCCGCAGTATCCTCTGGGGATATAGCCTTCCCTGCTACTGGCTTCTCGGGTGGCAGCCTGGGAACCTCGCCCGCTTAACAGCAATTTATATCACCAGACCATAAAACCGGTGATACGGCTTCAAGAGTTGTTCATAAGTTGTGCATGGACATATGTACTATGGCTTAAGCTCAACTGGCTAAAAAACTCACACCATTATTTTTATTTATTATTCCTCCGAATAAAACATGACCTCTTCTGGTCGTTGACAAAACACAAGTCCAGAACAAACGTCCACATTTTTTCATGTCAAAAAAAATCGAATGACTTTCAAAAAATCTACTGTCCGTGATTTAAAAAAAATAATCAAGGAGTTTCGCGTTTCAAACAGAAAAAATAACAAGACATTTAAAACCTCCACCTATTTCTTGGAGTGATTTGAGGAATTATGTAGTGACCACACTGCAGTACTCAATCCTGTACTGCGGGGCTGTTGCGGCATGTCGTATAGCAAACGTCAAGTTTCCAAGTTTGGACGAGGCTATACGACCAAAATCTGCTGTACCAGCCTGGCAGTGCAGGATCGAGCGGTGTATCGATGAGGCTAGCTGCGCTATACTGCTTCAGGGAGGGCAATACAAGACCACGTGTGATGCGCTTTGTGAGGCGGGCGTTTTCGGGGACTGGAATCAGCCCTCGAGAATACACGTCCCGTGTCACAGAGCGTATCGACTTCCTGAAGCAGAAAGTTTGTGCATGGGCAAACCGTATTCGGCGGTATAAGCGGCGGGTTGATCGATACTCGCAGAATCGCATGTTCCAGAGCGATGAAAGGTGGGTATACACAGGTTGGGAGCGACCTGAACAAAGTGAGACAGACGTGTGCCGCCCGGATGATATCGCCACGAGTACATTCTGGCGAAGCATCTGGTCGGTGCCCATCTGTCATGCCGAGGGTGACTGGATGCGCGATGTCGAGCGCGTGTGTGAAGCTATACCACCAATGGAACCAATTAACATCACCCCATTGGATGTAGCCAAAGCAGTCCGTCCATTACCGAACTGGAAATCTCCAGGACCGGACGGACTGCAAAACTTCTGGCTCAAATGGTATAACAGCTCACACGCACTCCTAGCATCTCAATTCCAGTCATCCTTGGAGTCTGGGTCGCTACCACAATTTCTAACAACTGGCGTTACCCACCTGCTCCATAAGACTGGTAGTCCCGCGGAGCCCAAGAACTATAGACCGATTACTTGTTTGTCCACGGTCTATAAACTTCTTACATCCATTTTGAGAGTGAAAATTAATGATCACTTTGAGAATAACTCAATTATGTCCGCCTTTCAGAATGGATGTAGGAAAGGGTTTCGCGGCCCTAAGGAGTTACTCCTCATAGAATGGCCATAAGCCAACAGGTTCGTCGATCCCGTAAGGATCTGTCGACATGTTGGATGGATTACAAGAAGGCCTATGATTCTGTGCCACATACATGGCTCATGAAGGTGCTGGAGTTGTACAAAATAGATGCAACTCTACGCGCCTTCCTTGAGTCATATATGAGGCAATAGAAAACGGTCCTTCGATATCCAGGATGTCGACCGATTCAAGGGAATGATGAGCCTGTATGGATTAAACGGGGAATATTCCAGGGCGACAGTTTGAGTCCACTTTGGTTTTGCTTAGCTCTGAATCCTCTTAGCACACTGCTGGAGGATTCAGGCCTAGGCTATCGGTTGAGAAGAGGTGGTCAAGCCATATCTCACCTCCTTTACATGGATGATCTGAAACTCTTTGCCCCTAACAATTTACGACTGATGGAGCTACTGAAGGTAACTGAAAACTTCAGTAGTGCCATCAGGATGGAATTTGGTGTGGAGAAATGTGCAGTCATGCATGTTAAGAAAGGGGAGATTATGGAATCTGAGGGAATTCAACTCTCGGATTCCATACAGGTTAGATCCCTCAGCTCGACCGAAACCTACAAGTATTTGGGTTTGTCGGAAGCGTTGGGCATTGATGTTGCTGACATGAAGCAATCGCTGAAGGAGCGCTTCTTTGGCCGCCTGAAAAAGGTTTTAAACAGCCTTTTGTTGGGCGGAAATAAGGTGCACATTAATACCGGCATGACCCAACCGTTGAAGAAGCTTCAACGGTTGGGTCATGCCGGTATTAATGTACTCTTTCGGCATACTTAAATGGACTCAAACTGAACTCGACGCCCTGGATAGGAGGGTCCGTACACTGCTGACTGCAAACCGGATGCATCACCCACGATCGTCGGTGATGAGACTGTACATCCCGCGGAAGTGTGGAGGTCGAGGCTTTTTAAATGCTAAGACTCTTCACAACCGCGAGATGTGCAGTCTCAGACAATATTTTCTCAAAGTCGATGTGGTTATGCACCGAGATGTGGTCGCAGTGGACAAGGGACTCACCCCGTTATCCATGGCTAAAGAGAACTGGCACAAACCTGTGATACTTACTACAGGTGACCGCAAGGAGGTATGGAAAGGCAAGGAGCTTCACGGACGCTTCTATCGGGCTCTTTATGGGTCCGATGTAGATTTCCTGGCGTCCGTGGCCTGGCTACGTTTCGGTGATCTCTTCGGAGAAACTGAAAGTTTTGTTTGTGCAATTATGGACGAAGTTATCTTGACGAACAACTACCGGAGGCACATTATGAAGGACGGGACGGTTGACCTGTGTCGGGCATGCCACCGTCCGGGTGAGTCCATCAGACATATTATCTCTGGTTGTTCTCGTCTGGCTAACGGCGAGTACTTGCACAGGCATAACCAAGTGGCCAGGATTATTCACCAGCAACTTGCTTTGAAATACCAACTTGTGGATTCTGAGGTACCGTATTACAAGTAGGTATGTGCCCGACCCAGTTCTCGAAAATGACCATGTCACGTTGTACTGGGATCGGTCTATCATCACTGATAGGACTATCATAGCTAACAAGCCCGATATAGTGGTGATAGACCGATTAGTGCGCCGCAAAATGATAATCGATGTTACCATTCCACATGACGAGAACCTCGTGAAAGCTGAGAAAGAGAAACAAATCAAGTATTTTGACTTAGCACACGAGGTTGTCGACATGTGGAATGTGGACTCGGCTGTCATTGTGCCGATAGTCATCACGGCCAATGGCTTGAAGCCAAAAGCTTCGACGACCACCTGTCGAAGCTGGCGTTACGCAGTTGGGTAAAGGGCCTGATACAGAAGGCAGTACTCCTCGATACGGCTCGTATTGTGAGGAGGTTCCTTTCTCTGGAGCCCTAACCACCGGTAGCTTGGACCCAGCTCCCGACACCGGCGGACTACTATTTTTATATTTTTAAATGTTTTTTATTGTTTTTTTTGTTATTGAAATATTTAAAAGTATAAAATGTATGTTTTAAAAATGAATAAAGAGAATAATAATAATAATCTTTATTATGAACATCTTACAGGGTATCTTTGAGGTGAGACCCTGACCTTCAAACTAGTAAAATACTGTATCTTGAAGGTCAGTTCCTTCCCTTCACAGACGTGTTATAAACTACAAGTACAATATGTCCATAATTTTAACGTAGGCTATCCTTTTTTTTCTTCATCTTATATATCTATGTCTTAGACCAGCAAACAAAAATATATTACTGGATTAGTAGTATGTGTAGTTTGTAGTATATAACGTAGTTTTTCGGTATACGCTAAGCATACACAGGCTGTTTAAAAGGTTCTCTGCCATCGTAAACCTCAGTTACAATTTAACACGTCGCAGTGTAGAGAAGGACCTCTCTATGTCACTGAGACTTGTAGTGTAAGGTTGTGTGTGCTAGTATAATAGTATATTTATTTTACACTTTATTGTACATCAAAAGTAAAACAAAAGGAAACTTAAAACTAAAACACATACAATGGGCGGCCTTATCGCATATATGTTGTGGTTGTGCTTAGTCAAAGTCACATGCAAACGCTGACCTGCATGGCGACGACGAGCTGCATGCTGACAACTCCGACTGCGGCGCTGGAGGCCATCTGGCTCTCCCCCCGCTCCACTTGTTCATACAACAGGAAGCCACGATGACAGCAGTTCGGCTTAAAACACTGGATCTCTGGGGGTAAAAGAGACAACACATCGCTTTGCTCGAGGAGCTCAATAATGAACTCCCCGAAACAAAAGTAATCAATGACCGGGCCAAACAATTTACTTCCACAAAAAATACAAAATCCAATTGCACGAGGATCACCGCTGCGAGGGGCTATGCCCTGCAGAGCTGCAGATCTTTACCAATGGATCATAAACAGGTGCTGGTACGGATTGCGGGAATCTTCTCAGAGGATCTCTAGCTCAACATACGCATAGCCACACCATAGTGTTTCAGTTAGTGGCCGTCTTGCAAGCTCTGAACAGCCACATAGTTAACTCTGGGCTGATCCTCAAGTGTCACCAACGTCTCAACCAGGTTGGCAGATACAACAAAGTAATCATTCAATGTATCATCATCATGGGCACACCGAATCCCGAGGCAACGATAAAGCGGACGAACTCGCCAGAAAGGATTCGAGTATGGCGGCGATCCCAGCTTGCAAAATTGGTTCTTGCAAGTATCCTAAGACCAAACATTTTTTACTTTTTTAAGACACTTACTAACGTATATTACGTATATAAGTGTGGAATTGGGCGCACTTTGTAAGAGTAATTGCCCTTATAGTTGTTGTACTATGATCTAATTAAGTGTATTTTATATCTTATATTATCTTGATAATGCTGCAGTAACAATAAATAATTTATAAGTGTCTTACACTGACATGCTGTAAGGTCCATAAGCCTTTTGAGTGGTTAATGCCGTTATAAGAGTAATTCCTCTTGTATTGCTCTCTGTGACGTCATTGCAAGCGTATTATCACAGAATGTCGAAAAAGAAAAAAATACGTGGGCTGTGTGTAAAAAATCAAAAGTAAAGTCAAAGTCAAAGTCAAAGCATTTATTTCAATTAGACCATTTACAGGCACTTTTGAATTGTCAAGGTCGGTCGGTCAAAAAGATGAAGCTATTTGCACGTTCCAAAGCGTAGATCTCTATGGAGAAGAACGTGCAAGAAACTCCACGGACACTCTTTTAAAAATGATATTTTGTTACAAAATTATGGTTACATCATTCATATTGAAATTATACATATATGTGAGAACGATGTAAAAGACGTGCAGGATAAAAGAGTCCGGAGTAAAAAAAAAGAAAAAAAAAAGAAACAATTAAAATAAACCATGGCAGCCGAGAGTAACCAGTCTCAGCTGACGGCGCCCGTTCACGAACATGACGCATACGCTAGCACCATTCGGCTCAACCATTTTTTAGGGAGCCAAATGATCCAACGCATGCGCCACCATCAGCCAGACTTTTGAGTGAGCATGACATCCCCAATCGCCAGGGTACATTCAAGTCAAAGACCAACCCAAAATGATCATTATAGTTTAAAGCTACACAGTACTCACACATGTGCATGAAATTATACAATGTTAAATAAGTTGCATCTATACACTGAAAAAGATTTGCGTTCTTACAATCTTCAGCCGGTCCAACAATATTACGAAATGCTAACAGATTACTTTGAGCCCTTAGTGGCTACCTAGTGGCGTTGTGGAGCAGGACCAGCATTGAGCCAAGCATTTTCATCTTCAATATACTCCCCTAACTTATAATATGCTTGCCTGCATAGTGTGCGTTTAAAACAAGATTTAAATTTTGTCTCATTTAATTCTAATATATGGGGAGGTATTTTATTGCTAATAATGTTAAGTATTATTTTCATACAATTAATAATAATAACTTTATAATAATATAACATCTTTGACAGTGTATCTTGCTATTGTATGGATGAACAACTTGCGGAGTGCATTTCCTCGATAGTTTTGTAATATAAATAACAATATTTCCACGGGCCCCTTCTGAAATGTGTCTAGAATATTGAAAATTTATTTTAAAAAATATTGAAATGTAAATGTGCATGTGAATCTTAAGACATTGTGTGAACAATTAAAAGGTTAATTACGTAACAATAATATGTCTTATTTCACACTTGTTAAGTGACCTTTAAGCCTTTTGCTCTTGTTTAACACTGACCTAAGGTAATGGGTCCGTTTGGCCATGTTTATCATTTTAGAGTTCCATAAGAAAAAACACGTCACACTTTTTAGTAGAAGTCTACGTTTAGGTTATCAAAATGTCCAGGTCTGCAATGCGGCTTGAATGTTAATAATTGTTTAAGACTACTTACTTAACTGAGCCGTATCAAGATGGTTGTCATAGGTAATGGATGTCGACTGCTTTTTTAATAAAACCCTTAAATGTTTAAAAAAAGTGGCCTTGGAACATAACACACCTTTACGATCTGAAAAAAGTATCGCTTGTGTATGTGTTACTTCATTCAACGCCGACGTCTCTCAAAAACCAGCTCATTTCTTAATGGCTTAAAAATCGTAATTAAATTATTGCATGGCCCAAGTTTCATTCCTTCCCGCAACTGCAAATCTTTTTCATAGTTCATTTTGTGGACGTCTGATTCATTTTTACATTTATCACTAGATATGAGTACTAATTAGCCGCCCATTGTACATGTGTTTTAGTTTGTACTTACTTTTCTTTTTATGTTTTTTCGGTGCAGGATTTTTGATGAATTATACCATTATTTTTAAAATAATTTTCAAATTCCCTGTTGCATAATTCTAGTCCATTATCTGACCTTATAATTTTTATTTTCTCATTTTGTTGGTTTTCAACAACTGATTTATTTTTTTTAAATCTGCTGAAAGCTACACTTTAATGCTTGAGAAAATATATGAAAGTCACGCGACTATAATCATCTACTAATAGTATGAAATATCTTGCTCCATTTAACGAACTTATTTCCATTGACCCGGAAAGATCTGTATGTATTCTGTGGAGTGTCTCCGGACTTCTTTCACCAACATTTTCCCCTCACAACAAGTTGTACATTGAGACTTGGTTATTTCAAAATTGTTTTCATAAGACAAACCATCAACAATGTTTTCTCATCTTGTTCATGTCTTGACTGTTTATATGTGCTAGCCTTCTGTGCCATAGCTTTCCACTAACTGCCGGTGCAGGCAGCATACAAGTCTGTGTTTTTAATCATAATTTATAAACACCATCTGACAAGTCAGCTTTCACTACCAAATTGTTGTTGTGATTTTGAATATAACAATGTTTTTCTTTAAATATGACGCTATTTCCATTCTTTATGAGCTCACTAACTGACAATAAGTTGTTTGTCAAAATAGGCATACATAGCACATTCTTTATTGTTATGTCATAGTCTAACTCTGAAGTACCTAATGTTGACGTCTCCGGAACAAACTACTGGTACCTTTGACTCGTCAGCAACAATAATCTCAGATAAACAAGGTGTTAATTCATATTTTTCACCCAATCTTTGTTCGCCGTCAGGTGTGCACTTGCTCCTGAGTCTACGTACCATTCAATCTTGTTAAACTGTCCGTTCAGGAAAACAACACTGAACACACATTTACTCATGTTACTGTTCAACAAAGGGCACTTATTTCGATAATGTCCAACTTCTTTACATTTATAACATGTAATTGTTTTTGTTGAAGAATCTGTCTCTGCTTACACTGACTTCTTGTTTGACATTGACGGTCGGCAATACTTGTTTGGTTTGTTGTTAGAGTTAAATTTAATTTTGGCGACAAATGCTGCACCACTATATTCGTTTTCACTGGCCACGTCCATGTCAAGCAACTTTGATTTTATGACATCTGCAGTTATCGAAATACCCGAATGTTCAATTGCCATGATCATTAGAGAATACCGATCCGACAAACCTGCTAATAATAATGATCCCACCCACTCTTCGGTGATTGTAAAACCTGTGCCATTCAACTTTTGTGCTGTCTCGACCATCTGAGTTACATAGGTACCCATTGAATCAAAATTTTCTAGGCGTATGGATTTCAAACGTCGTAGCAAGATTATTTTTCTCGAGAATACAGAGTCGTCATACATGGTCATCAATTTTGTCCATAATTCTACTGAGCTATGAGTTTTCTTGATGTGCACGTACAAAGCTGGATCTATCGTCAATATTAGCTTTGCCTTTGTTTTTGCAATCTGCCGTCAGCTTGATGTACACAGCCATGCCTTGCCACCAATAGATTTTCAGCCGCAAAACTCCATTCTCCATAATTTTCTCTACCTTTTAACTTCGGCACACTGGCAATATAATTCGAAGTCATGTTTCCGCAATACAACGTACACTATTTTTAACTTTATACTCAAAAATATCTGTTAAAATCGGGAGAAGCCATAACCTATAATGAAACACGTTAGCATTCGCAACAGACTCAATTTGATATTTCAAGAGTGCGCTACTGGCATTTTACAACGTTCAGAAATATAACATTTTGATAGACCTATAGGTATAAAGAAAATAAATAAATATTAGAGTAATCTATCTGTTCAAAGATCAAAACTGGTGGATTTTCTGGTAGTACGGAACCATCAATTTTTATATCTCTAATGTTAGTTCTAATATTTTCGAATCTCATTAAGACTTGCAACGATTTTCGTATAGACTCTGGCTTTGTACTAGGTACATAACTCAAAGTATGTTTAATGTTTTTTTTTTAAAGAAAAGAAAGAAAGAAATTCTCTTCTTCGGTACCTATGCTAATTATTTAACTCCAATTTAGATTATAATCAGTTATTACAGGGTATCGACCCTGTCAAGACTCGCAAGATCAAAATGATCTTATAAAAGTCTTCAAAATTCGAAGACTTTTAAAGAGTAGAAGAATATTTAATATTCTTCTACTCTTTAATGTGACTTACCTAGACATGGCAAATTACAATTATGATTGGTTGGTTTTAGAGCAGTTTTAAACAAAGGTTTAGTAAGAGCAGAAGTAGAATCAAACACTTACAAACACTACTTCAGACTCTGATAAGAACGAATAAATATACTTATAAAAAGCTTTTTAAGAGCCATTATAGTCTTTTATAGTGCTCATATAAAGCCTTTGTCCTGAGAAATGATTTATAAAGATTTCTTATATTAGTAATTGAGTGTAAATGCTCTTTATAGCCCAAAACGTCTTATCACATGCCTTTATAAGATATGCGATCTTGATCAGGACACATAAGGCGAAGATAATGCGAGATAATGCCTAAGTTCTTATAAGATTTATTCTTAAGGCTATTTTGCTAGCTGGGATAGGACCAGCCAGTGCGATTCTGTAAACATGTCGAAGTGAACACCCGGGCGAGGCGCACGACGGGTGAGTCAAAGTGTCAATCCATACAAATAAGATGGAATGACAGCTCTATTGTCGTTCACTCCGCCAAGGTGAACACCGTGAGATGTCGACAGAATCGACCGGCTGAACCCATCGTGACACTAATTTTCGGATAGGTGCCTACGCATTTTGGTAAGGAAACGCTCCAGAGACAAATATCATAAATTTTGGGTAGACCATGGTGAGTGTAGGCAGGCCAAAGAGGCACGTCCCTCTATTAATGGCCACAGGTCCTATAAACACTTCTTAGTCATAGGATTAACTGACAGCCCACTCTGCAGAACCTGCATGGAGGATGAGACAGCACACCTGCTCCTAAGCGGCCCGGTGGTCGCTGATTACAGGGCTAAGTACTTTGGAAACCCAGTGGTCTGATCTGTGGATCGCGTTCTAGATTGAAACTGTACGGGCAGCTTTAGGAGTTATCGACCGTATTCAGTGGCCTGCCTTTATATTGCCTTTTTAAAAGAAGTAGGGAAGGTAGCCAATTCAAAGCAGCGGTTGAAAATGTGGCATAGTATAGGTGCAAGGGTTCGAGAATATCTTCTAAGAAAGGTTTGAGATATGCCATCCCATCCAGTGGCCGCATTAACCCTTAACTGGTTAATAGTACTTATGACTTCATCAGGATCTGTTTATTATAAAACAAAAGATTTGTTGGATTTAGAGCTATGTGTTGAAGGTTCGTGGTTTTGAGTATTCTGAATATTTTCTGCAAGTTTTTTTCCAATATTGACAAAGAATTCGTTTATCTTATTGCAAGACTGTTCGGGAGAGTAGGAGTGAGTTAAAAGTTGGTTGGAAGGATTCTTCGTTTTTTGAGAATTAGTGATAGTTTTAATGGTGTCCCATAGTTTTTTTGGATTTTGAGATGCCTTGTTTAGTTCTTCAGAGTCATATTTTCTTTTTATTTTTTTCAAAAGTTTTGCGCAAAAATTTCTGTACCGTTTGTATGTAAGTATTAATGTTTCATTTTCCGGAGACTGTTTAACTTCTTTATGGAGAGAATCTCGGTGCCGGATACACCGCAGCAAGCCTGGCGTAATCAAAGGTTTAAGTGTTCTTTTACTTGCTGGGACTTTGACAATTGTCGTGAAACTATCTATGGCATTTTTTGTAATGTGTGTAAGGCTGTTGATAGCATCGATAGGGTCAGAGATAAAGAAAAGGGGCGTTAAGTCTAAATTTTTCATAGTGATATCAAGTTGTTCGTAATTTATTTTAGAGAAAAAGTTCCGGGAATTTATTTTTGTTCTTTTATTACTTACACATAATAGGGAAGAGCAATGATCAGTAAGCGTTGTGTCGTAGATTGGGGTAAGAATAGAGGCCTTGGATCTAATAATGATAATATGGTCTAAGCAGTTTTGTCCTCTAGTAGGCTGTGTATGAGCTGGTAGGAAACCGTGATACGCCATGGTGCTAAGGTATTCGTGGGATCGTGAATCTTTAGTAGTGGGTTTAATATCCAGATTAATGTCTCCAGTTACGATGACTACTTTGTGGGAAGTTAGAGATGGAAGTATGTTATTGAGTGCTGTAAGAAATGTATGAATGTTATCGTTTGAAGGGAACCGGTAGATACACAGTACAGCCATTTCAGAGTTTAGCATGACGAGACGACCCGAGGTAGATCCAAGGAAATCAGGTATCATTTCATATCAATGAAATGTCCGACTTAGCGTACACAACAACCCCGTCGCTCTGATTAAGGTGTTTGGTAGTTTTGTGTGTTTTATAGTTTTGTAGTGTAGGAATACAGGTATTACTAGCGCACGGTAACCAGCATTCTGTAAGCACCAGAAGATCACAGTACATATTCATACGGTGAAGTAGGGTTTCGGGGTTTAGGTAATTGCAGCTAATGGACCGGATATTTTGCGTAAGCGTAGTAAACCAAGAGCTCCCGTTTTTAATGTAGGATTTGGTGTCTTCAGGGGTACATAAGTGAGTTTCGGATACAGAAAATTGGTCGAGATTTGACATTATATTATTTAAGTTATTTGACATAGTTGTAAGAAATTATAGGCAAAAAAAGGTTGTGAACAAGGCTTTATGGATGATTCGGTATTTTTAGGGACTTTTGTTATCAGTAATGGCGAGCATGATGTAATGATAATGTGTGCAAGTTGTGTATTAAGTGCAAGTTTTAACAAGTGTTTATTAAAAGAGAATTGAGTTGATATGTTAAGTGTATAGGTTACATTAATGAGCTTAATAATAATATCAGTATAAACAAAATAAAGAACGATTGATGTGAGAACTGTTGACCAACAATGAGTGCTTCTTAAAGACTGGGCTAGTCATAGGTTCTTGGTTGGAATAGGTGATGACATCTTTTGGATTTGCAGTTCGCTTTTAACAACAATAGATGGGCTGTCAGGATCTTTTTTCATCAGGATGCGTCCATCCGCGGTCCAGCAAAACATGTACTGGTTAATTTTGGCGTAGTTCCGAGCCATATAGAAAAGTCGTTTGGAGTAGGGAGTTAATTGTTCGGCCGCGTGTGTTGGAGTTTTTGGAGCTGCTAAACCCAGGTGTGTTGAGTTTAACTTGTTGTTAGGATATCGTTTATTGTGGTCTTTAACAGCTGTTAGAAAGGTGGCTTTACCTAGGGTGTTTGTAAATTGGACTGTTAAAGTGGAATTTGGACTTTCTTTCTTTGAAGGCTGTCGTGAAACGTCGCGTATATCAGATACTTGTAGCTTTATTTCCAATTGTTTTGACAGTTCCAGTAAAGCATCATATAGCATCTTTTTAGTCTCATTAGCTCTCTTTGGTACGTTGCGAAGCTCGATGCAAGTTTTAACTAAGGCACGGTCGAATGACTCCATCTTTTCTTCCAGTGCAGTTAGCTTTGAAGCCATGGAGTTGCGTTCTTTTTCTAAGCCAATAATTTTTGTTTCTAGAGAGGTTAACTGGTCAGATACAGAATTTACTGATCTTTCCATATCCGTAAATGTTTCCTCTATTTTTGAGTTAGAAGTTTTTATTTCAATAAAATAGCTCTCTAACTTCTCCATGCGGGTATTTTGTGAGCTAGACATGTTTTGTATCATATCTCCTATTTCGTTCTTAAAGTCCGCCAAATAGTCGCTAACATTGTTCTGATCTGACGGACATCGTCGTCATAAATGACTTTTAATTTTGATTTTCATATTCATATTCATATTCATCTTTATTTGCATTCCATAATGTAATATGTGAAGGTCTTATAATGAGCTTAAAAGCTAGGAACCAATTACGGACCCTGTAGGGCACAGCAAGAAGTATAAAATTAATACATTCGTTAACAATTTTAAGCATGTCCTATATATTAGTTAACAATTTTAAAACATGTCCTATATATTAGTTAACAATTTTAAACTTTAACATATTTTTTATAATAATACAATATTTAAATAATAGAATTTTAAACAACTAACAATGTATGGTGTCTGTTTGTGTTTTATTGACATTACGTAGGGACTACTGGAATGTAATTTCATACGCGAAGAGGGTGGCATTAACATGTTTTTATATCTGACAGATCGGTCGTTATGTTTGTATTTTTGATTCCAGGTACCCTCTTTGAGATAGTAACACCAAGGCGTTGCTGGCCTTTTTGGGGAGCTGGGGTGGATCGAATGACACATTTAATTTTGTCCCACCTGCACGCAAAATACGCCCGATTTACATGCATATACATCTTAGCATATACTTAAGTCAAAGCATTTATTTCAAACTAGCTGTTGCCCGCGACTTCGTTCGCGTTTATGTATTGTTAAATGATGTGGCTAGGTCAGGTCAATAAGATATACGAACAGTCAATATCTAACAATTCCTTGCCTCCTTTTTTATGTATGGGAAAACATCAAATGACTCCTTTTGCTCTGGGCGGAATGGAAGGGAGTGTCAGACTCTTACTGACTAAAACCCATCTGTGTTCCTCCTAATGCCCTTTGCGTTCCAGGGCCGCGGTGACTCTTACGAACAAATTCCGCAACCCTAATTTTTCGTGAGAAACGTTGTAATGATAATGCTTCTCTCATTTCATCGAAACTATTCACAGCAGTCCCAGAAGATGTCGTTAAAAATGTGGGTATAGATTGGGACTATAGCGGTATAAACGTCAATTTTCTGCCCAACTGTCTCATTTAAGATTTGCAGATGACTTTGTGGTTTTCACTGAGAACTTCGATGACCCAGAAAATACTTCAAAATCTTTAAGGTGCTTCTTTTACGTTGGGTCTTAGGATGAATATGACCAAGACGAAGGTTATGGCAAACACCTTCAGCGATTCAAATCTGGAAATAAATTGTTGGAGATGATTAACCGATATGTTTATCTTGGCCATATCCTTTCAATCGGCAAAGAAAATCAACACACAGAGGTATCTAGAGGAACACACCTTGGATGGGCCGGTTTTTATCAAAATGGACGACATTCTAAAGCCTGCCAAAATTCCGCAATGTCTGAATTCCCGCCTTTATAACCAGTGTGCTTTTCCCACTATGACTTACTTACTTGGACGCTCACGCAGGAGGCTGTGTACAGACAGACTGATAGTTGCACAGAGAGACAAGGAGCGTTCCATGCTTGGTAGAGGTACGTCGTCGAGATCCGAAGACGTACGAAGGTTTTCAACATCGGAAAACGAATTGTAGAACTAAAGTGGAGCTGGGCAGGACACTTGGCAAGGCGCGGTGATGATAGATGGAGTAAGGCAGTGTCTAAGTGGCGTCCAAGGACTAGAAGAAAAAGTATTGGTCGGCCGGCGGCGAGATGGGTGGACGATATTGTTGCCATCGTGGGTAGAACCTGGATAAGGCTGGCACAGCAACGTGGGGATTGGCACACGAAAAGAGAGGCCTATGCTCAGCAGTGAGCGAAGTTAGACTGTGGTGACTTGGCAAGTTTCATCAACATCGTGTATCATCATACATATGGGCGCGAAACCATAACTTGCTATGATTTTGTTTCTTTTGATTATCTTGTAGTTGATTTGACTTCCGTGTTTAATTGGATCAGTCTTCCGTCTTATTAAAAAAAATATTGAAAGGATTTAAGTTGACCACTTCCTTTTATTTCTTTTAAATATAATATTGCTATATCCTGTCGAATTTATATAGATTTAAATTTGACTAGTTCCTTTCAAATTATTTAAAAAGATTGTAACATCCTGTGTGATTTTTATAAGGATTTAATTTGATTACTTCAGTTTCATTTCCTGTTAAAATTATATAGATTCAATTTGACTAGTTCCTTTCAAATTATTTTAAAAGATTGTGACATCCTGTATGGTTTTTATAAGGATTTACTTTGATTACTTTTCCTGTTAAAATTGTATAGATTTAATTTGACAACTTCCTTTCTAAATTATTTAAAGAAATATTAACTTACTGTTGGACTTTTATAAGGATTCAATATGACTTCCGTTCTACTTATTTATTTTAAATGCTAATCTACCGCCTGAGTGAATATTATAAGGATTTATTCCTCTTTAATGTTTCCCACCATATTTTTATTTCGCTGTCAACTTCATGCTTGTAATTTTGTGTATAAAAACCGATGTAATACGAATTTAATGGCATTCTTTGGCTGCTCGTGAAGTAAACACCTTGGACTCAAGTACAGTATTTCTTTATTGTTTCCTGAAACATTTCCCTGCTATATTTACTGTCTGTGTGTGTATTGCTGAACATTATGTGTGACTTCGACAACGATGGCGACAATGCGCCGACAGCAGCGGTGGGATCCAGCTCGCCCCTACTGAAGTTTTCTGGATTCCGGGTCCGCAAACCTGTGCCGACCGCCCAGCCAGACCAAACTTTCTCGATGGAGCAAGTGATGAGTCTGGTGACGTCGATCACGAAACAAGCCACATCAAGCGCCGTGACTGCAGCGCTATCTGCTACCTCTGCGCCTTCACGGGATCATGGCAATTTCTACCTACCGCCATGCGATTTTAGCTGCCTAGCTCCCCGAAAGTATCGTCATTGCTGAGGTTAGACTCTAAAGTATCTGCAATATTGATGTAGTGGCTTCTTATTACAAGTCCTCGCTAATTAAACTGTTTGAAAAATGTCGATAAAAATTTTACGAACAAAAACCTTTTAAAATCAATATTGCTTACCTCCCATAACATACGGCGTGATAATATGTAGCCTAAAGCCTTCCTTGGTTTACAAAGAACATTTTTACTGAATTTCAATTCAATCTATCCAGTAGTTTTGGCGTGAAGCCATACCATACACACATACAAACAGACAAAAATTCTAAAAAGTCACTTTTTGTCATCAGTTACGTTTTTCTAACAAAAGCCACTTATTTTTTCTCGAAAATTCTCAATGTACATTTCTTTAGTTACTGTTTTATTATATGTAATAGAACCATTCACAGGTACTTTTGAATTGTCAAAGTCAGTCAGTCAAAAACATGAAGCTATTATTTGCACGTTCTAAAGCGTAGATTTCTATGGAGAAGAACATGCAAGAAACTCCACGGACACCCTTTTAAACCATTTTATGTTTTACAAAAATCTTATTACACTGTCCTTGTTGCTTTTTTAAACCCAGACGCAAAAAAAGGGGTGTTATAAGTTTGACGTCGATGTCTGTGATGGTGTGCGTATGTGTGTCTGTCCGTGGCATCGTAGCTCATAAACGGATGGACCGATTTTGATGCAGTTTATGTCACGCGAAAGCCAGTTTCTTTGCGGTGGTTCTTAGATTTGTTTGGTAATCGGTCCAGCGGTTTGAAGAGTATCAGCTCTTTTCCAAAATTATGTAAGGCATTTTTGGAAAAATTATTCCAAAAATAGGTGGAAGTTCTCAATGCTGTTTTGTTTTTCTGTTTTTGACGCGAATCTGAATCCTGGGGCTCTAGACAAGTGACATTCTGTCAGCGGTAGCGTGGCGAAGGCGATTGTCAATACGACAAAAATGTATGGGATTGACAGATGCTATCGAAATGTCACGTGATCAAATTCCTACATTTTGACATTTCGACAGTCGCATTCGCTAATCGAAGAGCACATTGTCTAGGGCCTCTGGTTATTTTTTTCTTTTTCTGTTCGAATGTTTGAATCGATAATATTTGACAAGAAAAATCAAGATTTGTTTTTCCAGGCAATGTTGAAAGATTCGTGGTGGCGAGACGTTCGTTATATTCATAATTTTTTTTCGGAAGCTCAATATTCAAATTACTCTGTGCGAAGTAAATACTGTACCAAATGGTGATGTTTTCGCGCTGTACCTATATCAACTAACCTTTGAAACCGGTTCACCGGTTTACCCCCCGGAAGTGATCCCCGGTCTGTCCACTCTAAAGACCGGGATTGCCTGATTACGCGGGCAAGTTCGTGAGGTACTTGAACTGCAGCCTGATACCTAGGAAGCGAGCAGTAGAAAGACGCCCTGAACGCTATTCGAGACAATGGTGCGGAGAGGCGGTGTGATAAGTCGCCGTTCGCAGCCCGGCGGCGCCGGCGGCGGCGGCGTGGAGGTTGGTGGTGCGGTTATGGAGATTCGTTCCCTCCCTATGCGGTTCCAATAAGGTGTAACGTCGATTTTCTCCAATTCGTGCGCGAAAATACTGTGACTTAGTTTTTTGTATAAAGTTTTATAATTTCTTTCTTGTAGGCAAACCAAATATTACAGAATTTTCTTAAAGGAAACGACCTCCCAGTTTTAAAAAATGAGTTCCACCGTGTTCTAAATGTGCTTAAATTGGTCCGAACAAGTTTAATTGTAAATTTACATAAACGTAATGGTTTCTGTGCCAAATTTAGGTTCTGTAGGTACGTTAAAATTTGAACGGATACTTTCAACATTTTTTTATCATATGATAAAATATAAGTAGTGTTTACTTTTGTATCTAATTTTGTGGTTAGGTATTATTTAATTTAGGCTTTTTTAATTATTTACAAAATTAAACGTATTCTGCGTAAAAATGTTTGTGCAATATTCATTTTCTCATGCATTTTGTACTCTGACTGATTCTGACACATTAAAGAAACAAAACACGAATGAGCCAATTCTAATAGTTAAACTTAACTGAGTGCGGCAAAAAAGATGCCACTTTATTAACAATTAAATAGATAGGTATTAAACAACGTCTGACTCGTTTAATTTTGATAAATTATGTTTTGTTTATGTACATTTCCCATTATTAAACAACTTTTAGGAGAGTTACATTTTTGCCTGAAAACTTATATGACAATTTCTTACATCTCGAAACCCCGAGGTAGTATTGTTTTAATTTTCTCGATATAAATAAATAAACATTTTTGTCAAGTTAATATTTTTGCTGTACAAAGTCAAAAAATAACATTCTTTAAAAAAAAGTGTAGTGCCGTGGATGAAAAACGTTTATTTTTCTTACCTACTTGTACAGCTCAATCTGTTCTACAAATGTCCCAAACTAACATGCCAGTTAATATTTTTTCCCATCGAGTTATCATGAAATCAAATGTTTTACTAAAAACAACGAACATCCGGGGGTTAACTTTTCGCGGGATGCATTTAAACATACTTCTCTGTTGTTATAAACTCAACACAAAATCGGAGTTAAGAATTAATGCTGTTTGCCTTATTTTCGGCGTAATTTGACTGGACTACATATCTGTCGTGTAATTTAAAAATGGAAGGATCTCTTTTACTCCGAAACATGGCAACCAGAGGTAAATTATCAAAGGTTTTATTTAAATTTCGAACTGGCATGCAAATGGAAAGCTGTTTATTGAAAAAAAAACAAATGAACATTTTAACGCGGGAAAAATTATTGTTTGTCGTTGTTCGTCATTGATTAGGTAATTTTCTAGGTACTCATCATCATCATCATCATCTCAGTCGAAAGACGTCGACACTGCTGGACATAGGCCTCCGCCAAGTGTCACCACTACAACCGGTCCTGGACCCGGTGGCTGGTCTGGTCCTGGTGGCTGGTAGCCTTTGTTTTAAAGGAAAAAGTTACGCCTGCTTGTGTGTTGAAAAATCATCATAGGATGCATCGTGTGATTTCCATTTCTTTAATAGAAAGGCTCACAAAAGTGCCCAAAGATAAACTAAAATTTTCAATCTTAATTAAAATCTTGCATCAATTGTGTCCCACTGCAGGGCAAAGACCTCCCATCCTTCCTTGCACTGGTCTCTGTCCTATATTACATCTGGCCAGTCTACTCCTGGGTCTACCATAATCATAGACAAATAATGAAAAATCTCGTTCAATCCTTAAGCTCCTCTGCTGTGGGAAGTCTGCAGAGCCGAACTAAGTGTGTGTGTATTCCCAGCGGAAAAAGGTCGATTTTCTTAATTTCAATTAAGCAGATATTTAGTGTATGACGTCGTGTAAATGTGTATGGTAAGTACGAATTTGTGCATCCAACCATTGGGGAGTTATTCAACAAAAACTGTTTCCGCTGGAACTACGTCATCCCAGCGGCACTTTTTTTTTCCTATGGACGTACAACAAAAAAAATACATTTTTATTTTTTTTATTTTATTAGGGAAAGCAAACAATTGTACATTTTTTTTTTCTTACGTCTAAGTAAACAATTACACAGTCTAATCATAACATTGTACAAAATTATTAATTGGTTTTGAGTGCAGCAACCAGTTCTTTTTTAAATAAATTGTGAGAAATACATGCAATAATTAGTGTGTGACGAGAGGTAAATGTGTATGTTTAAATGAAATTTGTGTGTCTTAAAACTTCGAAGATATTCAAGTTTCCGCTGCGCTGACGTTTGGCTATTTGATGGAAATCATATAAATCGGTTTAGTGCAGAGTTGATTTTTTTTATGCACGTTGCTATGAATTTGTGTACAATGTTTGTGAAAACAGATTTTGAAAAAAGCATACCGTTTATGAGATATACACGTAAAGGTGAAATATGGTTATTAGGTCTTAGTACTTAAAATAGGAACTTTAGAGCCTAACTTTTAACGTTTATTTGTATCTTTTGAGTGTCTACAACGTCTTGGCAAGTTTCATTTATGTGCGCTTAGTAATTAATGAGCAATGGCATAATTTACTACGAATGGACCACTATATTTTATGACATCCCATTGTAGGACTTTTTAATGGAAAAGCAAAATAAAACATATTCAAATATTTAGTGTATTAATTCAACTATTCATATGTAAAATTTCAGCTCATTACGCTCAATTATTAAAGAGATATAATAAAAATACCAAAAACAACCGAATTACATGGATAAACCGACCAAGTTTGAATGGCTACAAAAAAGCGGCCGTGCAGTACATAGAGCTAACGTTCTAGAATTTCCAGTGTTTTACCATTATTGGACTAGTACAGGTCGGAACACAATTCTTGACCTGGCTCGATACGTTTCGAAACGCTTTACTTGGCATCACTGTTACCATTGCGATTATATTATTTAGGTACATCGAAATTTAATTGTTCAATTTTAATTAAAACGTCATTCGAAATGTGTCGAGCCAGGTGCCAAGTTAACGCGTACGGGTAGTAGTTATGCGCGCGCTTCCTGTTCTGTTTTGTTTATCAGTCACAAAAATGTGCACCCAAGGACAACGTGCGTATGCGCTGTTTATTTTGCCGCAACGTAATATTATGTACCTATTGGACTCTGTTATTGACATAGTGTAAGTGACTGTGACATACTTATTGAGCCAGTAGGTAGTGAGAATGATTAAAAGATAAACAAGGTAAGTACTTCCTAATAAAAAACCTCATGAAAAAGTTATCTGTTGGAAGGTAGGTATATAGGTTCAAGTGACAACTGTATTTTGTTACTAACATCTCGACGACGCCGAAAGCCTAAAAGTTGTCTATATCTGCTATGTACAGATTCCAGTGCATACAGTGTTTATGACAGCCATGTAAATACCTATAGTTATTTGATGAAAGTTGGTTCAGCTGTTCAAAAGTTGCAGTCTCTTATTCGAACTTGTTTCTAAGAATAATATGTGTAGGTGTGTGTGTGTACCTTTTATTTTCTAGGTAGGTACTTTGTAGTGTGAGACGAGAATTTCGTTTGTTCTTGTTTGCATTTATTCAAACCACAATTAATAGGTATAATCCCGCAATAATATTACGTAGGTACCTACTTATTGTTAACCTGTCAGGCACTGCAAGCGCGAAACACAGAACAACAGTCAAGCCCCGCCCGCATTTTTATATAATACAAGCTGTTGCCCGCGACTTCGTACGCGCATATCCCGTTTTTTCCCGGTGGAATTCCCGTTCCCGTAGGTATTCACGTTCCCGTAAGAATATGCGCTAGAACGTAGGTAAGTAGGTCGGTACTGCACTACACTATAAACCTACCTTCAAATTGAGTCAATTACTTAGTACTGATCTGTGATTCTGTGATTGTAAGACATACTTATTTGTTGCTGTAAAAGCTCGAACGAGAAGACCAGGTACTTAATACCTAAGATTTACTTATACATAAGTATTTGAGCTTTTACAGTAGGCAACGTATTTCTTATTTATAAAAGACTGATTCTTTATATCAATGTGTGGTGGCGTTGTTAGCGGCACAATAAATCTAACAATAATTTGATTTTATTTGATGTTATTATTACTTTGTTAATAATGTTTTTTTAATTTTAATTGTCAGTAACTAATAAATATCTTTCAGAGTACAAAGTTAATGCAGTTGTTTTATTTTCTGCGAAACGATTGTGTACGCGCCTGTACGAATCTATTAAACACGATAACGATACTATACTGGAAATTCTAGAACGTTAGCTCTATGTACTGCACGGCCGCTTTTTTGTAGCCATTCAAACTTGGTCGGTTTATCCATGTAATTCGGTTGTTTTGGTATTTTTATTATATCTCTTTAATAATTGAGCGTAATGAGCTGAAATTTTACATATGAATAGTTGAATTAATACACTAAATAGTGGAATATGTTTTATTATGCTTTTCCATTAAAAAGTCCTACAATCGGATGTCATAAAATATAGTGGTCCATTCGTAGTAAATTATGCCATTGCTCATTAATTACTAAGCGCACATAAATGAAACTTGACAAGACGTTGTAGACCCTTAAAAGATACAAATTAACGTTAAAAGTTAAGCTCTAAAGTTCCTATTTTAAGTACTAAGACCTAATAACCATATTTCACCTTTACGTGTATATCTCCTAAACGGTATGCTTTTTTCAAAATCTGTTTTCACAAACATTGTACACAAATTCATAGCAACGTGCATAAAAAAAATCAACTCTGCACTAAACCGATTTATATGATTTCCATCAAATAGCCAAACGTCAGCGCAGCGGAAACTTGAATATCTTCGAAGTTTTAAGACACACAAATTTCATTTAAACATACACATTTACCTCTCGTCACACACTAATTATTGCATGTATTTTTTTTTCTTGTACGTCCATAGGAAAAAAAAAGTGCCGCTGGGATGACGTAAGTAGTTCCAGCGGAAACAGTTTTTGTTGAATAACTCCCCAATGGTTGGATGCACAAATTCGTACTTACCATACACATTTACACGACGTCATACACTAAATATCTGCTTAACTGAAATTAAGAAAATCGACCTTTTTCCGCTGGGAATACACACACGAACTAAGTAGTAAACGCCGTATAAAACTAAGTAAGCGCCGCACGCAGCCGTTGTTGGTGTGGATGTCGGCTACTCTGAATGGGATCATCAGATCCGGATATAAGGCGAAGAACGCGTCACAGTTTCCAGACAAGAGGGGGCGCGTTGTCATCTGCTAGGAGTATCATTAATCTCCAACCTCCAACTTTGACTTCTGTTCGCCATTTCGCCTCTGTTGCAATTCGCACAGATATTCTTTTTGACACCTTTTTCAAAAATGATGCTGTGTCTGCTCTAGGCGCTGATACCTTCGCAGCTGACTTTCCTTGACTTCTACAAGGTTAGGTGCTGGCAGTAGAGAGTTGACACAAGGGACGGCTATTGAGAATCGCCTCCACTTGTGTAAACAATGTTGAAATTAATAAATAATAATAATAAATAATAAATTGTTTATTCACCCAAGTCTTCTAAACATTCCGGTCATACAGCTCTAATCTGTAAACAAAACAAGAGTTCAGTCTTGATAGAAAAAACTTAAAAAGCACTAACTTGAAAGCTTATACTTTCGATAAAACGTTTTGTATCAAAGTACATTAGGTAACGAGAACCAAGCTAGCAATCACTCTTTCAAAATCATGTATTTAAAAGGGAAAATTTGTGATTTATAGTTATAAGGTTATACCTGTCGACTGGGTCTGCTTTCCTTCCTCGTAAAGATGCGCCTCGTTTCTTCAATTCAGCTTTCAACCCACTTATCCGCCATGTCGAATACATGTTTCGTTTACAACAGTTCTTTCAATATTATAAAAAAACGCACTCAACAAGTACCTAAAGCCAAAACACAATACAAACTTGACAGGTGAAAGCTATGCTAGCGCCATCTACCTAAAGCTTTCTCCGGCCAACCCCATTGAGGCCATACATATGGGGGGTTCAATTTGTTGCATTTTGGCCCCCTTATCAGCCCCTGACGGATATACGTCGAATTACCAGTAGGTAACCCTGTATAGTTATAGTTGTGAAAATTTGAATAAATAAAAAAAAGAAATTTCGAATGAATGAATAACTGTTACATTTAAATTTATTCCGGCTTACACTCCTCATTTCGGTGGCATATGGGAAGCCGGAGCAAAATGTTTTTTGTGTTATCGCCATTTCACTTTTGAAGTAATTTATATAAAAAACTGCAGAAGGAACTAGACATAATCGACTTAAATAAATATAAGGTTAAATTGAAGACTACGGATTGGCTCATGCAACAGGACTATACTAAAACAGAATCCTTACTAGCATTCATCACTTAAAATGTCCCTCACAAACATTCACGCACTATTATTATTAATTATATTCACACAATCACTTCACCCTATGTACACACACGCTTGAGCCAAACACACACACACATAACACACACACCATTACTTGTACAGACAACCATACGAGGACTATAGCTGTAAGTCACCATCCGAGGACCTTCTAGAAAACCAGGTTAACGACGACTTACGACTTTATTAACAAGACAGAAAGAAAGAGAAAACAATATTTAGGTTGATGAGCCTATTCGTATAGTGCTATCTCAATATTTTTTTGGTATGACTTCCTATGAACAATGCGAGGACCTAAATACATTCGAAAACCCACCTGAGAAGTACCATCCGAGAACCTGTGTGTAAGCCAAACGAGGACCTTAACCATCTCACCAGGGACACCAATGCGAGGACCTAATTTAACACACTTTTTCTCATTTCTTGTACAATGTGAGGACGCAGTCTTAGACTTTTCATGTACAATACGAGGACGTTTTTCCGAGTAGACGGTGTACAAAGCGAGGACCTTTTGAAAATTTCCAATACAAACTTTTTACACACTTATAATTTTACCGTAATAATATTTGAATTATCTTTATGTAGGCAATTCTATTCACACACGTCAATTTCTTGATTTAAGTACCATTAGAGGACCTAATTTGATTTTAACTGACAAACGTTCAAAATGTAAGTGTGATATAACAATACTATAATCATGGTGATTTTATGAAGCTTTCGCTGGAATTGTCTCCTCAACGGTTATTTGTATCGTCTTGAAACTTTGTGTGCTATTTGTTGATATTAAATTACATAGTAATACATCTTTTATGGTGATGTTATTGTCGCTACTGCGAAAGACAATATTGTTCAAGTGCACCCCCGACTTGCATCGTCGCTCACCATCACCTAATGTGGCTGATCCAACGACCGCAGCAGCACATACTCCCATAAAAGGCATACACATAACATATTGCTCAATGGCTCTTTAGGCCTCACTGGTCAGGCAACGACTCCGCCCAAAGTTCGACGCCTCATTCCTCATGGTATCCCCTCCTCATGGTGCCCAGAAATCGTTGAGCTCCTGTCGACGCGCGGCTGCCTTTCTGGTGCAGGTGGAGTGAGAGGTATGCTCTCTTTCCCTCTCCGACCTCTTCTTTGAATGTATCTTTGATGGCATTCCACGAAGACGGAAGCGATAGACCACCCCCAGCGTCCTCGCCGAACGTTCCTCCAGCGCATGTTGCACGGTGTCCTCGGGACAGTCAACCCATTGGTGTCAAACGGGCATCCGCTTCCGACTCATGCGACGCAGGTACTTCCCAAAGCATCCGTATCCAGTAAGCACATGAGTCAGCTGGAAACTGAGGGCGCCATGTTGCCTATCCAGTCACTCATGAACCTAATGACCATCCCTTTCTGCGGTCTTCGCAGTGCCATGGCGTTTCGGGCTATTAGGTTTACCGCCCGCCCACACGGGCGCCCCATAAATGGTAGGCGGGCAGGCAATGGACCGCATGGGTCATGCGGTCCATTGTACATTGCACATATAGTCTCCTGCAGGAAGCGTTCGGCCCTGCCAAATTGGGTACAAGCCACGAAAGAGCAGCTACAATGCACATCAACCTGGGGACCAGCCGCTGAATGTGCGGCTCAAAGTCACATCGGCTATCGAGGACGAGTACTAGGTACTTCGTCATCAGCTCGATACTGATGCGAACGCCACCAACCACTATATGTTAATCCCGAGCTGGCTTGTCCCTAGGTTTCCATGGGGAAGCAGAGGGCTTCGGACTTATGAAAGCCACTTCGAGACCCAAACGCTGGATTCTTCCGACGACCTGCATAACCCCTGCCGTGGCCAGTATTACCGCTTGCCAATGTCATTGCCCCCGGGCCGTCACCAGGATATCATCAGCGTAACATATCTCATCGACACCGTCGAGAAGTGCAGTGCCCAGTCATATCCAGTTCAATGTTCCACAGCGGTAGCTCTAGGACCGAGCCCTGTTGTTTCTGG